>JARLTB010000021.1:3675000-4405000 GCA_030141615.1 Unio pictorum
TGGTTTTCTGATTCGGGATGATCTCCTTAACGCTAGGTCAGATGATGAATATGTGTCACATTTATCTCCATCTTTCTCTAGATTTATTGTATCATATGTCTGGTCGTCAGATGGTGGAATATGTGGTGAATTCTTTACTGTCTTGAAGAATGACGAGTTTCTAGTTATTTGACGGTCTTCTCTTCTCGCTGTTATCATTGATCCCTTTTTGTTAATAACTTCATATGGTTTGGGGTCGAATGGAGTTGACAACTTGTCTCGCGCTTCTTGTTTTACTAGAACACTGTCTCCAACTTTGAAATTTGATTTCTTAGCTTTCCTAGTTTGATCTGCATAACTCTTCATCTTTTCCTTTTTCTCCTTATCGGTTTTCCTTGTTTTGTTGTCATCTGGTTTTATTTGTATACTTGGGAGTTTAGTTCTCATTTTTCGTCCAAATATAATTTCTGCTGGAGATTTTGTTGTTGTTGCATGAGGTGTGGCTCTGTAATTGCGTAAAAAGTTGTATATTTCTTGTTTCCAGCTTTTGCATTCTGCATTAGCTGCTTTGATTATTTTTCCAATTGTCCTCATAAACCTTTCTGCTTCGCCATTAGCTTGAGGCCATAAAGGTGTGATTTTCCTATGCTTGAAACCCATGTATTCTGCAAACTTTGTAAATTCGTATCCATTGAATGGCGGTCCATTATCTGTCTTTACAACTTCTGGTATTCCGAACATTGAAAATATTTTGTCAAGTTGCGGAATGACTGTTTTTGCAGACGTTGAGTTAATAATTTCAACTACTGGATATCTTGAGTAGTCATCAACAAGTACCATTAAGTAGACTCCGGATGGAAAAGGGCCACTGAAGTCCATGCTAATATGACTCCAAGGGTTGTCTGGTAGAACTGTCATTTTTAGCGGCTCTGTCGTTTGTTTTGGCGTTGATGCAAGGCATGGTATACAACTTTGACAGAATTCCTCTACTTGTTTGTCAATACCTGGAAACCATACTTTCTCACGAAGAAGTTGTTTTGTCTTGACTATGCCCTGATGTCCTTCATGTGCTAGCTCTATCACTCTGTTTTGCAGCCCTTTTGGTATTACTAGTTTCTTGTCACACAGTAGTACAAAACCGTTTGTAACTGGAACGATCGTGAGCTCATGTCTGAGTCTTGAAAATGTTTCCAAGGTTTTGTTTCGTTTGTAAGACTGTGTCCAATTTCCAGATTTTATTAATTTGAAAACTTGTTGAAGGTCCTGGTCCGCTAAAGTAGCTGTCCGAATTTCTTCAATGGTCATGGCTTTGGGTATGGCATTGACGAATATGAATTGAATATAAGCTTCTGCAACTTCAGAATGTTTACAGCATTCAGTTCCAGCCTTGGGATGTCGTGAAATATAATCTGCTGCATTTGTTTTACCTGGCTTGTAAACTACTTTGAAATTGTATGCTTGTAATCTCAATCTCCATCTCTCGATTCTTGCAGGGGGTCGTGATTTTGGATTGTTGAAAATGACTTCCAAGGGCTTGTGGTCACTAATTAGTTTAAACGTATGACCGAACAGATACAGATGGAAGTGCTCACAACTCCAGACTATTGCTAGTGCTTCACGTTCCGTCTGTGAATATCGTTTTTCCACATCTGAAAGTGCTCTACTGGCGTAAGCAATAACCTTTCCATTCTGGGTTAATAACGCGCCTAGACCCACAGGACTTGCATCTACAATTAAGTGTGTTTCCTTATTAGGGTCGAAATATGCTATTATAGTGCTACTAGCTAGGTCTTGTTTGAGTTTATCAAACGCTTTTTCGTGTTTTTCAGTCCATTCCCATGGTTGATTTTGCTTGGTTAAAGCTCGAAGAGGCTCATTAGTTGTTGCATAATTTGGGATGAATCGCCCTACATAGTTTGTCATGCCTAGAAAACTGCGTACTTCTGATGTGTTTAATGGAGTACTTGCACTTTTGATTGCTTCCACTTTCTTTGGATCTGGAGAAATTCCGTCTTTGCTGAAAATGTATCCAAAAAACTCAATTTTGTCTTTGTTGAACTCGCATTTGTGTTTATTTAGTGTCAAACCCTTTTGCTGTATGCGAGTGAATGTAGCTTCTAGATTTTCGTCATGTTCTTCCTGCGTGCGACCAAATACTAAAATGTCATCACTAATATTCCTGGTGCCTTTTAGTCCTTCCAGTGTTGTACAGAGTGTATTTTGAAATATTTCCGCTGCAGATGATATTCCGAAAATGAGACGTTTATATCTTCGTAGTCCAATATGAGTTGAGAATGTTGTAATATTTCTTGATTTTTCATCCAATTCTAGTTGATGGTAACCTGAATTTAGGTCAAGCTTGGAGAATATAGTTGCACCATTGAGATCTGCTATAAGGTCGTCTATTGTTGGTGTGATGTGTCTCTGGCGAAGTACTGCTTCATTGGGCAAACGCATATCAACACAGATTCTAATTTCGTCAGGGTTTTTGGGTTTGGGAGCAACCACAATTGGAGATACCCATGGAGTTGGTCCGTCCACCTTTTCGATAATGTCTAATTCTTCAAGTCTTGCCAACTCTTTTTCAACTTTCTTCCTAATGTGGAATGGAATACGTCGATGGGGTTGAGTTACAGGGATTACAGTATCATCAGTGTGAAGGTGTATCTTCACGTCTTTTAGTTTACCAATTCCTTTGAAGATATCTGGGTACTTTCTACACAATTCTTCAGACTTGCTCTTCACTGTAGCACAGATTCTTGGAATTATTTGCAACTGTATGCTTGTTTCATAACTCAATAGGTTTCCAAAACTTCCTTTGGTTACATAGAATGGAGCTGTAGTTATCCTATATTTTGTCTCAATGTTGGCTTGAAATTTGCCAATTATATTTAGTTTCGTTTCGGATCCATAGGCAAATACGTTTGTGTCTGTTTTCTGCAGTTTAGGTTTAGATTTCAGCTTTGCAAATGTATGTTCGTCCATGACATTAATGCTTGATCCTGTGTCAATCAGTACCTCTATTTTTGTTCCATCTACTTCTACCATTGTGTGAGGTTGTTTTGGTTTTAGCGAATTGACCTTATCTCGAGTTCGCAGGCCAAAAGTGTATTCTTCATCTGAGTTCTCAGACGTAGTACTTCTATCTTGCTGGCTTTCTACTTGATTAACTTTGCTTTCTGCCCTGAGTCTTGATCTACATACTTTAGCAAAATGGTTTCTCTTCTTGCAAAAATTGCATTGTCTCCCTTTTGCAGGACACTGTCTATCTTTGTGTGGATATTCACCACCACAATTTCTGCATGTTTGGCTTTTGAATTGTTGTTTGTTGGTGCCTTTTGCTGTCTCCATGAAATGCCTCTTGTTTCTACGATGACTCGGTGTCCTTCGTTTCGTTATGGCATTGGCATTCTCTCTTTCGGATTTTTCTATTTCTGTTGCTTGTCTGTCCGAGAGTTCCATGGCACGGGCAAGTGTAAGAAGATGTGTTAGGTCCATCTCTTCACGAAGTGCACGACGTCTAAGACGTGTTGACAAACATCCTTGAATTATTTGTGATTTTATTTCTTTGTCGACATCATTGAAATCACACGTTGCTGAAAGCTGCCTTAGCTTGGTGTGGAAATCATCAATCGATTGTCCATTTTGTTGTTTTTCTTGCCGAAATTTGTAGATTTCAAATTCGTTGTTTCTCTTTGGTGCGAAATAGTTTGTCAACTTTTCTACGGCGGTTGGATAATCTTCTCCTGTCTCTTGGAGGGTTTCAAAAATATCGTTTACTTCCTCTCCTGCATAGTGCAAAAGTAATGCACGTCGACGTTTTGTGTCTCTAATGTCCATTCCAATCAGAAGGTTATCAAGTCGTTTCACCCACTTCTTCCATCGAACATCAGGTGCGTTTTCATGGACAGAGAATGGTGGGAAAATGGGCAAACTTGCTGCCATTATCAGAGATATAGACGTTCACTACAAGTGTGCAACACGGTAGCAGGTCTGTAATAATTCTCTGAGTAGAATGACTCAGTTGTCCTTATTCTTCCCCTGTTATCCTCAGCTTTGTTTTTAGCAATATCCTCGTCGCCATTGTAATGTTTAGGTTTTATAATGAGAGAGGAAAAAACACTGCCTCTACAAACACTTCTTTATTCCATAACATACAGAGTATATCTGATCGTCTGACCTACATCTAACACCCTATCTGTCGTCAGCCTTGTCTCTAATTCCTAACATACTGATTCAGCAGTGGGAAAGTCTACAGTACCGTATAGCACTGCTTCTAGAACACTACAGACCAGAATGGACTTCATCACGTGACATCGTCTTCCATCTTGGATGCTTTACTAAGATTTGAACTTGGAATTATTAGGACATTTTATTACCAGGACTTTTGCAATTTCACTAGTGGATTATATTTTGAATTATTTTTGGATTAATTTTGGAATTGATTCTTAAAACCGTAAGTTTATTTTTCTTTTCTGGAAAATATTTGTGCTCAATAAATTGTTTATTAAAGGCATACAACCTAAGTTAAAACGAATGAAATTATTTTGTTCTTTTTTCAGTTCGTGATTACTTATTTAGTTGAAAAATTACGATTCAGGCTGTTACTGAGGCCGAAATCATGCTAGTATCGGTAAATTTTGTGATAAAATACGCGATTTTCAATTATTGTCTGCAGACAAAAATTCGCTATTTGCCACGCCTATATTCATGTAACCTCTGTGTTGACCTCTCCCGAAGATTAAGAATTTTAGCCATGCGCAAACACGTGTTTACAAAAATAATGGCGTGTCCGCAACTAGATCGAAGCCAACACTTAGAGTCTGAAAGGAGGAGGGAAAAAAAGCTGTTTGGGCAAATTATGTCAGCACACGCATATGTATTGGTGACCAGCATGAACGATGGAATAAAAGAAGTCCACTTTGAGCCTAGAAAATAATCCAGAGGTCACCAAATTCTTGCTGGATACTGGTGAGTCTCAATTTTGCAATGAACAGTCAACTTTTTATACCGCTGTTTTATTTTTGTATTGTTAACTCTTTATCAAACCTCTTAAAATAACATATTTTATATAAACTGGCATTATTCCATTTAGCTTGAAATAAAATGCCACAGCCCTGCAACAATATTGCTGAAATCAGCATGTACATGACATACAGCAGCTGTTTATTGAGGCTCCGAAGGGGTATTAATGATCATCTTCATTTTCGCATGCAACCATAGGACTATTTAGGGGCAAGCAGACACTACTGTTTTTTTTTTTTTTAATACAAATTATTTATAATGTAAATAGTGATGGCTGTAAATAAAAGTAATGCAATACAGTTAAGTATATTTTGTGCATGACCAAATTAAATAGCACACTATGTGTGCATAAATGCTTTTGGGGATGTGGCATCATTCCTTACCCCACAGGAAAAATTAAATAACTTTCTTTTGAAAGATAAAACAGTGAATAATGTCCCACCAGGGCCGGTTCACTTTAATTTAACATTCATTCATTCACTATTATTTGTAAAATATATATAAATTTTGTGTCTAATGAAATATTTATTTTCCCTTGCTATATTAGTTATGAATTTAATGCCAGTGCAAGGAAAACATCAGAAACAGAGGATTGTCAAAGAAGACATGGCCACAACTTCCACACCTGGGCCAACAATTCATCGGATACAAATTCCTGCTGTCTCTGATATAACCACATCAGAATCAGATATGGCATCTATGTAAGTATTACTACATTTTATTAAATTTTATGTATTTTTACTAGTTTACAAATATTTTGGTAGATGCACCTGGAAATGTATCATTCTATACTAGTTTAATATTTTGCAGTTGGAAAAGATTGTACATTTTGTTAAAATATGATTTGTTTTATTTAGAATAATATTTTTGTTGCAAATTGTTGGCACATGTCATTTTTGTTATTGATATGTTCCTCATCATGCTGTTTGTATTTTAGTTAGTCTCAAGTGAGAATAGTCTTTGACTAAATGAGTCAACCCTTTAAATAAATTATTATTATTATTATTATTATTATTATTATTATTATTATTATTATTATTATTATTATTATTATTATTTCTTGAGGCATTATCATTCCCATTATAATAACCAAGATAAATGATAATGCTTTCTTTTGATACAAAACTAAAGATTTCCAAGTTCAACATTAGTATTTACACATTTCAAAATTTTTATTTTAAGGGATTCAGTCTTGTCTGAAGTTGAAAAACTTAAGGAGAAGGAAAGTGTTATGATGCAAAAGTCTAAAAGTTTTATCAACCCATTTGAGAAAGTATACTAACAAAAATAATTGTGATACATACAAAAAAGGAGAATATTCTTGTTAAGTATACTAAAAAGCAACCATATATATACATGTATAGTATTGTATTGGTATTTGTGGATGGTATTTGTGTATAAACCAGAAAATTGCTCCCACAAAAGCTTTCTTTGCAGTGTATGAACATACAAGTTAAAAATATGTAATTACAATATATCTTAAATATAGTATTGATGCGTAATTGAAAAAATGAAGATATACTGGTTATCATTGTAAGAATATGAATACAATGTATTATAAATACAAACCACACTAAGGCCATAGTTATGGTTTATCCGTTTAGTACACTTGGAGAGGGCAAGGTTTTTTTTTTTACCCAAATGCATATGCTTGTGTATGGGGGTGGGAGGTCTGCTGATTATGTATTTACACATATACCTCGATAGTAATTTGTCTAATATGTAACCTGCTTGACTGGGTTCAGTTGGTGTTTGAGTTTTAGTGGACAATCAACAAACTTTTTAAAGTTACACAGCTTATTTATTTGATGCAGCCAGACATTCAACATTGGTGGACTATCTGTTATATTAAATACATAATATTATTAATCCTTGATCTTTTCTGTGTGGATTAAATATAGGCTGTTCTACAGAATGGGGAGGGCAATTGCATGTACGCAGATGGGGTGTGTGTAAAAAAATAAAGTATGCATTTGTACAGGGAGGGAGGGGTCAAGCTTTACCCGATTTTTGTGCACATGCCCATTGTTGGAATCAGATTTTGTTTCCGGAATTTTTACTTTTTTGCTTGCAATCTAATTCATATCGGTCTGAGCTATACACAGACAGATAAACATTTTCAGAAGTAGGATAAATTGGGGATTGGAAGTTTCTTGTTTGTTAACATAATAATTCATTTACGTTAAAATATTAATGCTTTACCTGAAAGTTGATAAACCATCTGTTTGTGGTACAATTTAATCTTTTACAGAAGAAATTTTTTAAAATAAATTTCATAAACCAATTTTGGTTAGAATTAGTCTAATGTAATTAGAAAATTCTGTAAATAATCTAAACATTTTTATGATATATGGGTTAGATACAGGTTTGCTATATTTACATTTTCATCTGTAGCAAAATGATTTGTTACATGTAATTGAATGCAGTTTTTATTTGGACTTTTGAGAATTAAAAAAAATATAAAATGACATTGTCAGTGAAATGTTTGCATTTTCTTGTCAGATATCAAAGGTCATTCAACAAAAAAGTGAGAGATGGTCTGCAAACCCAAAGAAAGCTGATATTGAAAATGAGGTTAGATGATAGAGTTGGAATGAACCAGCCAGTTGTTTTGGTCATAAATGATCATAGGTGAATATTTGATGTACTTGCTCCAATACCACCACCACCTACAGAACAGATTGTTACAAAACAGAAATCTCATTTTAAGTTAAAATGATTTAGGCCTTTTAGTCAGGTAACACCTATTGATATCAAATTGTTATGGAGAGACTATACTAGTGATTGTATGATAACAAATGATCCCTACCATGGACCCATATAGACTTTGACTTTCTTGAAGTGTCTACTATGAGCCAAAGTCCAGCAACTGTTTGATTTCCAAGATTCAGTTTATCTTCAGACCACTGTTGATTATGTTCTTAATGCTTTTAAAAAAACATGCATTTGAACCACAAGATGTAGGACCTTTTCAAACTTTTCATACCCATTGCATTTATACTTGTCTTCTATGTATGTTTAGATTGAAGTAAATGCAGTGTATTTTGGCCATATGATGTATTAAAAAAAAGAACAGCAGAAACTATTCATTATAATTCATTTAATCTTATAGGAGTAACAAGATTAAAATCGTGTAATTGCAAGTCGGTATTATTGCATAATAAAGTACCTTTTAATAATTTTAATTTCTACATGTTTTGTGTAAAATTGCAGTCAGAAAGATTTCTAGGATACTTTGAAGAAGAAAAAATGTACATTGGAGCAAATGACTTCAATCCATGTATGTATGTATGTATGTATGTATGTATGTATGTATGTATGTATGTATGTATGTATGTATTTTCATGAAAATGAATTAAATCAGAAAACAGCATTGAGCTTAACAACATTGTTTCGAATTCCACAGCATAGTATTTCATTTGAGAGATGACTGTTATTTAATGAGATTAAATTGTTGTTTATTTGACTTTCACATTTTGTGTATTCATTAATTTAACTGTTGGCACCACTGACTGGGGGCTCTGAGCATTGCATCTGTCTAGCACTACTTCGATTCCTCACAAAAACATGCCAAGGGGGTCTTTTGTAATAATTTAAATAATATTGGGAGCACCCCACCCAACCTAAATAACATGGAAAACCTCTATATATGCCATAATTATTCTTAGATGATATCCTTCAGTTTTTTATGCCTGACTGTACATGTACTCTTGAATTAAAGTTATACCTGTACGTGCACATTTGTACTTATATAAGTTTTGTACATTTCATAATATATAATAGTTAGTTTTACAGTGTATGCAGTTGTGTACATTCATCTGGGTATTCATATAAAGGGTATAATTATTTCTATGGTAAATGAACACATTTTAAAAAACTGAAAATTTGATGCTTTTAAATGGTGTCAAGTATATTTGATTTAGTTGTAATAAGATGGCTGATGATCCACATATGTAATATAAGCATTCAAGGTTGCTTTAGATCAACTAGTATTTAGTCTTAAAAACCTTATTCTGTTTCCAGAGCCATTTTGTATTACATGATATTGTAATTAATGAGCAGTGTCTGGATAGAATAGTATCCTAGTGTTTGTAGTTCTGTTGATATTTGCAAACCAATCTGTATTCATGAAACACTGCAACAAGTTTTGCTTTCTCAACTCAATATGAATATGCATTATTTATCATTTAACTTAATGTGTTACTGTATATGCACGATTAAAATAATGTTCACCAGTGTACTTTTGTTTTTTCTATTCTTTGCATCCCAAGACAATGCAAGTCAACTTCAATTCATCCTATGTTTTTAATAAATAGTCTCCTCACAGTTGCTTTCAAAACATAGCCATACATATAATCATTCTTTAGTGGGTAGGTAGCTAAAAAAATGTTTAACAAAACTTGTTCATGCAAAATAAAAATTGCATACTACAAAAGAAATGTTTTATACAACAGAAAATCAACATAAATTATATTATTCACACATCATATATTTGGATAGATCATCCAAGTCTTCCTTTTGTAAAGCCATGGTACTGGCCAAAATTATTTATCCATTATACCCCATACACAACAGCTTGGAATGGCATGTCTGTTGCCAGTACTTAGGTATCCGTTAAGTCCATAAAATAAACTGCCTATTAGCAGTATGCCTTTTCCCCTGGTTGTAATCATTATTTTCTTCTGCTGCCAGGACATCTTGAATATACCTCTGCAACAAGGAGCACGACTTCATCTAAAACAACCAGGTCGAAGTCCTGCAGATTTTTTTTTAAAAACTGTCAGTAAAACAAATTCCAAATAAAATAAATCCATTAAATATTATGTGGGAAAATATTAATTTTTGTGTTATGCAATGAAGCAAACGTGTAAATATACAAACAAATGCGCAAATCACATCGACTATCGGATACGTGAACGTAATGTGGTAATGCAACTGCCCAAAAAGATCAACTTTATTCTGAGCCAAAGAAGCGACTTTAGCGAGACCTTTTAATAGCGGTTCTGATTACAATGATACAAATTATCATATTTTTAGTTGGTTTATCTTACAACGTAACAGAATCACACAAACACGAGAAGTAAACACTTTCAAGAATGGCCCCTTAGGAACCCCTTATTGACAGGATTTTCCATCATATTGACTTTTTTGCCTACTTGTAATTTATCATATATAATGAGAAATCTATAAGCAATACATATATTGTGGGTGACTATAAAGAACTAAGGAGAAGGAAAGACGAAGGATAAGGCAATAATTACATCAAAAGAGAATCACAGGCTTACCTCGACTCCCATTATTTGTTGACGCGCGTCACTTGACACTGTGACTTCGGAGAATATCGGTAAATTCCGTTTCTGCATAATTAATTAGCAATCCGTACAGAAAATCGTTATAATTTCATTGATTAAACTTACAGATGTACATTTTTTGAAACTGAATTACCTGTAATTACTCATTATTTCTACTATACTTTTCATAATATCATGCATTTGCAAGAACAAAAAAGTCGAAAAACTTAGGTTGTATGCCTTTAAGTTTTTATAAGCTTGTTATTTTCACTCTTTCTATGTTACTGTTTATTCGAGCCTAAGCACGTAACAATATATATAGTCGACTCCACTTAACTGCACATTGGTAAACTGCACACGTCAGATAACTGCACGTAGTCACGCCGGTCCCGTTTTTTCCCAATGCTTTTCAATGGGAACAAACTTTGGATAACTGAACTTCGCTTAAATGCACACTCCAGATAATAGCACAATAAATTTTCTGCCTGTGGCACATAATTCAATACAATTTTACTCCGGTTAACTGCACAATGTATAGTCATGATCAGTTATTGCCAGTCCACTGCTGTAGCACTTCAAATAAGCCGACAATTAAGCCGGTAAATGCGACTTTGTAAATGATTGACATGTAAAGGACGCCATAGGTGGTATATACATGTATATTCACGCCCACTAGGGAGCAGTAGCATGGGTAAAATCATAGTACAGCATGGGAAACAATGCTCTAAACCAGTGGTCCCCAACCCCCGGGCCGCGGACCGGTACCGGTCCGTGGATCAAATGGTACCGGGCCACCCAATAACATTAAATTATTTCCATTTTATTTACTGTGGTGTATTTATCTCGGGTTTGTAGTACTTTCCATGGATGAGAGGTTAACCAGGAGCTGAGAGACGTCACCTAAAGCCGCACCAATACCGCGCATGCGCAGAATATCGTGATATCGGGGCGGTTTTAGGTGACGTCTGGAGCTAAGCGGCTGCAAGCGGCAGTAGCGTTGTAGCTTTGGTGGAGAGAAGGTGTGTATCGCTCTTCTCTCTGTTCACCGGTACTTTCTCATGTTTAACAGTGCTTGGTGTACGTGTATATTGTGTTTGCTCAAATTTAACCCACAAATTAGCAAAAATGAGTACGAAACAGACGTCGTTAGAAAGTTTCCTTGGGAAAAAGAAAAGGCTCAGTGAAGAGACAGAAGAAGAGCCTTCAACATCAAAGAAACATAAAACTTTTAACAGACAATACTACGAGTCCTACTTGAAATATGGATTTATCGGGACAGGTGATTCCCACACACCAACCCCACTCTGCATAGTTTGCGGCGACCAGCTCTCTAATGAGGCAATTAAACCTTCAAAACTGCTTTGCCACTTAAACGCCAAGCACCCTGGATTAAAAGACAAGCCCCTTGAGTATTCTGAAAGAAAAAATGGGAACACAAAGGACAGAAGAAATTTATGAGGGCCACCACATCAATAAAGGAGAATGCACTAAGAGCATCATATTTGGTGGCTAACCGTATTGCTAAGGCTAAAAAGCCATTCACTATCGGTGAAAAAATGATATTGCCGTCCACTAAAGACATTTACCGTGAACTTCTAGAAGAGGCTGCTGTGGAAAAGATAGCACATGTGCCTTTGTCGGCTAGCACTGTGACTAGGCGCATTGAGGAAATAGCCGAAGACATTGAGACACAATTGTTGGAGAGGATTAATACATCACCGTTGTACGCACTCCAGGTTGACGAATCTACAGATATCGACAACAAGGCAATACTACTTGTTTATGTGCGATATCTATATCAGGAGGATGTGCATGAGGATTTGTTATGTGCACTATCTTTGCTAACCAACACCACAGGAGCAGAACTGTTAAAGTTACTGGATGGTTATATATCAGGAGAACTAAAATGGTCCTTTTGTGTCGGCATATGCACAGACGGAGCTGCTGCCATGACCGGACAAGTGTCTGGTTTAACTGCTTGGATTAAGGAGGTTGCACCTGAGAGTGAATCTACGCATTGTATCATTCACAGGGAAATGCTGGCAAGCAGAGAAATGTCACCGGAATTTAACAGTGTATTGATTGATGTCATTAAAGTTATTAACCACATCAAAGCACACACCCTTAACTCGCGCCTGTTTGAGCAGCTTTGTGAGGAGATGGACGCAGAGCACACATGCCTTCTCTTATACACATAAATAAGATGGTTATCCAGAGGAAAATCGCTAACCAGAGTATTTGAATTACGAGAGCCATTGCAAAGATTTCTCTCAGAAAAGAAGTCACTGCTGGCAGCACATTTCAGTGACAAGGTATGGGTCGCAAAACTGGCTTACCTGTGTGACATATTCAGCCTGCTCAATGAACTCAATCTGTCCCTTCAGGGGAAAATGACAACTGTTTTCAAGTTGGCAGACAAAGTAGCTGCATTTAAAGCCAAACTGGAGTTGTGGGGACGGCGCGTGAACAGAGGAATTTTGGACATGTTTCAGACATTAGCAGGGATTTTAGGCGAGACTGAGTCTATGCATTCATTCTCCCAGTTGGTGCACGATCACCTGTCTTTGCTTTTAAAAGAGTTCGAGCGCTACTTCCCAACCACAAAAGACCCACGAACTGGTAAGGAATGGATCTGCGACCCATTTGTCAACAAACCAGGTGAATCTAGCATGTCTGTGCAAGAAGAAGATCAACTGCTGGAGATTGCAAATGACAGCAGCCTTAAAACTACGTTCGAGACAACAACTCTGCCGGTGTTCTGGATTAAAGTCATGGCGTTATACCCTGAGACTGCCACCACAGCACTTAAATCCCTAATGCCATTTCCGACATCCTATCTGTGTGAAGCGGGGTTTTCTGCAGTGACAGCAACCAAAACAAAACAGCGTAATAAACTGGACATAAGCAACACACTTCGGGTGTCATTGTCTCCTATTACCCCCAGATGGAACCGTCTTGTTGCAAAGAAACAAGCTCAGGGTTCTCATTGATTTAGCGTTCTAGTGAGTTAAAATGTTAAATCACTTTATATTCATTTTTTTTGTGTAACTGTATTTTATATTTTTATTCAAATACAATTAAATTAAAATTATTAAATCAAAACAATCTAAAATATGAACAATCAACGTCCTCCCCCCTCAGCAGGCCGCGGTAAAATTATCAACTGTTGACCGGTCCGCGGCGATAAAAAGGTTGGGGACCACTGCTCTAAACCATTCGGGTTTGCATGATTTCAAACCAACAAATGGATGGTTGCAAAGATCAGTGTTTCCCTTTACCCTCATTTGCGCTTCAGTGACCCCCAAATTTTTAAATTGACCCTCAGTTTTGATACCAACATTTGTTTTTTACTCAGTCTGACCTCCAGTTTTTACACCAAGGAGACTTTTGACTCTCAGCCTTGCACCCCTAGGGGATACACTGAAAGATGGAAAATGAGCAACGTAATTCAATTTAAACAACAACACAATGAAAAACAGGATGCAGACGACTTTGGAGCTGAACGCTTTTTCTTCGGAAGATGACCCATCAGTGTCTGATAGCAATTTTTGAATAACCAGCGATGTATAGAATTTCTTGAAATTCGCTATAATTCCTTGATCCATTGGTTGAATCAGTGAAGTTGTGTTCAGAGGAAGGAAAACAACATTTAAGTAAAAGTTGAAAGAGTGGATTCATATCATTGTTTAAATTTATTCTTCACATATACCGGTATTCGTGCAATGCTGATTTAAAGCTGTACTGTACTGTTAAACGGTTAACTGAACTGCACACTCCGGTTAACTGCACAGTCTCGTGACAGGCCTGAGGCTGTGCAGTTAACCGGAGTTGACTATATATATATATATATATATATATATATATATATATATATATATATATATATATATATATAGATAGATAGATAGATAGATAGATACATAGATACATACATACATACATACATACATACATACAAGGCTTGAATTTAACACAAATTTCTTTGTAGCCACAAGGACTAGTGTACTGAGAAATTTACTAGTCCTGCCAAACATTTACTAGTCCTGTCCACAAAACTGTCACACACTTGTATGGAGATTAACAACAAATTTAATACAGAAGTATAAATCCTACTTCAAATCATCAGTCAATTACGGTAACATTTCTTGTTTCTCAAGATAATCTGGACCCAATTCCAGAAAGGGATCCAGGTGTCCTTTCTCGTCCTCCACCTGCAATCTGGGTCCATATGGGAATTTGTTCTGGTCTCCTTACCCGTCTCTCTGAAACATTCCACAAATGTATTACTGGTGATGGATCATATGTTGGAATGTCATTTGTATAGAACATTATAAAGAGTAGGTCTGAAAGAACCCAAGGTCTCAAACAAGATCTCCAGTCACTCTTCACCATTTTTATCTCCAATTCAATTTTAAAGTTCGAACAACCCAGCAACAAAACTGGATGTTTTCTCAGTGTTTGTTTTTACAAATTCTATACACCAGTTGCACCGCATAACGTTCTTGTCCTCACCAATAATTCAGCCACTCTCTGTATTTTGTCCATGTCTTTTGAAATGATTGATTAAGCTTTTCCTTATCAAAAGAATTATTCCTGTCTTTTATGTCTTTTTCATTCAACTTTTGCTTTTTACCAGAGGCTGAACAAATTCTATAAAATGCCACATTTTGTCTGTTTTATAAGGCGGGAATTGTGCCTCTTTTTGAAATACGAGATGTTACAGTATAGCTGACACAAATTATTTAAAGTAAGAAAAGGAATTGCAGTGTCCTTTATACGTGCCTTTGCACACCCCCACACCCCATTAAATGGCATCTCCCTAATAAAGTCTTGACTTCAGCAGATGTTCTACAGGATCAGAGCAGTGGCTATTGTAAACACTGTTATAAAATATTAACATCAAATGATAAAATATTAACATCAAAAGATAATGTTAGTTTCACCTTGGAAAATGTGTGTTCCCATCAAATGAAGCCATCTGACTCGGCGTGTTGTATTCAACAGCTCCAATAATGGTCTCATCATTAAAAGCATAAGTTTAGTAAGTGTTCTTAATTAATCGGACCTCAATGTATTGTTGAAATTAATAATAAGCAGGAAAATTTTCAGATTTTAGATGCCCATGCTGAAAGATTTTAATTTCCAACAAATGTATGGCATTCTGCTTGGATATCTCCATATGTATTCAATATTTGTTCAGTCTTGATTGGGAAAAATATTTTGAATTTTTTTTTATTTCATAGAAAAAGTATGGAAATGCTGTGTCAGTAATGTGATCATAATAAATTTATCTAATTCTTATAATTATATCGATGCAAATGTAAATTATGCAGTTTCCCGTTTGTGACTGTTGGTGCGTTTGGCTAGCAAGCAAAAAAAAACAAAAAAAAAAAAAAAACAAGCATGCAAACTAATTTCTTTGAATAGTTGATGCCATGTGTTGTAGTTTTGTTGTTTGTTACTGTGGTCGCGTGAATAAAGCGTGAAACCAGGTTATTTTTCATTTAATTTGCTGTCAGATTAATTAGGATATCAATTACCAAACTTCTGTTGTTAGTTAAGGATGGGACCATGATTGGTGCTGTTAAGCGAAGTGCACAAAATCAGATGGCTTCTTTTTTATAGAAACACATTTCTGAGGCAGAATTGACTTCATCTTCTAATGCTAATATTTTATGACTGTGTTTACAACGATCACTACGTTGATTCTACAGAATATATGCTGAAGTCATGTCTTTATTAGGGTATTGAGTAAACAAACGCTGACTGTTGATAAACAAAACTTACTAGCCCATCAGACTAATAACATTATGATAGTTACTAGTCTGACAGGAAATTGACTAGCTTCCAGCTAGCGGACTACCGCTATACAATTCACTAAAATATACCAAGTAATTAACACATTGCCGTCCTATATATTCCATAGGACAATTTACTAGTTTATATAAACCTGTTTATATACAAAGCATCACATAACCTACCATCAATTTATGATATAATTCCTTTTAATATTAAATTTAAACCTTTTTAAAAATATGAACAAGAATTGCAGGCATGCAAAGATACTTGTTTCATAGTAATCAAACATTAGATTTGCCATGTACGTGGATGTAAAAACCATTTTGAAAATAGCGGAATAAATTAAAATACATGAATAGTACATACAGGTTTTTATATAGTATCGGAGAAATTTGTATGTAACATGAAGTACCATTTTTAAAGATATGCTATTTACTTGTCTTAGTCTTTTGTTTTGTCACTGTTTGTTTGTTTATTGTTGTTTTTTTTTGTCCCGGTTTCTTTCCACGTGTCCTTGGAGCCATGATTTCTGAATGTCCGTCTGATGATGTCACGTATTTACTGTCTGTAAGAATGAATCATCTGAATTTTGTGTTGAGTTTATATCTTTTTTGGGTAGTTTGTGTCACCCAGTCCGTCTTCGAAATTTGAAATTGCCCATAACTGTGTGTGAGTCGGTATTCACCAGTCTCAATTAAGGCACTTCTCAAGTCTTTGAGCTGTCTGTCCACAAAGTCATTTTAATGAGATACAAATTCTGTCCACAAAGTCATTTTAATGAGATACAAATTCTGTCCACAAAGTCATTTTAATGAGATACAAATTCTGTCCACAAAGTCATTTTAATGAGATACAAATTCTGTCCACAAAGTCATTTTAATGAGATACAAATTCTGTCCACAAAGTCATTTTAATGAGATACAAATTCTGTCCACAAAGTCATTTTAATGAGATACAAATTTTGTCCACAAAGTCATTTTAATGAGATACAAATTCTGTCCCCAAAGTCATTCTAATGAGATACAAATTCTGTCCACAGAGTCATTTTAATGAGATACAAATTCTGTCCATAGAGTCATTTTAATGAGATACAAATTTTGTCCACAAAGTCATTTTAATGAGATACAAATTCTGTCCAGAAAGTCATTTTAATGAGATACAAATTCTGTCCACAGAGTCATTTTAATGAGATACAAATTCTGTCCACAGAGTCATTTTAATGAGATACAAATTCTGTCCACAGAGTCATTTTAATGAGATACAAATTCTGTCAGTGGTTTCAATTTCCAGTCTACAATCTGCTTTAACACTTGGTTAACGGACTTGCAGTTATTGTTAGTTCATTCATCCAGACATTATTAATAAATCATTACTAATATGTATTTATTTAGATTAAGCATTAAAATTATGTAACAATTCTATTTGATACTATTAATAGTAAATGTTATTTTCTTTCAAAAATGTCGCAAATTTCACGATTTTCAGCTATGGTATATATGATATTGTGTAACGGTGATTCTTTTGTGTTCCGGTGTTTCAGTGTGTTCTGGTGTTTCTATGCACTGGTATTATGTATCTGTTCGCATGGCTGCCGGGTACCAACTTTTGGAAAGTCTGTGCATAGCCACTGTGTGCCTAAGGTAGAAAAAAGGCTATTAGCACATCTACCGATCAATTAGAGCAACAAGTAGGTCTCTGCTTTTTTATCTTCTGAGATTACTGGGTACTAATGTCATTAGAAAAAAGAAAGAAGATAAAGTGGAAACTTAACCATAATTGTTGGTCTACAGGTTAATTAAGCCTACAATGTAAGACACATCACCCAATACTTTTGTTCATGTGCAATGTTTTACATTGTAAGACTACCGGTCAGTGTATTAAGGATGAGTCCAAAATATCCAGAATAATGTAAACTAAGATAGTTACAACTAAGAAATTTTACAAAACATATCCTATCAATACCAGTATTGGTTTTGGTAGCCGTATTATCAGACATATAAAAGGAAATTTGTTCCATGGCATCTATTCATAGTATTTTCAGTCCCTCCTGTTTGTACTCTCCTAAGGGTATAATAAATGAGTAAAACTTAGTCATTATATATATATATATATATATATATATATATATATATATATATATATATATATATATATATATATATATATATATATATATATATATATATATATATATATATATATATAATGACTATGTTTTTAGATACAGTACTTTTAATGACTTCTCAAACACTACTGAACAGAATTTGACTAAATTTGACAGAAAGCATTCCTGCATTAAGGCCTTTCATTTGATCACAAATGATGATAATTTCTGATTCAGTATGGCTTTTGTTATTAAAAGAAGAAATTTCTTGAGTTACTTCTCAAAAACTTCTCAAAAATTAGTCAGCATAAGACGGCCAAAGAAGGCATGGATTGTAAGACAAAATAAGTTTTTGTTTGTTTGATTAGGATTTTTAGTGTAGCTTTAAAAAAATGCAGTCATGTCGCTACAATGTCTGCAATGAGGCAGTTTATAGTGATGTCTAGCAATGGGGCATCATGCCGCAGACATGTAGCATGATGTCCCACACTGTCAGATTTTCCTGACACCAGGCCGACCAGTTCTAACACAAACCACTTAATGCTGAGCTCTAAGTGAGGCAGCTGTTAGTACCATTTTATAAGTCTTTGGTATGACTCGGCGGGGGATCGAACCCAAGACCTCCTGCTTCCGGGGTGGACACTCTAACCACTAGGCCACCGGAGCGGTTACAAAATAAGTGAAAGATTAGGTTGTATTAAGACAAAACTATTGCTCAGGTAGATAATTTGCATGTAATTCTTTAAAGTATGTGTTAATAAGGTCAAAATTAAGTATTGTGTAAAAATATCAAACTGTAATCAGTATAAATAACTGAAACCAAACCATGGCATTATTCTTCCCACGTTTCGGTAAATAACTTCACCATTATTTTTTATCATTATTTAACTTTGGCACGATTGCATCACTTTTTACACATTCTAAAATTAAATGTTTTAATAGACATAGTAATGGACCTCAACATTTTTTTTCTTTCAGAAATGCCCTGAAAACATGTCACTACCAATCTTGAGTAAAGTATATACTTTTCGCCTGAATCAACACCTAAGCAATAATCACCAGCTGCTTGGAAGGGTCTACCTTGTTGTCAGCAAAACCTATCAGAGAGGTCTAAGCCAAAGAGCAAAGGAGGCAAAAACTCGTGCACTGCTTGATAAAATTATCCGAGTTGACCATGCTGGAGAATATGGGGCTCGGAGGATATATGAGGGTCAGCTTGCAATACTTGGAAGGACAGCCTCCGGTCCAGTTATTAGGGTTTGTTAAAAGGGCACAATTTTACAAGATGAATCATTCGTCTAATGTAGATAAACCTTTATTATCCCAAATGAGTTTAGAGGGATAAAAGCATTTCACTCATATAGTCATTGATAGATTTGTTACATTAAATCATTCATTCAATTTTTTCCTTCCTACCTTCCTTCCTTCCTTCCTTCCTTCCTTCCTTCCTGACTGACTGACTGACTGACTGACTTTTTTCCTTCCTTCCTTCCTTCCTGACCGACCGACCGACCGACTGGAATGTGATTTGACTATACCATAGCTTGAGATCTTTTTTCAGACATTTATTAGGTATGCCAACCCTGTCATGGATTCTGTTATCACTAAATTAATAAAGCTTTATTTATGTATGTACATGCACATCAATGTCTAGGAGTGTACATATTTATATTAAAATTTGACTAATATTTTATGTTTAAATGATTTTTTAGTAAATCTCCACACTGTAGGCAACGACTACTTTATTACACTTGGCGTTGTAATTGGCACATGTACAAATACACATGCATGTGCACACTCAGTCTAGCTGTATCTCAACTGTTGTTTCTTACTAGGTGTCTATGGTAGTTTTGGACTGGGTTAAATCACATCCCCCCCCCCAATTTAGGAAGAGATGGTGGCTAATTTTATACATGTTTATTATTTGTACATTCTTTGTTAAGATTTTGCATTTACTTGGTCTCCCTGAGCACATACCTGGAAACATGAAACTTGGGGAGAGAATTCATCTTGACAAGTATCGTACACATATGACGAGTTTTCAGATTGCCTCCTTCCTCCATATGGTGGACGTGGACTCTGGGCAAGGGATTAAGTGTGTGAGCTTGGAAATCCCTTCAATCTAGTAGTGGACTTGATGGTAACCATTGCTGATTTTATTGCATTCATGCCACAAATCAACATTAAACAAACAGAGGCCCCAATACTGAAAAATTAAACATGGTGGGTGTCCGATTCATTCCTTTACTTGTACAATAATAACAAAGCCTGTGGTGTTTATCCATGGCCTAGCTAGGAATACATACAGATGAATAAATGTGTATATGCTATCTTTCATCATGTGACTGCTCTCATTCGTTATGTAGTTGTTATCTTTCATCATGTGACTGCTATCTTTTGTTATCTGACTGCTCTCAGTCATCATGTGACTGCTATCTTTCATCATGTGACTACTGTCTTCATATTTTCATATAGGGTGATCATAGTGGAAAAACCTTCATGACTGAGTTTTCTTTTTGGTAATACATTAACATATTACATCCTAAAACATGCATCAATTGAAGTTCAACGTCCCACAAACAGGACATTTTGCACTGATTGACCTAGCTACATTGACAGATTAAATATCAGTGATGTGAGAGAAAAATCCCTTCATTATTTGACAATGTTGGTATCCTAAAGGTCAGAACGAATAACAAAAGATATATGTCTGATGCAGGTGGAATTTTTCCTAACTTACACCAATACATATGAAGAATTCTATTAGTCTTTCACAATAGGTTATTGTAAAGAACAATAGTATTTTACGATAGGTTTTTCAGAAATAATATACTGCTCCGGTGGCCTAGTGTTTAGAATGTCCACTGCGGGAGTAGGAGGTTGTGGGTTCGATCCCCGTCCAAGTCATACCAAAGACTTACAAAAATGGTACTAACAGCTGCCTCGCATTAAGAGGTTAGGACTGGTTGGCCTGGTGTCAGGATAATGTGACTAGTTGGGACATCATGCTACATGTCTGCGGCATGATGCCCCAGTGCTAGACATCTCTATAAACTGCCTCACTGCAGACATCATAGTGATATGACTGAAAAATTATTAAAGCTATGTTAAAAATCCTAATCAAACAAACAACAAACAGTAATATTACTGCTACTAATGATAATAACAATCAATGTTGCACCTTGGTTGAGCTGACAGAGGGACATATTAGTACTTCTGTTCCAAATAATGCTGATTAATAATAATAATAATAATCATGTCTACAAAGAGAAAGGGTATTAGTAACATTAATCATAAAAATAATACAGCATTCGTCATTTATAACAATGCATGTATATAGGCTTATAGTGAAATTGTATTATATTGAAGTGTGTGTACAAACAAATAAATAAATTCCTTTGTTTTTGTCAAGGAGATGCATGAGCAAGAAAAGGAGCATTTAGATGCGTTTGAAGAGTTGATGAAGAAACAACGTGTGAGACCAACAGCCCTACTCCCTTTTTGGAATATTGCTGGCTTTGTCCTGGGTAAAGGATTATTGCTCCAACATCACTGTAAAAGAATAAGATTAAAACTAAAACAAATTATTTATGAAAAGTTAACAAATGATAAATATTTTCATGACATTGCATTCTTTTAGATTTATTAAATCTGTATTAAATAGCATTATATTCTATGTGTAAAGAAATAATTTCATTTTCCATGCTTAACTCCTTTTATCCTGAATACGAACACAGTCATAATGCCTCATTCTATCCTGAATGCACCTGCGGTCGTAGTATCCCATTTTATCTTGAATATGACTGAGGTCGTGCTTAACTGTTTATATGTGTAGTGTCTCTAGAAACATGTGTTCTTCATCACAACCCCCCTGCAGATTCGGGGTTGTAGAATTGGTCCAACGTGCCTCGCCACGTGTTGTAAAATGTGACAAAGTAGAGGCAACCTGTTTGCCGTGGGTTACGTCCAGTGTCGAGGGAGGAAAGGATCCTGGTAGTTGCAACACACTACTTTGGCCTCTACTTCTCTTAGACGGGTGGTCGAGATGGGCCCGGTCTCGACAAATCGGCTGGTCACACCGAGCACTAGGAGGTGTTTTTTTTACTTACTCATCTTCTCTTTCTTGTATCTTTCTTGATACCACCGTTGTCCCTACATTCTTTTCCTTTAGCTTTAACTTTCCCAAGTTTTAGAAGACTTCCTAGATAGCGGTGGCTCAATGGGTCAACCGGGAGGTAATTTTACCGATCCTAGAAGGAAGCTTCATGGGTCAATCCCAGGTAATTTTATCTAATGAGTATGGCATCTGTGTATCCCTGGCACTTGAAAAGTGTCCCCTTGTTGGGCTCTGTGGTGGGTGGGGAGCATGAGTGCTGAAATTTTAAACCCCTAATCATGACAAATTCAACAAAAAAAATCAACAATAAACGTACCAAACCACTGTCTGACTCGGATGAAGAACCATGTGGCGTGGAATCATTTCCACGCTTCATGGTTATTCAATCAAAAGATGATGCTAAACCGCTTTCAGGTTTATCTCCTTTCGTTATCGAAAAAACAATTTCCGGCTCTATTGGCACACCAAAAAGTGTTAAAAAACTAAAATCGGTTTGTCTTCTTGTAGAGTGTGAGCGAAAGAGGCAAACAGACAATATCATGAGAATGAAAACATTCTTTGATATTCCAGTGACCTCATTCGCTCACGCTACACTGAATTCGTACAAAGGCTTAATGTGCTGTCGTGACTTTGCTGGAGTCACCGATGCAGATATCATCAAAGGGATGAAACATGAAGGTGTCACTGCGGTGCGAAGAATACGTATTAAACATAATAACATTCTGCAGGACACCAATACATTTGTACTCACCTTTAATAAACCGACAGTGCCCAAAGTGGTCAAGGTTGGGTTTTTACAAGTAAAGGTCGAGATCTGCATTCCAAACCCACTTCGATGCTATAAATGTAAAAAATACGGCCATCACGAGGATCGATGTTCCAAAGCCAAAGTATGTGGCCGATGCGGAGACCACTCTCATCAGGAAGCTGATTGTAGAGCAACTCTGCATTGTGTCAACTGTGGCAAGGAACATCACGCCAGTTCCAAGGATTGTGATACATGGAAACAGGAGAAGGAAATTCAGAGGGTAAAGTTTACCTCGAACATTCCCTACCCAGAGGCCAGAAAACTTGTCCAGGCAAAAACATCCCTTCCTGGCCCATCCTTCTCCACAGTCGTTAAACACAATCCAAAAAGCACGAAAGACGCCCAAACACAGACGGATCAGCCCGATTCGACCACAAGTGCCAATATCCCTAATTATAAGCCTCAGAAAAGCACAACATCAACTCAGACAACATTTAATAACAATCCACCACCAAAATCACCAAAACAGAAACACGAAGCACAAACAAATAAACCGCAAAAGGGATCAGATGACCCCATTAAACTGTACAACAGGTTTGGAGACGTTGAGAGCATGGATGCAGAAGAAACTGCTCCATGTACTCAAAGTAGCTCCAAACCTAGTAAAACTAAATATACCCCCATACTTCCTCCAGACAAATAACAACACATACTTCCTTCGCGAATAGTCTAACCTAGCTCCAGAATCACCAGCATAACATTATAATGAAGAACACCATCATACAATGGAACTGTCGAGGACTTAAAGCTAACTACAATGATATTCTTCTGCATTTAAATGAACACGATCCTGCAGTGCTTTGTCTACAGGAAACATTCCTGAAAGAGACAGATAAAATTACATTTAAAAACTTTTCCCTGTTTAATGCGTACTTTCAAAACGCTGACAGGGTCTCAGGAGGAGTGACTATTGCTATGAACAATAGAGCCCCTCACAGTCTTTCCTTTAAACACAAATTTACAAGCCATTGCTGTAAGTGTCACCCTACATCGAGTGATTACATTTTGTTCCATTTACTTACCACCAAACACCAACCTAGTACAAAAGGAATTAGACAATCTTGTTGAACAACTTCCCACGCTCTTCGTTTTACTCGGTGATTTTAATGCCCATAACATTTTATGGGGTTCAAATCGCATAAACGACAGAGGCTATAAAGTAGAAGAATTCATTTCTAGACACGACATCTGTCTATATAACACCAACTCACCAACATATTTACACCCAGGAACAGGCACGTACACATGCATAGATTTGACAATTTGCTCCCCATCACTGCTTTTGGACTATGAATGGAAGGTCGCTGATGTCCTTCACAACAGTGATCACTTTCCAATCACTCTTGAAAATAACTCTAAAATTGATGATGCAATTCCACAATGGAATATAAAGAAGGCCGACTGGGCTATGTTTGAAACACTGTAAAACTAAACTAAATAATGATACAGTATTCAACGCTGTTAATCCTATACAGCATTTTACCTCCGTTTTAATTTCAATTGCAGATGAATCTATTCCTAAGTCCTCAACGAACAGTAAGAGATCGCAAAAACCTTGGGTAACCAAGGAATGCAAAGAAGCCATTAGACAACGCCGAGAAGCATTAAAAACATTCAACAATCGTCCAACGCCCGAAAATTTAAATAAATATCATATTGCCTGGGCTAAAACTCGACGCACAATCAAAGAATGTAAACGTGCATCCTGGAAGAAATATATCTTCTTTAAACTCTCGTTCCTCAATGAAACAAGTTTGTGATACTATTTGAAAAATAAATGGAAAGAGGAAACACAATTCTATTCGACACCTAAAACTAAACAATAGCAATTTCAGTTCGAAACGTGACATAGCAAATATTCTTGCCGATAGTTTTTTGAAAAACTCATCATCATCTAATTATTCAGATGCCTTTAGAAGATTAAAATCTCAAAAAGAAAAGTCACGTTTAAAATTTACATCGAACAACACTGAAAATTATAACCAGCTGTTTTCTTTATTGGAGCTTAGGGAGGCATTAGACAAGGCCCATGATACATCCGCTGGGCCTGACGAAGTACATTACCAGTTCTTGAAACACCTCCCAGAATCTTCTCTGACATTACTTCTTAAAATCTTTAATGATTTATGGATTGCTGGTAATGTACCTAAGAGCTGGAAAGAAGCAACAGTGATACCGATTCCCAAACCAGGCAAAGATAACGAAGATCCTAACAGCTATCGGCCTATTGCATTGACAAGCTGCATATGCAAAACAATGGAACGAATGATTAATTCTCGGCTTGTATGGTACTTGGAAAGTAACAATTTAATTTCTCCTTTCCAAACTGGCTTCCGTTCTGGTCGTAGTACTAACGATCATCTGGTTAGACTGGAAACATTTATTCGCGATGCATTTATCAAGAAGGAACATTTAGTAGCAGTCTTCTTTGATTTAGAAAAAGCCTATGATACAACATGGAAGTACGGGATACTAAATGACCTGCACGATCTAGGTCTAAAAGGCCGTCTGCCCTCTTTCATCTCCAATTTTCTCTCCGACAGAATTCAAAGTACAAGTGGGCTCTACCCTCTCCGATATGCACCAGTAAGAGATGGGTGTGCCCCAGGGCAGTATTTTATCTGTGACGCTATTTAATATCAAAATCAATAGCATCACCAAGTGCTTAACTCCCAGTGTGGACTGTTCTTTATATGTAGACGATTCTTTTAATTTGTTATTGATCAAAGCACATGCATACAATTGAAAGGCAACTTCAACAAAATATAAATAAGATCCACAATTGGGCCAGTAATAACGGTTTCAAATTTTCTAAATCGAAAACAGTATGCATTCATTTCTGTCAGTTGCAAAGACCTCATGATGACCCTAAACTCACGCTAGGACACTTATTCCAGTTGTTGAGGAAACAAAGTTTCTGGGTATTATCTTTGACAGAAAACTGACTTTTATACCACACATCAAGAATTTAAAAGCTAAATGCTTAAAAGCTTTAAATTTACTAAAAGTAATTGCGCACACTGACTGGGGTGCTGATAAAAAAAGTCCTCCTTAATTTGTATAGAACATTTATCTGTTCTATACTAGACTATGGATGCATTGTTTATGGTTCAGCTAGGAAGTCTTATTTGAAAATGCTTGACCCAATTCATCATCAGGGAATAAGACTTGCTCTAGGAGCATTTAAGACATCTCCATGCGAAAGCCTTCTCGCGGAAGCGAATGAACCACCTTTATCGCACCGCAGAGAAATGCTTTCTATACAGTATGCTCTTAGGTTAAGATCAAACCCTCTGAACCTTGCTTTTTCGGCTGTTTTTCAACCAAAATACAAAACTTTATACGAAAACAAACCAAATGCCATACCTTCATTTGGCATCAGAATATCATCCAGTTTTGACACTATCAAAATTAATCTCCCTACAGTTCAGAACACGTTTGTCTCGGAAACACCACCTTGGCTCCTTAAGCAACCCAAAGTGATTTTTATGTTGCACGATGGGAAAAAATCTGAGACAAATCCTGCCATTTTCCAGAACTCTTATCATGAACTCAACGATTTTAAAACTACACAAAATGTTCATTAAAAACAAAACATCCTAAAATGCAGGGATAAAAAGGATTTTCCATGATCACAGCAAATCAGTAAAGAGAATACTGCACAATCATTTCATGAGCTTATTAGGACCAATCAGAATCACATAAAGTGATATGTAACACGTGATATCAAAATATGAAACTACTTACTAGAGTAAAACTATATCATGTGATAAAAATGTATTATCCATTTCATTTGTGCGTAAATGTATTTTAAAGGTTTCTTTAGATACAGGTAACATGTAATCGTAATCCAATGTTAATACTGTTTTATATTTCAGGAGCAGGATCAGCCCTGCTTGGAAAGGAAGGAGCCATGGCTTGCACAGTTGCAGTGGAGTCCGTGATTGGAGAACACTATAACAGGTAGGGTCCAAACTTAAACTGGAATTTAAACTTGGAATGTCTATAGTACAGCAGGTTAATAAATCACTATGTAGACCTAGGTTTGATGTGCATTTACAAATTGTATAAGGTTAAGGATATTTGATGGAAATTAACATATAATAACATCTTTTTAATATTTTTTATCAGTTCAGTCGTGAACATTGCAGAAGAAAATGATTTAAATAAAACCACTGATCTTATTTTACCTTTTTGAAGCATTGAACATGACAAAGTGTTTACCTCTTTTTTGTAACTGATTTTAAATATATGTGTGTAGGTGGCCTCAACTTCAAGAAATTGAAATGATTGATTGTAAGATTAACCACTGTGGTGCAAATTATTAAGTGTTAGTTTCCCAAAACAGTATTATGACCTTCATATCTCTAGACAGTCTCTTTATGGAATTTTTTAAAATCAGTTTTGTGAATGATTTGTTCATGAAAATATAGTATATAACATTTGAAAATAATTCACTTTATGCAGTAATGCAAAATATTACAGTTTTTATTGCAACTCCTCCTAAACTACTTGGAGGATAAGCATGAAACAACACACACATGCATCCAATGGTCTAGCTG
This sequence comes from Unio pictorum, assembly GCA_030141615.1. Classification (NCBI taxonomy): domain Eukaryota; kingdom Metazoa; phylum Mollusca; class Bivalvia; order Unionida; family Unionidae; genus Unio; species Unio pictorum. Next base: position 3,702,686 of record JARLTB010000021.1, read on the forward strand.
GTAATAAATGCAAATGGTTCCACATGGGCATCAAATATGGCATACTAAGTAGTTATCTTGAATTGAAAATTATATTGACCTGAAATTTTAACCATAAGACTTCTTATGATATCTAATTGGTCCTAAGTGAAAATGGTGCGATCTGATGGCCAAATATTGTCACTTGCATTGCCATCTTGAAAATTTTATCATTACTCCACCTGAATGGTTGGCCATATCAACATCGATTTCCCACTAAAGGACTCAAAATTGTCAAGTTGGTCCTAAATGAAAATGTCCAGTTTGACCAACACAGTCACTATCTTGAAAATCTTGTTATTGTAACTTCTCTTGAACAAAATGTAAAATTGACATGGCATTTTCACCACAAGACTTGCTATTATGTTTATTTGGTCCTAAATCACATTTGAGATAATCTGATGCCCAAAAGGGTTGTGACCGTGGCCATCTTGAAAATCTTTTTTGTGCTAATCCTCCTGAATAAAAAGTAAAATTGCAGTGGGATTGTCATTAGAAGATTTCTTATGATGTATAGTTAATCCAGAATGAAAGTTGTGTCACTCTGATGACCAGTATGGCCACTACAGTGGCCATCTTGAAAATATTGGTATCACTACTCTTCCTGAATGGATAGTATTATCAGTTTGGGGGTTTTACTGAACAACTTCTTACAATGTTTTGCTGGTACTAATTTTGCCTTTCAGACATTCACTATGCCTGCCACATCTTGTAAACTTTGTTATTACTATTTCTCATGAATTGTCAAATCAGTATGGGGTTTTCATTCCAAGACTTTATAATGTCAAGCTTGCTCTGAATGAAAATAGTTTCCATTCTATTTCTGTTATGACTGTCACAATGGCCATCTTGTTGTCATTACTTTTTATATCAGACTGGTCTTATAGACATTGACCTTTCACCAAAAGACTGCTTATAATTATCTAGTTGTACTGAAGAGAAATGGTGCCAGTCTGATATTGAATATGGCTGCCTTGGTCTCCATTTTCTTGTTATCATTGCAACCGAAATTCACATAAACATGGGTTTTCCCTAGCAGACTTCTAACAATGTCATGATGGTCCTAAAAAAAAATGGTATGAAATTGACATCCAGTTAATTTGAAAATCTGGTTAGTTGTGAAGAATATCAAAGATAGTTTCAACACTCCACAGTTAAAAGGAAGAAATGGTCTTATCTTGAATTAGTGAAATTCTTTTTAGTCGATTCATGTGTATCCTCAGTTCATACAAGGGACTCTTGTTTGTATTTTATGAATAATTTTCTGTAGTTTCTTTAATGAAATCAACAGATTTTGTTACAGTACCTGCTGTATACATTTTTCCATCCATTGCTTTTATGTGGTTGTCTGTTGAAGGTTTTTGATCACGTAAAGAACTCAGTTTTGATAAATATCTCATTTCTTTCCTCAGTTTGATATATTTTTCTTAGTATGGAGCAATGAATTTTTCTCAAACCTCTCTTTTTGACATCAGTGATTAAAATACATCTGTAATATCTTTTGATTTATTTTAAATGAGTCTTATTTTGTCTCTATTAAAATTAAGACGATCATAATATTGAGGAATAAAAACACTCCAGGAGTAAAATTTATAAATAGGATGTTAATTGTTATCTTTTATACAATCTCTACATCAGGCAAAAATTCTTATAGTCTGAAAAATATAATTTGCAGGATAATCCTGATTGTCTGTGTAAAAAGAAGTTTTGAGATCTTCAGTAAAAATTTGGTTAGAGTATTTGGTTACCTCTACCACATGGCAATAACATTTGAGTCTAAATAAATACCTGATAAAGTTAAACTTTGATTTGGATAATTATGTGAAAATCAGGCAGCCATATAGACAGTCCATATTTAACGATTTCTTGTTAACTGGTTGAGTTGGAGTCATCTTTAAAGATATGTTTGTGCGTGTGTCTGTTTGTGTTCTGGTTAAGGTATAAAAGGAGGATTAACTGACTGTTGCCATTTTTCCTCAGGTTTGGGTATTGAACAGGCCATTAAATAGCACCTGATCTGTTAGTTACATGCCAGACTGTGCCTCACATCTTTATTACCAATTGTTTGGTTTGAATACACCGGTGAATAAGCTCATTAATTAAGTCAGTACTCAACAAATCTGATAGCTTGATGTCCGGGCCCTTCAAATTTCTGATTGGGACCCTCCTGTATTTTAAGTGAGGTGCCCATCGGGCTTGTCAAAAAAAAGAAATCAAATGTTTGAAGACTAGTAAATTATAAATATTTATAAACATGTATGCCCCTTAACTTTATGAAGATCTCTACTTCTCATAATTCTATAGAGATCTCAAAACTTTGTGTACAGAGTGAAGGGTGTGACTTATCATTGGAGAACAGATTGCCTGGCTTACTAATAAGTAAAGCTCACATGGCTTCAGCATACATTTACATGTGATTCTAAATTACTGTTTTGAATATGTTTGTCCCCGGAAACATGTCACAACCAGGCTAGTGAATATCAGAACTGTCCCATCAATTGTTGCTACCCAGAGCAGTGATACATGACCACATAATGGAATTTAAGGCTATTGTGTATACATGACAGCTGTTAATTTGTTAATTGATTACTTTATTGTTGTAATTTAGAGAGTTTATGCCAAATGCAGGTAGTGTTTTTGTGGAATTATTAGACAGAAAGGGATCAAATATGGTTGTGTTGGCTCTTGTCTTTGATTATAAAAATCAGCTGACCTTTGGCGCAGTTGCGTTAAGTATTTCTAATTTTATTATTGGTCTTGGTTTTTTGCTATTGCATTGTTCCAGGTATTGGAAGTTTAAGTTGAATGAATAATAATTCAGCTGTCCTATACTCACGCTTACACTAGTGTAATGATATACTGATTAAACAAATTAAACGGCACCTGTGAAAAACGTAAACAAAAACAAAAAATCTACACACGCTTCCGATGCTAATAAATACTGTTCATTTACTGAGTAAGAAGGACATTAATAAAACTGACAATGGCTGATTTTGTGACCTTGAAAAAAAAAAATTGTGTAATTTTTTTTCTAGATCCAAATAATCACACAATCAGTTTAAAATGAGTTTCTTTTTATTTTGGGCATTCATGAATTGCAGATAGGCTTGTGGAGTTTGAGTTGGTGCTTGTGATTTTTTTTAGGTCACCAGCCTTGGGCCTGTGTCTAAAAAAAATCTTTTGAGTTTTGTAAGTTAACTTTTCTTTAGTTGACATAATGATAGTAATATTTATTATATTTTCAAATATTCATATGGTAAAAAGATTTCAAATTTTTTTCTTATTATTACATGTATTGATATAATTAATGAAAGTATTCCAATTTAGCAAACTAAATTAACTTTCTTGTCTGTAAGGGTCTCTGTTGGTTAGTTGAAATGTTATGTCAGTGATTGCTAGTCACAGTATCAAAACAAGAATGACTAGTTATATTGACATATCAATGACCACTGATCAAAGCATCATATCACTGATGACTAGTCCATGTGATATCACTGAGGATAAGTCATTGTCATATCACTGAGGGCTAGTCAGTGTTATGTCACTGAGGGCTACCTAGTCATAGTGTCTTATCATTGATGACTGGTCATGTTGTATTATCATTGATGACTAGTCATAGTGTCTTATCATTGATGGCTAGTCATAGTCTTATCATTGATGACTAGTCATAGTGTTATATCATTGATAACTAGTCATAGTGTCATACTAATGATGACTATTGATAGTGTCTTATAATTGAAGACTAGTCATAGTGTTATACTATTGATGACTAGTCATATTGTCTTATCATTGGTGGCTACTCATTGTGTCATATTGATGGCTAGTCATAGTATCATATCATTGATGTTAGTCATAGTGTTGTATCATTGATGACTAGTCATAGTATCTTACCATTGATGACTAGTCATAGTGTTATATCATCAATGATAAGTCATATTGTTGTACCATTGATGACTAGTCATTGTATCTTATCATTGATGACTAGCCATAGTGTTTTATCATTGATGACTAGGCATAGTGTCTTATTATTGATGACTAGGCATAGTGTTTTATCATTGATGACTAGTCATAGTGTCATATCATTAATGATTAGTCATAGTGTTGTATCATTGATGACTAGTGATTGTGTCTTATCATTGATGACTAGTCAGTGTTGTATCATTGATGACTAGTCATAGTGTTGTATCATTGATGACTAGTCTTAGTGTCTTATCATTGATGACTAGGCATAGTGTATTATTATTGATGACTAGTGACTGTCTTACCATTGATGACTAGTCATAGTGTCATATCATTAATGATTATTCATAGTGTTGTATCATTGATGACTAGTCATTGTGTCTTATCATTGATGGCAAGTCGTAGTGTGATATCGTTGATGCTAGTCATAGGGTTGTATCATTTATGACTAGGCATTGTGTCATATCATTGATGACTAGTCATTGTGTCTTATCATCGATGACTAGTCATAGTGTCTTGTCATTGAAGACTAGTCTTAGTGTCTTAGCATTGATGACTAGTCATAGTGTCATATCATTTGTAGCTAGTCGTAGTGTTGTATCATTAGCTAATTAGGAAAGGGTATATATAAGAGAGATAAATGCTTCTAATTTTTTCTGACCTATAATGTATTTAGTGGGCCTCAAAACATTTAGTATTTTGGATGCATGTAAACAGATATTATAAGTATGTTTTGAAAGCTACCAGAGTTAGTGAATGTCAGACCAAGGTGTTTATGATGCCTAACAAAACTGTATATGCTTATTTTGAAACTCAATCTGAGGAAAAACTTGGCCTAATTTGTTGCATAAAAGCAAAACATAACTTCAGTCTTTGATTGGTTAAAATATACTAGCCATTGTTTGGACCATTGATCTATTGCTTTAAAATCAGAGTTTAGCACATAATTGATATTATTGTTATTAGATTAGGAGTAAGCTAGTAACTATCATCAGCAAAAAGTCTTGTGACACTTATCAGATTATCAGCAAGGTCATTGACACACACACACACACACACACACACAAACACACATACACAGAACTGATCATTAGGGGACAAAGACATATTTGTTCATTGATTCAGAAGTAATAATTAATTCTTTTTTAAGTTGACATATGTTTCCAATTTAAATAGCATTCCTTTATGTTAGACATATCAGTAGTGTCATGTGCTTGATTATAGGGACCACTCTGGTGACTTAAGTGGTTAGAGCATCTGCCTTAGATGCAAGAGGTCGTGGTTTCAAACCCTGCCCAAGTTATACCAAATAATTATAAAAATGATATTAGCAGCTGTCTCGCTTGGCTCTCAGCATTATGAGGTTAGTGTTCAGACTTGTTGGTCTGATGTCAGGATATTGTGACTGTGTGGGACATGATGCTACATATCTTTGGCATTGCTAGACATCACTATAAACTTATACACTACCACACTGCAGATATTGTTGCAATATGATTTAGATTGTTAAAACCTATGTTAAAAGTCAAGCTCACACTCACTTGAGTATAAGCATGAATACAAACTGTTTTGATATGAGGTAGATTAAAAAGTACTGCCAATGTAATCGTTTTTTGTTTTTTTTTTTTTTTTTTGCTTCTAGTCAAATAAGAGACCTTATGGAAGATGATCCAGAGAGACATAAGGAATTGTTAGAGGTAAATATAACAATTTATTAACCATGATTAGGTTTTTTGAGAGTAATATTGCTGGTTGTATATCTGTATTTGATAGATCTACAGTTACTACATAACAAAGGAATAATAACTTCTACATAAAAAAATATATCATTGAAAAATGACACAGTTTTGGAAGTTGGCTGATTAGCTATACATATTTTAATGTAAAATTCTGTGCCAGTAATTTTTTTCTTCAGATTGTTGTTAAAGATCACAAATTAAGCTATAGTAATCTTCGTTCTGTACATGAATGGTGTCCAATCCCACACATATGTAGTGTTTAGGCCTGAATACCAAACAGATTATATTCCAAACCAAACTAAATTCCACCTTCTGACATAGAAATTTGTCCGCACTTCAAAAGAAGCAAAATTCAACCATTGAAATATTGCAGAATCCTCTATTGCCAAATCATCACCATGGTTGCTAAAACCTCTCAAAATATTATTCACCTTTATGAATTCAGTTATTCAGATCCTTTTAATTTCGCAAATTAAATTCAATTAAATCCAAGCCACCTATCATAGCCATCTGTCCCTGTACACAAATAGTTTGGAAGATGGCAAGAAAGTTGGACCTGCACCATGTTCAGCTCCCCATAACACCAGCTGTACTCAAAGCACTTTTCATCATTTGGATTCCCTTTTTGCATAGAAATGACTGACAACCCATTTAAATCCCAGATATTGCAGAATCGTAATTTCTTCATGCAATCTGGGGAAAATATTTTATTTTTTGCCCAGTCGAACTGGCATAAAGTATAATGAAAGCTCAAATAAAGCAGCCAAAGCCGCATTGTGGTCACCCATTTTCAAATGTAAGATTTCATATAATGACTTTAAATAATGAATAAATCAACTTGTTAATCTTAGTTAGCAAAATATGTGGAATGCAAACTACACAAGCAAACTGGGAAATATAAAACCCACTATTGCCGATTGGCGTCACTTGCATGGAAAAATCAAAGGTAAACTGGTATTTTGCCAATTGCTTTTCAGGCACACATATACCTCCTGAAAGGGGAAGCCTCAACTGGAATGCATACCATACCAGTGTCCTCTGACAGTGGGGCACATTCTTGTAGAGTGTGTGGATTTCCACCCTGTGTGACACAAATATTTTGACATGATATGCTTGAACTGCTTGAAGAAACTATGAGAAAGTACAAGAAAATATTGTTTTTTTTCACCAAGGGAATGTGATTTATACAACAAATTTTAATCATATTTAAGGATTTTATGTTTTACCTTAATCTGTTATTTCGTATACATTAATAAGATTTTGCATCTCTGTTTTTTATTTTGTCCTAATGCTGACATTTATTTGGAGTTTTTTTGTGCAGGTTTTAAAGTTTTGAAATATTAAGCTTAGATTGCACTACCTAGCCACTTTTGTGCTGATGTGCAGTACATATATTCAGTACATCTAAGGTCCACTGGGATGTGTGGTAAAATACACTAGTACATATATTCAATTCAGTACATCTAAGGTCCACTGGGATGTGTGGTAAAATACACTAGTACATATATTCAATTCAGTACATCTAAGGTCCACTGGGATGTGTGGTAAAATACACTAGTACATATATTCAGTACATCTAAGGTCCACTATGATGTGCGATAAAACGCACTAGTACATATATTCTGTACATCTAAGGTCCACTGGGATGTGCGGTAAAATACACTAGTACATGTATTATGTACATCTAAGGTCCATTGTGATTTTATGATGATGTTAATCTGTATCATATGTTCTTTTCACAATAGAAAATAAAGAAATTTCGAGATGAGGAGGAGCATCACCATGATACAGGATTGGAACATGGTGCTGAAAAGGTAGAAAAAAACAATTTCCAAATTTCCTCACTTGCCTCAAATCCAAGCCAGTAATGACAACTTGTGCTTATAGCATTACAGTATGGGAATGATGTGCTCCCTTTTCCTGTCAGCACTGTTAATTCAGAGGTTTTGATTGTGAGGATGTTATAAGTGAATAAATGTTTATAATGTCAGTATGATTAACTTTCTTCTCATTTTTATTATGAGATGATTTGTTATATAAGAGTCATCCTTACATGGTAATACCAGTCACGAAGCAAGATCAAAACATGGGTTATTGGTGGAAAGGAGTTGTAGTTGTTGTTCTGTCCTTCTGCATCAAATTCAATTATCTGTCAACAAGTACAATTAAATTTCTGCTATCCCCAAAATCCACCCCTCACAAAAAGTTGAAAAACTTTGTCTTTCTCATAAAATTGGGTACAGTGAATGAAAATTTTGTATCACGGTTATTTGGAACATAACTATACACATAACATGGTATACCACAATTATATTTGGGACCAACAGTTTCATTTTCTTTGGCAATGGCCTTTAATTTTTAAACTAAAAACAAACAAAAACATTTGGTTCTCAATTGCTTGGAAAGATATCTTGCTCGGATTTGTGGCAAAATAAAACCATATTATATCCTTCATTTTATTTGAAAAAAATGAATTAAGAAAAAATAAATATAATTGCTCAAAGAAAATTGCAGCCATTCCTCTTCAAAAATTAAAACATATGTCTTATAGAAAATGAATTTGCTATGTAAATATTTAGTGTTTTGGTTATTCTTATGACTTGGGCATTTTTCATTGTTGTACACGTTGATTAGGTGAGTAAAATGTAACGAGTTCATTGAGTCAGAGAACACATATGAGTCATATTTTGGGTGTACAAAGTATATTTCTACTATCTGTTGCAGAGCTTGCATAGGCTGGTTGTTGGAGACTTTATTTTCTGTACTTCAAAAACAGTAATGGCAAAGAGAAGCAGGCAAAATCTGTAATTTGATGCGGAGATTCTCAGCTTTCGTACACAGACTGTTCATAGTGAAGTGGAGATGCCTTTTTGGCCTCTTCCTCTCCTAAGATTGCCTTTATTTGCTTTTTGCTTATATTAATCCAGTCAGCTGAAAAAAGAACAGAGCCATGGTACAAACATGTTTCCAACTTCTCATTTTATGTTAGAGTCTTAGATGAGAAGAATCATCCAAGAAACTATATCATGAATGTTGGTGTCTGGTGGGTTTTCTTTCTGACCTATTTTCTAACCTTGCTGCAGCTAACTGATATGCCAGGAGAATATATTCCTTTCTTTTGGCAGCCCATTGGGTACAAGTTTGTCCACTTACTCCTTGGGGGACCTAATGCATTCACTGCCATCTCTCCTCTGTCAGTATGTTTTACAGTCTCAGGCTTGACCTATGTGGTTATGTGAGAAAGCTTGCCAGTAGAATCCTGTTGGTCAGTGGTCCTGAGGTCTTTCTGGGTTCTTTCTTAACCTCTTTTACTGGCCACCATGTTATAGCCTATGATGTGCTGAAAAAAAATGGCATTACATTCACAACAACAAGAACAACTTACTCGTTCATTTTCAGCAGGTATGGATTTACTCGATGACCATTGGGTGATACAAGTTGTTTGGACCAGCTAAGAATATTTTAATCTTTGTCTTCAAGAAGAGCAGTTTTGAAGAAGGTGATTAATATGTTGCCATCTCTGTTTTCATTTCTAATTGGCTGCTGGGTTTTTGACATTTTAAGAAAAATTTATTAACTTCTCATTGGTTGGGCTACATCACATGAATAGGCAAGTTTGATGCAAAATAAGTCATGTGGTCTGTCACATGGGGTCTATTGTGAAATAATAGTTGTAATATTAGGTGTATATAAGGAGAGAAGTCAGATTCATTTCAATTTTGGAGTCATCATCATTTCTTATGTTCCTGTTGAAAGTCTGCAGATTTGTTTAATGTTGAGAGGGAAACTTTTGTTTGTACTGTTCATTGGAAATAGAAAGTACTCATTTATACAGTATTCTATTGCAGCTGTTGTGAATTATTGAAGGAGTTCTGGATGACGCCATCTTGACAACACAAGTTTTGCTATGCCAGTATTTCTGGAAATCTTTTAGACCTTGTTCATTTTTAAGTCCTTGAATGAATTTCTGTATTGATGGGTGATTAGTTCCAAGCAGCTGTCTGAATCACAATGAGGAACAGTTGCATCATAAGTGTTCCACAAATTAAGTGACAAAAGGTTGTTGTCAAGCAGCAACTTCTTGATGACTGTTCCATCTTCTATATTGTCTTATCCTAATTTTATCTTTCCTTCTGAAAATCCAATCCAAATCCATCCAAATCCAATAAATATTTTACCTTCAGATTCGTAATAAATTTCAGTGCCATGACCTTGATTCAACTGATTTTTTAACTGTGGTATGGTTTACTTTTAAAATAGTAGATTGATGGAATGGTTATCAATTCAGGGGAATATAGTTAATACCTTTCCTGCTCCAGCTATTTATCTGTAAACCTGTCTACTCCTGATCAGCTGAGTGTGCCTTTTAATTAACATATTTTATACTTTACTTTGTGTTCACTTGCCTTTTTGTCGGGTACTCTAATTTACTTGCCCTTTTAGCATGTGCACTAGTTGATGCATCCTTTTGTCACAATATCCTGAACAACATTGTACACAAAAATATGGCAAGTTCAATTCTTTTGCTAACTGTGGATTGATTGCTTTCTCTTCTTTCCCAGATTGGTTTATTGTAAACAGAAAATCATTTGATCATATGCCATGGATGTGGGAGGTCGTGGGTTTGATCCCTGGCCGAGTCAAACCTTAAGACTTACAAAAAATGGTACTAACAGCTGCCTCTCTCAGTGCTCAGTGTTAAGAGGTTAGTGTTAGGACTGGTTGGCCTGGTGTCAGGATAATGTGAATGGGTGGGACATCATGCTACATGCCTGCAGCATGATGCCCCAGTGCTAGACGTCACTATAAACTGTCAAACTGCAGACATCGTATCAATATGTTTGAAGAATTGATAAAGCTATGTTAAAAAATCCAAATCCAAATCAGTTTAGCATGTCTTCCTATGAGCATGTTGCAGAAATTATTAAACTCATAGAGTCACTTTTCAAGAAGAATTGGGGATTTTGAGAGAAGAATTTTTACAGCTTATTGGACATTTTTCATCAGGGCTGGCTGTTCACGCACTTGAAGAAAATGGATTTTTTAACTTGTCGGTTTAATTCTGATCACATAAACCATCATATTCAAATCTCAGCCAAGATAATGCACTTCCTGCATTAGTGGTAAAATTGAGATTGGCTATCAGCAGAGTTCCTAAAATGAAGGTCTATGTGGATACTGTACAAGTATGCAAGGTTGGGCGCCTATCTTTTGCCTCACTTATCACCAGTCATTGTCAACTGATGGCTGGATAGGACCCTTCATGTAACTATTTTGAAGGCTGTAATAAATGCAGAAGGGTTGCCTGAACAATTCTGTGGTAATCGGTTAGCAGTCACAAACAAAGGGAACACAATTACTGGACCTCTTTTTTTAAGGTTCTTGTCTGGGATTTATTTTGCTGGTGCTACTCTATGTAGCAGTACACAATTCCAGGAAGATTCAGGCATTTCCCAATCCAGTTTCATCCCATATACATTATTATTATAGTCTATATTGTGTAATTATATAAAGGATAATTGGTTGAAAAGATTGAATAATGGATATATTTAATTGAGTGGATGTGAAAATACTTGCATTTTTCACTCACATGATGAAATATATCCATTATTCACTTGTGGCAAGCAAATTTTCTTTTTTATGCTCAAACACATTGGCTAGCAAGATGCCTTGCATAACAAATTTACAATAGCAGATTTCTTGCTGGATCCTGTGTGATATCAGAGCTAATCCATTACCTTTTTTGTGATTATTTACAGAGAAAATATAAACAGTTACATATTCTCCTACTCCAATTCAAAGTAAAACAGCATATTGAGAATTTTTTTAAGCTCCATGATGAATTTTGAGTTCAAATCATCTTTTCACTTGGGTCACATAGGAATAACATCGAACTGCATGGTTTTTTATGTTATCAGTGTGGCAGTGAAATTATTTACCACATTTAACTCAAGAGAAATAATAGTTATTTTACTAATGGGTAATCCATAGCCCAGCATAAAATAAAATTGTATCTTGGAAGAGTTTCTACCCATATATACTGTTATTATAGTGTACATATTATGGATTCATTTTACATCTTTCTGGGAGGGCTGGATTCAGGTATTACTTGTCTTGGATTAAACCTTGTTTTAAGTATATTTCTCAAATTCTGTTCATACTAGATCTAGATGATTGTATGCCCTTTTAGCAAATGGTTGCCAGCCTAAATTTAACATTTGACTGGCTCAGGTTAAGGTCAGAGATTTTATGACCAAAAAAAGGCTTTAACTTATGAATAATACTTTATACCTGGAATCATGGAATAAAAGTAGATTAGTGTGACCCATATTTCAAGCATCACTGACTTTTATAAATTTTGTGTGTCAGCTATTGCTGCCATAATTCATAAACTAGATGAAACAGCTCTATTAAGTATCACAAATAATAAAGCAGGTCAGTGTAATCTACATTTCACATTTACTGGCATAACTTATGTTTTGTGGTTAGCTTATGAGCACATAGGTTTTTTGCATGCCTTTAGACATATTATCCAACCTAGAATCATGAAACTTATTTACAGGATGCATCTTGATGTGTAATACACTTCATTGCAGTAGATCTGTTATGTTTCACTGACTTAGTTAAATTTTGTATTTTATGTTCATTTCTCCAGCTTTGTTCATGCTAAATCATACATTTGATACTGATAGCCGTACCCTGCAGTAAAATCCCCCACCTTACCTTGAACTATGTTTAATATTTAATATTTTACAGCAGGGTTTCTCAAACTCAAGTAACCACAAGGATCACATAAGTACTAGTACATTGGCCTGAGGGTCGCAATACCAAAATCTTTCCATACAGAGAATGAGGCTCATATAAAACGTAGCCAGTTGAAGTGTTGGAAGCAAGACATAAACGATGTAACAATAAATTTTTTATCAAAATTGGCTGGCTGTGAAGAAACAATTTGCATTATTAATTATTTTACAAATTCATGGTGTGGTAGCAGGCTGCAGGACATAACTCTATGGGCCACATGGAGCCCATGGGCTGTGTGTTTGAGATATAGTGTGTGAATGGATCAACACACATTGAATGCCAAAATGATTGCTGTGTTATATATACATGTATACGCTTTTGAGGTGACCTCTTAGACTGGTTTGACTATTTATAAATATGTTGGTATTTTCTCTTTTTACAGGCACCATTCTACCAAGGCATGTCACAGGTGATAAAAGTTGGGTGTATGGCTGCCATTTGGGTTTCAGAGAGGATATGAATTTTAGGCAAACTAGGAATATAATAATTAGTTTTGATTTCTACAGATTGTAACATTATAACACTGAGCTAGACATTCAATATACAGTATGGGCTCTTGAAAATGTGCTCACTAATAAGACCAAATGCAAACAACACACCTGGATTAGCTGTCACATAATGTGTTGGAAAATTGGGATCTTTTTCATTATTCTACTTCTAGCATCACCATAAACCTAGATTTGCAGTTCCATTATCGATTGGCATATCTGGGTCTGTGCAGTTTGCATTTGCAATAGTTTTAAGTGGGTATGTATCGAGTACATCAAAAGCCTATAGTTACTTTATAATAATCATTTAAAAAGGTCATTGTTTGGTAAACAGATAAACTTTGTAAATTCTTGGTGTAATCACTTGATATGCTGTAATACTTTTAGTGATCGATTTCTCACATATGTGGACGTGATAGATGAAAAACAATGGAGATCAGCAATAACTTTGAAAACAAAGAAGGCTGAAGATTTCATTTGTAGACCTTGAATTGCTACATTCAATTCTATTTATTTGATTATTCTGTAATTCATTTTTTTAGAACTTTTATGGAATATTAAAGAAAGGTACAAATTCCATGTGTGGTGTCTTTCTTGTGGTAGCTTTACTCTGCAGATGTTTGTCTTTTTATTTCTTTCCTTCTTTGAACACATTTTGGTGTGTCAGTAATATTAAGTGAAAAGACCAATCCAGCTCCATAGCCATCACACCGTTGAAAGTGTTCAACCCACACCCCCAAAATAAAAAAATCGGAGTCCACATCAGTTGCAGAAACCTTTTTAGACTAAGGAAATCTTTGCAAGAATAATGCTCCATTTTATCTGTTGAATCAGTTTTTATGTATTTATGTATTTGTTTTTAAAAATTAAGCCCAGCTGATGGTAATTGCAGTTATATTTACTGTTGCTGTAGTTTATGTTACATTCTAAAACGTCCGCTTAAAAAATATTGTGTAGACTGAAATTATAATTGCTTTTATTTACATCAAGCTTCATCTTAAGCCAATTTAGAATGAATCTTAATTACAATAACCTCTCTCTGGGGTGTTTTTAAAACTGAATCCAATTAGAGCTTACTTGTATCCAAACAAATAATGTGAGATGCTAAGTACTTAATGTAAAAGTACACCTAAACTTATTGCTGCAATTGCAATTGTCACCTCTGCCAAACAAGTTTTCTTTTTTCTTCTTGCTGGCAGATCTATGCTTATTTGCCTTATTAAGAGTAATCAGTAGAATAAACAGCATAGATCCTGATCTTCCAGTGTATTATGCAATATCAGATGAGGGTCTATGTTGTTTGCAGTTGGACCCAACATGGCAAGTATGTAACATACCTTTCTTTTAATGTTTTGGTTGAGATTATGTCATATTGATAGCTCTTGCAGAACTATTTGCTGTCATTTATGAATCTTAAATACTTCATCCTCATGTAAAAACTTTGGACTATTTGTCTAGACATCACTATTTAGAGGACAGGTGGTTTGTTTGATTTGGATTTTTAACAATTTTTTAGTTATATTGCTACGATGTCTGCAGTGAGGCAGTTTATAGTGATGTCTAGCACTGGGGCATCATGCACAGACACAGACATGTAGCATGATGTCCCACCCAGTCACATTATCCTGACACCAGGCCGACCAGTCCTAACACTAACCTCTTAATGCTGAGCATCAAGCGAGGCAGCTATTAGTACCATTTAAGTCTTTGGTATGACTCGGCCAGGGATCAAACCCACAACATACCGCTCCCACGCCAAATGCTCTAACCACTAGGCCATTGGAGCTGTCTAACAAATTGGATAAAAATTTGATCGGAAATGTAGTTACAGAGTGTTGACAAGCTTGGCTATCTGATGCAAAGTCACATCATTAATATACACGAATTTCATTCATAATCATACACCAAAACCTTGAATAGGCCTATTTCGAAGTTTGATAAAATATACAGCTTCTTGATCAGCCAATCAGATGCAAGACGACTTCAATAAATATGCAAGGATCTTTTATTTAAATCAAACTCATCCAAGAGCTTAATAATATTAGCAAATGTGCCAAGCATTATCAAACTTGTGAGATTGTCAAGATCCAAGCCTAAATTCCAAGTTTGATTGAAATCGGGTATAAAATATAGAGTCCCAAGTATTACATGCAATTGTTGACAGGAGGATAAGTGAGAATGGACAACACAAGGACATGAGAATAGACCATAAACTCACAGGGCTTTATGTCCTGATGAACTAAAAACAATACTAACACACCACTGATACTTTTGCCATGTATTAGCTATGTCTGAAGATTTTATGAACAAGCAAGAGTAAAAAAAAAAAAAGAAGCTAAATTATTGACAAAAGATATTTGAAAATGCAGAAATTAATGATATAAAATATCCATCCATCTAAATATCTCTGCCTATTTATCTAAACAACTTTTAAAATAAAGTTCTCAGTTTCAAAACACTAGATGTAAGTATGAAAGAAATCAACATTTCTCAAGATTTTTCCAGTCGATTGTTCGATTTCAATACACTAAGCATAATAATAATACACACACAAGAAGGTTTTCCATTGTAGACTCATTTGCTAACTGATTAAATTTTACATCAAGAAAATACCTCGGTATATTTTATGAAATGGATTTAGTCTAAAGGAAAACATGCATAAATAGTAAGCTATCAAATTGACATTTGTAACTGGCAAAACAACTATGATGAAAGGTGTTAATGTTCCAAGAGTAATCTATTTATTCATGTAGTGCACCACCAACAACTTAAGTTCTGAATACCAGTGTTTTGTCTAACTCAGCAGAATTATATGAATCAAGAGATCATCACTATCTACATACTTCCTGTACTTTACGTCCATATTTCTATATGAAATACTTGTAACTTTTTCATTAAAAACTTACTTGATTTCTAATCTTGTATGTATGTATGTATGTATGTATAATTCAAGATCATATCTTGAATAATTAAGACAAAAATATACATATAAGATATGGTGGATTTTATTGGTACCAAAATGATCATTATATGTAATAAATATTCCTCATAATTTTACCACAAAATTAAGAAACAGTAGGACAGTGTATAAAACAATCAATAAACAGTAAATCCATTGAAATACAATCCAGTGTACAGCTTGTTTGTAAAATTTCAATACCTCAGTCCTTAAATATGCATTAGAATCATACAATCCTTGGTTGTTCATCTTTTTATTGGAAAGGGGGCAAAACAAAATGCTTAAGGTCATAGGCCGCATGAACAAGAACAGTTCCTTATCACTAATTATACACATTTCTGCCTTCTAGGCCAACTGCTGCAATATGTAACGGACTGGGCCATATGCAGCCTGCAAGTTGGCCAGGCCTTGTATAGTCCATCACCAACATGGTTTAGTTATGTTCTCAAGTTACTCATTTTCATCTCGTGTATGAAATTTACAAGCAACAGCATGTCTACAAAACTGGAGTCACAGACTCATTGATTACTGTACCAGACTCATGAGGTGGCTGTGTGTTTATAAATTCCTGATTTGATTATGTAGTCAAATGAAAACTGCCAAACTATGAAGTTTCTCAAGAGTGCAATATAAGGAGAGTAATTTCTTTAGTGTTCATCACCAATTAACCATCATGTTTCAAAATTTATGTTCATCAGCTGGTTTGTAATCAACACAGAGGCATAATAAAATCAGGACAAGAAAAATAATGAGTTCCAATCCTGTCCAGACCAGGCTAGGTCAAACTACATGGGGTCTCTGGTCAGGTTACTTCACTTCAAATGTCACTTCATGGTATAGCCTTTCATGTGTTGATATGCCAATAAACAATAAATTTTCATATATATTTTTTGGTTATACAAGAAAGCTATTATAATACTATTTACCTACTTTCCTGATATGGCTGACATTAAAATTGATCTTTACCAATAACAGCTCAAAGTAACAAATATCCCACTAAGGAATAACAATACAAACATAATGGCTCAAAAAATGTCTTTGGTCTCATCATAGATTTGCACTCATTTCCTCCAGGATAGTTGCCTTTTATTTCATGACTAGAAGCAGAAGTATGGGAAAACTTGCACAATGTTCTATTTCCATGACTTTGGTGGTAAAGTCGACAATTTCAAAAATTAAAACTTTCAAAAATTGAGTAAAATAATTCATTTTTAACGTGTTAAAATTGTGCAAGTCAAACTCACTGAACGTTCTAAAACAGCAGCTTGATTAAAATGTATTCGGCACAAATGGACCGATTCCAGCTGGTTTAAGTCTAACTATAAGCATATCCTGTACTAAAACATCGGAATTTCACGTTATGCTTTTAAAATTAGTACATATTCTATGTGTACAGAGTTTTGGGCACACAATTTTTGCAATTAGTGATTGATAACAATAATAATAATAATAATAATACATGATTTGCTGTGTGCAAATGTTTTCTGGAAACCCTTGGGCTCAAACTCCTCTGTCATCCTCTAGAAAATGTCTGCATATGCCAAAGTGTATGACCCAATAGTGTGTACATTTTTGTATAAAGATTATATATAAATTATTATGCCATGACGATATCATGTTTAGCAATAAGATTGGTTTGCAGCACACTGGTATTACTATAAAGTAATAACTAATGACAGGTGTTAATAAGTCAATTTATATATCCTACATGCAGCCCAACAATTCTACACTAACACAAATACCAAGTAGACAAGATTTGTCTTTCGAAAACTTCATACAATGTGTAATAAATGTAAATTTTGAATACTGATGAAATTTATAACATGATTTACAAACACTCACAACTGTTATATTCTTCAGACGTAGGTGGATTTCAAAGTTGATAAAAGATGAATGTTAAAGCTTAAATATTACATACACAAATAAAGCAGTATTTATATAAATTGCTGACAAGAAAATGATTACAAGTATTGAGTACTCGAAACAACAATAAATAACGAACATAAGATTTCAACACAGAGATACATATTAACATGTGAACTGTACAATTAAAAAGAGTACCGTGATCTGTACTTTCATGCTTCCACAAAGTTTTTAAAAGGTAAATGTAAAACTGAATTTATTCATAGGAAATAAAAAAGGGAATGGACATACAGATAAGCTATGCTCCACCTATTGGTTTGCATAAAAAAAACTTAAAGTGATGCAGGTCCAATTGTTCACTTTAAAATTTGCTGACATAAAAAGATTTGGATGCTGCCAGCACAGTTTCATGTCGGGATGTATTAAAGCGACTGAGTACCCTAAAACAACATTATGTTCCTGTTTGAAAATGGTTTTAAACTATCTCTGGCTTCTAATAAAAGCTAGCATAACATTATTTGAAATAAATGTATTTTAATTCCAGCTCTTTTTATGTAATAGCACCAAAGTGAAAATAAATAACCTACTAAAATTTAAATTGGATGGAAGGCGATATTTCAAAATGATAGGTATATAACAGATAAGCTCCTCATGTACAGTAAAACAAGATGGTTTGGGCCTGCATCATGAGCTCAGTACTAACATGTGACCTTGTACCTTGATCACAATGATTTGCATGAGCTTCATAATAACCTGCCCCAGTATGAATAAAATCCATGAAGGGGTTGAGGACATATATAAAAATGAAAAAATGTAAACCCAAACCCTAAAGCTTTTATAACCATGATCTAGACCTCAAGGTCATAGGATCAACTGTGAATATCACCAACTTTGTCTTAGCTTCATACTGATTCATCTAAGGTAGGAAGAAAATCAGTCAATACAAGTATCTGACCTAAACTTTAGGACAGACTTTCTATGAATGTGACCTTGATCACAAGGTCAGTGAGGAAATGTGAGTGCATCTCAAATGAATTATCTTGTGCCAAATCACTAATAATTATCACTAATGGCAAATTTGAATAGACTCCATCATAGCATGAGGAGATACTAGCATATGAAAAACTTCAACCAAACTTTTCATGCAAACAGGATTATAAGAATATCTCACATAAGGAAGCATGTTCATCATCGATTGAATGGTCTTAGCATTACAATAATTCATCCCAAATATGAAGAAAATCTATTGGGGTTTAGAAAATATACAAATGAAATAACTTGAACCAAATTCTTGATGCATTTTCTCTGACTGGGATGATGCTATTGCAAGATGGTGGCTAATATGAGCTTGATAAAAAAAACAATATTTTCAGTCATAATTTACAAAAAAATTCAACCACATTTATTGTGTGGGAAGTGATATTTCAATTGTTACTACTGTTATAAGTGCTACGGCAATATATGCTTCTTTCTTAAAGTGCTGATTGTACTTGACTGTAAACAGTGTACACATAATCGATGTCCTTGTTGTCTACCAGTTTACAACACGATTCTCAAAAAGTATCGATCCTGAAATTTAAATTACTTTCAGGCTTTTTTAATAGCCTTTATAAGATTTCAAAGTAAGTCTTAAGAGCTTACAATCTGCACTGACTTACAAACAAATTGATTCAAAGCAAGGACCTGAATTAAAATAAATCCATCTTGCTCACTGTTCTGCAGGGTAGAAGTACATGCTGAATTTCCATGTGTGCAACAGGAGACAGGTAGACATAATGAAGCACAATTCATTTGTAACATATATGTCATGGAAGGATAAATAAATAAAATGATATGTCAGAATTTACAAAACTTTTGCTGACATCATGAATATAATTCACCAATCAATTCATAATTTCTAGTTTTGATCCAAAACATAATGGTTTTATGTCTTGACAAATGTTTGTGATATTCTTTTACTAATGCAGTGTAGTGGTCAGCTTTTCAATGATTTTAAATAGAAGACATTGTACCTATGGATGGAAGATGACATACAATGTCAAATGAATGAACAGGACTACAGAATTTAATGAGGGGGAAAAATCTGAGAAAACTAGTGGAATTTCATAAGTATGCCATCTCACAGCTCATAAATAGTTCTGGACAACCACATGGAAAACAGAAGCTGCTGTTTGGCACCATTTTCACTTGGGACCAAAAGAAAGCTCATCAATGAAAAGGTAGATAGTCTATTCATGATGCTGAAGGCATCTAATAAACATATAAAATATCAAATTAAGTGGAACAAAGCAGCATCCATGGTTTAAATACATTAAAAGAAAGTAATATTTCAGATTAAACCCAGGTTATCACTGGTGAAACTATATGTACATGGAAAACCAACCACCTTGGAGTGCAAGAAATAAGGGCTGGGTACATTCCACATTTTTGTGGATACTACAGTAAAAATTGTTGGCTATATTAAAAGCGACAAGTACTTTAATACTTTATGAGCAGTTGTTGCAAAACATACAAATTGACAATTATAATGCAAGATGACAAAACTCCTTGCTGCAATTCGGCAGTCATATCCCTGGAAACAGTAAAACAAAGTTGACAATCTTGAATGGCCATCATACTCACCTGACCTCCAGATAATTGAAAATGAGTGGCATGATCTCGGTGTGCAATTAAATATTGCCAAGTGTAGCGAAGGCCATACAGGAGTTTTGGACATCGATCAATTCTGATTATGTCAAAACTTTATACAGCATCATTCTCTTGAGGACTCAAAGACGTTATGATGTTCACAGAACATATTACAAAATACTGAAAAGTGCCAAAAACGTTTTGGAAATTAATTATTCATGATGTTCATGTCAACTGTGAGTAGTGACATATCATAGTATATAATTTTAAGAATAAAATCAGTGATAAAATGTATCAAAATGCATTTATTCCATGGATAATGTTGCCTAAAAAGATCCATTAATTGGGGAAAATCTGTGCTGAGGTTAATGCAAATTGTGTCACTTTCAGATCAATAAAACATTTTGAAACAATTATCACTACCAAATTATATGGTAAAAAACAAAAGGAAATGTGCCAATTGAAACAAAAAAAATCACTCACATGAATAAATTACAGCAACAAAAAGATGAGGTAATGAGAACTAGTTCATCTGGCAACCTTTGATCTAGTCTGGAGACAATATAAAATATTCCTTAACATAATACCATATGTATTAGTTACAAGAGGAGTCCAACTGCAAACTACACAGACCGAGATCTGCTATTGATATAATAAGCAGCATATCAAAGTTTATGTAGTTCATTAGAAGCAGACTGTAGAACAAACAACAATGACCCTGATCTCCTGACATATTATGCAAATGAAGATCAGTGTCTATGTTGTCTAAATTCATAATCAAGTATATACGATACACATTTTGTTTCATCAAGGAAAGCAAAGATAGATCACGATTATATCTGTCAACAATGTCGCATAATTAGCATTACAGTTTACGTATTACTTGTAAATACTCAAGTAAATCGTAAATAATGCAAGTTTTTGGATGGTACAAAGTTATTCATATAGATACTATGGGATTTGCTGCTTATTTTGGTGCACAAATAATTGACAAAATTACAGTTGGATATGTCTATCCATTGGCTCCAAACAAAAAACAAAACAAATTTCTATCCCAAAACTTAAAGATATAATTAAAATCAATGAATTATCCACCATGCTGTTGCAGCCAATTTCATTTTATAGTTTATAAAGACTGTTGATTAGGACAGAAATAATGTCTTTAAATGATTCTTAGCCAAATGTATTAGCACTGCATAATACTGCATTATAAAATGAACAAATATGGCTTTTAAAATGTTACTTTTAAACAGAAAACAAAATGATGAAAATAAGTCTTAAAAAAACACCTATGTAGAACAAAGCAGACAAACAGACAACGGATATAGATATAGAATGATATAACTGCCATAATGATGTGTCAAACATTCATGATAATGTTCTATCCATTCTGTTCTCCACTTTTCTTTTCCTTCTCCATAATTTCAATGATCTTCAGCTCTTTTTCTGTTTTGGCCTTGTTTCTTTTCTCAAATTCAAGTCTGTAAAAGAACAAAATACTGACCTGTAAAATATTTAATGAAAAAATTCACAATGATGCAAATAAAAAGTCCAACTTATGTACCGAAATATGACATTTGCAACAAATAAAGGATCTTACAGATGTATCCAACAGATTGTATTACAACAGGAGGCACATTTTACAGTATTACTTAGTAAGTTTCACAAGTCCAATAAACTAGTCTGAAATTCAATGAATCAAGTGACAGCTAAGACATCACTCCATACCACATGCTACTGCTAGCAAATGTGAGTGATAATGAAGTCTTCATTCTTGACCTTCACCTCTGACCTTTTACTCTACAAGCTACCTGAGTTATATTATAAGACCATTCAATACAGCAACCAGACACTGCTTCAAAATTTACATCAGATAGTTTGGTTTCACATTGTGTTATGTATATTTTGTACAAGAGAAAAAAGAAGATATATTTCATTTAGTACTAACCGTAACAAGAACTGTTTTTTAACTTTTTTTTAATGAAATCCCTATGTTGATATCACTATCCATTCTGGAGTGAGACAAGATTTTCAATATATTCATTGTGGCAGCCATACCATTTCCATTCTGGACAAACAAAAATATCATAATTAGTCAACTAGTGAAAACCCCATGGCAACATGACTTTCCATTCAAGATGAATAGCAATAACAAGATTATCAAGATGGTTGCCATGGTGGCCACACTGGATGTCAAATTGGTATCCTAACTACATAAGAAGTCGTGAAATCCCAATGTTCAAATGAAATTATATCTTGGGAGTAGCAATTCAACTTTCAAGATGGCTACTGTGGTGTTCATATTGAATATCATATCTGCACCATTTGTATTGAAGACCAACCAAGTCTTTCTGTTAAAAAACACAATATTAATATGACTCTCCAGTGTTTCCAAAGTAGTGATGATAAAATTTTCAAGAGGATTCCTGCAGTAGCCATAGTGACTGTCAGATTGGCACCATTTTACTTTAGGACCAACCATGTTGATAGGTGGAGTAACAAGATTTTCAGGACAATAACGGATGTCAGGGCAGAGCCATTTCATTTAAGACCTATTTGATGTAATATGAAAGCTTATGGGTAACACCGACATCATTATTACTTTCCATTATGCAAAAGCAATAACAATTTTTAAGATGGTTGCCATGGTAGCCAATCTAGACATCAGAATAGTACCATTCCCATCTAGGAACAAGAAGACTGTTAAACACACTGGCACTAAAAATTACATGTTGATAAGACCATCCTCTTAGGATGAACAATAATGACAAGATTTTAAACATGACCACTGTGGTGGCCATATCGGACATCTGAGCAAAGCCATTTGCATTTAGGACCAACTAGGCATCATCTTTTGGTGAAAAACCCATCTTCAATTGTAATGGTAAGTGATAACATGATTTTCAAGACAGCTGGCATGGTGACCATACTAAATGTCAGATTAGCACGATTTTCTTTTTTGACCAACTAGCCATCATAAGAGGTGTTTTAGTAATATTGCCATGCTGATATGTATATCCATTCAGAAGGAGTAATGATAATATTTTCAAAAGGGCTATTATGGTGGCAATTCTAATTATCTGAGTAGCATCCGTTTTGTTAACAGCCAACTAGACCCTGGAATGAATATATGTGCAAAGTGTAATGACAATCATCCAAGTAATTAGAAGGAGTTGTAATAAGAAACTAGTGCTAACAGACAGATGGACTTAGATAACTAACAACAGACCAAAAAGCCAAGCAGATTAAAAAATTGTGTAAGCACAGTGATTTGTAAACATGGGCATCTTCAGATGACAACCACAACAATTACCAAGATTCACAGTGAGCCACCAAAAACTCCCAGACTATTGATATTGATAAGATTTTGTAAAAAAAAAAATGCATGGCAAAGAATGCAATAGATCTAAAAACAATGTAGAGAACAGTAATTTGTATCTATGTGCATCTTGAAATGACGACCAAAACATGTACAAATATCATGGTGATTCGATGTAAACTGAGACAAGTTGTTCTCATGGTCCTGTCATACATTACATCAGGCTCCAAGTAAAATGGGGATAATGATAACAAAGTTACACAAGCACATTCATTGGTCACGATTTACATTTTCAAACCATTTTAAAAGTTTCATAATGATCTGAAAAACTGAAATCTAAAACTAGAAGCATTGAGAAGATTCTGTCTCACAACATTCAGCTGCAAGTCAAGAAGGGCAATAACTCTTACAAAAAAGTAACAGCTGTACAGTGATTTGTTGATGTGCATATCTTCAGATGATGATTATAAAGTTTAAATGCAATTCATCAAAAATGTCAGATGCATTCATTACATGTTGTCATACACTGCATTCATTTGCAAGTCAATAAGGACAATCAGTAATGAACATAATACTGACCAAGTTTCACGGCAATCCAGCAACTAATTGCTCTAATTAGACTGCAGTAGAGGATTCCTATATAGTCTTGCATATCTATAAAAGAAGGTATGTAAAAAAAGACATTGGCTTTTTTTTTCAACACTAGGAGTGCTAAGACACTGTGCTGATAGAGATGGAAATCCATCCAGTAAGTGTGTTTGGTGTTTACTCCAACCACCTCCATCCAAGGGAAGACCACTCTGCTATGACTTTGAAAGATGGCACTATTAATGGTTACAAACAAGCCAAATGACATCATAAATATCATTTTTCACTTGAGAAGGCTAGATTTGTACAATGACTTCAAACATTTTATGATCATTTAATTGCAGATGAAAAATTAATAATGTTAAAGTATTAGAACTTTAAAAAGATCCACCATACATTGCTGCACAACTGAAATACACTGACCTATTAGTGATGATCCTGTCTATGACCATTTGTGTCGTCAGATCAGTTTCGCTGTCTATTATCTTGAACTTGCCACGTGACTTGGGTTCCTACAAAAGGAAAAAACCAAAGAAAAAACTAACTAATCAGTTTGCTAAATATCAACATCTGTTACCATTCAGATGAATTATTTGTCCCTTAACTCATTCGGCCCCGATACTGCCTTTGCGCGTAATCCAGTTTCTGCATTCAACGGCTGATACCGCCTTTACGTGTAATTTCTCGACTGCATTCGATGGCCGGTACTGCTGCTCCATGGTCCGAATGTGTGGTCGAGAGAAAGTCTCTGATTGGTTACAAATGGGGCTTTTCCAAGCATCAGGCCCACTTGTAACCAATCAGGAATGAATATACTTTCGTTTGGGCAAACTTTAAATGTTCGAAAACCAAGGATTATGACTTGAGATCTGTTTCAATACACGTGTTTGGGGTTTTTAAAAATCATAAAATGATGGTGGTAGCACGAGTGATTTTTTATGGCGGTGAGGGTGAAAATGAGGAGTTTCTCGGGTTTGATCTCTAAAATATTGAGTAAATAGAGGAAAGGTACGTTCGACAGTTGGATAATTTACGAGATTTCGAATGGGACATTGAAGATTCTTGAGATTGAATAGTCAGAAAAAGAGGATGCTGAAAGAGTTTCTGCCGATCTAGCAGATTGGAGCGATCGTCTTCTGCCTGTCCAAATCAATGATTTAGTGGAATGAATCCTGGTCCTACAACATACAATGACAAATTGACAAGGAAAAAAGAGAAATCTATCTTTTTTCACTTATTATTATTTCCTGAGAAATTGTACACGGACATAGCAAACGAAACCAATCCATATGCCTAAAACTGAATATTGGTATCGCCAAGCAAAACGTGGTATCCAACCTGCAAAATCTGAACCAAAAACTGGATGTGAACATTGCCAAGTAAATGTATGTACAAATTGTTTCAAACCATATCACATATTAAATTTTCCTGGTTTATTTTAATGGAATTTAGTGCTGATGATTTGATATTCCTAACAATGCTGCACATATTTTTGTAAAAAAATGTATAAATAAATTGTGAAAGACTTGGACAAATAGAAAGAAAAATACATCACTGTGTAGACAAATTCATTTGGATTAATTGATGAAAATTTCATGGATTAATATTGGATACAAGAAGAGAAATTAAAATAAATGTGAAGGCATGTGTATGATTTTTACAAAATTTTCCGAACAGGTAAAACGCTCTGGGGCACAAGCAGCTAGACACAGCTTAGTGTGGCTGGGGCTCAGTAACAGTGTTACTGAGAATTTTGTTGGGGCTGAATGAGTTAACATAAATTTAGTTTTCTGCTTCATCAAATATCGGGAAAGCAAATTAAAAAAAACTATTATCTCATAATGTTTGGATAATCAATGTTTAAAAATTACTTTATGGTGCTGACAACCTTATAATAGTTTATAACCTACGTGAAAAGAAGTAAGGAGGAAGTGATCACTAAAGGCAAGCACTTTAGACCACTCTGCTACTAGAAGCCATGAACCAGAAGACTGAGTAGAAAATTGTCACTATCCACTTAATTGTTAACTATGAAAACAATCCAAGCTTTACAAATTTGTGTACATTCAGCATCACTTCTACTGAGCTTTAAGGGATGCAAATCCACACACATTAAGTCACATTATCTATTATAAGAAACTTTGCTGACCATAAAACACTGCTGTCCCTGTTCGACAGATATCTGCTATGAACAGGTGTCTGCTATATGAAAAGTCCACTAAATCTGGATACACTGTATATATGGCTGGACTAAAGCAAATAAAGTTGCCCCTGCTGCAAACTGTGGAGCATGCAAATTAAACTAATACTACTATTTGGACTATTGGTTCTATAATCTGCTCTGCTCCTAGCACGTGACACAAGTACTTGGGGCCTCTTAAGGCAAATCATTCACATCATCACACCTCTGGCCACATGGGTTCAAGTTTCAACTCAACCAATGTTGGTATTTATCAAAGTTTGCCAGAATCTTCCTGTGGGTAAGTGGCTTTTTCTTGTGTCTTCCCGCCACCAAATATACTGGCCACCATGAATCATGTGCTGAAAAATGGTGTTAAACCCATAAAACCAAACCAAACTCAAGTACTCACAGCATATGGGTCTGAACCATCCACATCTGGCATGACAGGAGTTAGTCCATGGCATACAAGATCCACCTGAAACATATAATAACGCTTGCATGAAACAATAAGAATGTTGTGCCTAAAACTGTTCTTTGTACAAGATCAATGGTACTCTTCCTTACATAAATCACAAAGTTTGGTCAAGGTCATTACCAGAAACAAAATTTCTTCCAGAATCCAAAAGGATATGAATAGATTGACATGTGTTGTACTGTGATATTTTCTGCTTTATACTGATGGTATACAAATTATTTTGGAAAGAAATTTTTACAGCTCGAGTTTGAAATGGATTTATTAAAGGTAGCAAATAATTGACACATTTTTTCAACTAACATACAAGTTTGTAATTAAACCACTTTATTTTCTTAACATATTTCCCTACTACTCAAGTGGGTTTCTAATCAGAATCTCTGTCAACCTTACCAAGCATTATGCCATACAATGAAGTTCCTATCACCAAAATAACAAGTACAAGATTATATTCAACAAAATAAGTCATTTTCCAATTTCTGCTCTATTTTAAAAGAAGAATGTTCCTTCTAAAACGATAACTTGTAACTCTTAACATGCACTAAAAAATACATGAAAAATAACAAGCCAAAACAATATAAAATAGTTTTCATAATGTTTAAAAGCATACAACAGGCTTATTGCTTTACTTTAACCCTTTCATCACTGTATACTGGTTTTCTGGTCATGGGGAAGTAAGTCTGTAAACCCTATGGACCACTTTTAATACCGGTCTGGCGGTAGTGTGCTTTTTTAAAGTCATAGTACCAGACAACATAAATTTTGGGATACTTCTAATAACTTCCTTCTTGTAATGTATATATTATACTTGGATTATCTCGTGAATTAAGCTTGAATTCAACTAGAAATCTCGAGGCAAGAAGGCACTTTTTTAGTGTGTTTTTCGAATGGTGAATTTCTATACAGAATAGCAGAATTCAAAATAGATGAGAATAAAGTGTTAGATTATGAATTATCAAAATATTTTGCTGTTGTGAGCTAATTCAGTTGATTGAAAATGAGGGAAAACATCTGGAGATGCATTCTAATGTGCTTGTGGGTGACAGTGATGACGAAAAAGAGGACTTTGAAGGTTTTGAACCAGTGTGTCAACTCCAAGTGTTTTTGTTCTGGATGAACCAAATGGATTTATTTCAGTTTTCTGGGTAAGTTTGACCCACCGAAGTGTTAGATGGCTCTAGAAAGCTTTGGGATACTTTGAAATCTTTGATTTAGATGAAGTTTTTTAAAATCATTGTTCATGTAATGTGGTAAATACATAATTGCATTTCACCATTTGTGTTACCTGTTTGCACCTGTATTTTAACAGTTATACTAGATATGCCAATTTGATTGAATCAGGCATATAATTTGACATTTAACCTTTATTTTGATACCTAATCCAGCCGAATATCTTTAAAGTTGGCAACGTTTTGTTATTTCAAATTCCACAGGTCATTCTGCTTTACAAGTCCAAACTTACTTAAGTGTTAAGGGCTCTATGCAGGCAAAGTTAGTGATGAAAGTGTTAATAACAGTTTGTTTTCTATGATTAAAAAATGAAGGACTGATATGCCATTTATTGTCAAGTATGAAATACCTTGAAGTGATCCATAAGCTCCTTTGTTACAGAATAGGGGGCTCCAATCACGACTTCTGATACATACTGCAACAACAAACAAAAAATCATTTTTTTACCCTCTTAACACATTATTGGGTATCAATTTGAGTGGATTCTGTAATTTATACAAAGCATACATTTCAAAAAAATTATTTCTTGAACTTAAGGACTTCATTCACTCCTGCTTCTACAAACCAAGAAAAATTCCCTTTGAAAATTACATTGTTATTAAAACAAAGATAACTGATGCAAAAACAGAATACTTCAGAGTACCTTAAATACTGGCTTAAAAGTCAGGTCCAACTGCAAATCACATAGACTAGAACGCCAACACATAATATGCCAGCAGATCTTGATCTATGTAGTTTGTTTAGGGGTAGTCAGTAGAATAAACAACATAGACTCAGCATATGGCAGTGAGAGTAGAACATGATCCATACTGTTTGCAGGGAAATCGGACTTGTATGTGAGTACAGTTGAGCCTCATTAATCTGGACACCTTTGTTCCCAGTGAATATGTCCAGATTACTGAGTTTTCCGGATAAATGAATCCTGCATATTTTTATTTTTCCATGTCATCATACTATATAGATGTACTGGTATATCCTAGCTGTAAATGCACTGTATATTCAATATAAAACTGATATATTGCAGTTAAATGTGTTATGGGAAACAAATAAAATGCAGTCATTTTTATACGTCGTATTTTACAGCTGTTATAGCTGCTAATGAGCTAATAATTGTTGTCCCCATTTTATTCTAAAATGAAGCCCTATACTGTCCACAGCTTAAATAAATCAACTGTATTTGTACAGCCATCAATAAACTGTGATTGTTACATACAAATGATAAAGAACAAAGAGCCTTAATGACACAATTTATTATCTATATTGTTATGTAAAAAAAAGCGTGGATGATTTGATCCTGGTGTTTGTTTAATTATTAATACCCTCATAGGCAACTAGCTAAAACAGACAATGTTTATACAATCACTGGTTACAATATAGTTATGCTAGTTGGTTTTTCCACATACATGATCATGTGATCAATTGACAAATTTAACATTCCACAAGAATTTGACTAGAGATCGAGACATTGACACACCTCCAAATATGCACAGGTAAATCTGTTATAAAACTGACTGTATTTTCATATATGATTTTCAAAGTTTCTTATTTTTGGACAAATTATTTCCATATTATCGAGATAAGTTTTAATTTTACACTTTGGTCTCCAATTTTGATTTTCGGATCTGGAAAGCAGATTTGTTGATTAATGGAAACAATTAATATTTACGAATTCCATTCCCATTATGTCTGGATAGTGATGTTTCTGGATAAATGGAGTCTGGATTATCAAGGCTCCTCTGTATATATGGTAGTTAAAATGAGACCTGATTATATAGAAATCTGTGATCAAGTTCATGACATCTTCAGCAAAGAGTATGGCAATTTCTGTGACAACAATGAAGTTATTTCAAATTACTTATAGTGAACCTATGTGGTCCAATCAAACTTTTTTCTAAATTTTTTTTCTTAGAAAGGAATCACCATAAAAGTAGGTGATCTTAATGAAATCAGTATATCTAAGTTTATAATAAAAAGGTTTATAGGGTATAAACTATATGAACTGATTCTATCTTGTCAACATGTGTAAAGTCAAAATACAAGAGATAAATTAAATGATCTCTCTCTCTCCCTCTTCTATCTATAGTAAACAAATTAAAAATTACCTTGCAAGCCAATACACTGAGAACTCTCTCCTGCAGATTCATTATGGGGAAGTTTGCACCTTTGTATCTATTCACCACCTAGATGAGAGATAAAAAGATTTATTTTTATCCTAAGCATGTATTTCATGCTTTCAATTCAAACTTATATTTTACTGAATTATTTCATTAAACTTTTAAAAAAACAAAAAGTATTAATATTTTCAACATTTTGATCTAGGGAAAGCAAATCTATTTGATTGTAAATATATCTAAAACGTATGACACTCAAGAACTGACTTTGACCAAGATAATAATAATTCAGCAAACATCTTGAATGACAAGAACTTGACACACATGGGCACCAAAACAACGAAATATAGCAGAATACACTGATCTCTCGATAACTCGCACTGATAACTCACGAACCCGCTTATAATGCGGTGTCTGGCATGGATCCCAATTTTTCCCCCAAAATAAAATATATTTTAAAAATCTTTCAAAATATGCTGAACGTGAAAAAATTACGATAAGAATTGGTAAATTAAACCTTTATACATTTCTCATTTTATCATAAAAAAGGTGATTAATGCCCATAAAGATCGATTCCATATTGTGAAATTTGCAAATTCTAAATAAGGTATCACATATTAGTCAGGTTTATTTGTTGATACGCCGTCATCAATACGCCATAAATAAACAGTCTGGTGAAATAGCAATCAATGAAAACGTCTGGTAAATGCTAACTGGTGGCAACAGATAATGAAATAAACAGCAATTAAATATCTTGCTGTGTGAAAGTCACATTCTAATCCTTTATTTCCGTTTCAATGTAAACATTACAATTGCAACATATTCTTTTCTATGAAAACATGAAAAGAGTCAATGAACCGTCACATCGAAACCCCTGAGTACTTCTGTGAAAACCTAATTACCTGCCGGCTTTGTTTTGATCAACAAACTTGGTGAAGTGTTTGTTGCACTAAAATAATCCATTAAAAGAGACTTGTGTTGTTTTATCACTTATGTCTTGTGCATGGAATCAAGCAAGTGACGATTTTGCTAGACGGCAGCAAAATCAGGGAGTAACACAAAATTAACTGATTTTTTCAAAAAGTCTAGTCATTTGTCCAGTGTAACACAACCGGCATTTGTATTATCGTGTTCTAATTTACAATGTTTCAAATTTTTCATTTTACTTCTACTGCAATCAAATATATACACTGTATATGAATCGATTGATCGGCATTGTTTCTCGAAAAGAGAGTCAATTTTTTGTATTAAAAATACATCTAATCTGGATCAAACAATAAAAACAAAATGTATCCAATTCAGCACAAAAATTAGTGATGTAATACACAATGTGTGAATCAGTACACGTGTTAATCGAACCACAGTAGTCTGACGTTTTATCAATAAAGTACAGCGAAATCTCTGGCAACATAAATTCTCCTTATTGGTAATATATATATATATATATATATATATATATATATATATATATATATATATATATATATATATATATTACAGATAAAGGGAATTCATGTTGTCAGAAATTTCGCCGTACTTTATTGATAAAACGTCAGACTCCTGTGATCGAACGGAAACCATGTGGAATAATGTTTTCGATTAACTCATCAATATACGGTAATATATCCTGAAATTAATGTTACTCTATGAGGAAAAAATAAACTACACCATTATGAAGAGATATTTATTCACAGTTAATCACAGCACGATCATTATAAAGTGAGTATTAAAAACTAAAAAATCTGCCACCCACCCACCCTTTTGTTATTATAGATACCATGATAACTCGCGCCTCACTTACAGTGCGGTCGATGTTTTTGGACCCCGATGTGCGCGAGTTATGGAGGGAGTGGTGTATGCACATGAGCATGAGTGACTGGTTTTCTTCCAAGAACTAAATTACCTAATGCCGGTTTTCTAATGTTGGAAAATAATTAAACAAATATCCACTATGTGAAAAGGTTTTCAATGTCTTAGTAAACTTTTGTTTGGACAAAACCTTTTATGCCTCGTGCTCTTGTCTATAATAAAAATGTTAATCATACAAAAATCATTAGCAAAAACATTCAATATTACAACATTAAGCTTTTTTATTCAGGAAATACATAAAACATGTTTATTTCCTGACCCCACACTGTAATTTTGTATGAAGTTCACACCTATTATAACACATTCTGGGGTTAATATTGTAGAAGATCAAGAATTGACAACAGTGATAGGTAGTTGATTTAAATATATGCAAATTCTAGGTTAAAGATTAAACTTACCTCTTCTCTTTTGACACAAAGAGGAATCTAGAATATATTGCTCCTCAAGATTTCAATCAATTTAAGCTGCAAATATCAGTTTTCCCCATCTATATACAAAATCTGACACTCTGCACTCTAGTTAGCAGCTCCATCCAGTCTTAAATTATGTTACATAATACATTTCACAGCTTTATTTAACACACTGATGACTGAATGCAAAGGAATACAATGAATTAACAATTTTCATGGATTTCATCATCTCTGGAAACCTTGAATTTCATGACCAAATGAGCAATTATCCTTTTGAAGAAATAAATATTATAGGAAAAATCCCTGAATCAATAATTGTAAGTACCAAAGATAATTATCATATTTTGCAAAACCACAAAACATGATACCATATATATTCACTTATAAGTTGAGTCCAGCTGCAAATTCAGACCCAGATCTTATATTGCATATTATGCCAGCAGAACTGGGTCTATCCTGTTTGTTTGAACTTTTCAGCCAAACAAACAATATGGACGCTGAATTGCTGGCATGTTATGTAATGGCAGATTATGGTCTACACTGTATGCTGTTGGACATGACTTATAAGCAAATATACATGGTACAAAGGAAAATAAATGACTTCACAGCATTTAAGCACTTACAGAGTCTTTGTGGAGTCCAACAATTAGATAGTCTCCCTCTGCAGCTGCCTTCTCTAGGAATGCCAGGTGTCCAATGTCTTAAATTTTGGCTAAGAAAACTTTCCTCACTTTGCATAAATCCCCATCCAATTAGAGAAATGCTAAAGATGGAGAAGAGATCACAAAGCACTTACACAATCATAAGCTCGTAAGCTCTTGTACATCACCATGGAGACCAAATTTTTCTTGCAAAATGTTTCTTCAAGAATACTTCCCTGATCGTAATACCTTAGGATAACTACAGTTAAAATCCAGCCCTCCCAGATAACACTTTTAGCTAAAACTTGTCTAACCACCTACAACATGTATATGCTAGACACTGAGGCTAATAATTCTGCGTCATAAATGTACAAAGGTCAGTCCTGCAAACAATGAGGTGTTGAAGCCAGTTGTATAACATGGCCATAGGAACTCGAGACTGGCACCTTATCTTAGCAGTGCGCTATTCACAGGTAAGTGACATGAATTTCCTTTGTTTGGATCAAAGGAACATCACGTGGGGATCGTAAATCAACTCTTGACAGACCGCCGGGGAGGGGGAAATGTCTGCTAATTATGTAAACCATGGGTGAATTGATATCCACTGAGTCAAGCAAGGCATGGTCACCATTGGAATTGCAAGCTTAAATATATCATCTTGAGAACTAATTGATAGTAGTCGCTAAACCATCTTGTGGGAGAATTATAAGGGAAAATAAGCTACTCCGACGTCATTCAAAATTGGCTGGATACTTTATTATTCTGGGCATTACAAAAGAGCTTCAGACAGGTCAGTGACTTATTTGCTCAACTGTTGTAATCTATTACGGCAAAGTAATTGTACTTTAATTATGTGCAGTATGTATACTTCATTACTAGACTCGTTAGTATGTAAAATTACCATTCGTAGGGTCTGATTCATCTGTAGCATTTGATCTACATGCAAATTTTGAGATATGAGCAATGTTTAATTAAAGAATTTGCTATTTGGTTAATTCATAGCAACCTTGTGCATTTATTCATGTGATATTCTAGATTTGCAAATGCTGAATAGAATTATAACTTTGTATAATGGTTGCAGAGTGCAACATTAGTTAACAGAGATATTTAATTATTTGTGTATACTTTGTAGGAGTATAATGTGTAAGGATATATCAGCCCATGTATATGTAGATATCTGTGTACACTTTGTAGAAGTGCAATGTACAGAAATGTATCTGATTATGTGATAATGTTCTGCATAATAAGATTGAGAATCTATATATATATACAGTAGTCCCCCTCTTATACGGCCACCCCTTCTGCACCAGAAAAGTGGCCTTATAAGACAGGTGGCCTTTCCAGAAGGGTACAAAATTTTTGATGAGAAGTATATGTAATATACGCAGTAAGAAAGCTACATACTTCAAAGTATTTAATATCTTCATTTAAAAGTAACATTAGTCATTAAAAGGTTCTTCTTGTTATAATAACAAACTTATTTCAACTGAATATACGTTAATAATTCTTTATTTTGGCATAAGTGTGACATGCGAGCGGGTATTGGTGTGATGCACATTGAAAATGAATTCAAAAACGTCATTTACATCTTGGTACATACATAATTATCGTTCAATTTGCTCCTTTATTCCACTGCTGCTGAATAACCTTCTTATTGGTTATGACTTTTTTTATTCAAGTAATTTCAACATAAACTTGTTTTTCCGAGTCTTTTGTACATAAAATTGTTTGGCATGTCAACCCTCTCCCGATGTCGTAGAGTAAAATAACAGACTTTCTTCTAAAATAATGTCTCCGTTAATGCGATGACATTTTAATGTTTGGTACTGATTTATTTGGAAGTTGCTAACTTCATGCGATTTAGTTATGCAGACAAAACTTGTGCAGAGTGGACAAAATGCAGTCTTCGTAAAGTAAGCCATAATTGTTTTGTCACTGTTATGTGCCAATGCACAAAAATTATTTTTAGCCTATGCTGACCTAGTTATGATCTTAACAATTACGTCTGGTTATAATTATCAAAGAGAAGAACTCGACATAGGTGTTAAACCCCAAACTCTATCATAACATTATTGAGCCCATTTCCTGTAAACATCGACTTTTATAGATAATGATAAATCTTTAGTCGATACTTTTAATGGCGATTTGACACTCGGAGAGATGTATCTATGATAGAGATAATCAAAATTGCTTACCTTATGTCAAGATTTGAATTAATAATTGGTTCTGAATACATTTGAAGAAACAAAAGTGGCCACTTATGTGAGGGACATTTTACATTTTTTTTTGTATTAAAATGCTGGCCGCTGGTCACGTTAGAGGGGTGGATGCTCTTGAGGGGTACTTTTGAATACAAACTCGTCGGTGCCAAGGGATTCTGGCCATAAGAAGCTGGTGGGCGCTGGTCGGGGGGGCCGTTCAAGAGGGGGACTACTGTACCATGTACACCATATTTTGGAGAGTATGGGTATTTCGATGTGCACGAATGCATGACCAAAGAAGGTAATGGCTTATCTGATGATATTGTTTAGTGTGAGTCTAGATAGCTAGAGGAATATGCTAATGTCCTTGTGTGTTTGTACAGGAAGCTTTTAGGGACCATAGGAACTGTGGGAGTCTGAGGGAAATACCCTAGTACAGTTGGTCCTGAGTCTCTGGGAAACAAGAGAAGTAGAGAATGGAGGCAGAAGTTAGATGGACTGGAGGGGAACTGGAGTATCAGTCCAAAGAAAGCATAATACAGATGAGTAGGAACACAGGACAGGGAGAAAAGTTTTTTTTTTATTTGAATTATATTTGAGAAACGACTATATTTATTTGAATTTGACATTTTGTGTATTAAGTAATTTAATTGTTGGCATCGCTGACTGGGGGCTCGAAGCTTTGCATCTCTCTGTCACTACTTCAGTTTCTGACAAAAATGAGCCGGGGTGTGTGTGTGTGTGTCTTCTGTAATAATTAAAATAAATACTTGGAGCACTCCATCTCAACCTAGTCGATGAGACACCTCTACAAGGACCCATTTTGTAAACATTTACAGGTCATAAACTAAACTAAGCCGTTTACATGCTAAATGTTGTTGCATTACCTGTCATAGCCCAAAGAGTCTCTATCTTAAACAGATTTGGAGGAGTTGCTCAGCATTCCTCAGTCAAATGCACAACTGGACAAGCTGAATCGCAACATCACCTCTTCTCTGAAGGCATAGGAATTGTCAGTGTTTGTGTTTGGAGTTTTTAATGCAACTGTAACAATTTTTGGAGTCATATCACTATGATAGCTGCAGTGTGACATTTTAGAGTGATGTCTAGCATTGGGACATCATGCCACAGACATGAAACATCATGTCCCACAGAATCACATTATCCTGACATCAGGCCAACCAGTCCTAACACTAACCTCTTAATGCTGAGCGCCAAGTGAGGCAGCTGCAAGTACCATTTATACAAGTCTTTGGTATGACTCTGCCAGTATATGAACCTGCGACCTCCAGCACCCAAGACAGACACTCTAACCACTTTGGCCACTGGAGTGGTCCTGGAATTGTCAGAAATCTGCACCTAAGAATCATTACTTCATTGTTCTTACTGACAGATCCCTTCTCACTCCAGGACAACTTTAAAATTCAATGTCCACTGCATGCATATATAAATGAACCTCAATTTTATTCATAGAATAAAGTCTCAAACACAGGTCATGCACATATGCACAGATACACATGTGGCAAGTAATGATGACAGGCAGGAACAGGGATGGATGGGTGGGCCTTGTCATAACAGGATACACACTGCCTTATAGAAGGCATATGCTCAGACAAATATATACCAGCTGATGGTATCCAAAAACCAGGAAAGGATACGATAAAGATCAAAAGCTCCAGCTACATAAATGATTCTGTCCCCTGGCTTGGGTTCTTTCCCTTCTGAAAACTGGATTATTCTCTGGGTGGTGGGCAAAAACTGGGACACCCCTGTCCATGGACTGTCTTTGTGAGACCCCTATAACCACAAAAAGGAGCAGATTCAGAAAATTGGAAATAATACTGATGTCAGGTTGTCTATAACAGAATGATAAATGATTAATTGAAAATTGCATCACATATAAGAATGTAAAATGTATCATAAAAGTTTGAGGGAAAAAAAGAAATTATTTACAAGAAATCCAAATTAAAGAAACATATCCAGAAGATTCAATTACTTCCCTATGCCTACATTATAACCACTGTCAATATCGCCCAGTTCAAAAGTCATGTGACATCCTACACATGAAAACAGACAAAAGAGCATTTTCAAATATCTGAAAGAATTTTCCCAATAACTTTTAATGATTCATCATATGATTGTGATTTCTGACCTTTCATCCTGAATTATGTTCCATGTTCCTCACTCAGTAAATGCCTTCCAATGTCAGACAAGCCATCATAATCAATGGAAACATGACATAAAGTTACGTAAAAAAATCTACAACCAACTGAATTGATCCTTTTAACACTAATAGCCATTGTATGAACTTCAAAATCTGATATATTCCATGTTCTCTATTTTGTGTCTGAGTCTGATTACATGCCATTCAAAGGAAATATTAGGTCATCAAAAAGATTTAACTTATTCTAAAAAAATATTAAAACTTTCACAAATTAGCTCCTGTGATGCTTTCTGACAAATATTATCAAGTTCTGGTTTAGCACTTTTGTTTACAAGGACTTGATGTTGTCGAAAATGTAATATTGAAGACGGAGAACAGCTATCAAAACTGGACCATAAATGATGAAAACTTGCATACTACATCAAAAGGGACTTAAAAATTGATGTACAATGAATGAAGTATTACATGAAAATGGTACTAAAGTACTACATGAAATTAGTACTACTTTAATAAACCTGAAGTTTTAATAATCAAGCATGTCCATTCAGAAAGCTGGAAAGCCATGTTACATTTCAAATGTTATAACAAGATATTATAATTTATTTCCATGAGCTGATATGGCAGTAAAGCTGACATACCATTTAATTACTGTTTGGGTGTTTGGTCTATTATAGCACACCAACACATGTAGGTTATTTATTGCCAAGGCAACAACTGGAGTAAAGTGCTATACCATGGTAGTCAACCTTGACTGATCAATTAACAGGATACTAACCTGCATCGTTTTTGTTACTAGTCTTGTATTCAAACCACTGAACCACCACAGCTTGTGCCTCAAAGTATTGTGATTTTAAGTAGATCTGATTCAAGAAGCCAAAATGCCCACAGTGTGCTGAACAAAGGAAGTTGCAAAGTTGTTTACATTTTGTTCATATATGT
Organism: Unio pictorum; assembly: GCA_030141615.1. NCBI lineage: Eukaryota > Metazoa > Mollusca > Bivalvia > Unionida > Unionidae > Unio > Unio pictorum. The sequence continues at coordinate 3,741,271 of JARLTB010000021.1, forward strand.
CTCCGAGATTTTCTTAGGCAAACTTTGTCCAAATTAGATTTTAAGAATATGGATTACCAACATGATTATGATATTGGTACTGCTATTTCTTGAAGTAATGGACAAAATTCTTACCTGTCCAATGGCTCCTACTTGTGTCTTGTCCAATCCATCTTCGTCATCTCTCTTATGGTGAGTCTTAGTTAAAAGCAACATTCTATGTGAAAAAGAAAAGATAAAACTATATGAGAATGAAAGCAACTGAGATTCCTATGGATTCCTAACTAGTACTGCATTAGCCTGAGACTGGTTGTGGCCTATGCTCTGTGCTACTAAAATCCAACTTAACCAAGACAACTCAACTCAAACTGACCAGGCTGTAAATAGGTGCACTATTCATAAAAGGATCTCACCCATTAAGTCTTGTATTTTACCTGTGCTATCTATGGTCACAATGTGGTCTCACTCTCCTATGCAATCAATACTCAGGAAAGTTTAAAAACTACTTATTTCCTAATTTTCTTGAAGAGTAAAACATGAAACCCAAATAAAGTCAAAATAATGATAATGATACTAGAGGTCAAGAAGATATATGCAAGTAATTATTTACTTGAACATGAATATCTTTTGAATGGTGAATAGTTTATACCAATTCAAGATATATTCCAATAATAATAATAATAATAATAATAATAATAATAATAATAATAATAAAAATAATAATAGTTGCTATTATTAACACTATTCCCTTAATCACCATCTTTCAAAAACAAAATTATATAATTTTTTTTAATGAATCATTTGTGACCTGTACTGGTGCTCAAGTTCTGAAAAATGTCTGCTTTAATGAAATGAAAACATTCATGTTATTATTTTAGAAAAACAACAATATAGAGTAATTAACAAGTTGAAATTATAAAAGTTTGATTCAAGTAAATTCCCTAATAAGACATTTTTTCCCCACTGTTGATGGTACAAGACAAAGTATTTATGAGAGTAGTAATGTAGCTGTAAATCAAAAATGTGCAATAACTCTTACAAAAATTGTGAGCACAAAGATCTGACAATATGGTCTTTAGATGATGATCATACGAGGTATCAAGTTTCACAGCACAAAAAAAAAACCTGTATGACAAATCTACCATCACAAAATTATGTCTTGAACTGCCCTGAAAGGCCAATAGCTCTAACAAAAATTTGGTTAGCAAAGTAATTTGTCGACCATACCATGCACTGAGTTTCAAAGCTTACCACTGAAACAGATTTGATGCAATCACAAGAATCTGCCATATACTACATAAGGTGACACGTTAAAAAGGACAATCATTTAAACATCAAGAATGTAAGGTGGTATAGCCAATCTTGCACTGATAAATGGCATTAAATGCAAAACATCAACAAAACTTCAATGCTATGAAGCTTTGAGTAACATCCAGTACTCACATTAAACATTAATTACCATGCAGAGTAATGAATTCTGACTAAAGTTACCTTGACAGCAAAATGTTGGACCCTTTTCTAATTAATGTGTATGCTTTTTAAACAAATATTATCTTTACATTTAACTTTTAAAAAGTCATTGTCTTTAAACTATGCTTAAGAAGCTTTATTATTACCCACCCCTAGAATCCATATTTTACTGAGTGAAAGTCACAGATTTTGAGTAATGTTGGAGTGACTGCCAGAATTACATTGTTTATGCAACAATAATTATCATGATTAACCACCATTGGTAAGGTCGCACTTAAACAGCATTTGGTAAACATTCCACTCACCCAATTCTGAAACTCATTCACATGTACAACAAGTTAACTTGTTGCAGGTAACCTGTCACAAAATACAATATGTAGCTATAAATATGAAAAGTTTACTATTCAAATAAACACTTATTCCTACTTCAAACTGTACTGGTCAGAAATAGGCTAGGATGCATACAGCATGGAAGAATCTATATGGTCATGAACTAAACATATAATGCATAATGTAAATCAGCAATCCATAACATGAAGGTCAAAGTGACTAACTTTGGTTGAGATGGTGTAATACTAAGAGAGATACATGCAATTATCAAGTTACATGACTGAAATGTAAAAAAACACCCAATAGGCAACTTTAACACGAAATTTCAATGAAGTGGCTGAAGAGTCAAACAATTTACCAATTTTATGTGAAACATGGAATATTGGCAATAGTGACCCACTTATGAGATGAGGGTATATCACTCATCAAGTTGCATCCTACCACCAAATTTCATGATTCCAGGAATAAATGTATTATAAAGGACATAATAAAAACAATGTGATTGGATGCTGGTGTAGTGGCAATCAACATGCATTTCATGATGATTCCAGCTATAACAGTATCTACACAGGGTGCCAAAAACCTACCTGGTCAGGAGATAAATTCTAAAACTTGTCAAAGGGTAAAATCATAAAGGTTGGCAGGTCTGAGTCATACACTGCCATCAGCTGCAAGTCGAAAAAGGCGTTAACTCCAATCAAAATCTGAGGATCAAAATGACTTGTCGATGTCCACATTTTAAGGCAATGTGAATACTCATTATAAAGTTTCATGGCAATACATGAAAAACTCTCAGGCTAATTGCATTCACAAGATTGTAACGGTCAGAAGGATGAATTATGATTCCTACATATCTGCACTTCTAAAGTTCTATCAAAGCCTTCTGCAGAAAATCTTGTAAAAGATTAATAAAACACAAAATTTCATCAAGCTTCAATTATTCACTAGCACATTATTACATCTCTTAATATTCTATATTCATACTAGATTCATGCAGTAAATAAAACCAAAATGCAGAAATACCACTTTTAAAGTTCTTTTTAATGGTTACTCGCTTGCAAAAATATTCAAGACATATTTATTTTCAACAGAATAGCTAATGTCAAAGTTCTTGGTCAGTTTACATAAAATTCTGTGTAGCAAAAGATGCAAATGTAAATAAGCAAACCTGTGTTCTCCACTGGGCTTGTGCTATAGCAGCCAGAATGTGCTATAATTTCAACCCTATATTTAATAACCTGCCAATATGCAATGTACCAAGAGTCTATCTACTTTAGATTTCCATTACTCTCTTCAATAAACACCCTATCACTTAAATCAAAGTGCTACTATTCAAATTACACCTGTTCATAGCTTTTCTTGAGACTTTAATCAAGATAATTAAAGATAAGTACTTGCTCACTTAGCCATTAAATTTTATATTTTGTTTGGCCCAATGGCCAGTCAACATTTTGTCTTTGCACTCTCAGTCATGTGACTGGCCAACAATGATGGAGTCGACTGATATTGTCTTGTATATATATGGAGTCGACTGATATTGTCTTGTATATATATATATATATACATATTTCAGTCATATCCAGAACCAGCTAAAAATGTGTGACATTATACTTTTCCAAGTTAATAAAATTTTGACTTTCATTGTTAAAAAAGTGGACAAAACCACCTTTAACAAAACATAAACTCACCCGATGCCATGCACACTCCATGTTGAAACAAGAGACCAGTGATTATATTCAGATAGTGAAATTTTTCCAAAAGATCATTAAGAAATTTCAACCCTAAATGGAAATCTTCATATCCTGAAATCACTGAATCAGATGGAAAATCTTACATATTGCTAAATTTTGGTTTAGATCTATTTAGTTACCAATGTGTGAGATGAGTGGGTGGAGAATGGCATCCAATTCCCATAGCACAATTACAATTTTATTATTGTTTCATAGTAGTAGTAGCAGTACTTTCACAGTGTTTGCTAGAGTTGTGATTATTGTCATTCTTGTTATTTTCCATAATGTGAATAAAAAATGCATTTTACCCACTTACATTTACATATTAAATTCGGTGTAGTTTTATCAATAAACTTAAACTTAAGTTGACACTGCCCCACAGCTTTTGTCCATCTACATAAATGCCAAGCCCTGACGAGAAAAACGTGTAATAGAAGTGGTCAAAAAGTGGAATCCAGGCAGAAAAAGCGTAATCCACATATAACATGCTAAAATTTCAATGAACAATTATTTATTTGCCCTCTCGTCATCTTTTACTGCTTCAAGTTTTCAAATGTAGCACTTTTAGGTTTACACACAAATCGACTAAAATCCATTTGAAGAATTTTAGCACCAAATATTAAAGTTCTTTCCACACGGCATGTAATAGATGTCACGTGATGCTGCCCTAATGTCTTCATATTTGGAAGATTCTGTTATTTTTGTTCAGTTTATTTTGTGCTTTTTTTCTAATCCATCTGTGAAATTATTTGAAAGGAGATATTTTTGTTCTCATATATATGCATTGACTAAAATAAAATATACTTTTTAGCACTAAATAACTTTAGACTGGTTCTGCACTAAAAAATGAATTAGAACAAAGAATCTGTGTGTAAAGATTAAAATTAGAAAAAGGGCCCAACCAGAAATCGCCTCAGACATTTGCATCAGCTGAATATCCAGTTTTTCAGTACTATTCAGAAGTATTCGCCTCTGCAAATAATACGCGCACAAATGGTTACAAGTAAAATAATTCAATAAATATCAAACTTAAAAAAAAAATAGTTTTTTAATACATAATAATTTTAGTTAATAATAAAAATTTTCATCTTATAGGCGATATATATGGTATACGGTACACGAAAAGTTTAAGCTTCACATATGATAATGAAACAAACGGTACTCTCCAGAGTTGCACCTACTACTCGGTTCGTGCCCAGATCTAGCAAATAGTACATCCAAATACTCAAATTCGGTACTCAGCGAAAATTATCTACTAGAATTGGCCCTAATTAGAAAATCAGTCTGTTCTCTCCTTACTAAACCATACAGCAACTATAAACAGAATAAGAGGTCGAAAGTTTGAAAGTAGAACCAGGATGTTTATTGGTAACAGGATAGTTGATACAAATAAAACATGATAATATTAGGAAAAAGCACACAAGTCCATGGACAAGCGTACTCTTATAATGTAGTTATGCAGAACCCATCTTTTCTAAAATACAGTCTGTGGAATTATTGCAATGTTAATATAAAATGAGAAAACAAATAATTGACTTTTTAGGGGAATTTGGATGTACCAAAGAAAGTGTAATCCATATATTTACACGCAAGTCATAATAATTTAGAAAAAAAAAAAAGAGTAATGATTAAACCAAAAGCATAATGGTTGACGTGTGCATCTATCCAATAAAGAAAATGAGTAATTTGTATCTTCCGATTTTACAAATTATGAAAACATTTAAATAAATGCAAGATTATTCATTCATTTATATATGGAATATTTCTCTAACAACAAACTAGAGTACCCAGTGTACAAATGGAATGTACATTTATATTTCACTGATATTAATGTCTTTCATTTCTATAATGATAATGTACATTATTTTTCAAAATCACATGTTGAAACCACACATTACCCTGATGCTATCACAAATTGTGGGGGATATCAATGCACACCCAGCAATCAAAATGAAAGGCCCAGTATTTCAAACTTGGAGGAACTGCACTGTGCTACATGATCATTATTTATATCTGTAAAGAATTTTCATATGGTGCAGATATAAAATGTGTTATAATTTTACTGAACTAATTACAAAAATACAGCTCTGAGTCAAGAATAATAACCATGAGGTACCCAATTCCATGCTGCAATTGGTACAAACCATCTAATTCTCCAATAATTAATGATTTGAAAATTGTACCTTTTCCATAAAGACTTCTTCAGTCTCTGTGAGGAAAATGAAAGTATCCTTTTACATTCACTGGGGGGGGGGGGGGGCAGGCTTCTTTTCTTACAACACAATTTTCAATGCTTCAGTAATTATATCTACTATTATCAGCAAAAAATACAAAGTCCTTTTAAAGGAGATTATGTACTGGTTATTTTTAAGTTTCATTTTAATTTAACACTTAAAGTGTCAAAAATTCATATTTAATTTTAACCATAAAATAGTTTTAAAGCTGTAACAATAACACAAGAATTAGAAACCATATATATGTCTAAAAAGTCCTCTAAAATAATTAGTCATGCATAACTGATTTTACCTTCCAACGAGAGCAGTTGTAGAAACACCTTGGGTCCTTTTGCATTCTCTGCAAAAAAATATCAAGGTAATGTTTAGATCCCTTATGCACAAATGAGAAAAAATGGTTTTTGTCAAATTCATTCCTAAAATTATCAATGCAATTTTTCTCGTACTGTAAAACTGCGAAAAGCATCCACTATAAAGATTACATCAAAGTACAACAAAATCAGCCAGTTACATCAAACCAAATACTTGCATGAATGATATAGTAATGAAGACATCTCTTTAAACATTAATAAACTTTATCAATCTTCCTTTTCAAAATAAACTAAAAAATTTCCTGAGAAGACCAGAAACCTAACATATCCAAACATTTTAAAGTATTATTTTCCAGTCATTTACATAAACAAAACCCAGCTACTATTTTAATTTTCCTCATGCACTAATATTTCATAATTCGATCATAATTTAACCACATACCATGCTTCCTGTAGTGATAAATATAGTTCAATTACAACATTCCAACTTATAAACAACTGGCCAATAGCATCTGTTTTGCTTAACAATGCCAATGATATGCACATCGTTGTCTACATGCATTTGACATGAATGTCTTAATGCAGATAAAATTGTTTCGCACAAATAAGATTTCAAATCATTCACATAAAATAACAATCAAAACCAACCATTCTATACATGCTGAAATAGTTTCTGATCACAAATTCTTTGATGCTGGCTGACCTGTTTAAGAGTTGATTATTTCATATTTTATTTTCTGCTATGGTCTGTTGTAATGCAGTTTGCCTCCCTTGTAATTTCTTGGGTGTTGCATCCCTAAACATGTAACTAACTTAGCTCAGTTGATATTCTACTCAAAGATATGTGCTTTATTCTGTTAGACCAATTTTTTTAAACTTTATTACTCATCTGACAAATCATTTCACAAACATGTTTGTTTATGATATGATTACATAGAAATTCAAAACTACAAAGAAATCAAGATTATGCAGGTCTGTGTTTACCTGTGGCACATGACAGGTTCCAAAACCCACTAGCCCTGTTTTGAAAATGGACTCTTCCAAAATTCCAGGACCTCACATGAATGATTACATATACAAAGATCACTCTTTCTCAGGATATATTGAACACATTATGGTTCAGCAGAAATGGTTGATACAAATGGCGTTAACTTGAGTGTGTGAAACAAAGTCAGTCATTTTATTTACATAAAAATTCCCTTAACCTACAGATGCAGCATGGGCACACACATTTAGATAATCCACTGTTGTCCCTGGGCAACCAGCTTTGATCAAACTTCAAAGCCCTGGTCAAATTCTGATCAGTGCTTTTTATGATATTATTTCATTGCTTTTTTTTAAACCTTTGGTAATGGCAACCACATCTGATGGTGATACAGCATGATTTGTATAACTGTAAACAACCTTGATGCCACGATACATTCGATCAAATTTGGTGGAATTCTGCAGATTAGATATGTTTGTTTGTAAGAATGGCAGTTAACTATTTGCAGGTCGTCATCATCTGTACAAATCTGTACAAAGCCCCTAATACCAATATGCTTACTAACAAATCTGAAGAAAGACCCTTATACCAATATGCTTTCTGACAAATCTGTACAAAGCCCCTTATATGCTTTCTGATAAATCTGTAAAAAGCCCCTTATACCAATATGCTTTTTGACAAATTTGTACAAAGCCCCTTATATGCTTTCTGATAAATCTGTAAAAAGCCCCTTATACCAATATGCTTTCTGACAAATCTGTACAAAGCCCCTTATATGCTTTCTGATAAATCTGTAAAAAGCCCCTTATACCAATATGCTTTCTGACAAATTTGTTCTAATTCTGTTCAGTGGTTTATCTGTTTATAGTAAAAGCAGTCATATCTGATGGTGGACTGGGTGGCAAATAAGTATCATTTATATAAATTTGATCGAGACCGAAATCACAATGTCACCTGTAAATTTTGGTTGAATTCTATTCAGCTATTTTGGAAATGAAAATTAACTGCTGACAGATAACACATGGATGCACAACAGAGAAAGGATCATATTATCTCACTTTGCCTTAGACCAGGTGAATTAAAAAGCTGACAATTTTAAAACTTGCTGCAGAAGTTATTATCTATATCCACAAATGGAAGTCAGATTCTTGGTGGAAGTCAGAGAGGCCTGGAATGAGTCAGTATGACCATTATTACAAGTATAGCTCATGTATCCGTAATTACCTTGATTAGCTTTTAAGAGCTTCAGTCTCATGTGAAATACACAGTCTAATCTTCAAATACTTATTTTTTCACAATACAGTTAACCTACTGAGGGTAACCTATCATAATATACATAGTCATTATTATAGAAAGCAAGTGTTTTTAAAAGTAAATTATGTTTTTCCTAACCTGACCACATTAATGTTGGGAATATAAGCCCCAAATGCAGTCCCTACAAAGACAACAATTTTTCATAATGCTATTAGGAAACAGTTTTTTTTTTTTTATATAGGAAAATGAGCTCCAGCAAGAACCTGGCTAAAGGATTAAACTTGATTGAATGTGGCCAAGTCAGAACCCAGGAGAGATTCTACATGGGAAACAAGATTAGTGACTTAGGCATAAGTAAGTCAAGTCGGACAAAAAAATTGGAGAGGTCTTTGTCATAACCAAGATCCCCCTGCTATGGTGACTGATATAGAATGGTAGCCGATAACTGTAATCAGAGACAACTTTTTCTCTTCAAACAGCTAAAGAAAAATGTCAGCTACCTTAGAGATTGAGGCACTCAAAGGGACGATATTTTTGATTTTTGCACCAGTCCTGCAAATACACTACTTGCCTTTATAGACCTTGAAAGTGGAGGGCCTTCTAGCTCATCTCCACAACTGTACGGTTAAACTGCCTCAAGGCTCTCCTGACAAGAGCCAAGCATGAAGGAGAAGGCATTCCGGGCAAGCAAGGAACATGTTGGTCCCAAACTGTTCAAGAAGATTCAGTATGGCTGGGATCTTCATCGGTAGCTAATCTGTGTTGATCCAGGATTTGTCTCAGCTAAGAGGAACAATCAAAATCAGTTGCACCTCTGACCCCTCAATATATGTATGACCTTTGCTACTAAGATTGGTAGGGGATAGGCACAGACCCTCATAAACTTAGAGAATGAATGTCAACTAAGACTCAGGATCTGGTACTTGTGAAAAAAAGGTGGGCAGTTTGTGATTCCACATGGTTGCATAAGATCTTTTAACAAGACACCCCCATTACTGGCAAATCTGATGAAAAACCGATGGATGAAAAGATCATTCTGAATGGAGAATCTGTCCACTCCTTGACAAAAAATAAGCCAAGACATTCAGTCTGCAGGAAATATATCGGAGTTTCATGTCAATATTGCATTGTGAGCACCAACAGTGAAAACCATCAACCAAATTGCAGAGTTGGGGTGATTTCATACCACCCTGTTTAAGGAGATATGTCACTAGTTTTCATCTTCGAGAGATTGACACAGAAACCAATGTCTTCTGGACTCCACAGGTCAAGTCCAAATTTAAATGGGTTCCCCAACCCCAGAAGCATGCATCTGTGAATACTGTCAGATCTGATGGTGAAGGATTGCCATGAGCCTGCTATAGTTGTGCCACTGGTCCAGAAATTGTACAACCCTTCTTCTTACATTGATCTTGTAATAGGTCCTATTAAGAAAGCAAAGACATCTGGAAAGGGTACATGTATAGGCAAATCAGCCAGATCAGATCTGCCACTGCAGGCAATAATCCAAGGAGTTGCCAACACACCTTGGTTGCCATCCATTTCTTGATGGAAATGGAAGCTGCAAGATTGACGATTCCAACCACTCAAAGGCGAGGAAGACACTAAAATTGGTGTGCGTGACAAAATCCAAATCAAGATGGACAAACTGTTGAGGAGAATAAAGATACCAACTTTTCTCAATGAATCAGAGATGGATCTTTTGCTTGACTAGAATCGAACTTACCATATGTTTCTGGAAAACGTTGTCCAAAGATGCTGCCCTGGAGGTTGATGCTGTCATACAGAACATGGAGAAAACAGTTGAGTAGTTTAGTAAAGGCCCAAGGGATTATGTTTAAGCCAAAAGGGAGAGTACAAAACTGAAAATTCCCTCAGTATATGAACTGTAGGAATTTCCATAAAAATGGCTTGATGAGATGTGGAAATATGAGTCTGTCAAATCAAGACTGATACAAATTTTAAAAAAAAAACAGATGGAAAGGTGGACTGATACTGCTGTTTCTATCTAGAATTTGGGTCGAAGGATAAACTGATTTAAATGACTGAGATCATGCGAGTTTGCCATTGAACTTTTTCTGACCAAACAAAGCTTGGAGTAAAACACAGGAGATTGTGATTTCGACACCACCCACTTCTCAATAAACACCCTGATCTCTTGTTGAAAAGATTATTATCAACACTAAATTTACAAGTCAGTGATGCATAAAATAATTGCCATAATAACAAACTTTTGTATTAAGGATGGTGTCATTAAGAGGAATACCCTTATCAAGTTTTATGATTTTTGAAAGTATGAACATTGCATGCAAATACGTAAGTGGTCATCAGCTAAATATAAAAACCTAACATAAAATATAAAAATGTGAAATGTCAGTCACAGTGACTTTCCAGTAATCTTACTACTGTACACATATGCATAAAATCATTCATTTGAATGATTCCAGCAACAACAGTGCATGACACATAAACTACAGTCAGTGAAGCATGAAATTTGGCCAAAGCAGCCACTATTTGTTATAAGGGGGTTCAACTCTTGGTATTTCAGATATTAACTATTCATTACAATGTCCCTGATACAAAAGTGAATCATTCTGTCTTTTATACTCTAAAGAAAGCAAATTTTGTAGTAAATTATGTTTCTCCGAGAATACTTACCCGATCACATTACTTTAGGGATATTAGCCTGCTACCTCGCGAATCCAGCCCTACCAAAAGACGAAAATTCGTCTTTCCTGTCTATGTCATATAGACAAAGGGCAATAACTCTTGCCCCTTACCTCCCCTTGCTACCCGCTAGGTGTCGCTTCTTTAGTTTTTAAGCTGAGCGGTATATAAAACACGAGGATGCTCGCATGGCGGGGTGGTTGGGAGGGTTTCTTAGTAATGTGATCGGGTAAGTATTCTCGGAGAAACATAATTTACTACAAAATTTGCTTTCTCCTTTAAATACGTTCCCCAATCACATTACTTTAGGAGAATAAGTAATAGGAGGAGGGAATGCGGAGCATCCGACCTCCACCCCGGGTATCCTCTAGGGAATGATGGTTGGATTCCCCATGTGAATGATAACCCGGTCTCCTAATTTTCAATCAGCAACACAGCCCAGGGTCACGTGATATGTGACCCCTTTATACGGTTAAGAAGATAGTTATTGAAATCTTCTTACCTACGAAAATTTATCTGGCGAATCCAGCGAAGCTAATAGGCTGTGCTGATTGTTGCACATGGGTCTGGTGGGCGTCTGGGCTGCCCAACACCGGACCTACTAGAATCAATGTTTGCCTCTGCGAGTACAAACTTGAAGATAAAACTGTAGAAGGTTGACTCTGCATGTCAGCCAACAGCTTCTATAAGGTGACTGATTTGCGAATCCTCAGTACGCCGAGCGTATAACCCACTTCAGCCATGAAGCAAGGGCTTGAATGGAGATATCTCATGTCCCAGCTATCACCAGAAGAAAGAGGTGCTTGTATGTGACCTGACTCACCTCTATGCATTGAAATGGTGCTAGAGTGCACAAACAGGATCTTACATGGCTGTTGATCCTGACTTATCTATAAAGAAGCGAGCTAATGACGACTCGTTGATCGCCAATGTATGGTAATCTATTTTGGACTACGAAGCCTGGCTGCGTCAAGAGGACCATCAAACCCTCTGATCGGAACGGAAGAGAGTTCGGGTCACTAGAAAAGACATGTAACTCGCTCACCCTGCATGCTGAAGCTAAGACTATCAAGGAACCCAATTTGTATGATAGTAGCTTTAACTAATCGTGGGTTAAAGACTCAATACTGTCTGAATTGAGTCATGTTAAAACCCAGTACAGATTCCATTTGGAAACAGGGTGAGGGATATAAGTCGATTGAATTTTTAAAAGTGTCTAAAAGATCTGACAAATCTTTGTCATGGCTGATAGCACATGAACCAGAATGGCGGAATGTGTCTGATATCATGGAGCGGTAGCATTTGATAATAACTGGAGCCAGCTGTTTCTCCTCGAAAAGCCAGAGAAACGTTGGCCAGTTGAGGGATTGTGACACTCAGAGGAACAATGTGAATGATATGGTACCAGTCCCTGAAAACATGCCACTTGCCCTCGTAAACCTTCAGAGTAGAGGGCCTTCTTGCTCTCGAGATTCTCTCCGCAATCAAATATTTAAATTGTTTGTCTTGCAAGGCTGTCTGGACAAGAGCCAAGCTTGAACATAAAGACGGTCCAGACAGGGGTGGAACACCCCTGGCCGCGGTTGCTTGCGAATACTTGTGCTGACTGTAATCTTCCTGGGTAGATCTATCGCCTAGATTGAGTAGATCGGAGACCCAGGAGTTGTTCCATCTGAGAGGGGCAATCAGAACCATCTGACAGTTCTGACCCCTTAATTTCTGGATTAATTTCAGTACCAAGACCGTGGGAGGGTAGGAGAATGACCACAACCCTTCCCTGCTGATTAATCGAGCATCCACGACCCAAGCTTCTGGGTCTGGAACCTGTGAGATGAAAGGTGGACAACTTGCGATTCCACCTTGTTGCAAAAGATCAATCATCGGACGTCCCCAAAGTGTGTCAATTGGAAGAAAGTCAGATTGATGGAGTGACCATTCTGTGTGAATGACTAGATAGAGTGTCAGCCAAGACATTGAGTCTGCCAAGAATGTCTGAATTGTACATTGAGGTGGAGATTGTCGAACCAATGTAGAAACTGCCAGCTCAGATTGCACAGGTCTGGTGATTGGTGTCCCCTTGTTTTGAGGCAAGGCACCACCACAATGTTGTCTGACATAATGAGGGCAGTTTGTAATAAGAGTTGATCCTGCCCGAAATGAAAGGCATTGATGACAGCCGTTATTTCTGAAAGGTTGATGTGGAAAGGGGCTCGCCCCTGGCACCCACGTGCCGCTGACAGTATCGAAGTCCGGCAACAGGTGGGCACCCCAACCGTAGGTACTAATGGCGGAACATACCGTTATCCCCGATTGGGGTATCTCCAGAGTAATCCCTGTGGACAGCCCACAGGGGTTGTGCCATTGACTCAAGAATGATCGTATCTCTGGCGTGAGCATGACTGTTTTCTGGGATCGAAGGGACTTGAAAAGGGCGCAATTACGCTAGCAACGTCCTTTGTAAAGGGCGCATAAAAGGACGGCTGAGCGGGATCAAGTCTGCTGCCGCATTGAATAATTCGAGGATCTGCAACTCTCTCGCTAAAATGCGCATCCTGTCGGAAACGGACTCTACGAGTGCAAATATCTGGATGATCGCAAACTCGAGGAAGCCTTACCAGATTCAGATCGGGAGAAACTCCACACCCAGATGGACCAAAAATCCGGATTGGACAGAGATCAGACTTTATCCAGTTCACGAGAAAGCCTATATGATGTAAAGTGATATAAGATCATTTCTGCCTTTGAGCAGAGTAGAACTTGACAGATGTTTCTGGAGGATGTCGTCCAAATATACTGCCGACGCAATAGATGAAGTCGAGCGGAACAGGGTGACGACGTAATCCATAACCTTGGTACTAACCCAAGGGCTTAAATTGAGGCCAAAAGGTATGACATGGAACTGATAAACCGAGTCCTGACAAGCACAACGGAGAAATGTCCGCTACTCGTGGGGTAGGGACGTGAAATGTGCGTCGGTCATATCTAGCCAGCTTATGATGGGGTTTAAGCGACGTGCCCTTCAGACATGCGTCACGACGTATCAGGTCTAGGTTGGCAGAAGCAGTCAGCGCATTGGCCATGGAATGGTGAGCTGCCCTGTTAAGAACCCTAACTAATCAGTCCCTCAATTCCCAAGCATGTTCATTGCCAGATTTTTCAGCGATCCTGAAAATGGCTAGGGAGGCTAGGTCTAACAGTGAAGACGTAGCGACTACATTTCGAACCAGCTTGGACTTGGCATTGAACACAGTTTTGTCCACTTTATAAGACAATGGAGCAGACATATGGACTGCTGCCATATTTTTATCCAGAGCCGGGACCTCAGTACTGAACGCATCGGAGTGAGTTTTGTACCATCGACCTGAAAACGACGCTAGTACTTGGCTTTCAGAAAAGAATGCCTTAGCATTTCCTGGATCCCCTATACGTGTCGACAGACGGTCATTAATTTCCTTAATTTTTGTCGACTGGGGAAGGAGGCGGAAGGATAGAGTCTCTTCCCCCTCATCCAGATCGACCGACGCTCTAACCTTATAGTCGGTAATGTCAGCAGGAGGTGGAGGGCATTCTGAAGGGGCCAACACCCTATAAATTTCCTCCACTGCTGCTTTGAAGCTGAACTCAGTCCGTTCCCTGATTTGCCTGCGATTCATCGCACTCACTATGTGCATAATCTTGCTCTGGTAAAGCATCCATATCGGGGTAATGCATACCAGGTGGCATAGATGACTCGATTCCGTCATCTCTGATAAAGGCATTCACTCTCCCTTGTGGATGAGCTGTTAGCCTATGGACGGCCGGCAATGCTGAATGAATTGATTGGCATATGTTTGGCCTGAATGACTGCGACGGGCCGGCTATGACCGGCACCGACCGCTCGAATGGTCGGGTTGGATCGAGAGATTCATCGCCAACATCTGTGTCATGGTAGTGATATGTAACCGGTAGTACGGATTGACAGATGGAAACATCACTAGAATCTTCGTCAATCCGATTTGTGCGGATTGCGGTATGATAAAAGTCCCCGTGCTGGTACAGCGGTACAGTCGGACGGACTGGTATATGACTAAAATCTCCATACGGTTGGACGACCGGTGCCTGTTGGGCTGGACGGCCGGAGCCAGATGGACGGTCAGTGCCGGCAAGTGTCGGCTGGAAGCTTGGCTGGACGACCGTGCCATTTGGGCTGAACGGTCACTGCCGGATCGACGCCCGGTGCCGGTTAGTGCTGGCTGGAAGGTCGGCTGGATGACCGGTGCCATATGGGCTGAACGGTCATTGCCGGATGGACGCCCGGTGCCGGTTGGTGCCGGCTGTAAGGTAATAATAATTACATAATGCTTATGTAGTGCGGCCAGCACTGCGCGCCCATCTACCATTCGCTCAGAGGGAATGTTGGTTCTGGTACAGCTTACATATCTGTACAGCATACCAGGTGACCTAGATGACGCAATTCTGTCATAATTGACACTTTCACTAAATCTCCCTTGTGGAGAAGCCGTGAACATAAGGACGGCCGACACTGCCGGCTGATTGAACTGGCGAATGGTCGGCCTGAAAGTCCTGTTCTGGTAAAGCTGCCATATCTGGGTATAGCATACCAAGTGGCATAGATAACTCAATTCCGTCACCTCTGATAATGTCACTAATTCTCCCTTGTTTTAAAATCACACCGTCACGTATTTGACGTGACGAGAGGTGTACACCGGCAATACCGACTGATTTGTCTGGTATATGGTCGGCCGGAATGTCGGCGAAGGTCCGGCTATGACCGGCACCTGCCTCTCGAATGGTCTGATTGGACGGAGATTCATCTATAACATTTCTCTCATGGTAGTGATATGTAACCAGTAGTGTAGATTGACTGACGGGTACATCACTATAATCTCCGTAAATCTGATGTACAGCCGGTGCAGGTTGATGCCGGCTGGAAGACCGGTGCCATTTGGGCTTAACGGTCGTTGCCGGATGGTCGGCCGGTGCCGGTTGATGCCGGCTGGAAGGTCGGCTGGACGACCAGTGCCATTTGGACTGAACTGTCGTTGCCGGATGGACGGCCGGTGCAGGTTGATGCCGGCTGGAAGGTCGGCTGGACGACCGGTGCCATTTGGGCTGAACGGTCGTTGCCGGGTGGCCGTCCGGTGCCTGTTGACGCAGGCTGGAAGGTCGGCTGGCCGTCCGGTGCCATTTGGGCTGAACGGCCGGTGCCTGTTGATGCAAGCTGGAAGATAGGCTGGCCGTCCGGTGCCATTTGGGCTGAACGGACGGTGCCGGATGGACGGCTAATGCACGGACCTGCGGTGAAATTTACACCCACTGGGCAGCCTAAACCATGTCAACATAATTTCCTCCATTTCCACATTGCCAACACCCATTTTGCCATTCATGCCTTCGTTGTCGACTTTGCTACTGAAACGACAAAAGAAGAGAACAAAGCACAAATTAAAAATTCAGCATATTATTAATTCGATAATACTATAACCGTTACTAACGGAGTAGTCAAATTATTCCGTGCCATGTTAACTCTTAATGACAACACTAGTTATCGCCGTGAGCGTGTTGCAATGGTTCGTTCAAGACGAAGTCTACTGAAACGAAAAAGATGATAAACAAAGCACAATTAGCAATTCAACACGCTATTAATTCACTATTACCATAACCATAACTAACGTAGGAAGCGAAATGATTTAGTGTCGCGTGAACTCGTGACTACAACACGAATTCCGCCATTCAATAGTCGCAACTGGTCGTTCAGAGACTAAGTCTACTGAAACGAAAAAAGAAGATAAACAAAGCACAAATTAACAATTCAGCACGCTATTAAGTCGCTATTCCATAACTGTAACTAACGGAAGAAGCGAAATGATTAAGTGTCGCGTGAACTCGTGACTACAACACGAAGTCCGCCATTAAATAGTCGCAACTTGGTCGTTCAAAGACTTTTTTGAAGTCTACTGAAACTACAAAGAAGGTAAATAAAGCACAAATTATCAATGCAGCACGTTATTAAGTCGCTAATATCGTAAACGTTACATACGGAATAAGCGAAATTATTGAGTGCTACATGTATTACATACTAGTACCGCCATAAGCGTGCTTGACCACGTTGCAACCTGGTCCGAAGTCTAGAAAAGGTGACAAAGTCACTCAAATTGGAAAATATTGTAAAATAATGTATACGACCTGTAGAGGAATGATTATCCAACACAGTAATTCCAAATTTAACTTCGGATGGTCAGAATTTACACTAAGATGGCTTGGATTCATTGGAGGTCTAATTGTACGTGTTTTCGCGTACAGCAAAGCTAAAAAACTAAAGAAGCGACACCTAGCGGGTAGCAAGGGGAGGCAAGGGGCAAGAGTTATTGCCCTTTGTCTATATGACATAGACAGGAAAGACGAATTTTCGTCTTTTGGTAGGGCTGGATTCGCGAGGTAGCAGTCTAATATCCCTAAAGTAATGTGATCGGGGAACGTATTCAAAGGAGAAATTCTAGCACTGGGGCATCATGCCCTACCCAGTCACATTATCCTGACACCAGGCCGACCAGTCCTAACACTAACCTCTTAATGCTGAGCACCAAGCAAAGCAACTGTTAGTACCATTTTTGTAAGTCTTTGGTATGACTCAGCCAAGGACAGAACCCATGACCTCCCACATCTGAAGCAGATGTTCTAACCACTAGGCCACTGGAGTGGTCAACTACAAGGAAGAAACAAATGACCCAAAAGAAAGTGGAGTGATATAGCAAACAAGAAACTGTTTTTATTGAAATAAAATGGAAATTTTGATCACCCTGGGCCATTTTGGCAACTTTGCTAACATCTGGGGCAAGATGTTTATTTGAGAAAGCATGTAAACATAAAACAAACCGACTCTTCAAATGAGAAACTACACTGTGCACCAGAGAAAATGTGTAAAATTCAGACAGAAAAACAACTGCTCTCCTGAAAATCTCATGACGATTCTCAGTTTTACAAAGGATTGCATACATTTAATACATACAAAATTTTTTAATTTTAAAAGTCGAATGTTTTGTGACAAGTTGAAGATATGCTGCTTTTTAGCTACTCCTTGCAAGTATATTCATTACCTGTAACGCTTAGCTGTCTTGACAAGATGGTAAGTGTCTGTTCCATCAGCCGTTGTGGTAATGTCATCTGTACAAAAAATTAATATATAGATAAGCATTTTTAAAAAAAAATAGAATTTAATATTACCAGTATAAACACCTGAAGAGAATGTCTCCAAAATCAAAATTGCTGCTTACAGCTCTTCCTGATTATAACACTGTACATCGTAGCCATAGCAACATTATGGTGAGCCTAATAATGAAACAACCTTGTAATGAAGAACATAATACAACTTTACTACCATTTAATAAAATTCAATACCTGCCTTAAAACTTAAATTCTTATATAATATATTTTAGCATCTACAGATAATTTTACATAAAAAGTTAGATCACAAATTTCAGCTTATTTTTAAGCGCATGTATCAGAGAAATCTTATTGTATGTATTTGCTTACAAGTCGCGAACAACTGCAAACAGCATAATGCGCCAGCAGAGTTGGGTCTATTTTAGGAGTAGTCTGCATAACAAATTTTAATGGGTACTATTACAGATAATACATTATTATTATTACCAGTATAAACACCTGGCCTAAAAATGGCATAAAACATTGAATAAAGCTCACTGACACCAACTGGCAGTCTGTTTGAAAGTATTTTTGTTATCTTCTCATCAATGTGATAATTATATGTCTATCTGCAATCTGTATACTGGAAATACAAGTGTCAACATGCATAAATGGGCACCACCTACCTTTCAATGATGAAAAGACCATATTTATATTGATATGTATCGTATCACAGGCTGTGTATCATGAACTGTATTGATACACGACACCGGTGTATTGTTTCACCCTTAATATATACAGATACAATTCTAAAAAGTCTGATCTGCTATCATTGTTCATTCTATCACAATTCTGATCTTACAGCACTGACCCTGCCACACTGGTGCAATAGTAACTCTGGAACTATGAGGTTTACCACTGATATGAATTAAGCACAGATACTTCGGGAATCTTACCTCCATGCACACAGTAATCACAATCATATTTGTCCAGGGTCTCAATAGTTGTCACATAGGGAGCATTTTCAACAACCTAGAGATTATAAAATAGAGATAAATTGTTAGGACATGCATTATAACACGAGTCCCTTAAAGGGATTGAAGCTCTACTGGGTAAAAAAGAATTTCCAGGAATTTGAGATAAGACCATTTCTTCCTTGTATAACCATCAGGTGTTGAAACTATCTCTAATATTCTTCAGCAATAACAAGATTTTGAAATTAGTACCATAAGAGGTCTAATGGTGAAAATCCCATGTCAATATGGCTTCCTGCTCAGGTAGAGTTGTGTTAACCAGATTTTAAAGATGGCTGCCATGGTGGTCATATAGGATGTCAGACTGGCATTATTTTTTATCTAGGACATGCTGGATATACTAAGAAGTCATTTAGTGAAATACCAATGCTGATATGACTATTCAAGCGGTATAGTGATAACAAGAAGTGACCATACTGGATGTCAGACACGCACTATTTCATTTAGGATCAACCATACATTATAAGCCTTTTAGTTAAAACCTCATGTTGATAATTTTAGCATTCAGAAGTGGTGAAAAGATTTTCAGATGACAGCCACAGCAACTATATTGGATGTCAGATTGACACCATTTTCATTTGGGTCCAACTGGACCTCACAGGAAGCAGAGAATAAAAAAATTTCAAAATAGCTGATGAGACAGCTAAAGTTTCATTTAAGGCTAACTAGAGAATGCAAGAAATGTGAGTGTAAAGTATCAAGGCAATCCTCCAGGTAGTTTAGGAGGATTGGTGATAACAAACTTGTGCTAATACTTTTTATTTTGGCAAGCTGGTTGTTTAGGCAGCTCTTTATTATTATGGTTGATTTGTCCTTTATTTTCTGACAGAAATAAATGCCAGTTATTTGTTTAACTCTGAAACTTAGAAAAGATGGAATTTGGTACAAAGGCAAAGCCACTTCTGCAACATCAATCCTTTTATCACTTTTTTACAGCATGTTTGTCTTTTAATCATTTTTAGCACAATTACCATAGTTAAGTATACATGTACTTATTTAAAAGTTGCTAACATCAACGGAAAATACCACTGCATTATTACTGCAATTTTTTTCAATGGAAAATTTCTGAGACTTCGATATCGTATTTTTGAGACATTATTGAAGTTGAATGCAGTGGTTTGAAAATCATGAAATGTACTTTATTTAGTGCCAGCAAAAATCTTGAATGTGCATGCAGTAAAACCATGATGTTGTTGTAGATTTAATGTCATTTTTCTGCACACAATAGGCCATACATGACGGTCATTATTAATGGTGGAGGAAGAACCCGGGAAAACCACCAACCCACGAGAAGCTACTGGCAAGCTTTATCACATAACCACATAAGCCGAAACTGAGACTCAAACTCTTGCAGACAGGTGAGATGGCAGTGATCTGTAACGGACAGCGCTTTAGACCCCTTGGCCACTCGGGGCCCCACACCATGATGTAAACAAGGTCACTGTAAATGTGATGTTGATGTTGATGTAGGGTTTAACGCCACTTTTCAGCACAATATAGGCTATACATGGCGGCCAGATTACTGGTGGAGGAAGAACCCAGGAAACCCCCCCAGAAAGAACCACCAACCAACAAGAAGATAATGACAAGCTTTCTCACATAACTACGCTTGCTGAATCTTAGACTCTAACCCATGCAGCCAGAGGTGAGATGGCAGAGATCCGTAACGGAAAGCGCTTTAGACAACTCGGCCACCCAGGGCCCCCTGTAAATGTGAGCAATGAACCAGACACTATTTTGTTGTTCCAATACTGATACCACATTTTAGCAAGTTAGGTATTTAAACTCTCAATTCAGAAAATTTAATTACTCATTACTTTTTGACAATTTTAATGACAGAATAATACATCAACTGACAGATGTAAACAAAGCAAGCAAGGGAAATGTTACTGTTGCACATTGTGCTAACGTTAAATGTTTGAAAAAGTTAAAAGAATCTGAGAAAGGTAGAAATGATAAGAAATCAGGAAAATTAAATGTATATATTTGTTACTTTTCTCATATTTTAAAATACATTTATAACATTTCCTTCTAATAATAAGATCTGATGACCTTCAGCTAGCCATAGGGCAAGTAGCCTTACCAGGGGGTTCCATCATAATGGGCATATAACACAATAATTTTATCCTCTAAATGTATGCTATCTTGCATTAAATGGGTCATGAATCTTTATTTAATCTTTTTTTTTTGCAGTTGTGATATTTTATTTTATTTATACAAAAAATCTAACCATAACACTTGAACTCTTTCATTTATACATCAAGGTAAGAAATCCTATTATTCTATTGAATTGAAAAACAAAAGAGTTCAGGAATTTCTTAAACAAGAGGACTTGAAAATTTTCTCAGAATAAATGAAACTCAGCCTACAACTTCCACAGGTAAGGATATTATTTTACTACCACACTAGGTATCGATTGAATGTCTGGTGCAAATGTTGAACAGCAAAAACTAAGATTGAAGATAATGACAAAATCTTAATATATAAAAAAAATCTTAGATGACTGGTGGAACCTGAGCAGCTGGTTTCCAGATTTAGCCAAGGCAAAAACAATACATACTTACTTCATCCACCCATTTTATTGCTCTGACCATCCTATAACGTTCTTGTTCATTGAACACGGGAGGCCCCTTGTGCTTAGCAATCTCCACTACAAGAATAAAACAATTTGAATTGACAGAAAAAGATTATATATCACAAATTAAACTTCAAACCGAAGCATTGTTAAAAATTCAAATAGTACAGGAGCTACAATGCCTCAAAATGGATCATACATTAAACATTTGATATGTTCTTTGTATAGTATTTATTACAGTTTAAAGCTTCCTCTCTTGTGGGACCACATCTACAATAAACAGGTGGGCATGTATAAAAGGTGATCTTTTGAGAGAGGAACTACTTCAGTGTAACTATACAGTTGCAAAACTTCAGTGTCCCATTTAAGATAACTTAGCAGTATATGATTTATAGAAAATGTGATTAAAAACATTAATACAACAAAATTCATCCTTAGCTACCTTTACTTACCATCAGAATGTACTCCAACAATTAGGTATTCTCCCATCTGTTTACCCTATTCAAGTAAAAGAAAACAAATAAATTAATGGAATGTTTATGTGAATATAGTGTTTATTCCAGAATAGTAATCAAGAACATCCTTAGCTTTACCCATATTCTCTTAAATATAATCAAACAACTCATATAATTTCATATTTTTAATGAAATGCACAAGATAGTAGTGCACTATATTCTATAAGGTCTAAATGAATTATAATTTCCTCATTAAACATCAAAGCTAACATTGCCTTACTTAATTCAATTTTCTATTTGGGTTTTTATAATATAACAACTGTTGCAAATGGGGGCTGGTATGAATACAGAATCCTGGTTGAGAATTTTTTATATATATAAACTACTTGCATTTTTGGAGAGCAGAGAAATAATCAACTTGCAAAACCTGGCAATTTTAATTTTTAACTGAGTTACTATTATGACCTATACTGTTTTCCAGGAGTCTGAAAAAAATACTACATTCTCACAGCTTCAAATGTAATTTTTATTATTGTTTTGATTATTAAAATAACTTCATGTAAAATTGATGTTTTTTTTTTGTTTATAACATAAATCTGATTGAAACAAATGTTTAAGTTTGTGGGTTTTTTGACCTGCAAGTTCATGAATGATCTGCTTCAAGAACAAATTAGCCATTTCAATTTGAAGGATGGTCAGGATAACGCAACTGGTGACACAAACATGTGATCGGCCAATCTAAAAATACATACTACTGAAGCAGAGCAGTCAGGAGAGGTGAAATAGTAACTGAGCCTGCTTAAATGAATACAATATTAGATATGTATTTCACAACAAAAAACATCATTGGTCATGAAAAAGATACCATGCTTCCCCTTGAAAATGTAATGGTTGTGCCCATGTTAATTTTCTATAGGTACACGCTACACAACAAATCTGAAGGCTTAAGGAAGGTTTATACTAGTTGGCCTAATAAACTTTAACGCCTTTACAATAGGCCACACCTACATGAAATCCATAAAGACAATTTTTTTTCTTAGAAATTATGAATATAACATTATTTTATGATGAAATTTGACCTGGAACTCACTATATACAATGCTAGGCACATGACATAAATGGTTATTAAACTCGATTTTACTGGCACAATGTCCCCTGCAACAAGCATTATACATTAAACATAAAAGTTGAGCAATAACAGTAGTACCACATACAGTGTGTTATACCCATGTCATGTGTTATAATAGTTCTCTAAATAGATACCTTACATTTTTTGGCTGAAAACATTTTTCTTCTTTCAGTCTGTGACCTTGACCTTTGACCTTTTATACAAGTGCAAGCCATCCAAAGTCTGATCCAAATATGTGATGCAGAACTAATGTTATTGTGTGAAACTATTTTCATTTCTTCAAACTCCATGACCATGACCTTTTATCTTTTGACTTAAAACACAATGGATGCCTTCTTTACCCCAAGAGCAAACCATCCAAATTAATATTACATGTATGTGGAAAGTATTTTTATTCTTTCAGTCAGTGTTCTTGACCTCTGACTTTTTAGCCCAAAATCAATAGGGTTTCTCCAAACCACACATGCAAGCCATTCAAACAAAGTCATGGCTGTAGATGGTGGTGAAGTTATTGTGTCAAAACAGTTATTCCTCTTTGCAGCCGAAGCCTATAGGATTTTTCATTACTCCAAGTGCAAGCTAAAGATTTGATAAATGTACATGGTGGAGAACTACAGCTGTTGTGTAAAAACTATATTTCTTCTGTTCTTCTTTTTTGTAATTTCAATCCACATATTTTATCAAATAGGTAAACATGCTAATACCTAAATCTCACTATATGGAAATTTCCATTTAGAAACAGGTGAAAGTAGGACAGCTTTGGGTGCTTTATCTGTCATTTCTGTATGTGTAATACCAATATCACTAGGCAGCCAACAGTACAGACTGTTATCAGTTTTTATGAACCCAACCAAGGATCAATATGTCAAGTTTCTGTAATAGTAAGACTGAATTTATCAAGCAATTTATGAACTTAAGGTATTGCAAATCGTTCAGTCTGGAAAACAAAAGTGCAAAAAATATTTTTTTTTTTTAGCTTCAATATAGTTCAAAAACAGCTGCAAGCATGTAGCAAAACTGTGAACATCATACACACTGGTCTGCTATCGTATAATCAGCGGACAGATCAAAATATATTCTGACCGTTTTATTAATTATTTCACTGTACACCATGATCTGCCAACACAATTGGAGATCTTGGTCTGTGATGTCCCCAGCTTTGTTTTTTTCCAATATGTATCAAAATTAAATACCAGTACTGTATGTAGACTGAACTCACCTGTCTCAATGCATTGGCATGACCAAAGTGCACCATGTCAAAGCTGAAAATGAATGAAAATATTTTCTTGATATACTGGTACTACCGTATAACAAATATCAAATTTAAATAAGAATTAAAAAATAGAAAAAGTCCTTTACATTTTGCCTCCTCTATTCTAAACAGAAAATGTTCATTTTTACATGATAAAAAGATCTTTAGCTCAGGAGTTAATTCTATTCCCATAGAAGACTATGGTAACATTTATTAACCCTGTAAATGGAGTTTGGAAATTTCTTTACTGGAAAGTCAAACTAAAGCACATTACAATCTTTGAAATGCAGTTCAACTGCCATGTAGCCTTGATGGGACACATTACTCTTTGATGGGACACATTACTCTTTGATGGGACACAGTAAACTTCATATCAAGGATCTCAGTCAAAAAAGATTACATCCCATAGAAAATCACCATACTGTATATACTAGATTATAAGTAAAGTCCAACTATAAACAATATAGACCCTGATCTGTCAGCACATTATGTGATATAAGATCATGGTTTATGGTGTTTATTCTACTGATCACTCCTAACAAACTGCACTGACCCTGATGAGGGTATGATCAGTTTGCAGTTGGATTCAACTTAAAAGCACGTTTATATGGTATATTCAACTTGTAAATACATGAAAGACAAGTTTAAACATTATTTATGTGGTTCATATACTATGTCATTTACTTGGTGTTAGAGAAAGACATATACATCAGTAAGAAATAGGTAACTTGTTCATAGATACATGTTTGCAGTATAATGTGGTTTCTTGACAAAGGGATGCTGTAATAATTTAAAAAAATTACACCAGTGATGTGTGAATTATGAAACAACATAGATTTGTCACATTTCAGAACATTCTTATTAAGTAAATAACAATATATTTGAGGTGAATTGTTTTAATTAACAGTGACTGATAAACTATAAATTTAACCCAATTCTCTAGTTTTCAGACACTGGACAATGAAAAAAAAGAGCACCAGTCAACTTGGATTTCCCCCCCCCCCCCAGTTAAACATCAGAAACATTTGAATTATATTTATGCCTGAATTTGTTATAATATCATCTAGATCACAGATGTCACAGGACAAGTGATTAAATGAACATTTGCCAAGGCCTGCACAATGATATTCTAACCAACAAACCAGTCCCCATGGAAATTTATGCAAATGACCTTATCAAATTATTAACAATTTCTGACTTATATTTTCTTCATATACATACATTTTAGAAAAGCATTTATTTCTAAAGCTGAAATGTAAATTTTTCTGGACGGTTACTGACTGCACAGAAAATCATGCAGAGCTGATTTAACACTTTTGTTTGCTGTTTAATGTCTTGTTTAGACTTCAATCAAAACATACAACAAGTTTGAAGACCATGTTAAGTAGAAGGACACTTGGACAATAAAAGAATGTACTTAAATTTTTTTTAAAAAGATGACAAGAATTAAAGTTAAGATGCATAAGATTAAGACCTGATATATCAATATGTGCCACTGTGACAGAAGAATCTGTGACACTGCATACTTTCTTCAGTGAATATTTGGAGAAATACAACAGTGCAAAGAATACTTTATTCTTGAGCCTTGTTGGAGAAATACAGCTGTTTTGATGCTAATTAATAATAAATATTAATTTAGAAACTGAACTAGCTTATGTTTGATTTTAGCAGTATCAGTTTAAAAAAATGAAGACATTTTAGTAATCATGTGTGTCAGTGAAAAAATATCCAAATCCAGCACAATGCCAAATGACTTAATAAACTAGCTTGTGTTTCATACAACTAGAGATCTTTTAAATTATAAAACATCATGCTTGTGTGAATTCAACTACAGAACAGTTTACATCTGTGATCTAAAGATGCTACACTAACTTTAAATATTAGTTATGGTGGGTTTTAAATCATTTCTCTGCTGACTCCCATTTAGCCCCACACTTTTTAAATTAAGTATAACTTTTAAAGCAGTTAATACTGTATAATAATTATGAACAGACCTTTTGGACCTGTGCTGCTTTCTACATTTTCCGTCTGCTTGGTATACATTTTCTGTCTGCTTGGTATATATTTTGTCTTTTAGGCAGTCTGCTTGGTACATATAATTATGCATGAAGTTAAATGGACACTTTGCAAAGCTGGCATAAGCTTACAGAGAAAATTCATTATATTTCTGACCAAACAATGCACTAAATGCCTTTGATCAATTAAGGTGTCATACTGAGCATTTATTGAAGTAAGGGCCTATTTTGCTAATTGTACCAATATTACTAATAGAAAACAGTATACGCTAATAGAAACTGTCATATAGTACATGAATATACATTAATAAAATTATAAAGGTTATAGTAATTATAAAAAGTAATTAAAGAATGAATAGAGATTATTAAAATATTATATATTGTTCAGGTTGGCAACCTACAACCCTTTGCAAGAATTTCTCAAAGAGGCATTCCACAAGTTAGATAAGGCATAATTCAATATCAGGAATAGCAATTCTCAACTTCTAAAACATATATTTAAACAGTTCAGAAGCGAGATCTGGGTTATGATAGTGATGGAAAAGATAATATAAAAACAGTTCAGATGTGAGATCTGAGGCTGACAGTGATGGCAAGCATAATACATTATGTTCAACTAAAATGTTTTGAAAAGCATATTTAGACATCAAATAACTCCAGAGAACAGTTTAGAAACTACAGTTCCAAACCCCATGGAGCTCAAGGCTTTCTAATTATACAGTCCCTACCTTCAATTTGGTACAATGTAGAAAAGTCAATGATGTCTAGAAAACAGAAAAATGTATCAGGAGTAAAACAAACCATAGAGTATGATCGTGTGCCTCTAAAGACGAACATAGCTGACACAACATAAATATCAGCGTCGAGGTCTTGCATGTATAGGACTACCCTTAATCTTCACCCGAGATCGCCACCCAAGGCAAACCAGTTTTTATTTTAAAAAAAACAAATTTATTGATCTTGACAAGTACGATTTTTTTGTATACTCTTTCTCGACTTTAGTAAGACATATCCAATATTTCTACTGCATGTCCAAAGTGCATGATCAACGCATGACACTGGGCATAGGGCAAAGGTAATGGCCTTCTGTTATAACGCGACTCTCTAGCATTACCATCCATCCATCCATACTCGAGCCTTTCTCTCCTTTTTATGGTCGCTCGAGTCATCTATTGTCTCTTCCCTAGCTCTTTTTGACATCTTCAGTTTGCAAAATGACAGGTACAATACGCCTTTCAAAGTTGTCGACTTCAGCCGGTCTGCAACTTACCGGAAGTGCCGCTGCTAAGCCGGTTTAGCATTTCACTCTGTCGCTCATAATAATCGTGCAGGACGAGTACGAAATATAAAAACCCCAGATCCGGATATAAAACATTAGCTGCCGTATTTATTATTATTATTATTATTATTATTATTATTATTATTATTATTATTATTGTTGTTGTTGTTGTTGTTGGCATATATTTTCCATCATTTATATTATTATTCACTATATATTATTATTCCCTACATTTAACGATGCACATGAAGTAAAGTAATAGTAATAAAATTCACGTAGATAAATTTTCTTTTTTGTGTTGGATTTAAACAAATTTTTAAAAAATTTGGAGTAATTTGATATCCTTTTTGCACTTAGGATCCCAAAGGCAGGAAATACTGCTTCCCTCTCTCAAAATATGGGAGACATATGAAAGTTTAAGGGACAAAAGAAAAAATAGAGGTACATTATGTACTAGCAGTACTATGAGAAAGGTTATCTTATATGCTTTGACAGTTTTGCCACTCACACTTTTGTCTGCATTGAACAATATTTTTGTTGGACACTTTAACTTTTGCGATTGATGCATCCCAGTAAGGTCACTAGCAGATGATATTCTGCCTATTGTACCTGGACGATGGGCAACCAGGCAATTTCTCCTATATGATACCGTCAAAATTGACTATACTGAACAATGCACACTTAGGCAAAATAAACTTATACATTACAAATATAGATTCTAACAGAAAGCCTGATTTGTGATGTTTATATATACATGTTTTATAAAAGTATCTTGAGATTTAATGACTTTATTTCAACTTCCAAACACCATATAAACTCAACAATAAATCTGCCAAAATACCACAAATATGGCTGCTGATATTGTCATTCGGGAACTATTTATAAATACTTTTGATCATGTGCTCAAGTAACACAAGAAAACATTAATATGTTAACCAGAAATGAGATGCACCACGAAAGTTTAATAGATTTTGCTCTTTTAATTTCAGCATTTGCTCATTCTCAATACCAGCATTTATAATGATAAATATTGATGTTTTCTAAAAAATACTTTTCTTTTTGTAATGGTGCAAAATTTTGTATATGTTTTGTCACAGCACATATTTGTCATGGTCAGTGTGACATATTACCATTAAGACTGATGTAAGAGCAAGGCTTGCAATAAATTGATAGCTTGCGGTGGTTAATTTTTCTTGTTTAGGGGATGAGTGAAATTTAACTAGAGTCCATTCAAATAATGTTGAGATAGAAGACAGCAATGTTATGGTAAGTTCAAGTAGTAGATGACAAAGGTGAAACATGCCAGAAGCAATCTTGGGTCATTGGAAATAGGTGTCATAAAATGAAATTGTTCAGGAAAGTTAATATAGGCAAACTAGAAAGAATTACAGTAGAACCTGTCTTGAAAGACCACCCCTTCTGCCAAAAAATAATGGTCTCTAATAACAGGTCATAACACTATGAATAAATCTGTGTGTGGAGATTCTGGTCTCTCAAGACAGGTTTTACTGTATTCTGTTCTCGATGAGAAAGTTAACATTTTGGTGCTCTGAGAAATTGTCTGTGTTTCCCAGTTAAAAATTTTACAAATTTAAGTTCCCTTGCTAACTTCATCAGTCCAAATTTTTTTCTGATGAAAGGGAAATCTGAGGGACTCTGATGAAGTTAACAAGTAGTTTTTCCAGTTAAATAAATTTTCAAAGAGATAGATTTCTGGAAGAATTTGAGTGACACGGAACCAGAGAGAGATTCGGTTATACAGAAAGAACAGTGTCGAAAGGGAGCAGAAAAGGTAATGCCTCAGTTGCATACAATATATTGACTGATGTAAGTTTGTAATTATTTGTTGAATTTATTAATTTTAAATTCATATTTGAATATTCATTCAGTTCAGAAGTTAATTGTGCAGTAGTATATCATGTCATTAAGTAGTCTAGTATGTAGACAATGTCATTAAGTAGTCTAGTATGTAGATCATGTCATTAAGTAGTCTAGTATGTAGACGATGTCATTAAGTAGTCTAGTATGTAGACAATGTCATTAGGTAGTCTAGTATGTAGATCATGTCATTAAGTAATCTAGTATGTAGATCATATCATTAAGTAATTTAGAATGCAGATCATGTTATTAAGTAGCCTAGTATGTAGATCATGTCATTAAGTAGTATATCATGTCATTAAGTAATCTAGTATGTAAATCATGTCATTAAGTAGTCTAGTATGTAGACAATGTCATTAAGTAGTCTAGTATGTAGATCATGTAATTAAGTAGTCTAGTATGTAGACGATGTCATTAAGTAGTCTAGTATGTAGACGATGTCATTAGGTAGTCTAGTATGTAGATCATGTCATTAAGTAATCTAGTATGTAGATCATATCATTAAGTAATTTAGTATGCAGATCATGTTATTAAGTAGCCTAGTATGTAGATCATGTCATTAAGTAGTATATCATGTCATTAAGTAATCTAGTATGTAAATCATGTCATTAAGTAGTCTAGTATGTAGATCATGTCATTAAGTAGTATATCATGTCATTAAGTAGTCTAGTATGTAGATCATGTCTCTAAGTAGTCTAGTATGTTGATCATGTCATTAGGTAGTCTAGTATGTAGACAATGTCATTAAGCAGACTAGTATATAGATCATGCCATTAAGTAGTTTAGTATGTAGATCATGTCATTAAGTAGTCTATTATGTAGACAATGTCAATAAGTAGTCTAGTTTGTAGATCATGTCACTAAGTAGTCTAGTATGCAGATGATGTCATTAAGTAGTCTAGTATGTAGACAATGTCATTAAGTAGTCTAGTATGTAGATCATGCCATTAAGTAGTCCAGTACATACATGATGTCATTAAGTAGTCTAGTATGTAGATCATGTCATTAAGTAATCTAGTATGTAGATCATGTCATTAAGTAATCTAGTATGTAGATCATTAAGTAGTCTAGTATGTAGATCATGTCATTAAGTAGTCTAGTATGTAGATCATGTCATTAAGTAGTATATCATGTCATTAAGTAGTCTAGTATGTAGATCGTCATTAAGTAGTCTAGTATGTAGATGATGTCATTAAGTAGTATATCATGTCATTAAGTAGTCTAGTATGTAGATCATGTCTCTAAGTAGTCTAGTATGTAGATGATGTCATTAAGTAGTCTAGTATGTAGATCATGTCTCTAAGTAATCTAGTATGTTGATCATGTCATTAGGTAGTCTAGTATGTAGACAATGTCATTAAGTAGACTAGTATGTAGATCATGTCATTAAGTAATCTAGTATGTAGATCATTAAGTAGTCTAGTATGTAGATCATGTCATTAAGTAGTCTAGTATGTAGATCATGTCATTAAGTAGTATATCATGTCATTAAGTAGTCTAGTATGTAGATCGTCATTAAGTAGTCTAGTATGTAGATGATGTTATTAAGTAGTATATCATGTCATTAAGTAGTCTAGTATGTAGATCATGTCTCTAAGTAGTCTAGTATGTAGATGATGTCATTAAGTAGTCTAGTATGTAGATCATGTCATTAAGTAGTATATCATGTCATTAAGTAGTCTAGTATGTAGATCATGTCTCTAAGTAATCTAGTATGTTGATCATGTCATTAGGTAGTCTAGTATGTAGACAATGTCATTAAGTAGCCTAGTATGTAGATCATGTCATTATGTAGTCTAGTATGTAGACAATGTCATTAAATAGTCTAGTATATAGACAATGTCATTAAGTAGTCTAGTATGTAGATCACGTCATTAAGTAGTTTAGTATGTAGACCATGTCATTAAGTAGTCTAGTATGTAGATCGTGTCATTAAGTAGTCTAGTATGTAGATCATGTCATTATGTAGTCTAGTATGTAGACAATGTCATTAAATAGTCTAGTATACAGACAATGTCATTAAGTAGTCTAGTATGTAGATCACGTCATTAAGTAGTCTAGTATATAGACAATGTCATTAAGTAGTCTAGTATGTAGATCATGTCATTAAGTAGTCTAGTATGTAGACAATGTCATTAAGTAGTCTATTATGTAGACAATGTCAAAAAGTAGTCTAGTTTGTAGCTCATGTCGCTAAGTAGTCTAGTATGTAGATCATGTCATTAATAAAGATCTATGATTAAAATATAATGCTATTGTACTCTATAAGGTAATGACTGAAATGTCTGTGGTACTGTTAGATCGTTAGCATATTTCAAAATATAAACTGCATGTATATGTCCTTGCTTTTACACTGGTAAACAATTTTTATATATAAAGGTCAAGCAAATTAAAGAGATTACAGTGAGGAACAATTTTCTCAAAGAAAAATACTGATTGTAAAATTTAATTTTGAAGTTCAATTCAAGTTTTGTACAAAATTAGTGCATCACAAGTGATGGTCATGGTAAAATAAAAAAGAAAATGTCATAAAATTGAAACTGAAGGTGAATATCACTTCAAAATATGTGCTCTGTAAAGAAAAACAAATCCATGCTACAACTCACAATATACCTTTATTGAAAAAGAAAAGGTGACAAAAAAGGGAAAATGTCAAGAATTTATGATGAATCAGCCTGATGGAGTAGCACATGGTCAAAAGTTTTCACTCGTCCCATGCTTCGAGGTTATCTATGCACATGACTTTGTGTTGGACCAAAAAATGGACAGAGAAATAGAAAGACCTGATTAATGTTATATGATCCTGATACAATAGGGTGTACAATATAAACAATTCCTTCAATTGCAACACTATTCTATACAATAAAAAATTAGAAATGACAATATCAGCTGTGGTGACTTAGTGGCAAGCATTCTGGACTCTATACCTATAGGGTACTGGAGCAAAACCGACCACTAAATCAGGCAGGGTCAGCTACTGCAGTGTGTCTTTGGGCAAGGTACTTTCACCCAATTGCCTTAGCACTAAATAAGCTACTGGTGTTTCTGTACCATAAAATACCAAACCAAATAAGATCTATCCATAAACATATGCAAACAGAATACACTCCACACAGCCATTCCTTATAAGTCACATAAACTATTGTCTAGACACAAATACATATCTCAAACAGTTGGGAAGATGTTAACTCTCAAGAGTGACCAAAATATGTATACAATTTTCAAAAGAATCAGAACAATTCCTAAAATGCTGATTAAACCAAATCCTTTCTTATGCAATTTATAGTTTCCAGTAATGATACAAGATCCTACCAATTATTGTGAAGATACCTCTCATTTTTGAAGAGATATAAAGTACAAAAAAACAATCTTCAAAGATGGAGAGATGACCACAAAATTACTTGTTTCATAAAGCTGAATCTCATATGGGACACAAACTCATCACAATTCAAGTAAATACCAAGTTTAATCAAGATATCTCACAAAGTTCAGGACTCCATATTACTCTGAGTCGAGTGTGAAAAAGGGATGGATACAATTCATGAAGGGTTTAATTGTTATAATGCTGATTAACCAGATTCCAATTTGTACAGAACACAATTATCATACAAAACATATCCTTATTTTGTTGACGGTATCTAAAACTATTCCGAAGACCTTAGGTAAACAAAGGTTTGATGTATGGACAGACACATGAACAAAATAAACAAAAATGTTTGTTGAGGCATAAAAAGGGTTATTCACATTACACATCAAAATGGTGTGGAAAAAAATCATTATTCCACTGTTCACTAACATGCATGACTGCAGTTTAAGATGTTATTGTGCACCAAACTATATAATTATACAGACATTTAAATAAAAAACATCATCTTGACCCCATAATAAGATATGGGTTTATAAAGTCTTTTAAGCCACATTTTTTTCATTTCTGCAATCAAAAAACATTTAATTTTCGAAGAAAAATGTGCACAGCAATTAAAAAATATATATATTCAGAACATGCCATTTACACTTATAGAGCTATCCAAGAAATGAAAAATAATTTAAAAAATAAATAGAGTTGTGAGATTTAAAAAAACTTCTGCAATGAACTCCTCTGCTTGGAGTATGTACTCTGCTTGGAGTAGAGTACTCGGCTCATTTTGGTATCATACAATTTTGGGGATATTCATCGCAGGTAGGTTGCATTCAATAAAGCAAGGGTAGCCATTATGTATTCTAATTTTAAGGTGTAGTCTACAAATATTTTTTCACCAAATTGTTAGAAAGGGGAAAATTGTTTTTTTAAAACATACTCAGATTTAGAAGTTCTATGAAAATGTGGCAAGATTTATCAATATCAAATCCCACATAAACCTAAAACAGTAGAAATGTCTATATGTACTTAATGCATGAACTCAATTATCATCACAGCAAGGGGTATTCCAATAAAATTAACCACTGGGATGAGGATATACCTTTATATTTATTTTCGGTAAGGATGATAGTGGAGCCAATCGTTTATTTGCTAATTTCCATGTACAAGTTTAATTCTCTTCTAACAGTGGCACTGACACACATGCACACATACAGAGAGTATTAGTATACATCTCTCCAGGAAGAATTAAACAGAGCAGCCCTAGTAGCACTGTTCAAAACTGCACTCATATGAATATGAGATCTCCCTGATTATTTGGAAGAAACACTGATTATGAGCTTACTATTTGCTTTAAAAAGTCAGAAAACCCAGAAACTTCTCAAGAGGCTAATCAACATTATTATTTTTGTTTTTCAATGTTGTCAATAATATTGGAAAAACTTCCCTGCAAAATGAGAGGCTACATCCAAAAATATTACATTTATGCAATCACTTCATCGCAGTGTTGAATCAGGATAATTGTTCAAAATAAAATCTTCTTGGTAGTCATGTTTAAGTTTCAACACATACACATATGCATGAATGCACACAGTTATTATGCCCTGAGGTCTAAGCTTCATGTATGCATAATAGATCAAATAAAAAAATAATGACCATCGTGATATTAAAAACAGTTATTGACAAAGCAAGAAAAATTTCATATACTAGAATACTCCATATTAGACCAAACATTTAAATGATACAAAATTAACTAATAAAAAATATACACAAATCTATAAAACTAAAACTACAGAAATATACTTATTAAATTGAGAGTAACTTAACTTCTGCATATGTAACAAATTCAAATCAAAGGGATATCTTTCGCACTGAACTAGGCTAGTATGTAGATCATGTCATTAAATAGTCTATATGTAGATCACGTCATTAAATAGTCTATATGTAGGAAATACATTCTTATCATGATTGAACACTATTACTCATGAGGAACTGTAAATGAGTTCTCAGGTTCACTCCCCAGCCTCCCCCCGCCAAAAAAAAAAAACTAAAAAAAACTAAGATGATACTGGCAAGCAATAGGACAACAAATAAAAAGATGTTTCTTTACTGACTAGGTTCTTCGGAATATCTCATGGTAAGTATTGAATTTGAAACATAAAATAGGGACTTTGGATAATTCATCACAACAACAAGTAAGCCACTGCTTTATGGGTGGTTGATTAATGAGAGTTTTCCAGATTATATCATGATACATACTATACCCCCCACCTGTATGTCATGGTGACCTGAAAAATTTGATAATGTAATCAAGGACCCTTATTCTAATACCAGAGTGAAGTTTCATGAAGGCAGAACTCAAGTCACTGTCCTGACACCAATTCCCATTGTGATTCAGACTGTGGTGACCTTGATCTTTTGATTTGTATTGTCAAAGTTGAAAATGGATGTTTAGTAGAAATATTGCATGGAATCATTGCAATTTGTTTAGTCATTGATCTTGACCACAGACTTTGAACAGATGGCACAATAAAAATAAAAGAGGCAGATAATAGAATATATATGATATACATGAGACAGAAACCAATGTGAAAATATAAATGATTTAAATTTAAAATAAGCAATAATCCTAAATAGAACCAAACAAGATGCAAAAAGCCAAAGATCTTTCAGCTAAATGAAATAAATGAACAGATATTTAAAGTAATAAAACTTATGAACACTTTCATAGAAAATCAGATGAAGTACTTTGTACATTATCACTTCCAAACACAATTCCTCTAAAAAGGCAATTTCTGAAGGGAAAAAACCCAGCATACAATATTCGTTAAATTAAAGAATAAAAAAAAAAGTTACTCTCATTTGTTCAGTTAATAATCACAATTTTCCACTTCTTACTATGTACAGAAAATCTAGTAAAGTAAATGAAAAAATTTCATTCATGATAAAATTCTTAAGTTAGAATATTTCCATAATCCATATTCTACTAAACACTACAAATAAACATACAAGTTTCTTGTGCCATATCTATTTAAGTTATACTTTGTAATTGACCTTTGTCTATAACTAAGGGTGGCTCTGCCTACATGGCTATTGTCAATCTTTGTCTATCTGATTTTTTTCATGATTCTAAGTAATAAACAAAACGTTCACCTGAATTTAAGTTCAAGACCTGGGCTTGTTTATAAATTATTGAACTTTTCTATAGAAATGACAGTTTTCCATAAAATTCTGTTGCATCACTGGTCAGCTTACAGTTGTATATAAACAGAAGTTCTGTAAACAAAATCTTCATTCATGTTTTATGATGAGTCTGTGGAATAACTTATAGCTGTGTTCATATACAATCTGAAGAATTATTTATTCAAATTATTCACTGGAATTAGAAAGTGCTCATTGATGTTTTGGTCTAAAACATTAGCTTGGGATTATGGGTTTACTCAGATCATACTGTGGTACATCAAGACATTCTAGTCTTTTGGAATTGACCTTACGCCAGATGATAGATTGCTCCGCATACCAATCACGTGACATGATCTATTAACCTCCGACAAACATGCAGTATTGTTTCAGTTTGAGTGATATGTTTATTAAAAATGTTCTGTATTATTTGTAAAAATGTAAAATTACAAAGTTACATTATTCATACTGCAGTAAACAATATTTATGTTTGTAGTTCAAATTTGTATAGTAATAACCTAAGTGTTTTATTTCAGTAAATAATAAAAATCAATTTCAAAGCTGCTAGAGAACTTATTCATGAAAACAGAAATTCGCTGCAAAAGATACTAATGTATATAGTAAATATTCTTATCCTTATTTATTTTATCTGGCATGTGTTTATGCTGCCTTGGAATTAAATTAATTAAAAATTGATAAGAAAATCCTAAATAATTCCTATATAGAAGTATAATGCTGCAACTAATAATTTTAAGGTTCTATTGTGTTTGTCAGACGGAATTTCGATCATTGATGTCTGTTGATGTAAATATGTAAATGCATGATTAATATATCGGACAATATTTATCTGAAACCATTGCTTTGGTATTTCTTATTATTACATGTCTTTATCACCA
This sequence comes from Unio pictorum, assembly GCA_030141615.1. Classification (NCBI taxonomy): domain Eukaryota; kingdom Metazoa; phylum Mollusca; class Bivalvia; order Unionida; family Unionidae; genus Unio; species Unio pictorum. Next base: position 3,778,422 of record JARLTB010000021.1, read on the forward strand.
CTCCTCCTTTAGCATCATGAGAAAGTAACGAGTTACTAAAGTGTTTGAAAGATTGAGACAATAAATTAATATTTTTGGGACAATCAAATATTAAAATGTAAATTTTCAAACTTTAAAATAATGCAGTCTGGGGTTCAATCCAGCCTATACAAGAAAATTAATATACATCAAAACCCACAAATTGCGGGGATCTCCACCCATATTCTAGAAACGTTTATTTTTACATATATTTTTCCATTTCAATTTCATCTGTGTTCTTCAAGCTGTTGACGGGAAGTACTTTATACATTTGTTTATGCAAACAAGCACATAGACAATCTGAGTATCGACTGTCAGAATAATGAATCTCCCACTAATTTGTTTTCACCCTTTTTGATGGAGAAATCAATAAATCATTGCAAAATTTGTAAATACTTAGCATAATCAATTCATTATTGCCACAAGCAGCTTGTCGGAGGAAAATGGCGAACGAAAGCAGTGCCGGGAGGTGTGTCTAATATATGTTCACTGATTGGTTAATTGATCAGCATGATTGACACGTGGCGATAGGTCAATTCAATGACAACATTTAATATTTTTGGATATTGAGAATTATTTCTGATTTAATTCACAATGCTGTGTCTTTTGAATTTTCACTTTGTATTCTAGGTAAACACTAAAAGTTCTTTTTGTAACATAGTTTCAGACCTGGAGTTGAAACACCTGGCATATAATTGCAAAATAGAGCTACAACAAAACAATGTCACTTTACTCTGCAAATCCATAATCTTCAAGAAAAAGTTTTCAAAAACTACTTTACAAAGTGACAAATAAACAACCTAAATACAATTTACATGATAAAAAAAGCAAAGAAACATTGCAATCTTCTGCTAGATGGTGAAAACAAATAATGATTGATGGAAAATAAACAGTACCTTCCTGGGAACGTTTATTTTAGATTGAGAAGTGACCAAGCCAAGACTAAAGCAACAGTACATAATTGTATAAACATATTTAAATACCAAGAAAAACATAATAGACCTTGTGAACATTCTTAAATACTGACACATTAACATGCATTCTAAACAATCTACTAATATTCATAAGAACTCACAAAAAGCAAAAACATGTATTATATTTGTACCTCATTTTGAACTATTTTCTATTACATCATTTCATTTTGTAATTCATACAGGTGATGTCACTGACCTAATCTGATGACAGTGATGAAATCATATAACCAAGTTTGGATTTAGTTTTTTTTTTACTACTTACATCGTAGGAAAAATACACATATTTATTGTCTTATTTAGTATTGTCTAAAACAATTCGGTCAGCAGTCAATGATCTTATTATTGATGTATTCATTTAATTGTGCATGGTTAAGTGTTATTAGTGATATTATTTTATTGTCTAACTTTACTGGAATATAATTACGTTTTTAACACACTTAAATTCAGCTGGCCCAGTTTACTTTAAGTCACTTAAGGTGCCATCACTGATCATTTTGTTTGTTTTGATATTACATATGCAGAATCTGTATTTGTCTATAAATTTGCATTTGAGTTAAAAGTTTTTAAAAAATATAAAATCAGAAGAAAAAAATTAACATGTACAGATGGATGTTACATACTGTAACAAAAACATCAGAACACATCTGATTATTTACCTTAAATGTTTGTAAAATACTTTCTTATGTACTCACACAACCCATATCTCTCCCACAAACAGCCTATATAAACATCATGACACAGATCTATTTACCTTAAATGTTTATAACATACATTCTCATGTACTCACAACCCATATCCCTCCCACAAACAGCCTATATAAACATCATGACACAGATCTGATTATTTACCTTAAATGTTTATAACACATTCTCATGTACTCACACAACCCATATCCCTCCCACAAACAGCCTATATAAACATCATGACACAGATCCATTTACCTTAAATGTTTCTAACACATATTCTCATGTACTCACACAACCCATATCCCTCCAACAAACAGCCTATATAAACATCATGACACAGATCTATTTACCTTAAATGTTTATAACACACATTCTCATGTACTCACACAACCCATATCCCTCCAACAAACAGCCTATATAAACATCATGACACAGATCTATTTACCTTAAATGTTTCTAACACACATTCTCATGCACTCACACAACCCATATCCCTCCCACAAACAGCCTATATAAACATCATGACACAGATCTATTTACCTTAAATGTTTCTATCACAAATTCTCATGCATTTACAAAACCCATATCTCTCCCACAATCTATATAAACATGACACAAACTTGTTTACATACTTTACATTTTTGTAACATACTCTTTCACACAAACACAACAAACAAACATTGTTATAAATCTGTTTTATTTCATATAAAATCTTTGTCACACACTCTGTTTCACATAAATTCACACACACATAACATCATGACTCATGTCTGTATATTTACGTTATATTTTTGTAACAGGCACAAACATCATTTACATTGAGTTTCCCATGCTAAGTCTCTTCTAATGAAACCTGATTATTAATTCTCAGATCTACAGTCATTGTCAACTGAATGTTTATATTATTATTATGTTTTAATTATTATATTAACATTCTGACTTGAGAAATAAAGAATTTTTATGTCTCATCACTAAAAACAGTATATTATTTGTCTATAATATAATGACTTACAAAGCCATATATGTTTTTCCAAGATGTTTCCTAAGAGTGCTAGACTATCAGGTCAGTATGACATGATACATTGTCATATTTAATTAATTTGTTACTAAAAGGGTTTTATAGCTGATATTCCAGTAACACAAACTCAGAGCCCAAGGAAGGCACTTCAATGTGGAGTAGTCACCCATTTATGTATTTTCATATGAACTCTGATAAACAAGATTAACCTGATGTATTCTTTTTCAAAAGCACCTTTCCTGTGTACCACATAGTTAATTAGTTAAATAATTTTTTTTACTTATGGTCTCAATAAATAAAACTATAAATTTAAATAGTGAACAGGAAGAACATATTCTTTGAAAATCGGGTAAAAAAAATGAATGTGTTTGTTCCTTAGCATAGTATGCAGGGCCTATTTTGTCTATTGAAAACTAGAAACAAAGTGGGCATTATACATAATACTTTAAATTTCCCTTAAAAAACAAGTGATAGTTACTTAATTTATTCAAAATATTAAACAGCTATGAAAAATGTAAATCTGAATCTGATATTGCATAATGCACAAGCAGACATGTCTTCGCTGAGTTCCCCATAAAATTTCAAAAAGAACTGACCCTGAACAGAGAGCACATAATGTTACAGTAGATCATGGTCTTTTCTATTTAAAGCTGGGTGTATGATTTACAATGATACCGTAGTTTCAAAATATGCCATTCCCTAATGTGTAAGTGTAAAGGAATTATACAAAACAATAGAATTAAAAAATACAAGCCTTCAAGTAAAATAACAAAGGGTCATGGGAGAAAATGTAAATCAATTAAAAATTCCTAATTGTATATGGCTAAAAACAAAATTAATAACAACTTGTCTAAGAAAGAGAAGAAGAAATAAACTCCCTTTTGCAAAAAAGCTTCTTGGATTGAAAAAAATCGATCAATTAGCTTCCATGAAAAACTCTGCACTGTGTCATATTTGTAACTGTTTTCATTTCTCTTTCATGAGCTTGTTTTACATAATAGAAACCTGAATACATATACACACTGCAAGCAATAATACTAAAACAACTTTCTCAAAAAACAACTTTCCCAAAAACTACATTATGTAATAATTAACTAAAGCACGGATTTCTTAATTTTTTTAAATATCATGTTACTGATTTTTGTTGACAGACTAAAATGATATATATACATACACACATACAAACAAAAAATAAAACCTGTCTACAGCAGACACCCATGGAAAAGAACAAAAGGGGCCTTTGTAGACATGTGGCCTCTGAAGGCAAGTTCATCTATCAAATTTTACCAAATTTTATTCATGACAAAGTTATGTACTGTGAACTAAACAGGGTTAGCAATATCGTCAGAATTATTCTTATTATTTCAAATGTATTATTATTTGTAGTATTATCATTGTTATTATTTCACATGTATTATTATTTGTAGTATTATCATTGTTATTATTTCACATGTATTATTATTTGTAGTATTATCATTGTTATTATTTCACATGTATTATTATTTGTAGTATTATCATTGTTATTATTTCACATGTATTATTATTTGTAGTAGAAGTATGCTACCAAGATATGTATTTAGTCTGGATATTTAGCAAAAAGTATTTTTTTAAAAACAAAAACAAGTTCTACTCATCACATTAATCCATCATAATTATGTCTTAAAAAGAGACACTAATTCTTGTTTTGCACAATCTTCATTCCCATTTCAGGTGCAATGTATGAAACTTCCATCACTGATAATCATCCATGATGAATCACAAACCATTTCAGAGTATGTGTACATTCCTTTACTTTGTGTAAAATGTACATCTGTTTATCTAAACATCTTTGGGCATGAAAACAATTGTTTACACTTCAAACATTGATGGATTAAGCTGTTGCTCAAAGTCATGGAGATCAAAAGACAGCTTTAATTTGCAACCTTGGATGATTAGGTAATGAAAAGAATCTTCCTAGGGCTATTGTTATTAGCAATCAAACCGTAAGGGATATCACTAGTACAGTGTACCTCTACTTGCAGATTACATGTATTATTCCTAGGGCTATTGTTATTAGCAATCAAACCGTAAGGGATATCACTAGTACAGTGTACCTCTACTTGCAGATTACATGTATTATTCCTAGGGCTATTGTTATTAGCAATTAAACCGTAAGGAATATCACTAGTACAGTGTACCTCTACTTGCAGATTACATGTATTATTCCTAGGGCTATTGTTATTAGCAATTAAACCGTAAGGAATATCACTAGTACAGTGTACCTCTACTTGCAGATTACATGTATTATTCCTAGAGCTATTGTTATTAACAATTAAACCGTAAGGGATATCACTAGTACAGTGTACCTCTACTTGCAGATTACATGTATTATTCCTAGGGCTATTGTTATTAGCAATTAAACCGTAAGGAATATCACTAGTACAGTGTACCTCTACTTGCAGATTACATGTATTATTCCTAGGGCTATTGTTATTAGCAATTAAACCGTAAGGAATATCACTAGTACAGTGTACCTCTACTTGCAGATTACATGTATTATTCCTAGGGCTATTGTTATTAGCAATTAAACCATAAGGAATATCACTAGTACAGTGTACCTCTACTTGCAGATTACATGTATTATTCCTAGAGCTATTGTTATTAGCAATTAAACCATAAGGAATATCACTAGTACAGTATACCTCTACTTGCAGATTACATGTATTATTCCTAGGGCTATTGTTATTAGCAATTAAACCGTAAGGAATATCACTAGTACAGTGTACCTCTACTTGCAGATTACATGTATTATTCCTAGGGCTATTGTTATTAGCAATTAAACCGTAAGGAATATCACTAGTACAGTATACCTCTACTTGCAGATTACATGTAATATTCCTAGGGCTATTGTTATTAACAATTAAACCGTAAGGGATATCACTAGTACAGTGTACCTCTACATGCAGATCCGAAACAGCATCAATTCAAAATAATATAAATAACAAGAGATTCATCATATTGACAGGAAAAAACAAAGAACATCAATTTATAATAGAATTGCTTTGATCGTCATCCTATAAGGAAAACTTCCTTACTTTCAATAAATTTGAGATTCAATGGATTACATTAAGTACAAGCAAAATATGAAACATTTAAACATCAATTGACATTATACTTTTATATATACCATGCCATGCTCATAGCACAAAAGAAGTTTAATTTGCAAATTCAGAGCAGTTACTGGTCATATGTTCCAATGATAGAAGAAGGCAGGATGAAACCCATGCTTGGTTAAGAAACACATGGCCACCGACTGCATTAAACAGGTTATGCCGGATTACATGACATTTATTTTCTAAAAATTCCGGGAGGAAAATTAAAATAGCTGTTTAAACCAGATGACCACTAAACTCAGGTGACCATTAGGATCTACACAACCACATACATACACACTACTTAACAGACAATACCCCAATGCCTACAAATGCCAAGATCAATTGTTCTGAATATCTGTATATCATTTCTTGTCATATTGCATACAAAAATTATACTTCTACATTTATTGGTCAGAACTTTTGGTATAAAACCCAATTTATCATGCAGAAACTGTTTTCCTTCTTTCAGTCACAGTAAAATTAACCTTAGACCTTATGACCCTGAAAAAGACAGGCTTATTCCATACCCCAAGTGCAAGTCATCCACAAAGTATGTTAACTGTAGATGGTGGACAACTGGACAACTAAAGTTATTGGGTGTAAACCAAACTGGTAACCACTGAATGGACACATGGCAAATAACAATATAATATATGATGGCAGGCATATGTAAAATATTACAAGTTTCTCAATATCCACAATATTTCGCAAGTATGTAGTAGTACTGTATTTTCGCGCATATAAGACGCACCCATATATAAGACGCGGGTTTTGACGATTTGTGTAAAAAATATTTTACACAAGACGCCCACAAATATAAGATGCACGCGGCCTAGCCATCTGCCGCACTGAGCAATTTATCTCCAGTGGTTTCCTTTCCTTTATCATAAATGAAAATTTGTCCAATGTTTCATCACCCATCGGATGTAAACAAGGCTTCATTACCATTTTTAGTTTAGATCAAAGAATTGTCTGAGGCAGGACCGCAACGATTATCGTTTATTCTTATCTGCCACCGGGCCAATAGCAGATGGGTTGAGTACCTGGTATCTAGATTCTAGAACAATAAATGCCAGATGTAAAGGAAGCTTCATTGATCTGCTAGGCCAAGTCTTCTGAGAGTTGGATTAGTACCGTACATAGACCAATAAATGCCCGATGTATGCGGTTAGCATATATAAACGTGGGAATAGTCCCTTGTTACCGGTATATATGAATGATCAATTTGCTTAGCATTTTTAAAATTTATAAAATTGTCATGATGCCGAAGCAAAAATCATATACGGACGACTTTAAATTAGACGTCATCAAGTTTGCCAAGGAGCGTGGCAACAGAGCTGCTGGAAGAGAATTTAGCTGCAGCGAGAAAAATGTACGTGATTGGAGGTTGGAGGAAGAGGAGATTAAGAAGATGAATCCAAGGAAACGAGCTCGTAGAGGTAGAAATGCAAGATGGCCGAACTTGGAAGAAAATCTAGCCAACTGGGTGCATTCGCAACGTGACAGTAACCATGCCGTTTCAACGATAGCGATCAAATTGAAGGCTAGAATCATTGCTACAGAAATGAAGATCACAGACTTTCGTGGTGGCAGTGTCAACTGGGTGTACAAGTTCATGAAACGGAACAATCTTGCAGTCCAGTCATGTACAACTGTTGGACAGAAGCTTCCGGACGATTGGGAGAATAAACTGGATGTTTTCCATACCTTTGTTCAGAAGGAAATAATTGAACTGAAGTTGGCAGATGATGACATCATCAATATGGATGAGATTCCAATGTCATTCGATGTTCCGGCTACTAGATCAGTGGCAGATAAAGGAGTGAAGACAGTCGTGATTGATACCACCGGACATGAACGAACCAACTTCACTGTTGTATTGGCCTGCACTGTTGCAGGAGAAAAACTTAAACCCATGGTTATCTTTAAAAGGATAACCATGCCAAGAGAAACGTTGCCAGCTGGAGTTGTTGTTGTCTGCAACAAAAAGGGCTGGATGAACACAGAGGTGATGCAGACCTGGACTAACAAATGCTTCAGAACAAGAAGAGGCGGATTTTTCAAGAAGAAATTTCTTCTGATTTTTGATGCAATAGATGCCCATAAGGAGACAACTGTGCAGAAGCACATCAACAATGTTGGAGCCCACATAGCCGTTATCCCAGGTGGCCTCTGACTTGCCAGCTACAGCCCTTGGATGTTGCCGTCAATCACTTTAAGACTTTTGCTCGTGAGGAATGGGATCGTTGGATGACTAGCTGTAAACACACCTTCACGCCAGCTGGTCAACAACGTCATGCAACGTACGTAGAGGCATGTAATTGGGTTCTTCGGGCATGGGAGAAAGTGAAAATTACAACAATCATCAATGGCTTCAGAAAGTGTGGGATAATTCCCAAATCAGCTAGCTATATCAGTTCTTCGGACGATGACGCAGCTGCATCTGATACCACTGACACCAATGAGGATCGATTAGCATCAGTTATGGAGTTATTCCACGACGACAACAGTGAATTTGATTCAAGTTTCAATGGATTTGAAGCCGAAACTGATGACAATGAAAATGAAGATGAATAGAACAATACGGTACATTGATTTTTGATCAAGTCAAACACTATTTAGTAACAGTTTATTATATTGTGTTTAATAAAAAATTTAAATATATGGTATAACTGATTTTCATATTTAAGTCCAATATTGAACAAATTCTTGTCTTGTTTTCGAACGCACCCACCAAAGATACTAAAAATTTAAGTATCTTTGAACCCAACTGGATGTATAGGTAATATAGCCGCCACAGTTTTTGCTGTGATAATTAATAACAATAAACAAAACTATTTAAACATACAATATTATATAAATTTAAAACATTTACTCCGACTAAACTTAGATCTGCAATAATTATGGTATACAAAACATTGAAACGAAAGGATTTGAAATTTGAAGTGGCCTGCATTGGATTGGTACATGTGGTAATTACTGAACACTTACCCAATTGTTTTTACAACTAGGAATGAAAATCGTGAAATGTGAATATCGATCGCAATAATTGTCTTTCAATATCACACACTGTACCGTTCGTTATTGTTACAAAATACTTAAATAAGATGCCCATTAATATAAGACGCACCCTGGGTGCAAGATACGTAAAACTTTGTATAAGACGCGTCTTATATACGCGAAAATACGGTAAACAAAGATAAACTGTGACTCTAGTCTGATTCCTAACAAAGTCAGAGATGACTATTTCTAAATATTCAATACTTGATGCAAAAACAAATTAAATGACTATGAAACCAGGAATCAAAACAAGGAAATCTGCAAATCATTTCAAAGTAAACAATTTCTTTAACCATGATATATTTTTACTAATTAGTCATGAATACAAGTGATTGTCAAGTAGTTGTATCTTCCAAGCTTATAAATGCTATAAACTGAGAGCTTTTTGGCAAAATGGCACATTACTAAAAAAAACCACTTTCTATATTGTAAATTCCTTTTCAGCTCTGGAGCACCTGTACCACTGGTACAGCGGGTGGAGGAAGGAGACCAGAACCAAACACAGAAGGAAGATGTCAGTCTGAAAGATAGAGAACATATCCGATTAGACATGGTATGATTCTGAAAATGAAAATTTACATCTTATGTGCAGAGATAAATGTCAGTATGAAAATGCAGGACTGCTAGGAACTCTAAATGCATATCAGAGATTCCATTTTTATCTTCAAATGTCATCCTCTCTATTGGTGAAGGAGACTGGTTACTCCCCCCCCCCCTTGACTGATGCACTCCTTTGTTTGAGAAATGAAAGAAATGTTTACTGGTTCAAATGTTGCCTTGGTATAAAATGAAATTATCTTGAGATAACACAGTATCTTTACCAATACAATGAGGGCTATATTGTTATGGTCAATGTGGCATTATGTGAATATAGAAAACCATGGCAACTTCTGTGATGCTGTAATTAACTTTTGTTATATAATAGCAGTTTCAAAGTGACAATGGTTTTTGTATGTTATATTTTTTTAAAGTCAGAGCTATCCACAGTCTATATATAATATTATGTGTATAGTGAATATTTTCCCCATATTATGCTATGGGTTTGACTTGTATTTATGAATTTACATAAACTAGAAGTCATACATGTGAATTGTATGAATGAGAGGATGATATTAATGTTATCAACAATGCTTCTCTTTCATCCCATCAATATCTAAAAAAATTGTTTTCAAGTGATATAATGACATATATTGATATTATGACATAAATATCCAAGGTCAGATGGCATAAAGTATTTGTGCTTATACAAAAAATTAAATTACTGGATACAAGATTATAGGACATTAGGGCCTAACCGAGTAGATAATTTTTGCAGAGTACCGAATCCGAGTATTTGGATGTACTATTTGCCGGATTCGGGCACAAACCGAGTAGTAGGTGTGACTCTGGAGAGTACCGTTTGTTTCATTATCGTATGCGAAGCTTAAACTTTTTGTGTACTGTATACCGTATATATCGCCTATAAGATAAAAAAAATTATTATTAATTAAAACTATTATTAAAATTTTTTTAAAAAAGTTTGATACTTATTGAATTTTTTCACTTGTAACCATTTGTGTGCGTATTATTTGCCGAGGCGAATACTTCCGAATAGTACCAAAAAAAACGGATATTCGGCTGAAGCGAATGTCCAAGGCGATTTCTGGTCAGGCCCTATAGGACATACTAAACAACATTAGATATTGTCATGACATATGGTCTTAAACAAAGAAACAGCAAAGTGAAAAAACCAACAAGTTTAGTAAAATTCTACAAATAATTTATTTTCCTAGAATGCAAAGTGAAAATCTAAAAAGAAATTACAGTATTGTGAATTAAATCCCAAATAGTCCCAAAAGTTCTATCTAATGTCCAATGTTATAGAGTATTCCAGATGAGTTTCAGTGGTGTTCATGTTCCAAATGAATTCCAATCTTGAATGTGCTTATGTGCCAATAGCCTGGAATCATTTGTTGTGCTAATAATCTTGATGTATCACAATGTTATAATCTAGAATGTCAATAAATGAATTCAAAATAATCCCAAAACATTGATTCAGTTAACCGCTCCTGTAGGGTAGCCTAGTGGTTAGAGCATCTGCCGCAGAAGCGGGAGGTAATGGGTTCGATCCCCGGCTGTGTCATACCAACAACTTACAAAAATGGCACTAACAGCTGCCTTGCTTGACGATCAGCATCAAGAGGTTAGTGTTAGGACTGATCGGCCTGGTGTCAGGATAAAATGACTGGGCGGGACATCATGCTACACGTCTGCGGCATGATGCCCAGTGCTAGACATCACCATAAACTGCCTCACAGCAGACATCGTAGTGATATGACTGAAAAATTGTTAAAGCTACGTTAAAAATCCTAATGAAGCAAGCAAACAAAAATTGATTCAGTCCAAAAAGAATCAATGAAAACTCTGTAATTTCAATAAACAATTTAAATAAATAAATCCTCCAATTCTAACTGTACACAGCAAGAAGAATGATTCCATAAAAAGATAATTGTCTTGTTTAAATAAATACATAAATAAGACATATTTAACTGCAATTTTGTATCAAAACCATATATATAAAAAAAAAACAATCCAGCTAAGATGAAAGCAATAATGGATGAATTACATTTTGAAACTTTCTTACAAAGCATGCATTTGCTTACAAGTAGAATTCAACTACAAAAAACACAGATCCAGATATTCCCATGCATAATGCATTGGCAGACCACAGCCTTTTTTCTTCTGATTAATTCTGACAAACTGTATAGACCCAGATCTGCCAGTGCATTAAGCAACATTACATCTGATTCTGTGCAGTCTGCTGTTGTAAATAGCAATACCACTGCATGAAGAATACTCACATGGAGAGGGGCTTCTACATAGGTTTCCGCCCATGTGAAGAATGCAAACTGTAAAAATCCGAACACACCTCCACAAATAATCATGATGCCATAAAGCAGGCCAAAATACTCACTCGGAAACCTGTAATAAATTATACATACTTTATATACACACATAAAAAACAAAGTAAAGGACATAAAGGATTCATTAATTCATGTGCACGTACTTGATATTTTAAGAAACAAACTTATATGTTCAAAATCCATAATGAAATGGATAATTAACAGAAACAACATGGCCATAACAGCCATAGTCAGACTACATAAATGAACAAAATGATATATGAATAAGTAATATTGTGAAAAAAAATCTGTTTTTCTGTCATCTAAAAGACAAATGAAAATTGAATAGTGAATGCTGTTAATCAAGATAATTCTCTTCATTGTTTTCTTGTGAATTAACAGGGATTATGTAATAAGAAATTGCTTAAAGAATCATTGACAAAAGTCCCACTCCAATAATTGTTCTATTACGCTGTGTGTATTCTTGAAAAGACTTTCATCCCATTTGTATATAATCTATAAAATGCTATCAAAATTGTCCCCCAAAAAATTCATTTATATTTTGTATCATTTAAAGACCCGCCTTCACAGTAATGCAGCTGATTTATTTCCATAAGTTGAGACAGTTTTCAGTTAGAGTAATAAAATATAATACAATGCTAATGTCATGCTGGAGAATGGCAATTTAAGGTCCAGAAGTGTATTTCAAGACTGATGTATCAATGGTAAACATTGGTTTCAAATCAAATGATGAGTTTACTTTCACCTTAATTACCTCAGTACAGTTTCACAAACTGCAGTTCAAAAATCCTATGGAGCTCAATTGCTTCTTTATATCTCACAGGAGGCACTCTATATATATTATCAACATCCGAGAAAGTGGTGGGTGTAAAGTGAAGTTGTTTACATTTGTAGCATGCACAATATGAGTATCTTGATATAACGCTGTTACTTTCATTAGCAACAGGGGACACCGCTACAGGGCACTGGTGTTCAAGATTAACGTTTTCTCAAAATGTCAACCTCATTACACCTGGTACTTTCTCCGGTTTAATATGTAAAATGCCGACATTATTACTTTTGAGTGAAGTCATGGTTGAAAGGCCAAATGTCTATATTTAGCGTATATAACATTGGGCCATTTCTACAACTTATTAAGCGGAAAAAAAACAAAGGTCTAAGTTTTCAAAATGCTGAAAAACTAAATAAACGAACATATACGCTCACCTATGCCTTTTTAAATACTTTGGAGTTCTTTTTACAAGAATAATGGTAAAATGTGTGCAAATATTCGCGGAAAACTCACAAATTACGTCTTTTTCAAAGGTCACCCATGCCAGCAAGAATGATAACTCTTTCCGGCACATGGGTACGTACAAAATGTAAATACGATATAATTTGGGTTAAAAAAAACCACACAAAAACTTGATCGTATGAAAAGGCGAAGTTTATAGCAAGGAATCTGATTATAGAGGCGTACTGTCCTTCATTATACCAAACTTATTACAAAATATTTGTACAATATTTGTTGTGTAATATATTTTCGAGGTTTGAGACTCGACGGGAGTATCACCCACTAATTCAGTGATACTATTGATAATATGTATGTGATTGTGATCACTGAGATATTATCACTGTCAGGTCATCTGTTCTAGGTACTATTCTTATCTAGAGACACTGGTATTAAAATTAAAATGTTCATGTTTAGTTTGTTTGTTTGTTTGATTAGGATTTTTAACGTAGCTTTAACAATTTTTCAGTCATATCACTACGATGTCTGCTGTGAGGCAGTTTATAGTGATGTCTAGCACTGAGGCATCATGCTGCAGACATGTAGCATGATGTCCCACCCAGTCACATTATCCTGACACCAGGTCGACCAGTCCTAACACTAACCTCTTAATGCTGAGCGTCAAGCGAGGCAGCTGTTAGTACCATTTTTGTAAGTCTTTGGTATGACTTGGCCGGGGATCAAACCCACGACCTCCCGCTTCCGCGGCAAATGCTCTAACCACTAGGCCACCGGATCATGTTTAGTAGGGATGAAAAAGAGGTAATAAAACAAAGTTAAATAATTTTTCAGAATTTTGAAGGATGAAAACAAATGCATTTAAAATTTATATGCCATTTTTTTGTGAATATGAATATTGTCATCATAAGCCAATGAACAGAGAATCGATCTGTAGTATTTCTCCATTTAAACAAATAATCATAAATATGTTCTGAGAACCAACTCTTGTGTCAGTTTCTTCTCTATCTCTGATACCACATTTATCGTTACTTACTATAGATATGAAAATTGACCAAATATATCTTATGATAACTAAATTCTAAAATAGCAATTGTTATGTACTAAATTGTGATTGCAGATCAATGTACATATGTACAAGAACACTGTAATGAATATGCACTATTGGTTGTAAGAGTAACATACAATTTCAACTTGGTATGACTATGATTATTTTATTTCATGCAAAAATGTTAGGGTGTGTGTGATAAGAAGGCACAGAAAGTCTTCAGAAGTACCTAGAACTTAGAAAAAGTTTATTTATTCTTGAAGCTGAATGTTCACAACACATTTATATATAACCATATGTGAAAAATATGCAACTTTCAGCATGAAATAACATGAGGTCAAGAATTTTCAAAAAGTGACCAAAGACTGATATTAAAAATGGCAGACGGTACATGTGTTTGAATGCTTCCAATGAATTTATTTGAAAAGATATCATAAAGATGGGTTCATTTTAGAAATCTGCACACTTAAATTATGCAGAAAACATTCCATTTTAAAAGCAAGATATTATTTCAACTTGTGTATGACTCAAAATATAGTATTAATGCAAAAACGTTGGGGGAGGGGTGGGGGTGATAAAAAGGCACAGGGGACTTCTGAATTACCTGGAACATAGAAAAAGTCAAATTATTCTTAAAGCTGAATATTCACAAAACAATTCTATATAAAATATATGTAAGAAATATGCAAATTTCAGCTTGAATAACACGAGGTCAGGAATTTTCAAAAATTGACAAAGACCAATATTAAAAGTGGTGGATGGCACATGTGTTTGAACGCTTCCTGTGAATTTATTTTAAAATATATCATAAAGATGGGCTCATTTTTGAAATCTGCAAACTCAAATTATGCAGAAAACATTCTATTTTTATATATTCTATAATTATGAAAAAATCATCCCCTGTTGCTACTTTCATGTACTGTGGCTGAAATTTCACTGTAGATGGTACTTGTGGAAATTGTAAATGATCTAAACACATAGCTAACTAAAATGACTGCTGCCTTGTCTAAAACAAATAAGCCTGAATTAGTCCAAAGTACATTCTCTTAAGCAGTTATTAAAATAGGAAAAATGTATTTAGTCAGAATAGACAATAACAGCTTCTGAGAGTGCAATGCATATTACGAAATATATTTTAAAAAAGTTTTTGGCTCTTTTGTTTACAATTTACTTCTGAAGTCCTGAAATTGAAAATGACCAAGCAGAGATAGCAGTCTTTTTTGAGAGGTACACATTTGAAGTAAGGCCAAGCTGTATAACCCATATTACACCCATAAATTATATACCAAAATAAAGGGAAATAACCAGAGAGGTAACCCAGGAAAATTCTTATTTTTTAAAATTCTAACCCTATGCAAAATGTTAAACTGGTGAGCACCACCTTAATACAAATATGAAAATATTTGCAATTATATTTCTTATTTTCATATAAGTATGCATCATATTCTGAGCAAAATGGTATACTAACATTGCTTTTATGAATAAAACTAAGCTAATTAAACTTTGTTTGCTCTTGCTTACACATTATGCCTTGATTAAAGACATGATGAATGCTATGCTCAAGATTCTTGAGAAAATAAATTATATTCCTATTAATTTCATGCAGGTATATCTTGATGAAAGGTCGTTAAAGTTTGATGGGCTGGCTAGTAAAAGGCTACTCCATGTTGACACCAAATGGTGTCTGCGAATTCCAACTTTTCCATACGGGATGGACTCTGACCCTACATCTCAACATACATGTCCAAACATTAAAAAATGGGGTGACAAGGGTCAGACGAAACTCTTTTTCCTTTGTGATGAAGACATTTTCAAGATGTATTGTTGAATGGTAATTCAAATCAGTGTTGGCAGCACATATGTGGAACATATTTATGGTTATGCTACAGTTTCTCTTAAAAGGATTTTTAAAAATAGTCTTATATATAGACTAAAATATGCTAAAATGCTTGCAACTGGGCCAACTGTACCAATCAGCTATAGTGCAACGAATATCGTGACCACTATTACTAGACCATTTCAGCAACTGCCGATATCACGACTAGCAAAATAAAAGATAAATCGGTTATTTTATTAGGTATTTAAAATAACTGAGAATCGGATATTTCGTGCATTTTTTACATGTGGCATGAATCTGTGAATCGCTGAAAAAGTTGTGATTTTCAATCCAAAATTGTGAAAGTTGGCAGCTATGTAAGAAATACAGATCTAGACAATAAATAAATAAATATATGACCTACATAGCACTGAGGAAAGCAGCTGCCATGCTGTACAGGAAGGACCTAAAGAGAGTCATGATGATAAAAATCAAGTACAAGAGACTCTGCACTGGAATCAAAACCAAAACTGATAAGAGGACAGCCAGGGAACTGGCTATTGCTAGAGGCAACACAGCAGGCATCAGATTTTGTCGCAGGCTTGATCGGCTATCTGTAAAGAAAAGACTATCAAAATTTAGTCATATATCAAAAAGGCTATTCGATTCAAAACTTTTCTTTTCATGACATTTTATATCTTCCTATCCTTGATGATTTCAAGACGTGTGCGTATATATATATATATATATATATATATATATATATATATATATATATATATATATATATATATATATATATATATATACATATACATACACATACACACACACATATATGCAGATGACTGTTATGAAATAGGACAAAAAGTTCTTATGTTCAGAGTTATATGATAAACCATACAAATAACCATCTCTACTAAAGGATTCTCCTCTTCACTGTAGTCAAGTCTTTGCAAGGGTTCTGCTTTCAAGTGATTTTTTGAAAGGTGTGACAATGATATTCGGTTTTTTCATAAAATCTAATTCTTCATTGGAGAACAATGATATTAGTGCCTACCCTATGATGAGAACAAAGATGTTAATACCTACATTATGAGAACAAAGATGCTAATATACTCTCTAATGATGAGAACAGAGATTTATATGCCTTTTCTATGATGAAAAGAAAGATGATAATGCCTACTTTAACGATGAAATTTTTGTAATGCCCGCTGTATGGGAACAAAATGTTAATGCCTACATTAAGGACAATAAGAACAGATTTGAATGCCTACTTAAATGATGAGAAGAACGCGAGGTCTATCAAATGCAAATGCAGCACAGACGAGGCTAAGATAGCAGATCATAAAGATGGATTCATACTTGCAAAGCATCTCTTCTGCCAGTCATAGACAACTCCAGTGAGGAAGGAGGATAGAAGACCACCCATCATGATGTAGAAACAAATGTTGGTGAAGTGGCTCACTGAAAGGTAAGGACATGCAAATCAGATCAAAATAAGATTCCATGATTTTCTGTTTTGTATCACAATAGTTTGGTGTTTTTTTTATTAAAATTTCTTTTCTAATATGTAATGACAGCCATAGAAAATATTTTTAAATATGCAAGTTGTATTCAATCAAAGGAACAATATATCCAGTGAAATCTGAAGAAAAATGCTAATTAAGGGGCATTCTATTTACAAAGATGAAATTTGTGAAATTGTTTTAGAGGTTGCTGCTTTATACAAGGTGTTGTCATCAGGTGTCTTGTGTATAGAAGCATCTTTTGTGATCATGTTTCCTGCTGAGGTTTCATCTACAACTGGGTGTCCTATATTTGGAAGTGACATTTGTAATCAGGTTTTCTGTATGTGGCAGTGTCTTCTGTGACCATGTAGCTGTATATGAGTGTATTTTGTGATGCAATGTATATGGACATGTCCTTTGGGGTCATGTGTACTTTATTTGGAACTATCTTGATGTGTAGTCTCAAATTCACTTGCTCTTTTGAAATCTAAGATCTAATGCAATTATTAAACTGTGCTTTACAAATGATCAGCATGCGAAGCTGTGATCTACATATATACAAAGTTTAAACATTTTATGACCAGATGACCTACAATTAACAAGTATTTATACATCTGAGAAATCTGCTGACATTCAAGGTGTGATTCATATCAACAGGTCACCTTTTGCTGTTTTCAAAATTTAATACAACTTTTAAACACTCAATACAAATACAAAGTGTCCATACTGCTACTTGGCTGGTACCACCACTGCTCACAAAATAATACCTATGCTTTGCTGATAACACAGCTGAGTTGATGCAACAAGATGATGATGATGATGACAAATACAATAACTATAACAGGGATATGCGCAACACAAAACTTAAGTTAGATTATGTGCTCCTACTTAATGCATTTATAAAAAAATTACCCATTTTATCATCTTTATTCAGGACCCTGTTCAGGTATGGATTGAGTGTCCCTATTAGATAGTAGAACCTCAGCTGTAGAATACATAGCCAGAATACATGGATGATATAGAGTGGTTGTCTAACACAGCTCAACAAAGTGGGTATTTCTTTCTTCTCATAGTTGTTTTCTTTGAGGCCTCCTGTCTTTTCATCTACTACATCACCTATGAAATGCAATCAAATCATTATTGTCAAAAAATAAAATGCAGAAAATGTATTTTGAGTGAATAATGTGGTCTGCCCAGAAAAATAATGAAACAGAATTTACAAACAATTATCAGCATTGGGCTGTCAAATACATGTATATAGGAAAGGTCAAGAAAACAACTTTTCAGAGTACAATGTTTTTTTTTTAAAAAAATACCCAATGACAATGCATTAGAAGAACATCCACTACATCACAAATCCAGCTGTCTCAAGCTACGAAAGACACTCGCACCTCATCATTTGGCTTGTTTTCATACAAACATAACATGAAAGTCAGATGTGAGTGGTTTCCCCTTGAAAAGAGGGATTGGCAACTCCTCAATCATATGGTGATGGAGCAGATGTGCCATGTTCATACAGGGATATTACTGCTTAGATGGCATGGAAGGGGTGTTCCCATATTACAATCTGTGTATTCTGATCTGATAAGTATTATTTAAATAAACTAATTTCTTCTTTCTTCTTTAAATGCCTTACCTGATCATAATAAATGAGAATATGTAAGAAATGGATGGAATTAATTGTATCTCCCCATAGTTCTTGGTTACTGCCTCCTAACACACCTCAATTAAATTCTAGTCTCTAAAAAGATATGGACTAGGGTTAGGATGAGGTAAAAAAATTGGATGTAGTTTAGCGAAACAAATATGTCCACAGATCCAGCAAAAGTATGGGTTGATTAATATGAAGGCAAATAGTATGGGTTGATAAATATGTAGGCAAATAGTATGGGTTGATAAATATGTAGGCAAATAGTATGGAATGATTAATATGAAGGCAAATAGTATGGGCTAATTAATATGAAGGCAAATAGTATGGGTTGATAAATATGTAGGCAAATAGTGTGGGCTGATTAATATGAAGGCAAATAGTATGGGCTGATTAATATGAAGGCAAATAGTATGGGCTGATTAATATGAAGGCAAATAGTATGGGCTGATTAATATGAAGGCAAATAGTATGGGTTGATATATAGGCAAATAGTATTGGCTAATTAACTTTGAAGCAAATAGTATGGGTCTATTAATACTGAGGCAAAGAACATGGGTTGTTTAACATGGACTGATTCTGCCTGCTGTAACAGGAGTGTCAAGTGAGCAGATGTTGCATAATAGGTGGGTCAGTGAGACCCGAGACAGTGGTTCGAAGAGTGCTTTGATCAGCAACATCAGAACCCATTGTGGATTGTATTTGGGGTAAAAGGACCAAGGGCTTTGGTCATGAATGGTGAATATTTTGCAAGGTCTGTGGTCTTTGTTCTAGCCTATGTTATCCATTCCATGATGAAAATATGTGAGACTAGAAACATCACATGAATGCCAAACAAAACAAATCCTGTAGCCCCCAAATGCTAAAGGAAGAAGTTATCTATCTGAGGAACCTAGGGTGTGTAGGGAGATATATATATATCATTGCTCATACCATCAAGAAAACTCTCCACTCCCTTGTAAGCATTTAAGGTAATGGACCTTTTTGCATAAGCATTTCAGTCCAGTTTGGAAAACCTTTAATTCTGATGGCTTCATTAATATGCCATGCATACAAGTTGAAAATCTGAGTTCTGATGAAAAGTGCAGTTGTTTCAGCAGGCAAGAAGGCATGGTTTTCTAGGAAATTGCCTCCATCAGGTGCTGGAGTTGATTGGTTGGTACAATGATTACTTCTCTTTCTGCATCATTTATGGAATCAAAGGGGAATCAAGTGAATTGTGTATGTGTCAGGACCTTTCCAATTCTGGGAAAGGTCTTTGTTAGCACAGGCTTCCAAGTCTAGGACCAGTGAGGCAAGTGTTCACTGCATTGAGATCCACAAGATGTGAACCCCAGGGGATGCAGAGAAGACTGAAGTGTGAGGGGTGAACATCCTGACACCAGACGGACCAGCCCTAGCACTAACCACTTAATGCTGAGTTCCAAGCAAAGCAGCCACTTGTCCCATTTTTATAAGTCTTTGCTATGATTCAGTTGGGTTTGAACCTGCAACCTCTTTAATCTGAGGCAGACGTTCCAGCCACTTTGGCTGCTAGAGTGGTTCTGGAGGTCAGTTATTCCAGCCACTTTGGCTGCTAGAGTAGTTTTGGAGGTCAGTTATTCCTGCAAGTAGTCCACAATCCCAGAATCAGAGAAAATGAAACATTTCAGGAGTCATATTTAAAGTTTTATACTCTAATTAAAGACATAATACTGCAGTTGAAGGCAGTCATGTATGCAAAGATCTCTTCTTAGTGTCCCAACTCAATCCTGACTACTGACCTAATAAGACTCTTACAAAATAGTTCACTGCTAAGTTGCAGTGGAAAAATAATGTATTTTCTCTTACAAAATTTCCAGTTTATCTTTTTAATATCGAATTCTTGGAGATTTTAGGACAAAAAGTACTTTTAAGGAGATTTCAAGGATATTTCTGTTGAATTCAAATTCCATTTGGATTCCAGGACCTCCTTAAATATCAAGAGGGCATGGGAACAATGCAAA
The DNA here is from genome assembly GCA_030141615.1 of Unio pictorum. Classification (NCBI taxonomy): domain Eukaryota; kingdom Metazoa; phylum Mollusca; class Bivalvia; order Unionida; family Unionidae; genus Unio; species Unio pictorum. Next base: position 3,799,451 of record JARLTB010000021.1, read on the forward strand.
ATGCCTGACTGGAAGTAATTAGTTTGGAAAAACACCAGAATATACAACATTTGAGAATAATTCCTTGCTCAACTGTCAATCAATGGGCAACTGTATTGTGTTGAAATGAAAATGTAAACACGCATGTCAATGGACAGGTGGATACCAAACAGACAGACAACATCATAACATAATATGGTTTGCCTTTTGACAGGTGTCTAAGAAAATATAGAAAAGTGGGACAAGATTGGACCATATTTACAAAATAAATTGCTTTAAGAACTGCTATTGCACGGTTGATTTTACATGGACATTGACTTGCAACAATTGTAACCTTAAACTTCATCTCAAACTGAAAAGGCAAGGAATTTTTCGGCATAAAATTGATGTTGCGCAAGACCTAACATAGGTGGACATACTTTCATGGCACTTTCGCTAATAATGATTTTGATATTATGGAATAGCTAACCATTAATTGATTGTTTATCTAATAAATTCCAAAATACAGTCGAACCCACTTATCTCGACCTCGGTTAACTCGCCAACCCTATTAAGTCAACGTTTTTGAAGTGGAACCGCCAAATTCTCTCTTAGTCTTTGCATTTTCTCATCGGTTATGTCGATTCTTTTATGTCGCCGAACCCTAATATCTCGAGCACAAAAGAGGGCCAAATTTGCCACTTAACGTCGGTTATCTCGATCCACATGACCAATCGCCGGCTTTGGAATCAATCAGTACATAAATGATCCTTTGTTTGTATCGACAACCCCATTTTAGCAGTGCATTGTTACATCATAATCTGCTTATGCTGACATCTGGTCCGAGCACTGTATGCTGTGACAATCAATCATGCTACCGTACTATACCTACAACTGGCCAAATTCTGAAGACGCGAATAGAACAGATAAAATTAATGAAATGGCTAATCCTTCTGTTTGTTGGCTGAGATATGATAAAAAGTTAAAACAGATGTTCTATGATGTATGTATCAAGGCAAAGTTCGTCAATTCATTTACAACTGGCTGTGATATGTTGAAGAAGGAGTATGTCACCAAACATAAATCCAGGCGGTGTAAATAATATTTGTGCATTTTACTCATTGATCTTTTCTTTTTGCCATCAATCCTGTGTTACGGTTACAGAGACTTAAACTCTGCAAGAAGAAATAGCAAACAACAAATAAACAAGTTTTGCATAATTAAAAATAATTATTTATTTCTCAAAATACAGGAGTGAAAGAATCCCTATATTTGGTGTTAAATTATGCTACAGTAATATATACGGTCCAATATTGCCAGGTGTTGACTCGTGTAAGTTTCTTTCGTGGGAATGGAGATCCTATTTTGCAAGAACACGGTTAGCCATCACTATCCAGGAATTCCGAGATTACATAGAAATCGACAGAGACGTCGTTACTGATGCCATGATCACCGATGAAGACATTGTATCAAGTGTGCAGTCAGCACAGGCAAGCACATCTGCATGCGGCAATGACAATGAAGATGAAGAAGATGCGGGCGAAGATTTGGAACTAATTCCCTCAGCTGGTGAGGTGGTAGAAATGCTACAGAAAATTCAACGGTATGGTTCTTTTGTAGGAGATGAAACTGTTTTAGACAGCATAAATAATATTGTAGCTTTTTTATAAAAACGAACTACACCCGCACGTTTTATGTGATTTTGTGAGCGATCTTTGTGTTTGCAATGTTGGAGAATATAATAAAGGTTTGTATCGAGAATTGACGGTGGTTTGTATACTGGTAAATCTCTGCTGTTAGTTGGTGCACATATGCCTTTTGTTGTTAGCAAACATGTATGTACATTTTTATAGCATGCCAATTGCTTCATCAAACAAATCGCGGCAACGCTGTTGTGTAAAAAAAACCTCCAAAAATACGTGCACTACATTCTCATTTATTAACGCACATCATGTACATAAAGAAACTTCAAGCATATGTTAATATATTTCCACCATATTGGTTTTTGTTTATCTCGACGCTTTTTGGCAAACCCCTTGGCCGGCGACATAACCGGGTTCAACTGTATTTAATTAATTGAGTATTGCCAAATAAGTTCTCCAGCAAAATTATTTCTGCTCAGATAGTCCCCCATGACAACTGTTACCTTTAACATAATGGGCAGGCATACATTCAGTACACTTTTTCTAATAATGATGAAGATACTGTGGGATAACTTATCCATACATTTAGAATTAAATACATAATCACTGGCTTCAGGAATTAGGCGCCCCCATTGAATCTGAAAAAAAAGGGGGAGGCCAACATAACCATAATGGGAGACTTCCAGTAGGGTGTAAAAAAAACCAAATCAATGTATTCAAAATGAGTATAATAAGTGCATTAAATAGTAGAGTCCCACTTATATCAACATCACTGGTGTTGACAGGTCACCTATTTCAAAAAACAAAGTCCCAGTCCCTTGGTCTACTATTACTAACAAAATTGTCATGCTTATGTCGAAATCGAGATAAAAAAATAAACATACATGTTGACAGAAGCCCTTGGTCCCAGCTTTAATAAATTATATGTTTCTAACCATTTATCTTGACATTCTGCCAGTTCTGACTCACTTTGTTCAACAATTAGTTGATCTTGCTGCCAGGATTTAATTTTCCTGCCTAATTATTTATGCTAGCTAGCACCCAGTTCTGACCTGGAATTTATTCAACAATTTTTTGATCTTGCCATCAGGCTTTAATGTTGTGGTTAGTTTAAAAAAAAAACCAGGCTTTTGTTTGGTCCTATAAAGTTGGCCTCTCGCGGCAACTTAAAAGCAATGAGATCTGATAGATTCTTGCATTTTCCAAAGTGATTGGTGATCAAACAAGTTTTTTGTGCTGTGAAAGTTTAATTTTTAACATCATTTATATTTATGATGGCTACCAACAGCATTGTAAAACGCTGATTAAATTTAGTCTTTATAGGAAGTTGAAGGCGAAGCATATTACAACGAGGTCTGTGAAATTATTTCGCTTAAATATAACACCCTGTCAGGATGGATGAAAACTGACGAGTCTATAAAGAAAGACTACGTTGAAGGTAACTGTGCTCCCCAAAGGAAGAAGACTGTTAAATGACATGGAGGAAGCCACAGCAAAATGGTTCAATGAAACCCACACTGCACATTCCACCTTATCCATAGATCATGATATTATCATTGAAAAAGCTAAAGAATTTGCGAAAAGTGTGGAGAACATCACTGCAACAAGTGGCTGGTTCAGCCATTTTAAAGTTCGTCATAACAAAGGATACAAAAGGATTTGTGGAGAACCATGTACAGTTTAAACCAACTTGTTGACAGGTTTTCATTTCACTGTGAATAGCCCACCCCTTGGTAGCCTCAATAAGATGGGAACAGACCGACTAAAATCTAGGCCAATTAAAATACATGTACTCGCAGCATGTAAATAACTATGCAGCCATGTGCTAATGCTGACATTGAATATCGTAGTTTTTCATATTAGGATGTGGCCGATGCAATATTTTATTGTGGATTTTATTACACAAAGGTAACCAAAATGTAATTTGTCAATATACAAGTGTATTGCATGCTTGATTTGTGCATGCTTGATTTGTCTTCATGTACTCAAAATTTCCATTGTTTTCTCAAAGAGTAAATGCTACTCACTGATGACAGGTCACTCCTTATTGACGAATTTAACTAGCATCTTTTTCAGACCCCCAATTATCTTGACACCCACATATGTAGACAATATTTCCTTCTGCCTGATGATGTTGAAATAAATGGGTAGGAAAGTATAACACTTAAAACTGAAATCAAAGTATTATGTTTTCTAATAATAATACTCTATCTACACACTAACCATTAATGAATTAAACCATTACTGCAAATAGTGTCACTCCTCTGGCCAATCTTAAAAAACAGTGCCATGTGCTATCTGCATGTCACATGTTCAATTCTGATTGGTTTACAAATCCATACTAAAAAAGATCAGAAGAGCATATATTTTCCTTTCATGGATGACAAAAAATATTTTTTAAGGAAAAGTCCAAAGTTCAAAAATGAATTAAGGAAAGCATATATACAGTTTTTATAAAGTTAACTCTTAACTGGAACATATATACATCTGCATCCAGACTGATTGTAATTGTGACTGCATTATTCTGCAAATATACACTATTTCCTCCTGTCCTTCCTGACAATAGAAAATAACATAGCCCAGAAATTTCCAGGTTTGTTTGAAACAATGTATTATGTTTTAATGCACATGCACGAATGCAAACACATTCACACTATGATTCAGGTATTAAAGTGTGCAGAAATCATTTTAAATGTTAGCTAGCAATCGAACTGATGAACTATATACTACATTTCTCATTCTGTCTCACCTGAGAACCATGTTATATGTTGGATTACTTTTAAATCTTTATACATTGTTTGTGTGTGTGTGTCTGTGTGTGTGATTTGGATTTTTAATATAGCTTTACCACAGTCACAACGCTACAATGTCTGCAGTGTGGCAGTTTATAGTGATGTGTAGCACTGGCACATCATGCCACAGACGTGTAGCATCATGTCCCACTCAGTCACATTATCATGACACAAGGCTGACTAGTCCTAATACCAACCTCTTAATTCTGAGGCCCAACTTGATTCGATAACCCGTTTTAGCCCGGATTGTACGCACCGCCCGTTCCGTACTTGATTCATAGTAAGTAGATACCCCCGTGCGACCGTTTGTCACCCGTGCTAAACACTCCGGCCTATTTTAAACCAAGATGGCGACAGCAGAAGAAGACACGTGACATACACATTGCTATTTCCGCCATTTTCGCCGTATTTTTCTTCCTTGATTGGATAACCCGGTCAATACGCCGAATCACGTGATAGTATCATCACGGTCCTCCGGTCGGGCGATAGAATCAAGTCGGGCCTGAGTGACTAGCAAGGCAGCTTTTAGAAGCATTTTTATAAGTATTTGTATGGCTCTGCCCGGGTTCAAACCCATGACCTCCCTCATCCAAGGCAGATGCTCTAGCCACTAGGACAACGAAGGAGCAATCTCTTTATACATTGTCAACAAAATTAATCTTGAATTAATGCTAAAATAACTTAAAATTTTCATACATCTGAGGCACTGCTTACTTTTATTTCCATTTAGGAAGAAGAGTACACATACATGACTGAATGCACAAATAGTTATCTAATGCTGATCTCTAAATAATTTCACCTGCAAAGTATTTCAATGACATATTAGTATGCCTGTGAAATGAATGTACCTCCTTCCTTCGACTTTTTCAGCAGCTCTATAGTGATATCCTTATCATCTGCTACTTCTACGCTTGTCCTCGTTGCCTCCTCTTTGTGGATGAAATCTTGAGGAAGGAAGATAAAGGTGCTGACAAGGACCAACGAATGCAAGGCTGTGAGGAAGTAGTATGAGTGCTGACGAGAGATTCCACGTTCGTATGCTATCTGCAATAATAAAGTAATCAATATAAGTAATCAATATAAAGTAAAACTGAAATTTACACAAACTTTATATATAATTTGCTATATGTACACCACTCCTTCAATAACTCGGGAATCCGCTTATAGCGTGGTGTCCGGCATGGATCCTTATCCCCCCCCCCAAGAAAATATATTTTAAATATCGTTCAAGATATGCTGAATGTGAAAAAAATTACAATAAGAATTGGTGATTAATGCCCATAAAGATTGATACCATATTGTGAAATTACAATAAGAATTGGTGATTAATGCCCATAAAGATTGATACCATATTGTGAAATTACAATAAGAATTGGTGATTAATGCCCATAAAGATTGATACCATATTGTGAAATTTGCAAGTTCTAAATAAGATATCACATATTATGTAAAGGTTTGTTTGTTGATAAATAGTCATCAATACACTGTAAATAAACAGTCTGGTGAAATAGCGATCAATGAAAACATCTGGTAAATGCTAACAGGTGGCAACAGAGAATGAAATAAACAGCAATAAAATATCTTGCTATGTGAAAGTCACATTCTAATCCTTTATTTATGTTTCAATGTAAACATTATAATTGCAACATATTCTTTTCTATGAACACATGAAAAGAGTCAATCAACTGTCACATCAATACCCGTGAGTACTTCAGGGAGAACCTAATTACCTGCCAGCTATGTTTTGATCAGCAACTTGGTGAGGTGTTTGTTGCATTAAAATAATCAATAAAAAGAGACCTGTGTTGGGTTTTTTGGACAAAAAGTTAGTCGATCTTTTGTATTTAAAAAATATGTTCAATTTGGATCAAACAATAAACTATAATGTATCCAATTCAACACCAAAATTATTGATGTAGTTATAATGTATCCAATTCAACACCAAAATTAGTGATGTAGTACACAATGTATGAAGTGGTACACATGTAAAGCAAATGGAAACCATGTGGAATAATGTTTTCGATGATCTCCTCAATATACTGTAATTTATCCTGAAATTAATGTTACTCTATGAGGAGAAAGTAAACTAAAGTGTTATGAAGAGATACTTTTTCACAGTTAACAAAAGCATGATTATAAAGTGAGTAATCAACACCATAATCTGCCAAACATTTCAACTTGATCAACTCCACTTCTTCAAATCAATACATAAATTTTCATTGAAAAAATTAAGTGGGTGTAAGCATGATGTGATGTTTGCAGTTTTATATATTAAAGAGCTCAAACCTAATAACCAAAGTCATCGTTAAATGACTTTATGGCATGGACCTCTATATCCCAAAATCAACTGAATTGGTGATGACCGTCAATAAGCCAAAGGGTCATAGTAACATCTCTCTTAAATGAACAATTTAATTTGATTGTACATTGAGATTTGCTAACCATTGACAAATAATTCCAATTTTTATGAATTAAACGAATTTCCTGTAATATGATTGGATGTAAATGGTCACGTGATGTTGATCAGGAATTGTTTACACTTAGATAAATTCTGGGACTACTTTCGGTTTTTGAAATATAAATAAACATTGCAGACACGTTATTGTGAAACGATTTTGTCATCTGTAAAATATATAATTCTGCAAATAAATATAACTTTTACACTTTTTATACTTTTTCCAATATTCTTTGATTCAAATGCATAGTTTACTATACAATTTAGCATTCGTCTGCTACATTTCATTTCTCACTAGATCACCGAGTGGGTCTTGTTAAGTATTAACGCTGCTGAGAATGACATAAAATGTTACTCTTGTATAGAATTTATTTCATTGTTACCTTTATATAGTAAGGGATAGCATCATCTTGTTCATATTTCCATAAAAATTGGAAGTATTCACTGAAAAAATCCATAATGATTTCAGGTTTGATTGAAATTTAATTTAGCACACTTGTTGAGTCGGTATCAATTGTTATTATGTAAGGTCATGGTCATCTGACGTAACAGATGGGACTGACTAAAATTGAACAAGAAGGTTGTCAGTAAACAAAATGTGTTAAAAACCATGGTAACCATTGCCTATGATGTAAAAGATGAAGTTTATGAATAAATGTAACTGTGGCTGTAGTCAATTTCTTCGTGTGATTCTGTACAGGTTATGTATTATAGGGCGGTGTGAAACGCCGAATGAAAGGTAACTACGCGCTACGTAAATTTGAATGCATTATTGATGGAATAAGTTAATTTGACGATAGAAATGATGAAATTGGAATTTTAAGGATTAAATGATCATGGTTGGGTATTTATTGATGTGTAAATTTTACCTAATCACTCACAAAGTTAACATAAAGTCCTTCGGACTTTATTTACTTTGTGAGTGATTAGGTAAAATTTACACATCAATAAATACCCAACCATGATCATTTAATCCTATAATGATACCTGAACTCTATAAAAAGCATCACTGACACCTATTCTGGAAATGTAGTCGCTAATGAGTTCAACATCATTTAGTTTATTTATTCTTATTTGTTAGTGTTCATAGTTTTATTATTTCTCAATAAAACAAACCATTTAAAGTTGAACAAGAAGTTTTACAAATATTTCACAACTAAATTGCCAATACATAATTATCAGGATTACATTATATTTTATTATATTATATAATTATATTATATATAACAACACCATGATCTCGCATACTTACGTGATTTTGTTACCTTAAATGCATATTTGAACTGCTTGACGTACTTGGGACATAATGAGAAGATCATCTTTAACAACAAATTTAAATGTCACGTTTAAATCCTGGACAAAATTTAATAATATTTCACATGGTCCGAATCAGCTTGGAAGTTTAGAGAATCAGTCAGATATCTGGGCCAAAACAGTCAGCAATTTGTACTGAATCAGCCTGGTCCATGTTTGAGAGTAATTACCACATTAATGAATGATGTTAGAATAATATTTGTATCAATCAAGTTAACAGCAACATTTGTTTAAAATATTTTACCGTGGTGTTCCAGTGTGTGTTGTTACATGAATAAGAAATCTAACGAGTTTATATGATCACACAGACTTTCAATTATAAGTGAGTTATTTTTCAATTATCGACATTACACAAACAAGATGAATGCATCATATAATCTAAAAATTTATTCAACAATGCATGAACACATTCGTTTTTGAACATATCTCACAAGTGAAATATTCTTCCTTGTTTTTCTTTTGTTTTTTGGGTCTGACTGCGTTTCAGTTTTTTTTCCGAAACCATCTGGAGTTGCATAGGTATGGAGTTTGCTTCCTTGTACAGGAATGCCAATGCTTGATAATAAGATACATCATTTGTGTATTCAAATAATGCGGTAACCAACATGTGGCGACATCTTTGTTGCTAACAGTATAGTTCTAAGGTACACCTTTCTATCTGTCTATTAAATATTAAATAGGTTTTCCTGATGACAAGTTTTGGGGTGACTTCTCCAACCATTTGGGACATCTTCTCCCAGAACGAGTTCTCAATGGGATGAGTTCTGTTTTTAATGCAGTTAAACATTCTATAAAGTTGGCTGTGCTTGAATGTTTAAATTATGGTGACTGTCAGTGATGTGGATGACATTCCCAAAGTAGAATATTCCATTAACATCCAACCTTACATGATAGATTCATGCGAAAAAGATGAACAGTACTTGTCAGATTCTGACAACGGCGATGATCTCAGGTCTTTTAAAAAACATTTCAGCTCAAAATGTCTCTGGCACAATCTGGTGTGTTGAGTTGGCATAATGCCTTCTCTCTTTAAGTTGATTGCCCATACAGATATCCTTTTAGGATCCTTTAGAAATGTGAACAAAAACTAATCTTCTGTCCGAAACTGCTATTATTCACACAATTTAGAGCTGCACACTGAACCATCTATTTTCTACTTCACACTTCACTGCACAAACTGAATACGACTCTTATATGTTAATCATCTCAAATGACGTCACATCCTGTTTATATGGAAAGGAGCTAACAAATTTGTGACAGGTTCTTTCTGTTTGATCTCAGAATATAGGAAAGTATTTTGTATCAAATGTTTGTGCAAATACAAAAATAGTCGGGATAGATTTTATACACAAAGTACTAAATATCCTTCTATTTACAATAAAATTGTGGAGGTCGGGATTTTTGTCCATTTTAAGCTAAAAAAGATTTTGAAATCTTTCCTTCTTCACTGAATAACAGTCAATCTAATTTCCAAACATTCAAATAAAAAGGATTTTCATTTCCCTGATCTGATTTTATGCACTTAAAAGGTTGAAGAAAAGAAAAATCAAATAAATTTCCACTTTTATATTAAAAATACTAAATAAAACTATTTAATCACATTTAGGAACGTTTTCTTCAATAACAAGCATCTATACTCCCATATGCTTGCACTAGTACAAAATCTACAAGGCTGTATCCACCCCAACCAAAGTAGTGAAGCAGGAAATATAGGTCAGAATTAACTATTTTTGTGTAATATTCCTCCAGATATATACTCTCACCAGTTTCATGACTCTAGGAATAACAGTATATACACAGAAAACCTATGGAAAATGTGAAATAAAGGTCTCAGTGACCTTCTTCAAATGTAAGGGTGAAGTAGTGATTTGTTTGTTTGTTTGATTAGTATTTTTAACGTAGCTTTAATAAATTTTCAGTCATATCGCTACGATGTCTGCAGTGAGGCAGTTTATAGTGATGTATATCACTGAGGCATCATGCCGCAGATATGTAGTATGATGTCCAACCCAGTCACATTATCCTGACACCAGACCGACCTGGGATCGAACCCATGACCTCCTGCTTCCGCGGCGGACACTTTAACCACTAGGCCACCAGAGCGGTCTAGGTGAAGTATTGAAGTCTAATATTTCGGGAGACACGTCTTGCAAGAGCCAAAATAGTCTAGAAGCTCTTATGTAAATATGTATGCAAAAACTAGGGGTTAGAGCTGTCAGGTGAATAAACATTCATGCAGATTTATTAACATGTGCTCATGTAAAGCAGGAGAAGAAATAAATAGCTGCTCCAGGCTCGCAATTAGTGAAAATAAGGATTAAAACGAGTGAATTTTGACATCAATTCGTGAAGCGATCATCAAATTTGGGAATATTTGTCAGAACAAATGTTTTGCATGATCTCTAGCTGATAAAGATAGATTGTGTTCAACAAGCAAACTCGCAAACAATGCTTAAGTATTGGTAGCTTGCAAGTCTTCTGTTGATGGCTTAAAATATTCCAGAGCTGAAATCTGCTGACAGTTCTTAATTTTCCCAACCTCTATGTGCCATTTGCTACAAATGTGCTTCCTCACATCATCTCTGCCACCATGCCCAATGCTAAAATTTGGAGCCTAACATGGCAGCCAGTATTATTGGTGGAGGAAGAACCCGGGAAAACCCCCGGAAAGAACCACCAACCCAAGAGAAGCTACTGACAAGCTTTCTCACATAACTACATTAGCCGAATCTTAGACTCGAACTCACGCAGACAGAGGTGAGATGGCAGTGATCCATAACGGAGAGCACTTTAGACCACTCGGGGCCCTCAAAAGCATTTGTAAAACTACTTTTATACATAGATTAGAATATGCTAAAATGCTATCTACCGGGCCAACTGTACCAATCAGCTACAGTTCCACTAATATAGCAGCCAGCAGTACCAGATCGTTTCAGCAACTGCTGATAACACGACTATTGCTTAAAAGAAAATTGGTTATTTTATTAAAGATATAATTTAATTGAGAATTGAGGAATTTGTAATTCTTTGGCATGCAGCGTGAATCCATGAATCGATGAAAAAGTCATGAAATTTGCACCAAAATCATGAAGGTTGGCAGCTATGTAAATCATACGGTCACACAGGCTGATAACTTCATTACCTGGACTAAATTTGACATCCATCACAATACAAAGCATTAATATACAAAATGCCATTTCTGAACATAGTTCACACCGCAAGGAAGAAAGCAGAAATTTAATTAACACTGACCAGGTGTTCTAAGTAACTACCTTGACAATCAACTGTACAGCTGAGGACATATCAAAACCTCCACATAAAAGACCCACAATGGAGGAACTTCCCTTTCCAAACAAGTTGGATACCTGAAAATACAAATTATTACAGATGAGGTACATTCATTTTGATACCATTATCATACTGTCTTCATTTAATGTAAAGGATCTGCATCACATTTTGAAAATAAATTCTTGACTCCTCCTGATTAAAGCAGTGTAGACCTCTAGATGTTCACAGCTGTTATTGGAGCCAAGGAGTTAATCTACAAGATATCCCATACATCAAACAGGTTATTCACTAACTAAAGTTGTCAGCCCTATTTGTATGTTTTCCTCTCTTTCTCTCCTACTTTAAACAGATATTGTCTAACAAATGATCCAATTAATACAACTGACAAAGGTCAAGAGTTTAATTAGTAGCAGAAAAAATATGGAGCTCGGGGATTATTTAAAAAATATATATTTAAACAGATAAGTATCTATCAAAATAGACATTAATGTTAAAGTAATTATTTCTTAAATAGGACACCTCCATACAATCAAACTTGTCTACAGCAGCAACTCGTGGGAAAAGGCAAAACTAACCTTTGTAAACAGTTGACCTCTGCACACATACTCAGTTTTTAAAATTGGGTTTGGAACAAATACCATCCACCAAATATGATTATTGTTATCATTATCATTATTATTAATATTATTACATTATCATGACTGTTTTGATAGCAGGTTAAAGTGTGATAAGAAAACAATTTTTTTTCTAATACAATGCGTTTCTTCAATAATAACATCAGGAGAACTACTACTACTTAGTAAATCTAGCCCTTGCAGGTTAAAACGCTTTAACTGAAAGGTTAATAGTTATCTGCCCAGCTAGAGGGCATATAGTGATCTCCCTTTGACTACTGGAGTAGGAGGCATGTTCTCCATGTGACTGTAACTGGGGGGAGGGGGGGGGAGAGGCAGAGAAGATTTAGTATATGTATTACGATCAGGCAATTATTACTGATGAAACAAATTTTACAAGAAAGAAATAGGTTTCTTCAAATACATTACCCAATTATAAAACCTTATGAGAATAGGCAAGAGGTGGAGGGAGTTATATCCCCTTACCCCAGAGAGTGATCTCTGGTCCCCTAGAGTGTGTGAGACAGCAACCAGAGTGGAGAATAGACTGCATCAACTCCATCTGTTGCAGAGCAGCTTTGAAAGGAAATATTTTTCCCAACCACAAATCCAGCAGAAGTAATGAAGCCATATCCTTATTAAGCTTTCAACTGACCCAGTAGGTAACCTGCTGCAACATGATTATAGATCCTACCAGGTCAAGCCAACCATTTGGGATGAAAGATAAAAGCTGGAGAAAGTGGACCTCCATACTAAAGCATGGATAATGTCAGTTAGGTAACATGTTTGGCTCAAATGCAATGCTTGTAATGACTGCCTTAACCCCTTGTGAGCTGAAATGTGTAGCAAATTTGATTTGGGATTATTTCCTGATATGTTGAAAGAATAACCTATTTTATTCAGGACAAAAGTGTAAAAGGTGTAATTGCCCCAGATACAATAGCTCAGTCCATTTCAAATACCACATCAGAGATTGCACTGGGTCCTGTAGACAACCGTGAACTGAAGTGTCCAGAGTAGAAAAAAGTCTGAATTCTCATGAACACAGCCTGTTCTTGTTAATGTAAGCAGGCATCGTCATTACTGTCTTATCCTGTCAAAATTGCAAGTAGTTCAGGTCAACAGATAAAGCAAATGTCTTGCTAACTGTACTGACCGTAACAAGTACGAGTATGAAGCAAGAATTATTTGAGTTTAATCAGTGAATCTCTTGAAAGCAGTTCAAATGGTGTCTTATTCAGCCTGGTTAGTACCGTAGATGAATCCACTTTAGGTAGAAAGCAATGTCTCTGATGGTTGAACTTGAAATTTGACAGCATATCAGATAGATCTTGTTAGAGATCCCATGCAATGGTAGCCTTTTATCATGAATGGTGCTATTTAACATCAGAGCTCAAGTTAACATATTGCTGTGATCAGTGGTGCAATGTGTTTGTGCTCACACCATTGTGTGAAAAGTCTTTTCCCTTGTAAACTCCAGGTGTCACTCTCCACCACTTCATGAGCGAACTACTTGCTCAAGTCTGTTTGTTTAATATGATCCAGATGTGCAGGTTCAAAAATTCTGGATTGGTATGGAATGTCTGCTTTCATGGTTGCTTGATGAGGAAATATCAATTTGGGGCTGATGATACAAAAGCTTTGCAGTCCCCTTGTTGTCAACAGATGATATGCCTGTAGCATATCCTAACAGGTACACATGTGTCTGAAAGGGATGAAGTGATCCTTCTGCAAGAACTAGTTGATTCTTATGGGACAAGTCAGCTAATACCAGCAGCCATCCTAAAATATGATGAACTTGTCCGTGGATTTGTCATTGAAGGCAACAGCTTAGAAATTCCCCAACAGGAATACAAAGGTTTTCATTCCTCCATGTTTTCTGATATAATTCACCACATTGAGGATGTCTCACAGAATGTCCTTCAGGGCCCCGAGTGGCCGAGTGGTCTAAAGCGCTTCCGTTACGGATCACTGCCATCTCACCTCTGTCTGCGTGGGTTCAAGTCTAAGATTTGGCAGATGTAGTTATGTGAGAAAGCTTGCCAGTAGTTTCTTGCGGGTCAGTGGTTCTTTCCGGGTTTTCCTGGGTTCTTCCTCCACCAATAATACTGTCCGCCATGTTTAGCCTATTGTGTGCTGAAAAATGGTGCTAAACCCTAAAAACAAACAAAACAGAATGTCCTTCCATTCAGATTCTCCTGGCACCAATGAAATGATATGGAGCAGACCATCTTTTTTGAGTCACTGTCCACTGTACTCCTGGAATGAAGATAAGCATCCCAGCCCACTGTGCTCATGTCCATACAAACAGTCTATTTAAGATCTCGAACCAATGCTTCAAGCTACATTTTATTGTGTAATAGCATCTCACCCAAGTTCAGCTCAGAGATTCAAAATTTTTCTAATCCAGGTTTCCTCCGAATATTCCAATCCCATTTTTCACATTTAGGTTGGAGTGTGGGTTCAGAGCAATTACATGTAAAAAAAAAATTGGAATCTGCCACCACCATAAAATAGCTTACCAGCGGGCATGGCAAATTTAAACTGTTAAATCGACTTATACCTGCATGAAATCGATAGGAAAATTATTTTCTCAAAAATAGCATGTACTATAATTGCTATGTCTTTAATCCACTGACAGACGAAACTTGGCCTAGATGAAAACTGACCTGGTACTCTCCATTTGCGTTAATAGTCAGTCACCTAACTTCACAAATCTCAAACAACAACACTGGAAGTCCAATAGTCACGTGATATCAATAACAAACTTTTTTAATGTTGCACAAAATTTCAATTATATTAAATGATAGTCTGATACATTTTGTAAAATCCAGAAAGAACATATATCAGTCTCAACATATTTATTTTGAGAATAACTACAAGAAACTTTGCCATTCTGATTCATCAAGCAGAGTAATCTAGTTCATGCTTCTTATGCTCTCTGTGCGAAAGAGCACATGTCGAGGAGATACAACAAAACTTTGGAAGTTGGTCTTGGAATAAATAAAGAGAATTTTTTGCTCTTTCGTATTTGGTATTTTTATTGCAACCTGTCTTTGACTTTCATTTTTTTAAAAAGTTCTACAATATTTGAAAATGATGGTTATGAGATTATGAGTGCGCCTGCGACCAGCAATCAAAATTGCTGGTACCAGATGAAATTTTATCAACAAATTAGTTTTATCATCTTTCAGCAGATTCAAGAACCAATGATTTTAATGCAAGCAATTTCGGATAAATGTTTATATCTATTTCATGCAGGTATAACTTGATTTAACATTTAAGTCTGCAAGCCCATCTGCTAAATGTTAACACCACCATGTTGGCCTCTCGAAGTGCTATACTGGTTTTCATACCTTCCATATAAAAAATATATATTAAAAAAATATATGGATATTGAGCTGTATTGAAACAAAAAGTATACAAAACAAATCTAATCCAATGAGCATTTGGATTGGCTCAAGAAATATATTTATGGCGAGCACCCGAATGATCCATACTGCCACTTCCTAATAATCTGATTAGAACTTGATAAATTTAACTCAAGATCAGTTCAGTTATGACTCAACTATGTAATTGTTTTGACCATCAAGTTGTGGAGGAAAATTCCCTGGTTTACAAAGACTTTCATCAATATTTGCAAAATTCAAGAACTTTTCTGTCGGGGAAAAAATATCATTATCGATGAAGGGGGTGAAAATTTGGGGAGTTCCATTTAAGACATGTTAAAAATGTAATGCTAATGTAAATCTCGGCGATTATCTAGTGTTTTGAGATATTTCTCAAAAAATATAATTCTGCAAGCAGACAAAAAAAAATATGTACCTGTGTATTAGTTACAAGCAATGGCAATCCTCCAGCAGCAAGGAATGACAGACCAGGAAATATCAGCCAAGGTATTTCTGTGGACAAAAGACAAACAATCGTAACATTTGTATTTCTCTGATTCTGTTTGATGAATACCATCAGGCTATGCAGTGAATAGGTGGTGAACATGACAAATTAGATTGAAATTTGGTTGCACAACTGCTTTATTAGAACCAGACTGGAAATTGTACTTCAATAAATTAAACTTAAATCCAGCCTATCATATAACCACATGCTTCCTCATTATAAAATCCCTCATTTAAACTAAATCTTTCCAAAAGCTAGTGCTTAGAAACAGATAACTGAATACCTGGGGCCCCTCCAATTCACAATTAGGAACTTCCAAATTCCATTGGGCCTTTCCTAAAGAAAAACAAATTACTGTTCTATTTTGCACTAATGAACTAAATGATTCCGAACTTTTTGTTGTTGTTGTAGGGTTTAATGCCATTTTCAGCACATGATAGACTATACATAGCGGCCAGTATTATTGGTGGAGCAAGAACCCAGGAAAACCCCCAGAAAGAACCACCGACCCATCACAAGCTACTGGCAAGCTTTCTCACATAACTACATTGGTCAAATCTTAGACTCGAACTCACACAGAGAGGTGAGATGGCAGTGATCCGTAATGGATAGCGCTTTAGACCACTAGGCAACTTGGGGCCCCCTGAACCTTTTAACATCCTGCTAAATGAAGCAATTGCCAATAAAACAAGTACAGTTGATTCCATTCGGACTTATTTGACAGTAATTTGATGTCCAAACATACCAATGCTGACATTTGATCAAAAAGCAGTCCATTCAGGTCATAATTGGTCCAACTTCTTCTATCATAAACTTCAAATGTTGTCTCAAAACAATCCAAATAAAGTCAGTTGACTCTAAGCCCGACTTCAGCGAACTGTTAGCTACGCCCAGTTCATGTACATCTTCCATTTATTATTGGCCATCGAGGTCTAAACTATTGGCAATCAGTACATTGTACAGTAAATTTGTTATGTCTTAGTATTTTTGTTCTTGTTTTAGGGTTAACACCATTTTTCAGCATAAGATAAACTATACATGGCGGCCAATATTATTGGCAGAGGAAGAACCCGGGAAAACCCCCAGAAAGAGCCATGATGCATGAGAAGCAACTGGCAAGCTTTCTCACATAACTACATTAGCCAAATCTTAGACTCGAACCCACACAGACAGAGGTGAGACGGCAGTGATCCGTAACGGAAAGCGCTTGAGACCACTCAAGGCCCCCATCTTAGTAAAAAACAAAGCTGTAAGCGAATCACGGGTAATTAAGATTGATGTTCCAGCCCAAATATACATGCGTAAAAAACCCACAAAATGAGTTTTTTTTAAAAATTCCACATGTCAAAACATGAGGGTACGCATCTATTGAAAACCCTGATACAAATCCATTCATTCTAATGCTGATCATAGGCACTAAAGTCAATATCAGGTTAAAATGTGGGTATTTTTCTTTAACATTTTAATGTCTTCTTAAAGTACACAACTGATACATAAAATTTTGACAACAGAGGAGTTGTAGTCTATGACATTACTGAACATCTCACCTTTACTCACAAATGCCAGCATCAGAGACCCAGCTATGAAGATAATCCTGAAATCAAATAAAACAAATAAGTCATGTATACAAGAAATATGCCAACCACTCCAGTGGCCTAAGTGGTCAGAGGATCCCCCTCAGAGGCAAGAGGTCATGGGTTCAAATTCTGGCAGATCCTTATGAAACTGGAACTAGCTGCTGCCTTGCTTGGCGCTAAGATTAAGAGGTTAGTTTAAGAACTTGTCGGCCTGGTGTCATGAAAATGTGATTGGGTGCACTTTAATTTATGCACTTTTAGTCAATATGTCTGCCTAAATATTCAAAAAAATGCTGCAAACCTTGAGTTCTTTTGACCAAATGCTGCAAACCTTGAGTTCTTTTGACCAAATTATTGACTAAAACAAGTAATGTTTTGGAATGAGTTTTAATAGAATTTTGCCATTTGTTAAAACAGATAAAAAACACAAAGCACACCTCTTCCTTGATAATTCATGCATGGCATCCAGAAATAGACCACATGATGATTACACTTAAAAGGAACAAAAAGCTAGAACTAAAACACAAATATCACTTGACAAAAAATTAACTGGTATTTATTTCTGAAAGTTATGTCAACATCAGGCATAAATGACATTTTCATTTATCAAAATATCCTTGAATATTGTTAATAATGGTGTACTAATGTCGTTTGGAAAGAAAAGGTAACCAATTATGACTGCGTATTAAAAATTGATAATTTCATAATGATGATTAAAATTTCCAGGTCCTATCTATCGTTTTTGATGATAAAATGATTAAATATCAAAAGTTTCAGTTACCAATTTTGATTGTGATTTTCTTAAAGTTCAACAAAAAGGGATCAATTTTTATGTTTTCTGGTTTAAAACTTGGGATTTATTTCTGACCCTACATTATAAGTGGGTGCAAATTATCAGGGGAGTTATCGAGGGAGTGGTGTATTGAGATCATGACTCTTCTAAACCACAAGTAAAATACTTCAAATCTAATTCATTCCAGGACTCGTTAATAAAAGGATGCAAAATTACTTGGAGATGCAATATTCCATTGCAAAGTTATGCTACAGAAAGCAAAATTAGGGGGTCATGAAATCAGAGCACATAGCTGTTATCAATGCTAATGTGAACTACTTGAAATGACAATTATTCATGGTCTCAGTCGTGCCAAAATTTGTTAAAATCTCACAAATCTTGAGGAAGTCATCTTGTGGATGGTCAAGCATTTCAGGGTCAGAATTCTTCTAAATGAAATGAATTAATATAAGGCATATTTACATGTTTGACACAATATCTTATTTTAAACTGCATCAGTTAATATTGAATGTTTCTGGATATTTATATATCCTATCTGAAGATGTACAATTAAATTTCATTAGGATATTACTAAAAGAAATGCCTAGGTCTTGAGACAATGTACACACCAGTGGAATCAGAAAATGTTGAATGGTGCCTCTACTATGCTGGTAACAAAGACACATTGTACCAGAGATTTAAAACTGACAGAAAAAGATAACTGTGTCAAAATTGGACATACAATGGTAAAATCTTTAAAAGGTACACCTACATGTAATAGGCAATTCATCTAGCAAATGGCATCCAATTATATGCAAGCTAATTTAGACTCATCCAGCTATGCTGGTTTCAATCATCTCACAAAAATATATTAAATTGTCAGGATCTATAACTTTTCAAAATTTTGTAAATGAGGGAATATAAAATGCCATCCACTTGCTTCCTAAACCTAGAACTATTTCTTCGTTCTTCTATAAGGAACAATTCAGCAAATAAACATTGCCATAAATGATGTTGCGGAATTTTTGGCCGAATTTGACTCCCTCCCCCCTCATTGTCACACAAAGTCAGACCCCCTCAAATATGACGTCACAAAGCTCTGCTCCCCCTTTCTCCCAAAAAGTTGTATTTCCTATTTGAAAATTCACATGTTTCAAGTCACTTTATTGTCATTGTAGTATGTATATAGTGTGGCACTGCACTGATATTGTAGAAGAAAACATGTAATAAAAAGGAGGCACTGGAAAGCTGAAATTGGCATAAAATTCTTTGATGTTCAGAATATTGTATTCAAATTCTCATATAATTATCAAATAAAGTAATTATAACTAAAAAAAATACTTAGAAACTTTGTAGTAGAACACAGAATTCTAGGGGTTTGCCACAAGCACTTTTCTGGAGTTTTTTTATATTGGCATATGATGTTTGTTTAGCCAAAAACGTCAGAAGTGATCCTTTTTTTGTGGCGGCAATTGTTTTTAATTATTGCAACCAGGGATCAATTTTAACTTGCAAATCTGCATAATTTTTTTTTTTTATTCCATTCCACTTTTGAACCACTTCTTGGCAAATCCTGCTCTTTGTAGGATATGCCAGCACGTACGCCTCAAAAAGACACTGGAACATTTTGCTTTTATCAAACGTTGTAGTCAATTCTTCACCACCACCCCAAAATTGTGATTATTATTGGTGTAATATAAACTTTAATTATTCTATTTTTTAAATGTATGATCTTTTATAATAGAAATCTGAAAAATACCAACCTTTATAAAAAAAATTATTTTCTATCACTTTTAAAACTTTTAAAATTTAATTTTATAGCACAAAAAGTTTAAAATAAAAAAGTTTTGTGAGAAAAAGATCATTTCAATGGAAGAATGGAAAAAGCCACTATTGGGGCTAGTAGGGGTTTTGGTAGTTCGAAGACAAGTCCATCTTAATTTGAGCTCATGCATGACACAAGCTACTTAAAATGTCATTAAATAAATTGTAAGCAATAACAAAATTAAGTGGAACTTTTATTTAAAGTTGCGCATTTTGATGTGACGTCACATTTCTTAAACACTCACCCTCCCCATTGTCACATGTGTGACCCTGCCCCCCTCCCCCAGGTGCATGACGTTATTTATGGACAGCCCCAAAACCAATCAATGGAAAATTCTGTGGGGAAAATCTTTGGAAGTGAAGTCCTCTGGTGACCATGTGACCTTTGGCACAAAAACCTTTACAGATCACTTGCACACCCCACATATTTCCATGCAAGTTAACTCTCATACCTCAACCAATGTGGGTATGTAAGAAAGCCTGCCAGTAGCTTCATGTTGGTCAGTGAATCTTCCCTTGTTCTTTCTCCACCAAAAGATGTTGCTGCCATGTATAGCCTATCATGTGCTAAAAATGCTATTAAACCCCACAAAACTAAATAGCCCAAGGGAGTCATGATGTATATAATTGTATATTCAGGCCACCTTATAATAAACTCTGATATACTGAATAATGAATGGGATCCATGACCATACACACCTTTTAAGAGGCACTGCTTTTTAATAAGGAACCTTAAAATGAAGGAGTGCTGTATTCAATTTAATAAAACTTACATGGAGATTATTCTGGTGACTCTTGTTCCAAACATGAAATTGATCTGCCCTAGTGCGGCACTGCTAGCACAAAAGAGAGCAGACGCAATTGTGAAACATAGCGTGAACTTGCTATCCTGCTCAGGGCAGCCTTTAAATTTTGAGTCTGATAAAGTTGTATCTTCACTAGAATTAGTCAAGGCCACATCAGTGACTGGCAATACAATTATAATACTTGTCACGCCAGATGTCACTTCATAGGAAACTGAATTGTTTGAACTGGTGCTGTTGGTTGTGGCCGACATTGCAGCTTGATCCTTATTACTACACAGCTCTGCATAGATTCCCTCATGCTTGAATACAAACATAAGTGACCCCCAACCATACAGAAGTCCTCCAAACAACAGACACTCCATGAAGGCCCATGCTGCTATTAGGTATCTCTTCTGTTTCATCTGTCTGTAATCCATGATCAATACAGCTTTATTCTTTATCCCAATGAAAAGGTCTTTTCTGTCACACCAATGAAGGGCTTGTCATGGAAATGCAGGCAAGGTATGGCTTGGAACCTACATTAACACCTAGAAGAAAAGAAATAACTAAAAACAGAACAATCAATGAAAACAGAAACTATTAGTACATATATGTGCCATGTGACTGACATTGACAGGAAAACATTTGATGCAGTAAGATTGATTTTGACTTGCACACACAAGCACTTGTGTTATAATGTAGAAGAGGTACACAATGGTTACTATTACTCTGGAGGTAGTTTAGACACAGTAACTGATACAACAACCAATTACTTTATTTTTATGTGTGAGCATGATGCACACTCAGGTACATACAGCAGAAAATAAAATGTCACATGTTTCACCAGCAGCATGAGATCAAGCTTTAAAATTTTAGGTATAACAAACTGCTAAATCCCTGACCAAGCCATCATAAGACTTGATTCACCATTTAGTAGCAAATACATGTTTCTCCAAATTCAAAACTCTTACTCAAAATGTACAAATTACTTTTTCTGATCTGGAGTCCAATAAAGTAGAATAATTGGGTATTGGATCAAAACAAACTGATGAACAAATTTATTATCTCTTAATTAGGAATGAGATGAATCAGTTGGTGAGTTATGACAACTAAACACTTTATTTTAAATGTACACAATACATGTGCTTATTATGCATGCATTTATTTTCCATATGACCATCCCAGTGGCCTAATGGTTAGAGTGTCCGCCTCAGATGTGGGAGCTCATGGGTTTGATCCCTGGCCGAGTTTTACCAAAGACTTACAAAAATTGGTACTAACAGCTGCCTCGTTTGTCACTCAGCATGAAGAGGTTAGTGTTAGGATTGGTTGGCCTGGTCAGTGGTGTCAGGATAATGTGACTGGGTGGGACATCAGGCTACATGTCTGCAGCATGATGCCCCAGTGCAAGACATCACAAAAACTGCCACAATCATAATGATATGACTGATTTAAAAAAAAAAAAGCTATGTTAAAAATCCAAATCACACACACATCTCACATTTTCCATATGTACACATCATTCCAACTGAACAGATGTTGCACTGTCAACCACCACACCATTCACATCCATATCCGCCATTACCTCTTCAGGTTACATCCACTCAAAAAGCAAACATTACAAACTCTGATAAATAAATGCACAATGAGCTGTCAGACCAGGGTCTATGCTGTTTGCACACCTGTCACTCTCAGTATGAGGAAAAAATCTCAAGGAAGTTTGAATTATCTGTTTTACCTCTTGAGTTCAATTTCTCACAGAATATAAATTTTACTGACAAGCTATGTTCATGTTTGTCGATGGTGATAAATTATATCTTGCAACTGTTCTGAGTAAACATGTAAATAAAATTTAAGAAGTATCAGTACAGTTATGACTGTGTACATGTCCCAAACACTCCTCCACTTAGCAACATATGGAGAGAGTGAACTCCAAAGATGTTTGTTATTTAAGCATTTTAAATCAATGAATATGGAGGTAAAGAGAATCTACTCAGCTTTCATGGAATATTTTCTGTTAAATCTCACCAACTAGTACTCTTAATCAGCTCCTGTTTACACTCATTTTTAAAAGTCATACAACCACAAAATACAAAGACCCAGATCTGTTGGCATATTTGTCTGGGTCTGTGTAGTTTGTAAGAACTAATAAGTAGAACAAACAACAGTCTCTGATCTGCTGACAGATCATGATCTAGGAAATGAACTTAAGTGAGTATACCCGGTGGTATATCATAACAACTGTACATGTTGTTCTGCTTTGAATCCAAGCCAAACATAGCCTTCTTTTATCTCCTGCCACAGCACTGATATCACATCTAGATCAAATTTGTTTCATGCTCAGTGTACATTATTTACAAACATGGTCCAACAACAACATTTATCTAGTGACCACTTGTCAATAAACACCAATACAGGTATTTATCAGTCTGCCCAAAATTTCCTGTAGAGTTGCATATAGTGATCCCCTTCTCAATGCAACTACTGACCATCCAAACAGACCTGATTTTAAGGGAGAAGTGACTTTTCCTTTTGGACAAAATATGAAGGAGTGAGCATAGCTGAATTTATGGGTGTTCCAGGGTTCCTGCAATAGTTTAAAAATGTAAAGCCATGACCTTTCCAAAACCTTTTTACACATTCTACGAGTACCTATTACATAAATTTACGACCTCTAATGCTTAATTAAAATATAAATTTAAATCAAAAACATATTTTACAGCTGGCCTTGGGCATAATTATTCTATCAGATAGGTCATTCTCTTTTGAGTTCCATAACCATATGATTTTGAATGGCAGTAAGATTCCAGGATCTGAAGCTAATGGGGAATCCATTACCAACGTTAAGATACATTGGTAAAACGCTTGTGCTAGCCAACAAAAATGTGACCAGGTAATGCAAAATAACCAAAT
Source organism: Unio pictorum (assembly GCA_030141615.1). Lineage (NCBI taxonomy): Eukaryota > Metazoa > Mollusca > Bivalvia > Unionida > Unionidae > Unio > Unio pictorum. Next base: position 3,823,280 of record JARLTB010000021.1, read on the forward strand.
TCCATGACTTTTCCCAAACTTTGAACGACTTATTAATATTTCAAAACTTTTCAAGTCACATGAAATGCTTTTCAGTAATTTACAAACTTTAACATCATGCCCATGACTGTTGGAACCCTGATGTTCTTTGGTTGTCTTATTTATCAGTGTCCTATTATTTCTTTATGCATATTTTCATTTAACACTGGTTTTATGCAATACAATAACTCTCCATGTTGCATGTATACCATAAACATAATTTTAAGTGTGTGAAAGTATCATTCATTTGCAGTGCATATGTCTGAATGGAGATTTTGATATTATGCAATGTACACTGTAAATAAATTGTCTCCATAGGACTTGAATAAAATACAGCAGAAGCTATACATTGCAATTCATTTTAATTAACAGAGGTAACTACATAACAGTACAGGGGCCCAGAGTGGACTAGTAGTCTAAAACGCTCACCACTATGGATGACTGCAATTTCACCTCTGTATGGGTTAGAGTCTCAAATTCAGCCAATGTGGTTATGTGAGAAAGTGTGACAGTAGCTTCTCATGGATTGGTGGTTCTTTCCGGGCTTTTCTCCGGTTCTTCCTCCATCATGTTATACAGACTGCCATGTTTACCCTATCCTGTGCTAAAAAAAATAGTGTTAAACCCTACAACATCAACATCACATAAGATATTGCCACTTAAACAAATGGTACAATTTTTGGGGGTGGTTTTATATTTTAAAAAATACACTGGAAAATTGCAGCCAAACATATTTGTAAAATAGTTTCACCTCTATACCATGTACATAAGAGCACATATACAGGTGTCTTACACAACAGAGATCATTCCTTAAACCAGTTGTCACTACTGATACAGATGAGTAACCTGAACTTTATAAAATCATACAATTTGTAAATGAAAAAGGAACAGAAACCCATGACAACAGTATAATTATGATAAGGACAGGGAAGTAGACCTGATAAATTTTATACTAGTAAAACACCTGAAAAAGAAAATAACACATAATATACTACATGAAACATTATCCGATAATTTCTTAGCAGATTGATCTTATCCACGAAAGAGAAAACAAGACAGGGAAGAAGAAAGTGTAATATGAATAATACAATAATAACTAACTGATTATATCAAGGGGAAATTAGGAACACGCTAAACAAATGTCAAACATGCACAGTAATAGATTGCAAAAAAAAAAAAAAAAAAAAAAAAAAACTGAAAATAGTAAAATAACCCAAATTATTTGTACAAATGAACTTGAATGGAGCAAAATGCTTGAAAAAGAATGTAAGTGAATAAGGAAGAGACAGCAACGAAAACATGCAAAAGAATAAATTTAAGGAAAAATGAGAACATATAATTATAAGATCAGGGTGATTTGATTGGCTGAATAAAAATGGACAAGTTGGAAATAAAAGAAGCAAAAAGAGATGCAAGAAGCTGTTATAAAATGAACATATTATGTAGAAATGGGAGCAAAATACACAGCAAAGAAAGAATTATAGAAACAAATTACCATTATCACAAACTGTACACACACACACTATAAACTACTGAATAAAATAGCAACTACTGTAAATTTCCCAAAAATGTACGAAAAAAGCAGAGAAAAAACCCTAGATCAAATATACAGAAATAAAAAGGTAGTATACAACTAAGACAAGGATAATCCTCCATGAAGCATTGGTAAATTGTCAAATTTCTACAAAAAATTGGAATCAGAATTGATACTGCATATCTTTCTTTACAAAGAAAGACAAATTCAGTAAAAGAAGGAATCATAACACTCATGCAAATAGGGAACATGACAATTTAAAAAAATCTGAGATTTATATTCTTGAGCAGATTATAAATATAAACATATTCATATGGAGAAAAATGGTCAATAAAACCCTATCAATAAAATGTTTACTGGACTTAACTGAAACAACAAAGGATAAGAGGTCTTGGTTTTGATAAGGAAAAGGTTTTCGATAAGATCGAACAATTATATACAGACTTTAAATGATTTGGTTTTCATAAAAACTACTGCAAGTGGGTTAAAATCCTAAAAGCAATTAATATAGAAGAATCAGTACACCAAGAATGTGCACTATCAACAATATGTGTGATTGCAACAGAAGTTCTAAGAATTAAAATAAGAAAAACTAAAAACATCCATGAAAAAATAATATTGCATATGGCTGAGGAGATACAAATATTCCAATATGCACATGACTACACAAACATGATATCAGATAAATTTTAATAAGAGTAGGAAGCATCTCGAAAGGCTTTAGGCTCACACGTAAATTAATCGAAACAAGAGATCCTTTTTTTTTTAAAACTGGACAAGGTATCATCCAGGCTTTCCACATGAATATTGAAAAAATACATTTTAAAGTAGGCTTTTGCCATGGCAATGATAAAAAAAACTAAAAATTACAAATGTGTTATAACCCCATAAAAAACAGAAACATTATCCCATGTGTACTTCAGCTCTCTCGTCATGCTGCGCAGCCACTCAATCCTTCAGAAATAAATAGCAGTTCCATCAAAGTGCATCAGACCAATGATAGTCACTGCTGTAAGGCAACATGAATGATGGTCATACTAGCAAATGCGGAGAATGGAGAAAAAGTGGATTGGATTGAGGAACTTAAGTTAGAGTAAATATCCCTTCCAATAAATGAATTTAATCTAGAAACAAATGGATTCCTTCTTTGTTCAATGGAAGAGCATCTTATCTTGCCTTGATATAATGATAACTATGAAGAGAAGTAATTCATGAACAAATACTTCTGATTTTAAGCCTTTAATATATTTGTGGATTTGTTGAAACTTTAATGTTAGTAAGAAATGAAGTGTTTGGTGTGTTTAATTTAGATTTCATTTTGTTTCAAAAATTAATTAAATTTTTAAAAATAATTTAATAAACTTTTAACTAGCCAAGTTCATTTTAAAGCCTGATTAAGTTATTAGTGTTTTACATAAAAGATTGTTGTCTACATAATTTACAATACATTTACTTTTCAGTATTACAAAAAATTGTTGATATATGGGGGGAAAAGTGTTTTATGATGTAAATACAAGAGGGACCTGGGTTTTTGTGACAAAGTGTCACAAGGCTGGGGTTGTGTGACGTCATATGTGGACAACCGGAGAGTCTAGTTCTACCAAGCAAAAATATAATGTGATACTTCTTTTAAGACTTATGTTGTAGAACAATGGTATAGGCCCTAGTCACAATTGGAGAAACAAACTTGGCTGTCCGCTATTGGATTTTGTCAATTGATAAAACCTGGGAAATGGGGGTCCCCAACACAGGAACTTTATTCCAGGGGAGGCCATCCATTTCATATGTATGCATGCAGGGGGGATAACTCAAATGCATGCGCTTGTGTATGGGTGATGTCTACGAACACATAGGAAATAAGGGTGGGTGGTGAAACCTTTGTAATAATTTGTCTATTATGTAATTTGTTCAACTGGGTTCAGTCAGTGCTTGAATTTAAGCAGACACTAGACTAACTTTTTAATGTTACAGATCTTTTTTCTTTGATGGAGCCAGACATTCAACATCGGTGGACTGTTTTACTAAACACGTTTATATTATTATTCTATGATCATTTCTGAGTTGATTAAGTATAGGCGGTTCTATAGAATATATGTGTGTGTGTGTGTGTCAAGCGTATGTATGCAGGTCTGAGGGTGTACCATAAAGGCTTGTATCGTTGCTCAGAATTGACTTGTCATACATGTACTAACAACTACAAGGGACGACATGTCTCTCCTTTCTCGTGCAACCCATAACACCTTTATCGTCTGCACGTCTTTAGCTTAACTTAAGTTTTCATTACAACCATGGCCATCCTAGAGATCAATTTCCAGTTCCTGGACAAGTCCATTTTCAGCAATGGGACGGATGCATAATTACGCAGACATGTACATAGAAGGTAGATTTTATAGGTGGCAAAAGGGATATAACTCTTAACCTTACCGTAATTGATGGAAGTATCCGGGAGTAACCAAATTGGAGCAATGATGTCACTCTAGTTGCAGAAAAAGACTTGCCCAAATTGTGTGCAATATGGTGTCGCGTTAGTATGAAAACTTCCGTTAAGCATCAGACGCGCAGACGATAAAGGTGTTATGGACACCATGGTCACAATCGGGTTAGAAATTATAAATCAATGAATGAATTGAGTAAGATTTATTGACTTTTTATCTTGTTTATGCTTTTCGTTACTGAAATCGGCAGGGGGATCCAAACAAATGGGGATGTAGACACAGACTACACATGTCTGCAGCATGATGCCCCAGTGTTAGACATCACTATAAACTGCCAAACTGCAGACATCATAGCAATATTACTGAAAAATTATTAAAGCTATGTTAAACATCCAAATCACACAGAGACACATGTATATCCAAAGTTTGGCCAACTATCATATCATTAAAGAATGCCAGACCATTTTCCCACGCTACTGCTCAACATGAGCAAGATTGCGCCTGCTTAATATGCAAAAAAAGTACTGATTGAAATATTATCTTCTCATTGGCCAACTGAAAATCAGTTATAAATAAATGCAGGTCGTCCTTTTCTTTTAACCAATGAGAGGACAGTATTCTATTCAGCAGGATATCACTTGCATATTAAGCAGGCGCAATCACGGCCATGTAAAGCAAATGGACCGGCATTTCTTAAAGTATGATAGTAAGCCAAACTTTGGATATGCATACAAAGTCAAATGTCAGAGCTTACCTAGTCCTACATATAAGACCCGACGCTGATATATTTTTGTTTTTTTGGCATCAGGGTCTTACTGCCTAATGAATAGTGCTGTGTAGTATTTTTTGAACTCTACTGACAGGAGAATAAGAGGTGAAATTTTCATGATTATCACATACTTGGCAATAAATATCAACATTCATCCACATATTTAATAGTTATTGATATACATGTACTTACTGTGTTGTCGACTGAAAATATGACACTAGCAAATGAACGCACTTTTATGTTCCTTTGACACACATTTCAATTGGATGCAATGTGATGGTGGCTGAGGAATACCGAAGTAGGCTTCAACAAGGCTGTTTTATTTCAATGAAACGAAAGTATCAAAGTATCAAGTATCTGAACAGCAAGCAACATTTCGTTTCGTTCAAGAAACATTTTCCGACTGGAACCTACTTGAACATACTTCGGCATACCTCGACTACTGTCACATTTCAAGAAATTCAAATGTATGTCAAGTGAACAAGAAAATGCGTCCGTTTGCAAGTGTCAGATATTGATTCCACCTGGATAAAAACAGCACAGTAAGTATATTAATTAAACATAAATTAGTGGAAGAGTGTCGATATAGGTTGGCAAGTATGTGTGATATTCCTGAAACTTTTACTACTCGTTCCGATGTCGTCAACATTGGAACAGACTACACAAGGCAGTTATTCGGATCGTAAGACATAGTACTTAAACAAAATCAACATGTGCTATGTCTTACAGGTAGGACTAAGAGCTTACCCAATTTATTACGCTACGCAAAATGTAGCTTGATCATAACCCCAACAACAATATCATCACGGGTGATGTCGGCCTAACATTAGTTTTCCCCCGAATCAAGTGCATGTGGTCTCAAACTGTACAATATTCTAAAAATATAGGTCTTAATAAAGCCTTGAAAATTGATGCATTCCCACAGTTGCACGACTTGAGCTTAATGTTCTGATGCTAATGTGTATTCTGTTACAAGAGAAAACCCCCGATATATATATATACCCTCTGATATATATATATCAGAGGCGTAGCTGGGGGGGGGGGGCAGGGGGGTACATATGTCCCCGGTCGCCAAGGTACAGGGGCGCCAAAATGAGGCTTGTAACGTTACATTATAACAAGTAAACAATGGTAATAAATCGGTCACAAGATCGCTGGGCGCCAATTTTATAGTTCGTCCCCTAGCGCAAAATATCATCGCTACGCCTGATATATATATATATATATATATATATATATATATATATATATATATATATATATATATATATATCATACGTCTCTATCAGTACCAAACATGATAAAACATACAATTTAAGCTATTAAAAATGTAACACACACACACTGACACAGACCACAGAATGCCTTACCGGCAATATTATGTTATTGTTAAGGGTATTTCATTTTGTCAGACATTTCGCCGTACTTTATTGATAAAACGTCAGACTCCTGTGCACAGACATATATATATATATATATATATATATATATATATATATATATATATATATATATATATATATATATATATATATATATATATAATATAATATATATATATATATATATATATATATATATATATATATATATATATATATATATATATATATATATATATATACCCAAATCCCAAATGCACGTGTCTTCAAGCACCTACCTCATTTATCCAACAGTGCTTGATTCCGCAGTAAATGAACCTACAATTCCTTTTAAGCAATAGAAAAGGCGCAAGTGTTTAAGGTCAAAACCGAAGAGACCGATACCATAAATATTCCGCATGGGATCCGCGTGTAGTCTGGTTCCCTGACCTCCGAGTATGAGTAACGGAGTCAGGCAACCAGATTAATCCGCGTGTGTCAGCAGAAACCACAAGAGAGAGAAATTCTTCCATCCGTTCAAAAATGAATTGATAAATTTCAACCAGGAACTTAAGAAAAAATTAAAGATAAGGATGATAATCAATTAGCTAAATATACTGCAGATGATTCAATATATTTTCTGATATGTTGCAAACATATCATGGACTTAAGGAAGGTAATTATCGTAAGGGTAGTATTAGTAGTAATAAGGGTAGTATTAGTAGGGATGATCAAGATTTTTTAAAAACTTTTCTGCAAAAGTAGATTAACAAAAAACAAGAGACGATCCTCCTGGCGATACTGAAAGTGGTATTCCAAACACTGGGGGAAGTGGTCCTATTGCTTACCTTCATAATATTCTTTCCGACATAGCACGATTAGAAATTAATAATTATCATAGGAAGAACTCGTGCTGGAAATAATTATCGGGAAATAATTAATGAAGCCGCTGACCTGTCTATAAAGCAAATTAAAGTGATGGTCTTGGTAATTTTATTCAAGGGTTTTTTGCATGAATGGCTCCCAAAATAGCACCAATCGCAAAACATTTATCGATGAAAGCTATTAATGTTTTTGGTGAAAAAGCTCCTGATGTTATTAGTAATATTGCCGGTAAGGCATTCACTGCAACCAAGGAAAGAATAACGCGATTAATACGACATGAAACTGGCAAGTACTCAAATTATGTCCGTGAATGTCAGTAAAATCACAGGAGTCTGACGTTTTATCAGTAAAGTACGGCAAAATCTCTGAAAACATGAAATCACCTTATCGGTTATATAAATGAACAAAAGGAGTGCAACGGCGACCACAACCCTCCGCTAGATTCGACTTTTCTCACGCGTCTTTTATCGCTCCAGAATCGCAAGGAGACCGAAAATCTACACATATACATTCAAAAGACAGTGACGTACCAACCCATAACTCTTAGTCATTAATCCAATCCAGCGTATTAGATATGTTTTACTCGCTGAAGCATTTATTGAAGTAGAAGGAGAACTTGTAACAAATGTTTCAGCTGATACGCCATATGGAGAGAATTTGCGAGTTGGTTTGGTTAATAGGATTATGCCGTTGTTTAATAGCGCTATATATATGATTGATGGAATAGAGATTGAATCTATTCAGAGCGACGTAGACGCTGCCACAACAATACTAGATTTAGCGAGATATTCTGATGATTATACAAAATTAGCCGGTCCATCAATGATGTTTGCAAAGATATTACGAATAATGCTGATCATGCTCAGAATGTTGAATTACGGACAACACAAAATACTGCAGCTGATGCACAACCAGTTGATTTTTGAACATGAAGATAGACCTGCTGATGCTTTTGATGTTATAAAAGATGTTAGTGCTACTTACAACTTAGAATTTACAACATGTGTATCAACGTTGCTGGGAGGACTAGAAGATTTTCATGTGCAATTCCACTGTCTCATATATTTGGATTTTGCTGAAATGTTAGAAAGTTTATCTTTGGAGCTAAACATATAGTAGTGCTTGTAAGAAAAGGTGATGATAATGATGCAATCTGGCAAAGTGCTAGTGTTAATGATGCTGCTAAAGTAGTATTATCAAAACTCTCATGTGGATGCCAGTAATGAAGATTTTTTTTTTTAAATTGTCATTTATGGATACAGGTGGTAAATCATTACTATCATGGCTAATAATAAAAGATAGTATTCAAAGCACCGTTCGAAGTTTATTTTCGTGGCATATAGCATCACAACAAGGTGTTTCTGCGCCACGATAAATATTTATTGGGCTGCAAAATATGAACGGATTAACTTGCAAACATTCCCATATAATACTTGACCTACATAGAGTTGCCGAGTTCTCGCTAAATATAAACGGCCAACAAGAAAAAGCTGAAAATATTGTTAGATTTTACCACAGGCTACGTTGCACGAGCGTATCAACATTTGATGATATTTATGGGGCGTGATCAGAATGTAGATACCGGTCTGCAAATATCACAATTAGATTTTACAAAAATGTATCCAATTTTTTACTTTAATTATATCCAGTATATTACGTTTCACTGGATCATCTTGATTTAGCGAGATAAACTGTTGTTGATATACACTTCAGAGCTCGCATTGGTGAAGTTGCAGCTAATGGTTACCGAGCAGTCCTGTTATACTTAGTGACAAATCGATGCTATTTGAAGGTGGTGGTGGACGAATGAGAGTCAATGATGCACCAGTAGAAAATTTGTAACACAATTAGATCACCTGTAAAATTATTTATGCCATATCATCATGTTAATGTTGTTCTGGGCCAGATTCAAAAAACTACAAACCGTGTCAGTGAAAAAATCCGGAACCACAATGGCACTAAAACACAGTCAGGTTACAGATGGCCCGAAGAAGCTGTCACTGACAGAAAGTCAGCGTAAAAAATCCAATGATGCTAAACATTACAAAATCGGAATCCGACTTACTCTTTCTGCGGGTGCTATTTTAGATATAACTAAATCAGGTGTTATAGTTCCACTTCATGCAGCTATACCAGCATTAATCGGAGCTGCTGCCCCTGCTGTCACATAAAGCTGCTGAAATTGGGGCTGTCGGGACAGCGGCGGAAATTGTACTAAAAAAGCAACAGCAAATGTTTTTTTTTTTTAATTTTTAAAAAGTGTAAATGGTCAGAGACTTCCAGGGATCCCTGACTGGTACTGACGAGGTCTGTGACTACCAGGGACGATTTAATAACATCAATGTCTAATTTTGATTTAATCGATGCCGCTAAAAAAAACTAAAACTTAAAAAAAAATTAGGGGTGTTTTTATGCGAGATCAGTTGCCTTCCAGACCAAACAGCGCTGAAATTAGTATCATTAATATCGATAATTCCACTAGACCTGGACCGCATACGTGATTGATCCACTTGGAATTGTTTTGATTCGTATGGGTTAGCCCAACCAAAAGAATTTATCGAGAATGTCAATCCTCACAAAGTTCCGATCTGGTATTCAACATTACCAGCACAGACAATAACTGACCCACCGATATGAGGCCAAGAAGTAATTGCTGTACTCTAGTCTGTATCAAAATCAACCAAACCACTTCATAAAGTTGTACCTGAGCACACGAATAATTGCTTTTTAAACAGAACTTAAAGTATAATTGTAGATGTTTACAGGAGATCTATCTCAAAACAAAAATCCACTGAAGGAATATCACAAGAAAATGTAAACAAAATCATCAACGAAATATCCGAATTGCTAAATCTTGCAAATGTGGATCCAAACGAAGTGGTTGTATTTCAGGATAAGCAAAGAAAATTAAAAATGATTACTCCTCGAATAAATGATATTATCGTTAAAATTAATGGGTAACCAAATACACCATATTCGTGTGTGATAGAAACGGTGTTCTCTTTTCAACTGTATCGGATACTATTTGGGTGCGATTACAAAATTCCGGTGATAGAATGACAGGCGAACTCAACGGAAATAAAATATCCGTACTTGGAGATCCAGTATACGAGTCTATATACGACAATGATGCGGCAACAAAAAATTATGTAGATGTTATCTACAGCACTGTAGAAAATAAACTATCAACTCTGCGGACCGAGTTCATGATGTTCATGTAAACGCGCTTGCAAATCTCCATAGAAATTTTAGAAAAATGGATGAAATCGCAGATTTCTTTGGTACTCCGTTGAAAGGATTACACGAACACAGGATACTATTGTTATTGATTTTCCTGCCATCGTTGAAAGGCTTGATAAGATTTTTAAAAAAAAAAACATAAGCAAAATATCAAGACTATGTACGCTATACAGCAATGATCTTTCACCTGGACACCTCAAAAACTCACTTTTCATATTACTGCATCTGTTCGAAGTATATACAGATTGCTGGAGATTTCACCGTTCCAGTTTAATGTATTGTCAGGTGCATCCACTGACGTTAATAATGTAAGTGTGATAATAAAAATGGATCCACGGAAACAGTTAGAATATCCCCCATCAATGGCAATTTAGCAACAGCGTCAATCATGTGGTATGCATAATTTGTAGTTAATTTAAGGTCATAATATAATGAACGCTTAATTGTATAGATACAATCATGTGCGTGAATTGAAAACTAAACTAAAAAAATATCATTGACGAGTGCACAATAAAATAAAATATCACAGGCGTGTAGTCGTAGTTGATATAATTGTATATTCAGTTTCAGCTGTTATTGCTGGAACATTTTTTTTTTTATGATATCTACAATAAAATCATTAGTGATTGCACCAGCAGTTGTAGCAATTTGTGTTTCAGCGGCAACAACAATCATGCTGTTCTTCAGATAATTGCAAAAAATATCTACACATAGCGGTGAAAAAACTACATGAGTATAAAATAAAATTGAATGCCTCCGCGGCTGCATATTTCAAATTATCCTCGCTGATATTGAGTCTTAACGACGAAATAATATCAGATAACTAGTTCGCAACGATCATTAAGATTTACGACAAGACAACATCAGATTTAGAAAATTACGACGACGATAATAATAATAATAATAATAATAATAATAATAATAATAATAATAATGTCGCAAGAACTACTGTAACAGATCGTTACTAATACAACTCCACCAAACAATGAAATCAATAGATTCCGCTAACCCCGAATTTAGTGTAAACTTTCCAACTGCTATTCCAGCAAACTAAATCGCACTTGCTCAATCACAAGTATAATATAGTTGACCAAATATCCGATCAAAATCATTCGAGGGTCAACAGTAAAATAATTCCCTGGTATTTGCAAATAAAAATAAAGCAGATGGAACTCCCGATTGGCATATTTTTGGATTACCAGAAGGTTCTTATCAACTCGAACAAATAAACGACTTTCAGCGCATAATTAAATCTATTACAGGAAAAGAATCAAAAATAGCTATAACAGTTCACAAACCAATATTATCAGTTGCAATAGAAATATATTCACCGTATTATGTCGTAGATATTTATCAATCATAAATTATAACTTTTTTAGGTTGGCCTGAAGTTACCCCAGAGGCACTACCACCACTACCTGACCCAAAACGATCTCATTTTACCAAGGACAATCATACCCGAAATTACCCCATGATGTAAAAACCATATAATTGGTCTAAAAAAAATGCAAAGTTATCTGTTTATGTTAGCTTCATTAAAAACAACGATGTAACTTGGCATATTGTTCAGGAATCTCTCGGTTTTTTGAGTATTTAAATATGTAAATATGCTCATAGATGAAATTACTAGATATTTCAGAGTTATTAATCAAAAACATAAGCGACACCGAGGGCAACTACAGTAAAGGTTCCAAGAACATATTTTAATGTAGCAAGTTCACGTGAGGAAATTGTTAAACAAATTGAAATATTAAATTAGCTTGTATCTGATATGAAAGATATTAACTATCGTATAATTCAGGTAACAATTAATACTAAAGGGATAGAATAAAAACCAATGTTTTTTAGATGCATATATGCACAGTAGCTGATCCACTGAATTTTTAATTTCAAGGGTATAACCCAGACGAGTTAAAATAATCCACCAGTGATATCATTCATGAGATTTTTCCTAAGATACTCGCCGCAGAGAGGAAAACACTATCACGGGCATGTATTCTCAGATACAACAAACATCCATACGGTGGTGGTAGAGATATCACCAGGAGTAGTAAACATAACCTCTACGATCGCAGTCAATCTTGCATGTCATGCAATTGATGGAAGTTATCAGACAAAGACAGAAATATCAAATCAGGCTCAACAAGGGTATCTTCTGTAAACATTCACTCCTCAAGTATCCCCTGGAAGTTTGATAGTACAAGAACCGATTAATTCCGTATATTTCCGATGTCATAACTTACTACCGACAAGAATAAATTTCAAACTTACGGACCAAATCGGTAGAGCAATTGATTGATCTAGGGAAAGTCTGCAACTGAATCTTTACATAAAATCGTAATGAAAAATCACTGACATAACATCTCACAATACCAACTTCCTCCACGTGACCTGTATTCTTGATGTCGCAGGTATACTATTAATGTATTTATGATAGTTGCGACACATATCATTGATGATCAGGTGTGAAATTTTATCGTAAAAATCCCCCAAAACCCTCACTTTACAAACTCAGATAAATATTATTGCAACGGACCTTTGATCTCAGTCGAACTTTAACTTTCTACGCTTCAGAACGGTTACCACTTTCACTTTTGATAATCCTTTTTAGTTGTCTTATACGTGTATGTATAGTTTTTCTTGTTTTATATTTGGCTGATAGTTCTAATCGAACTTTTTCAACGGCGTTAAAGAGAGTCACCATTCTACTTAATTCTATATCATCCGCTACTGAAAGAAAGACAGCTTATTGAATTCCGTAATAAATTTATATTCTGATGGCACAGTAATCTATCTGCAGATTGGAGCTCTTGCAAGTATTTGAAATCAGAAAGATTTTTTTCAGGATTTAGTTTCAGATAATTGTAATCTTTCATTTTTCAGATTTGTAATACCAGAAATAATATTATTAATATTCTTTTAATTCATTATATCATAAATATTCAATTGAAAAATATATATGTAGACCTATGTGATCCCATAAGTTGCTTTATGACATCTTACCAGGTCCAAAGGCCATTATACAAGACGGCACAATATCCAGTCCATCTAAGGTGCCTTAGGACATTTTAGCGTGCTCAGGATTTATTTACTTATATACAAGACGGCACATATATACATATATACAACACAGTACAATCTCCAGCTCCTCTAAGTTGCCTTAGGTCATCTTAGCAGGGTATGTATGTATATGTATGTATGGATGGATGGATGGATGGATGGATGGATGGATGGATGGATGGATGTATGTTTTTTTTGTTTCTTTGATTAGGATATTTAACGTAGCTTTAACAGTTTTTCAGTCGTATCGCTACGATGTCTGCAGTCAGGCAGTTTATAGTGATGTCTAGCACTGGGGCATCATGCCGCAGACATGTAGCATGATGTCCCACCCAGTCACATTATCCTGACACCAGGCCGACCAGTCCTAACACTTACCTCTTAATGCTGAGCGTCAAGCGATGCAGCTGTTAGTTCCATTTTTGTAAGTCTTTAGTATAACTCGGCCGGGGATCTTACCCACAATCTCCCATTTCCACGGCGAACGCTCTAAACACTAGGCCATGTATATATGTAAGACCAGAAGAATTTTTTCAATAAAAAATTAAAAAATCTTTCAGATTTATCCTTTTCTAACAAAGATAACTCTACAGCATTACGCGATTATTTCCCTTAATCGATTGTACGTATTCCTAGTAGAGTTAGCTCTCTTAAAAATGCTATCTTTCTTCAGCAATACTGCAATTTATTCTGTGGTTAAATCTTTTAGAGAGAGAGAGAGCGGATTTTTTGTATATTTTCTGCTACACGTCATATCGGAGGCAAGCATATATCAAAATATTGCTGGTTGCGGTCATTGATTGAAATATTGATTATTCGCCAGTCTCTATATTCACAGATCTAACCAACCTCTTCGCAAATATTTTATATTTTTCAACTGCCTTATTATTGCAGTTTTCGCTCTGTGTAATAGCTATTAAATTTTCCAGAGAATTATCAAAAGTTAGTTGCAGTTAATGTGATCGATCATAAGATCATCCTTGAATAATAATAATAATAATAATAATAATAATAATAATAATAATAATAATAATAATAATAATAATAATAATGAGGACTTTGTATAGCGCTTAATCTTTAGAAGCTCTAAGCGCTTTATAACATCTATAATAATATGACTACACCACACCACACACCCTGATATTGGAAAACATAAAACATGCTGAAAATATTTAAGGTACAAAACATTATTAGGTCTCTAAGTTTTGTTGCTGAAGTCGAAGAATGTAAGTTTTAAGAGCAGTCTTAAATGGGATCACTGTGTCTTTGTGTCTAATTTCAATGGGAAATTCGTTCCACATCGCCGGGCCCTGGTATGAAAAAGAACGTTGTCCATATGACTTCGTTTTAATAGGGGGAATAATTAGTATAGGATTGTCAGAGGAGCATACGGATCTTACTGGTTTACACACATGCGTGAGGCCGAATAGGTATGTTGGACTATAGTGTGTCAGTGAAACAAAACACAGAGAACAAATTTTGTCTTTGATTCTGTATCGAATTGATAGGCAATGTAGGGTACAGAGCAGTCGTGAGGTCTGCTCTCATCGAGGTACTCTAAAGATGATTCGAGCAGATGTGTTTTGAACTTATTTTAAGTTTCTGGAGTATATATTGTGACGAACCAGACAGAATTGAGTTACAATTAAAGTTAAAAGTACTAATGAACACACAGGTGTTTTAGCGGCATCAACTGAAAGATATTTGCGAATAGAGCTAACGCGTCTCAGCTTAAGATATTCACCTTTCCATATGTTTATGACATGTTGGTGCATTGTGAGAATACTGTCTAGGGTAACACCTAGGTTTCATACTGACTGTGAATTTAATGTTGGTGTTGTTGATATTTATTGTCTGAGGTAAAGGATGTGAATGAGACAGTCTTTATGTTGTGATCAGAATGGCCCCAGTTTTATCATCATTCATCTGCATCTTGTTACATGTCATCCATGACTTCACATCAGAAATGCACATCACAATAGAGACAGGTTTAAATTCTCCTAAAATGTTTGTCGCTGAAATTCTGTATCATAACTGTATGGTGACGAGTCAATTTAAATTGTGCTGTCAAGCGAATCACTAATGGTTTGTACTTTGTCACGGAAGAAATTTGCAAATAGGTCCGGAAGGTCTACTGGAGAGAAGGTAGTTGGAAGTGGTGTACATTTGTTCCTTGACATTAGTTTATTAGTTATCTCAAAGAGCTCTTTGCAGCTGGAACAATCCGTGATCTTAGTACTGTAGTGGGATAGTTTTGCTAAAGGGAATATGTTTGTGACGTTCTTCTTAGCGGATTCATAATTTTTTTTATGAATAGTGATTCTGGTGGAAAGCCAAAACCTCTCTGGTTTACGGCAATGTCTTTTAGCAGTGCGAAGCTGGTCCCTAACACTGCTATACCATGGAGAACACTTTTTAAAATGATACTCTGCATTTGGTGGCTGGGATATGTTTTCAAGGAATGAACGCAGGCAGTTAAGAAGTTGTTCTGCTGTCGGATGTAAACAAGTTGTTGTGTTGTTGTTGGATGTCATGCATTAATGTGGTTCTATTTATCATACGGAGGTTTCTCTTAGTAACAAATAAAGGTGGAGCGTTATGAACTGATACGTCGAGATGGCATATAATGCAGAGGTGATCTGATGCACGTTCGTGGGATACAAGGGTCGATTGCACAATATTATCATCAGGTCTATGAAGAAACAAGTCTAAAATGTGACCAGGTTAATGAGTGGTTTGGTTACCTGACTGTTTAGTTTGAAAACATGAATGGAATCTAGGAGTTTTTACGTGTATGGGTTTCAAGGACAGTCAAAGTGAAAGCTGAAATCTCCAAGAATAATTAGGTTGCCACCTATTGAATTTCCTTACTCCAGAAGTTCGAAAACTACTACAAAAAGAGATTCAGTCAGCTTGTTTTTTCTACTAGGAGGAGAGTGGTAGAGACAGAAAAAATAGAATGACTTTTGTTCCAGCGCGAGTGTTGTTTGGACTAGTTCAAACGATGTGTGGCAGAAACTGAAAGGTTGTGTTGTATTTCAGACATTTTATTAAGAAATTCATTGTGATGAGAGCAATTCCACCTCCGCGAGTGTGTGTGTGTGTGTGTGTGGGGGGGGGGAATGACTTGATGGAGTAACTACAAAATGCGCATATTCGATTCTTTTAGGCCGTGGTAGATACATTTGCTATATTTCCTGTCGTGATAACCAATTTTCAGCCGCAGTACGGGTAACATTTGCTCCTTTAGCAAGTTTACTAATCGCTGCTCTGCCTCTCCATTATCCTCTTGGGCTATAATAAATGGATTCCATAATATTAATAACCAGCTCCTAATACTACTTTACCTTTCATCGCAGATCTTACTAACCAGTTAGCCAATGACTCCTTGAAAGATTTATTTCTTCATGGAATTTAACACATTAATTAATTTTACATCTGCGATTGTTACTTTTATCATACACATCATGAGCGTAACAAGCTCGATCAATTTCATTTATCGGATTTTCACCTGGCTTTGGTTGCTCTTGATTGTCAAGTCGGATGTCAAGTGTCTGGTCCCATGACCACGATAATTATATCCTGAAAGGCGTTTTTCTCCTGAGTGGATAGCCCACAGAGTTCACGGTAATTTTGTTAATTTTGCTGCAATATCACCCCTCGTTTTTTAATTAAAATTTGAATTGTCACCTGATTGTGTCAGTGTAATACATGTAAATTTTTTGTACCATATTGTTTACACCTGCTAGTAAGTGCTGGTCTATTATATTTCATTTCTGATGGTTATTAATTCACCTGTAGAAGAACGCCCTTGCACTTAGCACAATATAAATCCATATTATTGATTATATATAATAGATGCAATTGATTTTTTTTGGCGACAAGAAAACGAGAACCGGCCAAGTTTCATGCAGGGCTACCAAATTCTATCCGGATGATAATAATAATAGGTCCATCTGTAAGTGGTAAAACGCAACTGTTACTTAATCTAATAATGAGGTGATTAAAATGGTACTAGTTGTGTTTAGTTGACCATATGTTGATGATAAGAGATGCTTCGATGTACTTAAAGATTTTAATGAAAATGCAAAATTGTTGGATAATGATGTTATCGAGTTTATTACTGATATCGATGAAGCGCCATCTATAGACGACCTTGACGTGGAGTTTAACAATTTAGTTGAATACGATGATGTAATGCTGGACAAGCAGTCCAATCCTGCTCGGCGAAATTCTATGAAAGGGGCTCCGGATACACTTTCTTTTGGAGTGTACGAGTAAGTGTAGAGCTCCGTGAGGCTGATGTCGGCTTTTCACTGAAGACTGCACTGATTGGTAAATTGCCTGTACCTCCCAAGGGAGTAAACGACAGACTCATGACCATGAAACTCCCCCTCTTGTCTGAAAGAAAGCACCTTATCAGTTGCTATGCTCCAACCATGACCAACCCAGATGAAAAGAAGGTCAAGTTTTATGAGGATCTTCACTCTGTCATTGCCGACGTTCCAATGGCAGATAAGCTCGTCATTCTTTGCGATTTCAATGCAAGAGTAGGCTGTGATCACGTTGCTTGGGACGGAGTGCTAGTAAAGCACGGAGTGGATAACTGTAACAACAATGGTCTCCTTTTGCCCATACTTTCGCCGAGCATGAACCAATACAGTCTTTCGCCCCCTTACCTGTATCAAGACGTCATGGATGCATCCACTGGCACCTCATCGATTACGTCATTGTCAGAAAGATGGATATGCAAGATGTGCGTGTGGCCAAGTCCCTGTACAGCGCTGACTGCTGGCCAGACTTCCGCCTCATCATCACCAAGCTCAACATCCGCATTCAGCCCAAAATACGCCCACAGGGAAAGAAGGCTCCTAAACGACCGAACATCATCATGCTAAAATGCACCAGTACCAAACAGTCTCTCGTGGATGCCCGGTAAAAACGTCTGAAATACACCCCTCTTGACAATCAGAATGTGGAGACCGACTTGGCAACATTCAGAGACCAGGTCTACAGCACAGCTTCGAAAATCTTAGGACACTAAACAAGAAAGCATCAAGACTAGTTTGATGAGAACTGCAACGAGATCAAGCAGTTCCTGGATGAGCAAAACCACCTCCTTCAAACCTATATCAACAAACCCCAAGTCCACCTCTCGGAAAGATGCGCACAACAACATACGCAAAACTGTTCAGCAGAAGCTCCGTCAGATGCGAGACACATGGCTGAGCAACAAAGTTGAAGAGATTCAGTGCTACGCAGACCAGCATGACAGAAATCATACAATGCCCTGAAAGAAGCGTATTGACCTACATCCTATTGATCATCCCCCCTTCTCAACGCAGACGGGAAAATACTAATTGCTGACAAAGAGAAGATTATTTAACGATGGGCTGAACACTTTGACAGCGTCCTGAATTGCCTTTCATCCACCAATAATGAAGCCATCAGTCGTCTCCCCGAATTACCCATCAACGAAGCATTGGATGACCATCCAGCCTTGCTGGAGACACATAAAGCGATACGTCATCTCTCCAGTGGCAAAGCACCTGATTCAGACTCCATTCCAGCTTAAGTCTACAAGGAAGGGGACACAGCTCTGATAGAAAGGCGGCTCTACCAACTGTTTTTGCTGACGTGGCAGCAAGAGACGACTCCCCCACCCCAGGAATTCAAAGACGCCTACATAATCCACCTGTATAAACGCAAAGGGAACGACCAGGCCTGCAACAAACACCGGGGTATATCCTTACTCTCAATTGCAGGAAAGAAGATACTCGCCAGAATTCCACTGAACCGATTCACTATGCACCTTGACCAGGGACTACTGCCAAAAAGCCAGTGTGGATTCCAAAATGAATGTGGTGTTCGCTGCATGGCAGCTAGAAAAGAAAGGTCTACAGGGCAGTTGCGCTCCCCACACTACTTTACGCATGCGAAACGTGGACGGTGTACAAACGCCATATATATATATATATATATATATATATATATATATATATATATATATATATATATATATATATATATATATATATATATATATATATATATATATATATATATATATATATATATATATATAATATGAACAAGTTCACCGTTTTAGAGACCCTTCCCTGGCAACAACTGGCTTAATAATTATAAATAATGAACGAAGTGGCATTATAATTATAATTTAAAAAAACAAAAACAATTATATCATTGGTACTTTTCTTTTTTGAAATCGGGAGGGGGTATAAACAAACTGGAGGGTAAGCAAATACTATTTTTTGGTGGAGACATTCATTTAGATATAAATCCAAATTGACATTTATAAATATGACAATGTGAAGAGGCAAGGGGGGGTGGTCTTTTTGATACTTATTTTATAGTTTTATGGCTGAATATTGGTGTCCATAGACGCACGTAGAGGAAAATCCTCGTAAAACAACCACGACTTGATCTTTTTATTTCAGACTATTTATTTACAGTAGTTTAAAATGTCTCTTTGAACCATTTTACAAGACCGATATTACTTTTATATAAATAAAGATATTCTTCCAAACGGAAATTAAAAGAACAAGTTTTGATAAATTTAAATAATCACATTTTAAAGTTCCATTATACATAAAGATAGTAAAAGAAACCATTCAAAATGAAAATATCAGTAAAAAATCTTTTTATTAGATAAATCTCCCATCTCTTCAACTGAATATCAATAATAATGATATATTTCCCCTTTGAAATACAACTAATATCCATTAAATAGCTAGACAGCATTGTCATCTTTCAAGTAATAGATTTGGGATTTACAGGTCTATCACCTGCCTGCGTGATAAATTCATTAGGAGATAGAAAATGATGCAAACGTATAATCAAAACGAGACAATAAAAGGAGAGATTAGGAGGAAACAACTGAAGTAGTAGCGGTTAGGTATTAAGGAAAATGGATTGAAGAGGAGGAAATACCTGAATAACGCTGTACTCCAGGAATCTGAAACTACTTCTATAAAACGATGCATGCACTTGTCCCAAATAATTGATCGACAACTAAACTTTACTATAATAAATTATACTATAAAAAAAAAGAAACGCAAAGTTGAACTGTTTATCCTGATACTTGTATCAATTATTCTGATATTATGCAATAAAACAATATTCAGAAAGATTCAACTGATGGTCGTATGCCCTATTTAGAAGTCAATAAAATCTCGAAAAAGACCACAAAGAAGACAGTCCGGGATCTGATGGTTTCACAGTAAAATTTCATAAATTATTTTTGGGAAAAATGGGACATCTTTTTCATGAAAGTAATACATTTGTACATGAGCATGGATAATTATATCTCACTGAAAAGTAGTGTGTCAATGTATATATACCAAACGGCGACACTCCTAAACAACATATTTCAACTTTGATACATATTTCATTTCTAAAATGTGTCATATAAACGTTTTCATGCTTGTATATCAAACTGTACTCCCTACAATTTATACATGAAAATAAAAGAGTTTTCTTTTTGTAAAGCAGATACATTCGCGAAAACTATTTTAAATTTATATGATTTTATATTTTACACAAGAAAATACAAAACTCTTGGTCTGATCCTTGTAATATATATATATATATATATATATATATATATATATATATATATATATATATATATATATATATATATATATATATATATATATATATATATATAATAATAATAATAATAATAATTATAATTTTTAGTATTTTTTGGATGAATTAGTTATAATTTGGATACACAGAATGTTCAAAACTTCTGGTCTGCTTCTTCTACTTGATTCGAAAAAGAATTGGAATTTATTGCATGATTTTTCATTTCTACAGTAATAATTTTAAAAAATAATTTTGATGAATAAGTTAAAACTGGACACAGCATTGTTTGTTTTTTAATTATTGTAACATCAAAATCACAATGAATAAGTATCGAAAAATGGTTTTATATCGAACAAGGTAAGGCAACCCTCTCTACCCTTATATTTTCATTTTGTGTGACGAGATATTTGCTCATATGACAAAACACATTAGGAATTAATAGAATAAATGGTAGTGATACCACTTTGTGTTAATTCTCACTACGCAGACAATAATTGGCTTACTCACGATCGACCCTAAACGTCTCCAAATTCAGCTTTACAGCGTTGTACTAATATTGTCCATTGACGGGTCTTAGTATTATTATTAGTATTATTATTAGAAGAAAGGTTTTATGGTTTGAAAGCAAAACTGCCTGTCAATTTGAATTCTGTTTCAACTGTAAACTTCATAATGACTGCAATTATTTTGTTTTCTTTTGATGTTAAGGATGATAAATAGTCGTAAATTTATGTATTATATTTTTTTTAAAAAAACCTTAAAATAAATGTCATGTAGACAATATCAGTAAAAATAACAAGACAGTCAATGTTTTAATGTAAAATTCATTGAAAACGACGACAACAACAACAACCCCAGGTTCTATAAGGAAATACAATGCCAAATTTTGGTAATATAGAAGAAAAAATATTTTGCATACATTTTTATTCTTCCATGTTAAACCACAAAATGTCCCAAATTTAAATGGTTGCAATTGAAGATTTTTCATAGAATCTTGTCTACAAATACTTTAATTAAAACAGTCAGAACTGTCTTTATTTTCGGTGTACGTCACAAGCTGAAACAATCCCATTTGTTTTGGGACTGTGCCATGTTGTTAAATTACACATTACAACGGATCGTATGTACGTGCTGTCTCACCGACAAATTGAAAAAAAAAAAAACATTAGTTGGAGTCAAAAAGAGAAACCAGTCTGATAATGCAATACAATTAATCATATTGTTAGCAAAGAAACTTTATTGTAAATGTAGATATTATAAAGACGAACCGTTTGGTCATTTTTTTGGGTTTTAAGTTACTTAAATAAAAATGTAATGTAAAAAAAACCATAACAATTACAATACATAAAGAAATTGTGAATCGAAAAAGTTTGACAGTTAATGGAACTCACACTAAGGATTAATTGAAAAATGTTAAGCTCGTGAAGTCTATTAGTGTGTAAAGAAAAAAAAACATGAAATTGTTCACACGAGTTATTTATCTTACCTTTTACCTTATATGATGCGTGATACAGGTAGCTCTAAATTAGAACTATTTTTCATCCTATATATTCAATGTCTAATCATTTCATGCGATAATTAGTGTATACTAAAAGTAAACGATGTGATTTATCTAAAATATCTAGATTAATATATGGCATCTAAAAATATCCTTTATACACTTTTCTATATCCCAGACAATGAAAAAAAAAAGCATTTTCTCCAGTGCGGTGAATATAACAAATTCGAACTTGTATCTTAACTTTTGTTGACCTTTCTCTTTCTTTAGCATGCATTATTATATCTAAACTTACTCGCAACTATATAGCCAGGAATGTGCTGATATGCCGTTAAACTCTATAAATATTCTTTCAATACAAAACACTGATACATTGGTTCTTTGAATTATGAGTCGATTTCATTGTTAAAGGAAAATTGTACCATCTTGTAATTTGTATCACAATATTTTACACAGAGACGTCATTTGGGAAAGTAGGAATTTTCATGTGCTGTAAAATTGCTGTACCCTTTTAACAAAAATTAAACAAGCCTGTCAAAATTTGCACTCCCCCCCCAAAAACAAAATAATAAAAAATTGAATTGAGAACATGAGATGTGAATCCGGTGTCTTATATGGATAAGAATTTTACGCACAAAGCCTAATCTAAGAGTAATATGTTTGCAGTAAAATAACAGACACATTGAAAATGATGCACACTATCTGGCTAATATTAATGGGGGGGGGGAAATATAGAGCAGTAGTGATTTAGATGCACGCGTGCCAGAGTAGCAACCGAAAGGAATCCTACGATCGAATCAGATCCGATCGGCTTCAGTGGTTCATCGCTAGGTTCCTTATATGGTCTGTACATTAAATAACGTACTTGTGCTGCTTGTAAAACATAAAATCATGTTACGTGCCATTTGTATTTGTGTGTCTGTTAATTGTTCCAATAGATTTTAGTAATTATTTGTTTATTATGGAGAATCTTTGTTGGCTAGATACTTTTCACCAAATATATTTAACATATATTACATTGAACTGTGTTCAGGGGCTTTTATAGTAACATGGTCTCCTTCAATGGCCTCCCAATTTCTTGCAGATTCTCACAGATAAATTATTTTTTTGTAAACTAGGACAGCAATAAATATTAGAATTAGGTGTTTGGGTTTATCATTTTGTATGTGGCATGACATGTTAATTAAGGTATTAGAACTGAATGCTGATAAATTATACCAATATAAAAAATTAGAAGCGAAAAAAAAAATGAAATTAGAATCTCGTGAATATATGGCCAATACCTTAAACAGAGGAAAATTTATTTATGGCATTAGTGTTTTCTTTATAAAACCATTTTGTGACAAAAATGTTGTTTTGAAGACTTTCATATAGAGAAGACAAAGACATCTAGCCAAATTCACCCCAAACAAAGGTTTGTGTGTGGGGTGGGGTGGGGTGGGGTGTCACCTTGATGCGAGTTTATCGTGAATGCATGGTTCGATGTAAGATTAATTGGAATTTTAGAACTGAAGACTCTTGAAAGAAGCACCAGTCTCTCCTTTCGAATTAGTATTAAATGCAAT
The DNA here is from genome assembly GCA_030141615.1 of Unio pictorum. Taxonomy (NCBI): domain Eukaryota; kingdom Metazoa; phylum Mollusca; class Bivalvia; order Unionida; family Unionidae; genus Unio; species Unio pictorum. The sequence continues at coordinate 3,847,256 of JARLTB010000021.1, forward strand.
AAACCAAAATACTCCGCAATCATTAAGATATTTATACGCAAAATCAATCAAAGATTTAGATCTTTAATACCAACCAGATTTCCTTCAATATAGGACAGATAAATAAAACAGATCTTGTTGCCTTTTATCTGCAAACAAAATAGTTGTTTGCTATGTCCATATGTTTCACATAATTTCAATAAGGACCAAACTATTCGGACTCAAGAACAAAAATAGACTCCTTTCTCGACAACCATTCACCGAAAACAAAAGTACTAAAGTATACATTTACAGGTATTATCATATAGTTTGTGAAGTATGAAGGTAAAGTTCGGAAGCCGTCCAATTGGTATCTGTAAGGAAAATATATATGGAACTTGATCAAATAAATCTGCATTCCGAGTAAATGTCAGCACACTAATAAAATGGGTCTTTGAACTTGATATGGGTCAAGCCCCTTTTTTGTTCTGGGTTTTGTTGTTTTTGTTTTGCATATCAAGTCTAAATTAGAATTTTCTATGCATTGTTTCCTTTCACAATGACTAAGATAAACGAAAAATGAAACAACATAGAAATAATGAGGAAAAATCGAAAGAAAAATCTGTCCCATATTTTGACAACATCGTGCAATTTGTTGGAATTCTCAGCATCGGAAACAGTAGATTTCGGAACAATTTTATTCTTCCTGAAACGATGGCGCAGAGGTGGGAGGGGATCTGGGTATTTCTCCAAAGTTACAATGCCTCCGTTCTCATGCGAATTAGATTCCTCCTTAATGACGACTCCATTTTTGCGCGTTTCGTGATCGTCCTCGGCAAGGACCTTGACTTTGACCAACTGCGTATCTGTTTCATTTGAGTGCGTTGAGCGATCCGTACATGTGACAGAGGCAAAGATGCCTGTAGCAGTACTGCATACCGGTGATACCATGACTTTGGGATCCCATTGATGTATGAAGGAGATCACAGCACACACAAATATTGTAACAGCAGAAAGCACCACGTTAAGTATAACATAGATAGCTGAAAAGGAACAGAAGACTTCGTTTTAAAGATGTCGGATCTTATTTGAAGGAACAAAACTACTATAAAAAAATCAGCTGGTATTATGTTATATTACACCGTTTAATGGTCAAAGATGTGTGTAAATACTCATAACATATGGCTAGATGTGATATTCAAGCTGCCTTGCAGACAAAAAAGCAGCTTAAATCTGATATAGCCCAAAGAAACCAAATTATTGATGTGCAGTTTCTATGCACATCACTAGCATCGAAATTTAGCACTTTATTTAGTTAAGTTATGGAGAGAAGGGATTAAAAACACATTCAGATGCATGGTCAGGGGAGAGTGGTATTTGACCTTTCTCTGATACCTCTCTTCGCGAGGTAGGATTTATGTTATTGACAATAAAAGCAAAATCCCAAAATAAACAAAGTGTATTTAGTTTCATGAAATTATTATAAATACTTTTCGAGTTAAGTGCTAGCATAAAAATTGAATATTGTGGTGAAGCCATCGCTGACGATATCAACATCGCATTGTTTCTACGACAAGTTTGATACTATAATTTTGGTACTGAGAATGATCTAGGAAAAAATGTAAATATACCTTAAATTTGTAATTTTATCGCCTGTACCAACATACAAAAGAATAGTGGTTTCATTGCCTTTCTGATAGATGCCATTAATGAGTTAGAGATTTGGTAATTTGCCCCTTTGCTGTTTTGAACAGTTTTTTGTTTGTTTGAGATACATATATTTATTTTTTATTATTTCGTTTAGTTTTATGATTCTGCAATGCCTTACATTTCATATAACTATTTCGGTCAATATATTTTTTATTAAAATGTTAAAGTTTTATATTCTTACCAATAAGAGGAACCTGGTTTGAGGCGGGAATGACAGTTAGTACGGCCGCAAGTCCCAGAAAGTGAGCAAGGATGATTGTTGCAGCATAATTCATTTTATCTCCGGAAGATGATGGAATAACAAAAGAAAGCACACTTAAGAATGACAAAATAATGGTGGGAAGGAAAATGTACATTCCATAGAAACTTGAACGCCTTTGAAGAACAATATTAAAATATAGCCTGGAGCGCTGCAAAGCAATTCCATAATTGGTCTCTGAGACAACCCTCTTTTCAGCCGAGCATTTACTCTTATCTAGGCTCCATTCCGCGTTCTCTCTGGAAAAGTAAAATGTTGTAATATTTTCGATTTAATTAGTATATATTATACAGAAAAGTACCGTGTGCATAGAGAAAAGGGTTTTAATATTAAATATTTAATATTAATCTATTAATATTACGGACTAATCTTTTCGTCTTACTTCAACATTGGTTCATGCACTTTCTTGAATCACAGGATTGCTGGACACACACACACACACACACACACACACACACACACACACACACACACACACACACACACACATACATACATATATATATATATATATATATATATATATATATATATATATATATATATATATATATATATATATATATATATATATATATATATATATATGTACTTAATGCAATTTATTTATTGCAGAAGTATTTGATGGAACATTGAAGTTTTTGTGTGTGTAGAGAATGAATAAGGTGGAAATTTAAAACTACATTGAAATTAGTGAAACGTTCAGAGAAGTACATGTGGTTAACCTTATCACATGCCTAACCAATGTCATGGGACATAGGGAGGAACATAAAAATTTCTAGAAATGTAATGAGATTGTGAAAACAAATCATAACTGATCTGCATTGTCCAAGATGCAAGAAAAAAGAGACTACTTGTCCATTTATTGTTTTGTGTTGTGCCATGGCTGTTCACTTAGAAGAAGGCTTTTTGTTGCCACCACAATCTCCAAGTGTAATTTCATAATATGTGCAGAGACTAATAAAGAATTTACCGTGTGGAATAAAATTGTTAAAAATATATTCAGTGGATCATATTGAAATAATGCTGACCAAGATTTCTTAATCGTTTCTAGGATACCTGACAGCAATATAAAATCAAGTAATGTTTCTTTAAAGAAAACATTAAACTCATTGAGCGGTAAATAGATGCATTCAAATCATTTAGTTGCTTAGTAAGAGATATACTGTCATGTCTTTCAGTCTTTTCTCTTTCTTGCTTTCTTTTATTTAAACCACTCTGGTGGCCTAGTGGTTAGAACGTCCGCCGTGGAATCGAGGGTTATTGGGTTCGATGACAGGCCGAGTCATACCAAAGACTTACAACAAAAAATGGTACTAACAGCTGCCTCGCTTGGAGCTCAGCATTTAGAGGTTAGTGATAGGACTGGTCGGCCTGGTGTCAGGCGGGAATGGGTGGGACACCACGCTACATGTCGGCGGCATGATTCCCCAGTGTTAAACATCTATATAAACTGCCTCACTGCAGACATCGCAGCGATATGACTGAAAAATTGTTAAAGCTACATTAAAATTCCTAATCAAACAAACAAGCAAACAAACAAAGCTTTCTTTTTTATTTCTTTAACTGTAGGTCAGTAAATTTGTAAATGTCAATGGAAAATATTACATGCTTCAAATAAGACAAAGAGATTTACACAAGTCTATTATTTTAGAGACTAACCAATTAAATATTGTTCAGGCAGGATAAACAAGGGGCGCAATATATTATACCAGTTAGAGTAAATATAATAAGTTATGATCTCTTCTAACTGTGCTGTATAATTTATTTAGTGTGCTGGTACTGAACACTATATTCATCTTCTTTAAATTTAATTTCTCCAAGAAAAGTTATAAAATGACACACATAATTCTAAGTAATCATCAGTTTCATGTTACCTAATCCAAAGTCAGAATGTTATTGCCGAAAGTTATGTACCGAGCGTAGACTACACAATGTCAAGTCCAACTGAACATAAAACTAAATTTAGATCAGTCTAAAAATTATTAGGAAATCTGTTATTAAATGTTCGTTTTAAAGATTTTACAAATATCATATACTTTTTTCTACATATATGGCTCGCACAGATTCATACAGTATATGTCGCACGCATCATTAATACTTATGATATATAAGTAGTGAAGGGAACGATATAGCTTCAACGGGAAAATATATTACAGCCCCCCCCCCCCTTTCGAATGATATAGCCTCAACATGTTAAGCACACCCAGTTACGATATAGCCTGAATAGGAAAAGGTTGGGTTTTGTATAGGAACAGGCGGGTGAAGTTACGGTACTGGACATTGGCAACAATGATGCAAGGGGCTGACCTGAATACAAGTAACTATAGGTAGAGACATGTATAATCTATGTTGTGGTTTTGACCGAGAAAGGAAATCCCTGTCAAGGGGTTACATTATTTATCTCCCAGCGAGCCTGGAAGGTAATTGCATTATCTGTCCTTCAGTATTTTATGTATATTTTTGATTCAGCTGGGGCATAATGGAGATGCTTAACAAAATTAAAATAGAGCATGTTTGATGTAACAATGTTTGACATAACAGATTTCGGGCTGTTGCAAAGTTTTCAGTAGTTGTTAAGAGAGTCGGGAGGCTACGGGGTATATAGGTCTATAGTCTATGTGCATGGATCAGTGTTTTCACAGTTCGTTTCACAGAGCATTCAGAATTTTATCCCATCTGTAGCACAGTCAATTTTCAGGTCGGCATCATTAATTGTAGCTAAGAGTATATAATTTTTTTCACACAAAGTTTTTAGAACTAGTTAGGTAGCTTTAGCTACATTTTATAACTGACCTAAAAATGTTAGGCCTGCATATAGCTTAAAATTGACCATGCTGGGTGGAACGAACTAGCATAATACCAAACACTCAAAATAGTATGCATGTGTGTGATTCACCTACCTTAAGTTACTATGTTTTTGTTATATACTTGTTTTTGTTGTTTGAGTTTACGTCAAACAGAGCAGAAGACAACAAGAGTTTCCTTATTCAAAAGTAGTTCTTAGCGAGTGTACACCTTGAATGAGACGACTGCTCTGAGATGCCTAGACTGAGAAATGAAAAGTAAGGTTAGCAAAACAGCTGGATTTCTCTGTTGCATTGGTGAGAAAAATACAATAGAGACATAGATATAGACATGTATATGACGTATGCACAAACCAATGAACATCAGTCTGTCACACCTTTAAAAAAATCGACTAAAGCAAATTAGAAAAGATAGTCAATGTTTTTGGAAGCAAAGATAAAATACAAACTATAAAATTAGACTAAATATTTTAGGCAAGAAGCAAATCTTTTCGAGGCAATCGGGTAGTTATTTCTTTTTCTTCTAGTTTGTTCTTTTCCTCCAAGATCATCTTAGTTTTGTTATCGCTGATGTCCTCTTTTTTCATTTTATACTCCTGTTTTTCCTTCTCTTCCTCTTCCTTCCTTTCATTTCTTCCGTTTCTATTTTATTTTTCCATTCTTTCGTCCTCCTTTTGTCCTTATCATCCGCCTTTTCCTTTTCTTCTTTAAGGAGATCTATTATATATCCTAACACTTTCTTAAGTTTATCTCCAACTTAACTCGATGGGGACTGTACTAGTGATCATCGTCCAGTTTTGTTTACATTTGCTCTATCATCCCCAAATTGTCGAGAACATCTTGTATTTTCTGCATCTTTTCAATGTGATTAGTTGCCATTTTAGTTTATTCAATGTTGAAAGGCGCGAATGACTATCGCTTGACTTTATATGTGTCATGCACAAACGTGAAACAAAAAACACTTTCTCATAATAACTTCACATATTTATTTGCTATACATACAGAAGGGAAGGGGAAAACAGCATCCATTTATTTAGCATCCACACAACGTACGCACACACATACTACTTCAAATATATTATCCATATAAGGGAAGAAAAAACATATACTATCCACACACGGGAAGAGGAAAAAAAAACAAACCCCAAATATAATATCCATACACGGGAAGGAAATAACAAACAACCACCCAAATCTACTACCCACAGAAAGTACGCGCACGCATACAAACCAAAAATCAACTATTCACACACGGGATGGAGAAAAAACGTTTAAAAAAACCACATACACAGACACACATCAGGAAGAGCAATTCGAATCGTCTTTTTTCTGATGATCTGGTTAGCCATGAAAAGGGCTGTTCTTTTTTTAATAAAAAAAACTCCAGATGCACCAGCTTAATGCTGCCACTTCCCATGTCTAGTCCCACACACGCATGGTCTGCTCCATTCCTGCTTCCAATTGATGCATGTGGTTGGTTATTTTTATTATTTTATTATAGCAGAGGGAGGTTATTTGCCTCACTGTCCCGCTCCTTCGTCTAACACAAGTTGTTGTTCCTTCTGTCTTCAGTGATGGACTGGCATTCTTACCTCCTGTGGACGTTGTATTGGCTGTTGTGGATGTGGCTGTCGTTGACATTGCTGTGGTGGTGCGAACAGTTGTGGAGGCGTTCAGGCTTGACCTCACAGAGGTCTAAGCATGAGGTGAGGGTGGCTATCATCTTTTTAATCCATTAAATTTTGGATGTAGGTGGTGCTGATAACTTTTCTGGTGGAATTTGAAATTCTTATTCTCCTTAAATGTCTTGGTTACTGGGTAGTGGTTGTGGTTGTGGTGGTTTTGTTTTATCAGGCTCTTAAAATCTGTCAGAGTCGACGCAGCTGTATCTGCTACAGATTTTTGATGAAAGCATTGCAGTTGACCGTACCTTTGCGATTTTTCTGTTTGTCTAATAAATTTCTGCGATCCATCAACGATTGCAGTTCGAATTGTAAGTGGGAACTCGCGGTCAAACGAGCATTTGGAGGTAAATATGGGGTTCATTGTTCTTGCTAATGATGGTATTACATCTATCATTTGTAAGGCACTAAGGACAGTTTTAGTCCTTCCATTCGATTCTGATTGTCACGTCTGAGATATTTTGACTCCATAAGTAACTTTTTTCTGCTTGTTCCTTTTATCTTAGACTCATGGTCAAAACACCTCCCAAACATCCAAACCAGCATGAGTCCGCTATTCCTTTCAGAAGAGGTCATAAATAAAATCCTCCGCGTTGCACCATCATCTCTTTCTTTTCACGGATGAGTTTTTCTTTTGAACAATTTGGCGAAGAACGTGTCGATGTTTGTCTAAGCATTCATTCTAGTGTTTCTACAAAGGTTTTGCTCTTTCAAGACATTAAGTCAACATTCGCTATCAGTATTGATACTATCTTTGGAGACTGGTTCAATGAGTTGCTTTCGCATGGGTGAAGGGGTTTGGACAGGACAGACAACAAGCATGGCTAAACGAGGAGACAGTCCTTTACATTTCTTCCCTTCTTTAGCCAGAGATTAGTGTACACATCATTTAAGGGACATCTTTATGGTTCACAAGCAAAAAACACACAGACGTCCATCACTAGACATGCATCATTTATCTTATTTGTTTGAAAAGGTTTGACAGAATAATCCGTTTTGGTTGCTCCTTCTTTTCTTTGGACGACTGCGTCTTTTCAGAGGTAGACGTTGATGCTTGACTAAGTGTTTGTTTTCCTTTCATTTTTCCTTTTCTTTTTGGACAGAATAACAGCGATGATGTCGGGATGCATTTCTTTGAAAGGACATCCTTGAGCATTCGGGAGGACGAAAACAGTGGCCGAGAGGTCTAAAGCGCTTTCCGTTTCGGATCACTGGCATCTCACCTCTGTCTGCGTGGGTTCGATCCTAAGATTCGGCTAATGTAGTTATGTGAGAAAGCTTGCCAGTAGCTTCTCGTGGGTCGGTGGTTCTTTCCGGGGGTTTTCCCCGGGTACTTCCTCCACCATTAATACTGGTTGCCATGTATAGCCTATCGTGTGCTAAAAATGGCGTTAAACTCTAAACAAACAAACGAAAAAAGGACAAAAACACTGATCCACATCATTTTCCGCAGGTCGTTTTTAAACTGGAAGGCGTCGCCACTGATTGTCTTTACGTCGTTTCAACTTGAGGAGAGGCATCACGTGTCGTATACGTGCTCGTAGCGGACTAAATCTGGACAATGCTTTTTTGGAGAAATCCATTGGGATCCCATTCTAAGAGGGGTGAATGATGACCGCTCATATAGAATCTCTACCTCCAGGTTTCAAAAGGATTTGCTTTTGGGTTTGAATGTCGATGCGATGTTTGGCCAGTTGCATCAAGACTACTTTGTCTCTCTCATGCGTTTGCTATGAAGTGGAATGTGAATGATGCTTTGAAGTAATTGCAGTAATTGACGTGCTGTCACTGTAAACCATCATAAGATTTCTTTGAGACTGGCTTCTCTGAGAGTGACGAAACGATTTTACGGGAAGATGAAACTGAAGGAACCTCATGTTGGCTATATGTGAGGCAGGCGCCAAAGTGTCAGAGGTTTTATATATTTTGTTGTTCTTGTTGTTAAGTCGACGACTGGGACTTATGCTGTAATGAGCTTTACTTTGTTGAAACAAATTTTGGGTGATGTAAATGACACTAGCATTACAATGATGCCATTTACGCGTAAACCGCAGTTTAATTAATTCTTCGTCTTCTTCTAAGATGCCGTCACAAATGACCAGATGGATTAAATTGGGGTCAGACATGATTGTCGTGTTCGCCAGAAATGCCGTCCACAAACACGATGGAACCGTCTTGATGTGTGAGGTTTACGATCGACTATCCTGCTCTGAAGGGAGTGGTTTTCACTGGACGTTTGAATTTAGGATTTCAACTTTTGGGCATAATTTGCCACATCATTGGTCCAAGTCTCGAAACCCAAAAGTTTCCAGTCATGTACATCTGTCCAGTGAGGGTGTAAGTCACAAGCTACACATAAATCGTCGTATACTTCTGAAGGCGCAATGTTTTTAACATAGTGAGTAACTCGTGTAAATTTAAATGGACCACTGTCCTGTTTTACTGGTGGAAAGGTACTGTTTGTAAAGAGTACACACGGAATCGGCTGGTAAACCCCAATTCATGCGAGATAGTTCTAGCAATAAATGTTGGTAATCCTTCACAGTTTGAATACTCTCATTGATTTTCTTTCACTGCATTATTGTATCACAATTGATCAAGGTCGTGACGTCTATCCCGTTTTATACCCTCGTTTCTCGGAAGCAATAAGTGTACTGTCTGTACAGAGATGATCGTACCCCAGTGACGAATCTAAATGGTTCACATACCGTTCAGAAATTTCTTTTTGACTTAACTTTATGTTGTGTAAAATATGTTGGTAATCCTAGAACGTTTCTTCGAGAACTCGTAGCAGTATGTCTTCCGTGTAGTACAATCCCCCACCACCACCACTAACAATTCGATCCGTCATATACGTGAGTAGTTAATCAATGCCTGACCACTGGAACATTGTCATCTGGATCAGTTCTCTTATAGCATTCAGGTACCAGTAGTCTATACATCGGATGAAATTCTTCTTGCGTTGGACTTGTAGTTTGACCAACTCTAGGTAAATGCGTTCTCTCAACTCTAGATGCAAACTACGAATATGATATTGTAAAGTATCTTTGATCATGTCTGTAATTATTTATACCCATGATGGGATCACTTCCATTTGTCCGTATTTTATTTATAATTTTCTCCTAGAGCGAAAGTAATTTAAATAGTGAGTAATTTCGGACCACTACCATTCACGGTAACGGTCAAGAATGGTAAAAACATCTTTTGATGTAAGCAGTCTAAAGAGAAATAATCGGATAAACGCAGACTTCATCCAGAACAATCTGACTAGTGTATTGACTTTTCTCAATTTCCTCTTGTGAATTTATGACACACAAGTTCCTCTGTCTCCAATCGAGATTTTGCTCTGGTTAGCCCTTGCCAAACTTCCTTGTAGATTTTCTATTGCAATTCATTTGGTAATCCTTGAATATAATTTTGTAATGGGCTTTAAATACTTGTCTAGGTGTTGTCCATCATTTGACCCCTAGCCAAGTTGGTTTCTTAAACGACATGGTATATCACTTCAATAATTAGGGTCCCACTAAAGGTGGGTAGTAACAATGAGAAGACCATTGAACATGTTCAAGGTAAACGGAATATTTCTGATCCTTTTAGTGAAGTGATACACCGCAACTGAAGCACTTGTCCTATCAACCTCGCCCAAGGAGAAAAATCCGGCTCTGGCAAATTCTTCGTGGCTAGCTCCCCCAGTATAATTAGGCCACATTCCTAGAAACGTTTGAAGACGACCTTCAAAGTCTCAGTATTCACGCAAACGCACATATTCGTCTTTCACAGACTCGTTTCGATGAGGGTACGGTTAAATCCTGCGGGAGTTTGCTCAGGGTAGGATGACATCCATAGGGTGGTAGACGCATGGTCTCGCTTGGAAGGTGACATCCACCTTGAAAACCAGTAGGGAGTTCACGATAACGAGTGACATAGCTTTCGCATTTTCAGGTTTGACACGCACAACATCATTTTCCATAGTAGAAATTGTAGTAGCAGTCATAGCAATGCTCCCATGATTTGGTAGTGAATCGCAGAGGTCGCATAGTACGACACCCATGCAATTGCTAGGTACAGCATCGCACTCCACTTCAAAACCCCGAACTTGAATGATGTCTGTTTAAAAGTATTCATATTTCCTGCTTGATCTTTGTAGTTACAATGAACTACCGGTCATGAACGTTTACCCGTTTTATATGCTGACCAATATCTACATATCTATACGGCAAAGTCAAGTGATAGGAAAGTCGCACTCGCTTGTGGTACTCGATTTGGTTGACTGTTTCGAAAGGTCGACTGACAATTTGGTGGGTGGGTAAACTTCCAATCTTCTGCGGTTCGTAGGTGGTCATTTAAAAGTTTCAATCCTGTCCAGACTTCAAAGCTTCTTTCATCACAGAAAAGTTCACCACTCAACTGGTGCTATAAGTGAGTCAATCCTTTCACTTTACGCTCGTCGTGCACTTCTTTTATTTGTCTCGTATTCGTAGCCGTATATATTAGGACCGCCACTGGCAAAACTTAGTATCTTGTCGTCAGGGTGCTGGTTTTTCCAGGCTCCCAAACAATATCCTTCCATTTTAGGGCAACAGTGACCTAAGCGATGAATGGAGATGCAACTGTCTGTATTAAAATACAGCACATGATCTCCTAACAGTTTTAAAACGTCGTAAAGATTTAAGCAAGCATTGGCTGCAATGACGACATTTCGAAATTTGTCTGTCTCTACAAGGTACAGTTCTTTTTCGTAATCGATTAGCATTAGGTGCTGACCAAGGATGTTCACATGTTTAATTTATTTAGTTTTGTTGTGAATCATCTGTTTGTAGGGAGGGGGAAGGATCGGCTAAATATTATGTCTTGGAAAAACACGGTCGTTGTGTCATTTTGCCCCACAAGCAAATCCATATCACTTTGGCTAACGATCACTCAATCGTTTTTCTTCACGTGGCCTAAAGTGATGTCTTCCTGCTTCTATTATTTCTCTTTGAATTTATTTTGGTCTTCAGGAGAGCGACCTAGGAAGGATAGCCACTTGCTTCTTGTTTCAGTTTTAAATAGCATCTACGTATGCTGCAAAAATGCCTTTCTGAGTTTGGTCAAATTTTTGGCATTTTTCTGTCTTTTGAAAGTGGTAAATTTCGTACACGTCAAAATTCTTGTATCCCAGGTCCAGAACTTTGAACTATTCCACTCTGACCCTCGTTCCCGTCAAAGTGCATTCTTTCTGGATGTGCTGACAAGGTCTGTCATGATTGCACGTTTCGGTACAAATACGGCACAAGGGAAACTTCAGTGTTCCTTGGTAATGGTGAGGTGGGAGTGAAGGATTTGCATTTAATCAATCCTTCATATTGTCGAATGTTGTATTGGTCGATGTGTTACGTCAGCAATTGCGGATGCTGTGAGGGAACGGGACATTATTTGTTCTTGTAAGGATGCAGAAAAAACACGCCCAGGGATGATTCTTCGGAATTCTACTCATCAGCTGGTTAAAGCAAACAGATGAGATTCGTCCGTCCTCCGTACAAACTGTTTCGCGGGTTCAGGGGGTTTACCAACTTGTAACTTTCCACGATGCGTTTAAACACTGGATCAGTTTTAAAACGGCGATCGTATTCGTGTTAACACATTTCCACCATTTGGTATCCTTGTTGTTATAACTTCGAACGCTGCCGACAATTGGCATGGTACAAGTCTTCAACGGTACCTTGTAAAAACTGATTATTGGTAACAGAGGAGACATCCGTGAAATATACATCTGTTAAACTCTTTCACGATCATAGGGTTTTCTAAATCTCAGCCATCCACCGAATACATTCCAATGGTATTTTCTCCTCCTCCATTTCTGGCATGTTGGATACATTTGTCTTCCTTGTCGCACAAGTAATGTAGCCAGCCTAGCAATTTTAAATATTATTAACGTTTAGCAAAGTTGGTCGTTTGAATTCTTATGACAGCCAGCGTGTTTTCGGGCATGAATTGTTGGCTGTATGCTAAGGAAACGCTTTGGCAATGGTGCAGGCTTCTTTCAAAAGTGATGCCATGAATATAAGCCAAGACTCCAGCTTCAATGCGCGGCGACAGGTTATATTTCTGCCTATTACTTTCTTCTCGTTTCCCCACGATATGATGCGATCGTTTCATCTTGACTGAAAAAAGTCAAATGACTAGATTTTAAACGCCATGGGTCCCTATATCAATGTCAAGTCAGTGTCTTCCATCTCAATATTCATTTCACTCTCAAACCGACCAGAAAGATGGAATAGCCCACACTTCATACAAAACGTTTGTTCAGACGGACTACTCACCGTACTATCGAGATAAAAGTGAAGATACTTGCCATGTTTATCAAAAGAAAGGGCATTGGGTTACATAATCCAGACTGTCAATAAAGCAACAATGGAGCCAGAAGTGACAAAAGAAAACACACCTGTTATCATTGTTAAGAGAAAGAAACTAAAAAATCCCAGAGGGAGTGAACTAAAAGAAAAGGAAGTCTATCAACCTTTTAAAGTGCTATATTGTGAATTGGATTGTAAAATTTGCTTCAGAATATACCCGGCAGAAAACGTGTCTTGATTTTAGAATAAGTACCTACACTCATGCATTCACATACGTTCATCATGGTGTTAAAAAAGGGATTTTGAGTTTAATTTGACTTTGGAAAAATTAATACTACCTCTTTCCCAGACAAGTGGAAACAACCTTAGGGTGTTTGTTTTGTATGTCAAAATAACTAAGGACCGGGACGCACTCAGATTTGCCACGTCCAATGGCTACTTCTGGACTTGCTTCTGTCAATGATTTGGTAGAAATCACTAGGGTGGGTATCTAAGCCGTAGTAACAAGGTCTGGCTGTTTGGCTCTGGAAGGTATTTTCTCTTGGGTCGTATTAAAGAAGCTTGATACATTTGTTTCCAACTCCTTAACTCTGTCAAAATGTACAAGAGTACCGTCACCGCTTGGCATTCACTGTCCTCTTTTTATCCTAGACTTTGTTTCTTCTCTGCTTCTTCTTCTTCCTGTCGTTTGCTTCTTATTGCATCTTCTTCTTCTCGCTGTTGCTGTTGAAGGAAAAAGGTTTGTTATCCTTCTTTATGCTGCTATAAACGTTTCTCCAATATTTCGTTCTGTTTCTGTCTGCTCTTCCACTATAATTAACCGCGGTTCACTTCATTCCCTTCACCTGTTCTCGTCACAAGATGTGGACTAACGTTGAATCATCTACCCTCGTTTCGTCGATGCTGTTCCGCACGTACTTACCCATGTAATTCAAATCATCATCGTCAATCATCCAGATCACCGATGTGTGGATTTGTAAAAGAAGATCTGTGTGGAGCGATATGGCTGTCTGAAGATAGTCATCATCTACGGTCCCGAAAATTATAAGGTTTGAGGAAGAGAGAAGACCTCAGCGATGCCCTCTGTGTTAAGGGAATGATGTTCACAAAATACCTAAAAATTATTTCAGTCCATTTTATATTTTAGGTGTGAGAGTTTGATGTTCATCAATCTATGTCTATACCTAGTGTAGCGTGTGTTCAGGTCAGACACTGGCTATAGTGTTACTAATGTCTAGTACCGTGACGTCACCCACCAGTTCCATTCCTATTATCCATATACAAAACCAACCTGTGCCCCATTGAGGCTATATCGTCCCAGGGTGTGCTAAAATTGTTGAGGCTATATTGTCCCAGGGGAGGGTCTGTAATGTATTTTCCATTGCGGCCATATGGTACCCATTCATTACTGTTTTTTATTGCGCCTAATCTTTAGAAGCTCTAACCGCTTTACAACACATATAATGATTACAAAAACAAAAAACAAAACTAACACCATTAAATTAGAAAACATAAAAGTGCTGTAAATATTTACGGTAGGAAACATTATTAGGTCTAAAAATTGGTTCTTGTAGTCGAAAATGGTGTTTTAAGAGCCCTCTTGAAAGGGATCACTGACCTTGTATCTAATTGCAATGGGCAATTCAGTCAACGTTGCTGGGTCCTGGTATGCAAAAAGACCGTTGTCCATATGGCTTCGTTTTTGTCCAATATCGTGACGAACATCTAAGGCCAAATAATGTGATAAATATATAATTAAAATGTCCAAGACATAGGAACTACGACAATCTGATGCATATTCCGGTTGTATTTTGCCGAGATAGGCATCAGCTTTCACTTTGCCCGGTGCGAAATAAGTTTTGTAAACACCATAGGTTCATTCAGGTCCCGTAGAAGTTCATTCGCGGATGAACTGGATATTGTTATAGCAGCAAAGGGGGCGAATCGGACAACTTGGCTGAGCGTCAATTTGGCTAATCCTTCCTCGAATTGCTAGCAATTTCATCGAAAAAATAGACGACAAAGTCGTTGTCGCACCCCCTTTGCTGCTATGGGGTTAACACAATCCTTAAAATTGCTAGCAAATTACGATTTCAACCGAATATTTTATCAAATCCGATACGATATCTTGATCTCGGGTCGTGCAAATTTATCGTTACAAATCCATGTGAGATTGACTGAGCGTGACTAAAGAAATTTTTAAAGAGATTATAATCCATATCACCGCCACACCAAATTTGCCAAATATTTCGTAGCGTATGTGTGTCAACTCCGTTGAATACAGCAAGAATATTGCAGTTATCTCTGATCAATTTTGGTATTTGAGTGTATCGTTGAGTGACATAAATCACGTCAGTGTTTTTATGCCTGCCTCTTGAAAATATCCTAGCATCATTCTTTTGATTGTCTAACATGACATCATCATATACGACCAAATTGCTAATACCTCCATCAATAACATCAATACTCGGTGCTTCCTCGATATCAGTTATAAATTCAATAAGACCCTCGCCGGTGATTTCTGCTGTCCTTTCGTTGTAATCCTTTAACACCTCGTAGCATCGCTAATCATCCACACTCGGAGCTACTAAATACAACTTGTCCCATTTAATCCATCTCGTTATCAAATTAAGAAGCAGTTGTGTCTTGCCACTTCCAGATGGTCCGATTATAATCATGCGAATAGAATTTGGTAGCGCTGCATGATGCTTAACTGGTTCTAATGTTTTTCTCGCCGAAAAATCAATTACAGTCATGTTATTATAAATAAAATATGGATTTATATTGTGTGAAATATAAAAAGCGTACTGGCACAAATGACTTGACGACGATTACAACTAAAAATAACAGATCAGCACTTTCTGGTAAGTGTGTGCAATGTGGTACAAAACAATTTAGATTTGTTTCCCTTGATAAAATCAAGGATTTAAAAAAAAAACGAGGTGATATTGCAGCCAAGTTAGTAAAACTCCCAGGTGCACCTTGTGCGAAGTATCCAGGAGAAAAACACCTTCCGGGGTATAGATATTGTGGACCCGAGACCAGACTCGATATCAGACTCGATGATCAAAACCAACCCCGATGTCAGCGCACCTAATGAGGTTCATCAAACTAATATATTATTTCTGCCGCATGATGGTTTTTACAAGTATGCGCTAACCCTAGTTGATGTTGCGAGTCGATACAAACAAGCAGAACCGCTAAAGACAAAACCATCAACTGAAGTGGCTTCTGCGTTTGAAAGGATTTATCGAAGGGGTCCTCTGCATTGGCCAAATCTATTACAAGTTGATCCTGGCAAGGAATTTCAGGGTGCAGTGTTATCAACAATGAAGCATCATAATGTCATCATCAGACGAGGAAATACTGCATTACTTCGCGATCAGGCAATTGTTGAACAATTTAATCGCACACTTGCTGAGCGGTTATTTGGATATTAATACGCGAAGGAATTTATTTAGGATAAACGATCTCGTGAATGAGTCAAGAGATTACCAGGCGTAATTACCGCGCTGAATAATGAGATTACTCGAACAATAGACATGAAACCTAACAACGCGATTAAAAAAAGTACATACCTGTAAAACCACAAAATGATTTTTCAAAACAACCAATACTCGGTAATGTCACTGTTAGGTATTTATATGAACCAGGAGAGCTTGAAGGTGGCAAAAAAGGGCTACTGATCCTATTTGGAGTGTCACTGCACATAAAATATCTAGCATAACACGATCCACGATTAAACTGCTCCTCAGCGTGGATTTAATCGTGAACAACTACAATTGATACCCGAGGATACTCAATTACCACCGCGTGGTCTTAACTAGCACCTCTGCGTCTGTTGCACTCAAGACATGTCAGCATTACATGATCTCTGGCATGACCAATACGGCTATTTTTCTGTCTACGGTAAATTGTCGAGAGTCCTTATCCGACCAACACCAACTCATTATACAATTGCAACTCGCGCAGTGATTATTCTGTTGTTGTTTCAGTGTAATTATTAATTCAGCATCAATGTCAAATTCTCTATTATTTCTTTTATCCTGTTGTCTATAACCAGACAGTTTTTTTCTGATTATATCATCACTGACAATATCACTTATTGTATTGTAGTGTCATTATAATCTAAAACAACTCTTCGAAGTTGATTTATTCTTCGTTCTCTGGATACTACAAGATAAACTAAATTCGACCACTCGATGTGATCATCCTTGATCCAAACAATTGTATCGGATATAGTTAATCCATGTGAAGAATGTATCGTCGCTGCGTAACCTTGCGTCCACGGGGATTTATCAGCACGCAATGCATCTTCGACGACGTTGATATCAACCAGCACAATATCATTTAATACGAGAATTTGCTATTCTGTCCCTGACTATGTCAGGCCAGGAATATCAACTTCGATATTCTGTTTTCGTGTCTCCTTGGGTCTATAACACAACGGCACTGGAAGTGTTGAAAATTTTTCTTTATGCGTGTTAAATAACTTCATCTGAAGTGTGTCTATGACTATTTTTCTACTTGCCACTATCAAATCGTTTGGTCTCCACGCTTTCCAAAAATAATTTGATGAGGTTTCTGAAATTATTTCACGCGCTATTTCACATTGAATTCTATCCGGTTGTAATCTGATTAGTTTTTTGAACTCGCGTAATTGTTCATCAAGTGCTCTATGATCAGTATTAATGTATTCTTAGTAGTCTACAAAATTCTTTAGCCAATTATGCGGGGATAAACCGACAAATGGTGGTGGTTGACCATGATCGCCACACATGATGACTTTTGTATTCGATAGCAATAACCAATCGATAAACCTTTGTAATACATCTTACGACACAGTGCATATCTCATCCCAAATCACGACTTCAGGAATATATTTCTCGCCCATTCGATCAGGAGTCCATTCGTCACCTTTCCATCGAAAAAAGCTGTGATAAGTGCAAGCATTGATTCCTCGTTGTTTCATCTCTCTTGCAAGTCTGTGGGTAGGTGTTTGCACAATCAAGTTTGATTTCCCTCGAAATAATTCTATAGCACGAGTCGTCTTTCCTGACCCACCACAGCCGTGGTTTTATGTCTACATATTGGATCGGATATCGACGGTGCATTAGATAGTTCTGATATCTGATTATTTTTCAAGTAATTGTTTTCAATCGTAACATCTGCTGATTTGGAATAATCAAACGGTATTTCCTTTTTAATTCTCCATGATCCCAAACTCTCGTCGAAATTAGTGAATTCAGCCACTGCTTCGCTGTGTTTTACGTTTATATAAAATAAATGAGTGGCTACTCCAACTGCGGATTCAGGAAATCTATTTATCATCGAAAGTAAATTAACAGAAGCATAATCAAGGATAGATGACCATAAGTACGTGTATTGAGGATTTTCTCCGTCGTTATAAGTAACAATTGTACCCAATTCGGTTCCATCGGACAAGAAAGCGTCTTTACGATTTATATATACCTTGAGATGTTGCATCTGCGTTTATAAAATCGTATTCAGCATCATCTATAATCAACCGCGAAGAATGTCGTTTATGGTCGTATTTTCCACCCTGTGTGAATTTACCAATTATTCTTCTACTGAGGTCTTTTGCTTGTTTATTTCTAACTTCAAATATCTGTTTAGACCATTTCAAGATATATTCTTCGTCGAGATGGGGGAATTGTTTTTTGTTTTCGCTGATTATACTATCTAGACTATCAGGTTGTGGTAACCAGACTTCTTTCTGCGCTCGATTTGATATAATTGCTTCACTGACAATCAGCGATATCAGCATAAAATCAATCATATACCGTAATGACACTATTGGCATCCAGTGTTTTTCAGAGCTAGTTTTTTCATCTCGTTGTGGAGGGTTTCAGTACGGTATAACTCGCCATTGGGTCTTACAAATTGATCGAATTTACCCACTTCGTCTTGAAAACTCTGAAATAACCACACTGACACAGAATCGTTTTTACTTAACTGATAAACAAAATCAAATAGATTTCCCCCAGAGTTATCTGGGGGTAGATATTTTATGGTTCTATCCCGCGGAAATATTGTTACTGCAGGTGTCCACGCGTGTTCGTTATGGTCAATAATTTTGATTGGAGCTCTTTTTGATTTATATTTTGATTCGTGTAATACCTCTCCTGTTATCGTCATTACGGTTATTGGGAATCTTAATGATGTTTCTAATTTGGTTATATCTTGAATTGTTGCTCCGTTCTTCCTAACTGTTTATTCCCATTCATTTATTTTTTACGTCTTAGATCCGTCAATTTTTTTTCACGCAACGCATTTATAAAATGTTCTATTATTCGTTCTGCTACACAATTCAACGATGACAGTTTCATTGGTTTTAATTTTTCAATACGCGGTTTATCATTTAACGGATAAATCCCATTAACAACCCGTTACAGGATAGGATCTCTCGTAATACGGTTTGTCAATTCCAGTCAGAATTCCTGGTTTGGAATCATGACTCACAGTGACAGTTCTCTTTTTTTCAAGATGGGTTCAAATTTGTCGCGTATAATCCAATTTCCTATTTCTGAGCGGATAATAAATTTCATTCTAAAAATAATTTTTCTGGTCAAGATGCGAGATTATCATTGCTGCTCTTTCGTCGTTCATGGTAGCATCAACACTACCATCAATTCGAAATGTCGATCAACAGTGAGATGCTCCATCGCGCTTGAATTCATTAACACCATCACGAATTCTACTTCATGCTTCAATCACTTATTAGACCATTTGGTGTATCAGTGGAGACTCTATCGAGATTGAATTTAACCTTTTTCCAGGGCATAATTTTTGATAATCTCTCGAACTCCTCCATATTATAATTAAAACAAGTATTTAAATAAAGAATTATTATATAATGAATCATTGCAAATGGTTGATGATAGGATCAGTAACCCCATGTAACAAATCATGCAGAAATGAATTCTGTGGATATCATTTACAAAGCGTTCGTCGTGGAAGCTTAGGTCCGCCACCTTGCATACGATGTGGGGTAGGTGTGCGTGGTAAATCGCAGTTGTGTCTCAGTTGTGGTCGTAAACGATACAGGGAACTAAAGCGTTATTATGATAAACGCGTCAAAAACTGCATCAAACATTCCATCAAAAACTCCATCAATGACTCTGACCCTGACTGTGCCAGCGTCCTTGACAGTGTCAAGGACAAAATCATAACAACACCTCTAGATTACATTGAAACATTTTCAAGTAATAGTTAAACCAAATAATAAATTAGACAAATAATATTATAGCATATAAATGAACCAAGAATTTCAACCACACCCCGTGATTACCAATTATGAAGCGTCTCGTGACGGTGTTGAAAGACATCGCAAGCTGAAGAACCCAGTTGGTGCTGACAATGGTATGGGATATTTGATGTTTACTGTTGGGAAGAAGAAATATCTTAATCATCGTTTCGTGTATGAGGTATATAACGGATTGATCAAGGATGGTTTTGTTATTGATCATATTGATTCCAATCCTAAGAACAATTCTTTATCGAATCTACAAGCTATTTCACAAAGTGAAAATACTAAATGAGGTGGGACTGAAAAAGTCTTGAAAAATGCGAGACCTATAAAATCATTTAATACTGAAAATAACGAGCAAATAGTATTCCAATCAATGAACGAAGCCTGAAAATATTTCGATATTTTCGAACCCTCAGTACGATGTGTTGCAGAAGGAATTTATCGGTCAGCGATTTCCAGAAGGACTGGACACATAATTAAATTTATATATCTCTGAATTGTACTATATGTATATAACACCAAAGGGGAATAACTCGTGCGGGTATGTGTCGGCTTATAAAAGAGTTACGGATCTCAATGGTTTTTTTTAAACATTGTCACCTGATCTTAATGGGTTTTTCCGATTACTGTGTTGGTTTTAACTGCCACGGATCTCAATGGAGATAATCAATTTGTTTTGTAAGAAAACGAATCAAATACGCAGTATTTACAATCAATTGTATTCTTTTCTTTGATGTTTTTCTCAAATATTCAGTCTTGCTTAAATGCTGTCAATAATCATAATTAAGTACACGAAAGATATATAGATTACACACCATTTTATTAGCTTTCATGTATTAACCGGCTTATATACCATACCGTCTATTATATTATTTGGGATTTATCGAAACTCAAAACATGAACCCAATCATAGGTCACACCGTCACGTGGTGTGAATGTCTTCTGCATTTAAAACCAGGTTGATTTTGTAGGTTTATGATTGGTTTCATGTTTGAGTGCAGACCGCCCCGTCATTATCATCTTATCATCATACCATTGTCATCCTATTATTCATTATAAATACCATACCATTGTCATTGTATAATCCAATGTTATATGTTGTATTGTCTTGTGCTGTACTATATATCAATATGTACATAATGTATATATCATGTGACGCCCATTCCCCTAAGCATACCTCCATGGGCTTCTAATTCATTATTTGATGAGTTAGATTCCCTCTTGGAGACTATGCTTTGTAGTATGACTACGGACGTCAAAAATAAGCAGTAACATGGATGCAAAAGCTCTATGTCACATTAGGGTAACCCCAAAGGATAATTCAGAATGAATTATCGGCCAAGAGAAACGGTCATAGGGTCAAAATGAAGAGAGAAAATCTCTGGTTATAAACAACAGAAGAAAAAAAACGAAAAGAAAAAGAACCCTATGAAAGAAACAAAGGCCAAATAACGGACCCAATGAATGATAATCGCTCATCATAGTTACTGTTCATTTTTGAAAAATATATAAAATATTTTTTTTGTTTTTGTGTGATATCACATATTATATATATATATATATATATATATATATATATATATATATATATATATATATATATATATATATATATATATATATATATATATATATATATATGAATTCTTAAAATATCAATTAGATCATAACCGAGATTTCAAATTTGAAAAATCAAGGAATTCAATTGTCAAATAAATTAAATTGTGATAGGATCCTTTCCGATTTTCAAGATATTGAAGATAATATCCGAAGAAATAGGTATACACTGCCAAAGTCATACGCTTCTAGCAACGAATCCAGCACGCGATTTATGATTCGTTCATATATGAAATTGACGTAAACAAGTTTGTCCCGTTATGTACTGTTGTGGAAAAAATCAGGAAAGAATTGGGGCAGCAATATAAAATCAAACGCGCAGTTAATTCAAAGATCATAAATATAAATATGATTATCCACCAAACTGAAAATTCTCCCTTGGTAGCCTCAACAGTGATAAATCACTTGTGAAAATTCTAACCACAGATCGACATGTACAATACTTATGCCTGTTTGCAAGTATACAATGGACAGGTGCGCTTATTTACCTAAAGACAGGTAAGATAGTGTAATTTTTTATCAATGGGTGACTTCGTTACTACACGGAAGTAAATTGTCGGGTGGGTGAGCAAATCTATGGATTTTATTTTATTTATTAACTGATAAAATATTTTATTTTTTGGTCGTTTTCGGTCATTTTAGTATTTTTTTGGTCATTTTAGTCATTTGTGTGTGTGTGTTTTAGTCATTTTTCTCTGCCGGTGAGTTAAAAGAAATAGGGTCAAATGGTTGACGCTCTCTAAATGAATCACTTAGAGATTTTTCTCATTAAAAATCATTTTATGATTTTCAGATAAAAAAATAACCAGAAAACGACCAAATATCATCAAAAAACGACTAAAAATCTAGAAGATTCCTGATTTTATCAGTCGGGTCAAATGATCGATTTTCTCTAAGTGATTCATTTAGAGATTTTCTCATTAAATATTGTTTATGGTTACTGGTGACTTCTTTGTCACTGGTGAAAAAAATCACGGCATTTAGATCGTATATTAATTTATAATGGTAATCGAAGCGCTAACGACTAGATTAGCACGTAAGCGATTAGTCGCAATTAAGAAATTTATCCCTATTAGGAACTCTGTTCGAGAGAAATTGCAAGCGAGACAGGCGTTTCAGACTGATTTACAACAGGAACCGAGGAATTATTTAAACCAATAACCACAGCAACCAAAGATGTAAAATCGGCCACTGAAAGAGTGATATGGGGAGATGTCCCCGAGCAAGGGAAAAAGAAAGAAGCGCCTCTTCTTAGTGTGCTTAAAAAATTGCACAGGAAACTGAAAATACATCAGCGTTGTTAACAAATTCCCCTCCTGATAAAAATAAACAATGAAAAAATGGTAGAGGACTTACGTGCGAGATTTAATGAGGAGGGGTTAGCAGCAATTGATAAGACTGATCCAGAAGGAATTCCTGCTCTTGTTGTTGTGACTTATGAAAACAAAAAAAATGTTGAAAACATGACAACACACGTATATTAAAAGTATGAATCATTGGGCTGATATATTTTATAAAATCAAAACTAACACAAGTCGAATTGATACAACAAATACATCATACATTAAATATCTAGAAGCGGTGAGTACAGTGTATAATCAATATGAAGAACTAAAAGCAAAAACAAAAAACCACAAGGATTGCAAAGAAAAAGACAACAACCTTCAAAGAAAATATCTTTCTCACCTCAACGACAACTGCCACCTGACGATGATAATAAGCAATCATTGTATATACCATCTGATCAAGATGAATCTAATGATGAACTTTTTAGTTATTTACAAGATGATGATGCACAGGGTGCAACTGGTTATAGTAGTAGTAGTGGGGAGGGTTTTTCTCAGAGTGGAACTCCAAGGGTATCAGGTAGTGGTCTATTTAGTTGTCCTAATAATATTCTCGGGGATATATCACGATTAGAAATTCTCGTAGGAGGGAAACGAGCTGGAAATAAATCACCGGAAGTAATTAATGAAGCCGCTGATATCTGCAGGCCACTATTTGAGGGTGGCATTATGAATATTGATGTATACAGAGAGTTTATTGACGAGCTATTGGACGGTTATCATAGTGATTAATTTGATGACTTCGTCGAAAATTCTTCGAATTTCGCGATTAGATAAATATCATTTAAATAAGATGATCATACACTACAACCACGATAAAACAACCAGCGTCTACGTAGTAAACTCACGAGTTCCTGTTTATAGAGCGTACTATGGTGATGGTCTCGGCAATACCATTGCAGGGTTATTTGCAAGAATGACTCCAAAAATAGCACCAATAGCTAAACAATTATCAATGAAAGCTATTGATGTTATTCGTGATAAGGGTATTAGCGCTGTTGGAGATGTTGCCGGAAGGTGTTTTCCGCCGCAAAGGAAAAACTAATGTCGTTAGTTCAAATAAAAAAGAAACCAGTGCTAAAATCAACGCAGTTACCATCTACGGAAGTGATGCCTGCAAATGTTAGCAAAATAATAAATAACGCAGTGGATCAGAGATTAGCATCTTTGGCGACTCCGTCATTGGCGGCCAGCGACCTAACAATATTACCGCAAACATGAAAGCGGGAAGTGGATTGAGACCACGAGTGAGATCGCGATTTAGATCAAGGAATATATATATAATAAAATGTTCAAATGGTCACCTGATCCGGCGTTTGATATGGAAGCCCCAGTGCGCAAAGATGATTCTGTACGCGATTATCAATTTATTCATATCATGCAGTACAACCAGATATTAGATCAAGAATTGAACTTCAAATCCATGATACCAGCAAATACTTTCTACCATCTGAAGCATTTATCGAAGTGGAAGGAGAACTCGTAACAAATGTTGCAGCTAATACACCACATGACAATAACCCAACTATCCGAGTTGGTTTTGTTAATAATGGTATCATGGCGCTATTTGAGAGTGCTAGATATATGATTGATAGAAGAGAAATTGAATCTGTAGAGCGTAATGTTGATGTTGCCACAACAATAATAGGGTTAGCAAGATATTCTGATGATTATACAAGATCGGTGGGTCCATCTATGATGTTTTCAAAGGATATTACTGATAACGCTGAACACGTCCAGTATTCGAGAATAAAGGCAACACAAGCTACTGCAGTTAATCCAGCACCACCCGGATATGCAAGACCAGCTGCTGATTTTGATGTCATAAATAATATTACTAATTACAACATAGGGTTTGCAACACGTGTAACAATGTTGAAAGGACAGCGTCGACAATTTTCATGCGCGATTCCACTGCATCATATTTTTGGATTCTGTAGAAATGTTAGAAAAGTTATCTATGGAGCGAAGAATACAGTAGCACTCGTGCGAAAGGGTAATGATAATGATGCAATCTGGCGCGATAATGGTGTTCCTGAGGGTAAAGTCATTTTAACAAAACTATCGTTGTGGATGCCAGTAATGACTCCATCAATCACAACAGAAGAGCGATTACTATCTTTTATGGATCATGGAGGAAAATCATTGCTAAGTTGGCTAACAACAACAACAACAACGGATATTAAAGAGGATAATATTGATGGTACATTTACATGGCACCTGGCATCAAAACAAGGTGTTTCAGGCCCACGTCATATATTTGTTGCGCTACAGAATACTGTGCGATTAAACAATCAAAAACGAAGTCATATGATATTTGATCAGATAGGTGTTAATGAAGTATCATTGAGAATAAACGGACAGCAGGAACCATCCGAGGATATACAACTTAATTACGACACCAACCATATTGCACGCGTGTATCATCGTCTGTTGTCATATATGGGACGTGATCAAAATGTCGATTCTGGTCTGCAAATATCACAGTTTGACATTAGAAATCTATATCCAATTTATTACTTTTCACTGGAACATCTTGGTTTAACAAGACAATCCGTCGTTGATATACGCTGTAGAGCTCGTGTAGCCCGTCCTGGTGGTATTGCTAATTATAGAGCGGTTGCTGTCATTCTCAGCGACAAATCAATGCTACTCGAAGGTGTTGGTGGACGAATGAGAGTAATCGATGCACCAGTGGAAAATATGTAATATTTTTAAAAATATGTAATTGAAAATCATAGATTTTTCCAATGTAGCAATTAGATCAATCTATCATTTAAACTACTAGCAATTCAATAAGATGTCATACAGTGTTGTTAGTGTTAAGTTGACTCCTGGTCAACTTTAAAAATTGCAATCATAATCGGCTAAAAAATGTGGAACCACGATATCACTGAAACACAATCAGATGTCTGGTGGTCAGAATAAATTGTCGCTAACAAATCGTCAGATAAAACACTTTAATGATGCTTTCAAAGATAAAAACGGTCTTCAGATCACACTCTCTGCAGTTGCGATCAAAAACATGATAAAATCAGGTGGAGTATTCCCACTTCTCGCTGCGATTCCAGCAATAATTGCAGCTGGCAAAGCCGCCGCGTTAGGAGCCGCTGGAGCTCTTGGTGCAAAAGCAGTACACAGCATTGCTCAATCATATGAATCAAAAAAGGAACGGGGATACAAAAAAAAGGGAAAGGGTCCAGGAACCCTGTATTCATGGTACAGCGGAAAAGGCCTAAGACTAGGAATAGTTTATTAACAACAATAGTTCCCATGTCAAATTTTGATTTACTCGATGCTGCTAAAAAACTAGCGATAAAATCTTTAGAGGTGTCTTTATGAAAGATCAATTATTGGCACAACCAAAAAACGTTGAAACCGGTATCATTAATCTGGATAACAGCACCGGACACAGAACTCACTGGGTTGCATACGCGATTAATCCGCGTGCAATTGTTTATTTCGATTCATATGGGTTAGCGCCGCCTAAAGAATTTATGCGTTATATAAACCACTTAAAAACTCCCATCTGATATTCTACGTTACCAACACAGAAAATAAATGACCCACCAATATGCGGCATAGAAGTATTGAATGTCCTCAACGCTATTTCATCATCGGGAAAACCACCACATAGAACCGTACACGAATATACGAGTAATCGCTTTTTAGAGAGAAGTAATATAAAAGAACATGATTGATATTTCAAGAAGTTTATTCGATCAAGTGAAAAAACTAGCAGCGTGGTTTTATAAACCCGTTTGTGCTAACATGTCACTGAAACCCATAGTTGAAAAGTCCAATCTTAACATAATTGGTATGTCACTGAAACCCATAGTTGAAAAACCCAATCTTAACACAATTGATATAGTAAAGAAATTCCCAATAAAATATTTCAGAGGTGTATTCAGGGAAAATCAGTTGCCGGTACAACCAAAAATCTTTGAAACCGGTATAATTGATATCGGTTTTAACAAACATTCTAGAGTACATTGGGCAGGTTACGTGATACATCCACGATGTGTCATTTATTTTGACTCGCATGGATTCCCTCCTTGGAAAGGAGGATGAGGATTTATTGAGTATGTATCCAAGTTGAATTCTTCAGCCCCTGTTTGGTATTTAGAGTTACCCATACTGGACTTGCTTGAAAACTCATGTGGGTCAGAAGTCCATGAAATGTTAATGGCGGTTTCAGCATCATCTGAATCACTTTATAAAGTCGTCTTCGAATACACAATAATGAATTACTTAAAGAGACGAGTACAAGAATATAGAATAACATGATTGATATTTGGGGGAGATCTCTATCAATGCTGAAGAAACCCGATGCCGATGGCATTGCAACCGGTGATGTAAAAAATAATCGAAGATGAAATAGCTGAGATGTTGAACTTAGCAAGTGTTGATCCCAATGAAATATTCGTATTTCAAGATCGTCGGTGAAAATTGAAAACGAGTAATGTTTCCCTTGATGATATTTTAGTTAAACGACGCGACGCAGTAGAAGATACTATCGCGTTGTTTTCTGATCAGGGTAAACTCAAACCGGGTGTACTTGTTTCGACGCTCACAGATAGATTAACAGCGCTCGGTGATAATTATTCATCAATGATAGAATTATTAAAAAAATGCGTGATGAATATAACATTCACGTAAATGCGTTTACGGTGTTACAAAATGCTATTAACACTTTTCAGGTCCCCTTAAACGATTTCTTTGGAAATCCACCGGTGACCACACCGAAACTCACGGAGATAAAAACCTCCATGGATAATTTGTCAAAGTTGCGATCCGAGTATGACGCTCATGTATCTCAATTTACTACGTAACGTAAAAATTTTAACAGGACCGATGATTCCATGATAATTTTTTTGGTAAAAAAATTCGAAACCCGATGATGTTAAAATTGATCTAACAGGTATTATCACGAAACTCGTTAAAGTAGGCAATGTTTTCTTATATTTGGAGCCTAGCTTAGAAGCAAATGCCTTCTCTAGCTGTGATGTACTAAAAACTTTATTGAATTTTAAGCTACGCTAGCATATAACCGTGGCAGATAGTTTCCCGCTGGTGTTGGATGCATGAATTGCTCATTTCTGACTAATAATATACACTGTAAACAATAATAAGGCAACCATCAGTTAAAGTTTCAATTTAACCATTTACTTACTCATAGTATGTCAGTTTTATGTTGCTTTCCTGAAGGTTCAGTGGAACCTCTGTCTCCGTCATCCCGCAGGAGGAGATAACGACAGAACATTTTTGACTGTCGAACGGGAAGTGAGTGGCATCCATTTGACAGTGGGTCTTTAACAGAAAAGGTGGCTCCCAGAAGTGTAAACCAGATGCGATCGCACGAACAACTAAACGATCGTCTCCGATAAAATTGGATGTTGATGCACTGGAAAACAGTTTTCAGAAATCTTTGTAGATGTTATCATTAAATTAATTCTTTAAAATGGTTCGGATAATATAGCATTATTCAATAACGTTTTCAGCAATTTTCAATGCGGAGTTAGCAGTTCTCGACATAGAAGAAGATGTATTATGCAATGTAGATTAATTAAGAAGGCAATTATTAAAAGTCAGTCTATTATAAACATCCCTAATACCTTAAAAATGTTGAGATCCGGAATTTTCCCCAAAAAGCTGAACGATAAAAACACAAGCGCGAGGAAATGGCATATAAAGAGATGTGTACATTTTTCAAAAGGTAATAATATTAGATTAATTTCCAAACATCACTTATTCTAGTATACTCGTATCCATGCAACCTAATCCTTGAAATATTACTTTAAAAAAAATATAACCCGAAATGTACTCTTCAGAAACGGACGCCCTTATAAAAATCGCATTGATTGAAGTAGACCGATATTTTATTTGAATTCGCATTTTCAAGTTATGTTGCTATTATTATCATTCCAAAAGTAGTAGGGCGTTTCCAAGACAGAGGAAATTCAACGACCTTAAGCTATATACATGTAGTTTAAATGCCTTTAATTGCGCACACGTGCTTGTTAAAAGACAGACTAAATACTCATTTTCAGCATACCATCTCATGATAATGGGCAATAACAATGGCATTAAATGGGGAAAAACCTACCCGTTCCATGCAACAAGGGATGGCTGCCATACATCCCCGTCTTTCAGGTAAACAGTGTCCACATCAAACGGACTTGACCATTGTGTTCGGGAAACGGACCAAAACTTTAAAAAGAACAAGAATAATGAAATGTAGAAAGTTTCCGATTTAGATTTACAATGTACAAATCATGGTTGTTTATTTAATTATGGAGAGGGTGGTGTGGTATTAGCAAATAATTCCTGTTCTGAGGAAAAGTGTGGCAGTAAAACAAAAAAATGAAACTTGCCATGTAAGTATGGGCATATAATTTACCTGTTATAGCAGGGTGTATGCCTATTTTACCGTACAGTTACGATACAGAATTTCCGCGAGAACCATTAGGAGCATTTGAACCTGTTTCTAAGGATTTAGTACAGAAATCGTGATGAAGAGTGCACCAATGTCATGTGAACTTGATCCAATTCCAACATCATTGCTGCTTGAGTGCTTAGACCCAATATTGCCTTCACTAACTGATGTTATTAATATCTCTCTCTCATCAGGGGAATTCCCATCATTTTTCAAAACTGCCATCGTAAAGCCATTGCTGAAGAAACCAACAATGGACCATAACGCTTTAAAGAACTACCGCCCAGTTTCTAATCTCCCATTAATATAAAAAAATTCTTAGAAAAGGTTGTTCTAACTCAACTTGTATCTCATTCGAATTCAAACAGTTTTTTTTAGCAATGTACAGTCTGAATATCGCCCTTGCCACATTACGGAATCTACTCTTCTGAAAGTATTTAGTGACATTCTTTCTGCTTTGGATAGTGGAAAGATTACAGTCCTCACTCTCCTGGATTTATCTGCGCATTTGACACAATAGACCATGATATATTACTTCACCGTCTTC
Source organism: Unio pictorum (assembly GCA_030141615.1). Classification (NCBI taxonomy): domain Eukaryota; kingdom Metazoa; phylum Mollusca; class Bivalvia; order Unionida; family Unionidae; genus Unio; species Unio pictorum. The sequence continues at coordinate 3,877,226 of JARLTB010000021.1, forward strand.
AGCATGTATTTGGCATTCAGAATATAGCTTTACAGTGGTTCAAGTCCTACTTAGTCAACAGGACACAAATTATATCTGCAAATGGAATACACTCCAGCCCAGTTGACATATGTTGTGGTGTAGCACAGGGATCTGTTTTTGGACCTGTTCTCTTCATTCTGTATACTCAGCCGCTCTCAAGTGTCATAGATCATCACCCAGTGTCGCACCAATTGTATGCTGACGACACCCAAATATACAAGTCTAGCCACCCAACTGAAGTTGATGCTACCATCCATGGAGTAGAGAAGTGCATTTCTGATGTGAAATCATGGATGACATGTAACAATCTGCAGATGAATGATGATAAAACTGAGGCTATTCTGATCACAACACAAAGACAACTCAGACAATAAATATCAGCAACACCAACTTTAAATTCTCACAGTCAGTACGGAACCTAGGCGTTACTCTAGATAGTACTTTCACATTGCACCAACATGTCATGAACATATGCAAGGCTGCATATCTTGAATTAAGACGCATCAGTTCCATTCGTAAATATCTTTCAGTTGATGCCACTAAAACACTTGTGTGTTCATTAGTACTTTCAAGACTGGACTATTGTAACTCAATTCTGTCTGGTTCGTCACAATATTTACTCCAGAAACTTCAAAAAGTTCAAAACACAGCTGCACGGATCAAATTTAGAGTACCTCGATCAGAGCACACCTCACCACTGCTCTGTACCCTACATTGGCTATCAACTCGATACAGAATCAAACACAAAATTTGTTCTCTGTGCTATGTTTCAATGACATACTCCAGTACAACATACCTATCCAGCCTCACCCATGTGTATAAACCAGCTAGATCCTTACGCTCAACTTCTGATAATCATATACGCATTGTTCCCAAGGTGAAAACAACAAAGTCATATGGACAACGTTCGTTGCACACCAGGTCACGGCGACGTGGAAGGAATTGCCCATTTAAATTAGACACAAAGACACAGTGGTCCCTTTTAAGAGTGTTCTTAAGACTCACCTGTTTCGACTGCAGGGACAAACTTTGCGACCTAATCATGTTTTGTATCTTATATGTTTTCAGCATGTTTTTATGTTTTCCAATTTCATTGTTTTTGTCATTTGTTGTTCTGTAGTGTAGTCATATCATTATTAATGGTGTAAAGCGCTTAGAGTTTCGAAAGATTAGGCGCTTTACAAAGTCCTCATTATTATTATTATTATTATTATTATTATTATTATTATTATTATTATTATTATAAGGCAGACAAATTACGTGCAAGTTAATAAATGGCATTGACATGGGTCAAACATTGCTACTTCATCACGGGTTGAGTCGTTCGGTTATATCGGTACTTGTGTGAGATCAGACCTGCATACCAAAACAACCAGAAATGTCGTTGACCTTTATCTAACAGAAGAATATATTTGTCTTTCCAAAACTGTTGCTATTAATGATGATTTAAGCTATTGATTATTTTCAAGTTAGTTGAAAGGACAAATAGTTGTAGAAAAACACTTTTCATGAAAACTTTATATACATTTTGATAAATACATACCTGACTCATAAACCACATTATTTTTGTATACCGACACACTTTCATCCTGACATTAATGATTGCAAAGAACTTAGCAAGGTTTTACGACTCATAAACTGAGTAACAGAAAGAAGCAAATCCAGCAAGTTTTGTAAAACTTCAGAAGCAATTAAATTATAAATGTCATAAAATGAACGTTTATGAAGAACTTAAATAAAAAATAATCCCGAAAGAGTTCCATTAAAATCCAACAGATTGAAAAGTTCCGTATAAATTTCAAATCTACGAATACACTTTTTGTCCTCCAACAATGAAGACGTGTCAAATGGCTTTGTCCAAAAACTCTTTTAAGTAAATCAAATGAGTCCCATAATCGTATTATAGTCCAATGAGCACTTTCTTTATCCATCGCATAATCCAAAAAAAGGTTTCCTCTCCAAAAATATCTAAATGCAACATAAAAATACATCTGCAGACTTGATGTTTCAACAAGAACACAATAAATACGATTGACAAAAGTGTCCAGTCGTAGGAACTTAAATATTGTCACTTCTCATATGTGTCAAATTGAAAATTTCCAACATCGCAAACAAACTTACATGATCTAACCAATCCGATGGGAAATAATTAATTTTTTCTAAGAATTCTTCTAAGAACCCACCTAACCGATCTTTTCAATCGGAAACAGCCCGAAACCTTTCAACATATTTACTAATAATTATTGTATTAGTAGCTGTAAACACGTTCATAAGCATCCTTTAATAGATCCTATGCAATTTGACCCTTTTAATATATTAAACGAGAACTTACGCACGTACGAAATTTTAAAAAAAGATAATCACTGAAATTTAGTCATGAATGAAATTCACAGAAAACATCAGATGAAAGAAATAATTTCATTTGAGACGTGGAAAAATAAACCTTTTCATATCGCCCATATATTCGACGTTGTATATATATATATATATATATATATATATATATATATATATATATATATATATATATATATATATATATATACCGAGTACTACAAAGGATGCTTGACGATATTATGGAGGATTACATCCTATTAATGAAACAATATGTAAGAAAATCAAACTTCACGATAAACAAGCAATGATCTGGGAAAATCAACAAACTACCAAATGTACTCTTTAGAAAAGCGACATTCTCCAATCCAATCAAACCTTGCAAACCTTGTACAGCAATCGCTATACAATTTGTAAGTTTAAGCGACACTCGATTAGATTGTATTTTACTAAGAGTTGCGAGAAATAAGCTAAGCCACTCGCGATGGACAGGAGCTGAAATTTAGTTGACAGAAGCGATCAGAGACGCGAGTCGTATTTGACATTTCTGGAGAAGTGGGACGCTTGTCTCCAACTCCCAACCGGCAATGTTAATCTTTTACCACAGTGACGTGACAATTCCGTACCAGGAGAAACATTCAGATAATGAGGATAATCCATACTGTACAATCAAAGCGGCCTTGAAGAACTCTAAACCTGATATGTAGGACGATTTAAACAATGGCTACGGATGTAATATCTATATTATATGATATCAAGGTCATTTAGATAATGTTTGCAGATGCACATCGCTGTCATTTCCTGCAATTTTAAAGTATTTTCATCTTCATACCAATACGTTTAGTTTAGTGTCTCTAATCTATATTAGTTTGTTGTACATATGTTATTTCTGTGTACCAGTCCAGTTTTTGTGTCATTTTGTTTATTAACGACGGTGAAATAAGTCTGGCTCTAGTATTTTTATATTATTCAGACTTCCAACGTTAAATGAAGTTTCTAATATCTTTCTTATACGGCTCTTATAAACTGTTTATCTGATTGGTTGCAAAATGGTTAAGAACCTGCTTGTCTTGTTATGTTTTTCATGGCTTTAAGCTGCTTGTCTTGTTATGTTTTTCATGGGTTTAAACTGCTTGTCTTGTTATGTTTTTCATGGGTTTAAGCTGCATGTCTTGTTATGTTTTTCAGGGGTTTTTAAACTGCTTGTCTTGTTATGTTTTTCATGGTTTTAAGCTGCTTGTCTTGTTATGTTTATTCATGGATTTAAGCTGCTTGATTGTCATGGGATTTAAACTGCTTGTCTTGTTATGTTTTTCATGGGGTTTAACCTGCTTGTCTTGTTATGTTTCTTCATGGGTTTAAGCTGCTAGTTTTGTTATTTTTTTATGCTGTTTAACCTGTTTGTCTTCATATATTTTTCGTGGGGTTTTTATTGCTTGTCTTGTTATATTTTCATGGGGTTTAAACTGCTTCTCTTGTTATGTTTTTCATGGCTTTAAGCTTTTTATGTTTCATGAATTTAAGCTGCTTGTCTTGTTATGTTTATTCATGGATTTAAGCTGCTTATTTTTCATGGGGTTTAAACTGCTTGTGTTGTTATGTTTTTCATGGGTTTAAGATGCTTATCTTTTATGGGGTTTAAGCGGCTTGTCTTGTTATGTGTTTCATAGGTTTAAGCTGCTTGTCTTGTTATGTTTTTCATGGGGTTTAAGCTGCCTGTCTTGTTATGTTTTTCATGGGGTTTAAGCCGCTTGTCTTGTTATGTTTTTCATGGGTTTAAGATGCTTATTTGTCATAGGGTTTAAACTGCTTGTCTTCTTATGTTTTTCATGGGTTTAAGCTGCTTGTATTGTTATGTTTTTCATGGGGTTTAAGATGCTTGTCTTGTTATGTTTTTCATGGGTTTAAGCTGCTTGTATTGTTATGTTTTTCATGGGGTTTAAGATGCTTGTCTTGTTATGTTTTTCATGGTTTTAAGCTGCTTGTCTTGTTATGTTTCTTCATGGGTTTAAGCTGCTTGTCTTGTTATGATTTTCATGGCGTTAAGCTGCCTATTTTTGCATGGGGTTTAAACTACTTGTCTTGTTACGTTTTTCATGGGTTTAAGCCGCTTATTTTTCATGGGTTTAAGGTGCTTGTCGTGTTATGTTTATTCATGGATTTAAGCTGCTTATTTTTCATGGGTTTAAACTGCTTGTCTTATTAAGTTTTTCATGGGTTTAAGCTGCTTGTCTTGTTATGTTTTTCATGGGTTTAAGCTGCATGTCTTGTTATGTTTTTCAGGGGTCTTTAAACTGCTTGTCTTGTTATGTTTTTCATGGTTTTAAGCTGCTTGTCTTGTTATGTTTATTCATGGATTTAAGCTGCTTGATTGTCATGGGATTTAAACTGCTTGTCTTGTTACGTTTTTCATGGGTTTAAGCTGCTTATTTTTCATGGGTTTAAGGTGCTTGTCGTGTTATGTTTATTCATGGATTTAAGCTGCTTATTTTTCATGGGTTTAAACTGCTTGTCTTATTAAGTTTTTCATGGGTTTAAGCTGCTTGTCTTGTTATGTTTTTCATGGGTTTAAGCTGCATGTCTTGTTATGTTTTTCAGGGGTCTTTAAACTGCTTGTCTTGTTATGTTTTTCATGTTTTTAAGCTGCTTGTCTTGTTATGTCTATTCATGGATTTAAGCTGCTTGATTGTCATGGGATTTAAACTGCTTGTCTTGTTATGTTTTTCATGGGGTTTAACCTGCTTGTCTTGTTGTTTCTTCATGGGTTTAAGCTGCTAGTTTTGTTATTTTTTTATGCTGTTTAACCTGTTTGTCTTCATATATTTTTCGTGGGGTTTTTACTGCTTGTCTTGTTATATTTTCATGGGGTTTAAACTGCTTGTCTTGTTATGTTTTTCATGGCTTTAAGCTTTTTATGCTTCATGAATTTAAGCTGCTTGTCTTGTTATGTTTATTCATGGATTTAAGCTGCTTATTTTTCATGGGGTTTAAACTGCTTGTGTTGTTATGTTTTTCATGGGTTTAAGCTGATTGTCTTGTTATGTTTCTTCATGGATTTAAGCTGCTTATCTTTTATGGGGTTTAAGCGGCTTGTCTTGTTATGTGTTTCATAGGTTTAAGTTGTTTGTCTTGTTATGTTTTTCATGGGGTTTAAGCTGCCTTTCTTGTTATGTTTTTCATGGGGTTTAAGCCGCTTGTCTTGTTATGTTTTTCATGGGTTTAAGCTGCTTATTTGTCATGGGGTTTAAACTGCTTGTCTTGTTATGTTTTTCATGGGTTTAAGCTGCTTGTCTTGTTATGTTTTTCATGGGGTTTAAGATGCTTGTCTTGTTATGTTTTTCATGGTTTTAAACTGCTTGTCTTGTTATGTTTGTTCATGGGTTTAAGTTGCTTGTCTTGTTATGATTTTCATGGCGTTAAGCTGCCTATTTTTGCATGGGGTTTAAACTGCTTGTCTTGTTACGTTTTTCATGGGTTTAAGCTGCTTATTTTTCATGGGTTTAAGGTGCTTGTCTTGTTATGTTTTTCATGGTTTTAAACTGCTTGTCTTGTTATGTTTGTTCATGGGTTTAAGTTGCTTGTCTTGTTATGATTTTCATGGCGTTAAGCTGCCTATTTTTGCATGGGGTTTAAACTGCTTGTCTTGTTACGTTTTTCATGGATTTAAGCTGCTTATTTTTCATGGGTTTAAACTGCTTGTCTTATTAAGTTTTTCATGGGTTTAAGCTGCTTGTCTTGTTATGTTTTTCATGGGTTTAAGCTGCATGTCTTGTTATGTTTTTCAGGGGTCTTTAAACTGCTTGTCTTGTTATGTTTTTCATGGTTTTAAGCTGCTTGTCTTGTTATGTTTATTCATGGATTTAAGCTGCTTGATTGTCATGGGATTTAAACCGCTTGTCTTGTTATGTTTTTCATGGGGTTTAACCTGCTTGTCTTGTTATGTTTCTTCATGGGTTTAAGCTGCTAGTTTTGTTATTTTTTTATGCCGTTTAACCTATTTGTCTTCATATATTTTTCGTGGGGTTTTTACTGCTTGTCTTGTTATATTTTCATGGGGTTTAAACTGCTTGTCTTGTTATGTTTTTCATGGCTTTAAGCTTTTTATGTTTCATGAATTTAAGCTGCTTGTCTTGTTATGTTTATTCATGGATTTAAGCTGCTTATTTTTCATGGGGTTTAAACTGCTTGTCTTGTTATGTTTTTCATGGGTTTAAGATGCTTGTCTTGTTATGTTTTTCATGGGTTTAAGCTGCTTGTCTTGTTATGTTTCTTCATGGATTTAAGCTGCTTATCTTTTATGGGGTTTAAGCGGCTTGTCTTGTTATGTGTTTCATAGGTTTAAGCTGCTTGTCTTGTTATGTTTTTCATGGGGTTTAAGCTGCCATTCTTGTTATGTTTTTCATGGGGTTTAAGCCGCTTGTCTTGTTATGTTTTTCATGGGTTTAAGATGCTTATTTGTCATGGGGTTTAAACTGCTTGTCTTCTTATGTTTTTCATGGGTTTAAGCTGCTTGTATTGTTATGTTTTTCATGGGGTTTAAGATGCTTGTCTTGTTATGTTTTTCATGGTTTTAAGCTGCTTGTATTGTTATGTTTTTCATGGGGTTTAAGATGCTTGTCTTGTTATGTTTTTCATGGTTTTAAATTGCTTGTCTTGTTACGTTTTTCATGGGTTTAAGCTGCTTATTTTTCATGGGTTTAAGGTGCTTGTCGTGTTATGTTTATTCATGGATTTAAGCTGCTTATTTTTTATGGGTTTAAACTGCTTGTCTTATTAAGTTTTTCATGGGTTTAAGCTGCATGTCTTGTTATGTTTTTCATCGGTTTAAGCTGCATGTCTTGTTATGTTTTTTCATGGGTCTTTAAACTGCTTGTCTTGTTATGTTTTTCATGGTTTTAAGCTGCTTGTCTTGTTATGTTTATTCATGGATTTAAGCTGCTTGATTTTCATGGGATTTAAACTGCTTGTCTTGTTATGTTTTTCATGGTGTTTAACCTGCTTGTCTTGTTATGTTTCTTCATGGGTTTAAGCTGCTAGTTTTGTTATTTTTTTATGCTGTTTAACCTTTTGTCTTCATATATTTTTCGTGGGGTTTTTACTGCTTGTCTTGTTATATTTTCATGGGGTTTAAACTGCTTGTCTTGTTATGTTTTTCATGGCTTTAAGCTTTAAATGTTTCACGAATTTAAGCTGCTTGTCTTGTTATGTTTATTCATGGATTTAAGCTGCTTAATTTTCATGGGGTTTAAACTGCTTGTCTTGTTATGTTTTTCATGGGTTTAAGATGCTTGTCTTGTTATGTTTTTCATGGGTTTAAGATGCTTGTCTTGTTATGTTTCTTCATGGATTTAAGCTGCTTATTTTTTATGGGGTTTAAGCGGCTTGTCTTGTTATGTGTTTCATAGGTTTAAGCTGCTTGTCTTGTTATGTTTTTCATGGGGTTTAAGCCGCTTGTCTTGTTATGTTTTTCATGGGGTTTAAACTGCTTGTCTTCTTATGTTTTTCATGGGTTTAAGCTGCTTGTATTGTTATGTTTTTCATGGGGTTTAAGATGTTTGTCTTGTTATGTTTTTCATGGGTTTAAGCTGCTTGTATTGTTATGTTTTTCATGGGTTTAAGATGCTTGTCTTGTTATGTTTTTCATGGTTTTAAGCTGCTTGTCTTGTTATGTTTATTCATGGATTTAAGCTGCTTAATTTTCATGGGGTTTAAACTGCTTGTCTTGTTATTTTTTTCATGGGTTTAAGATGCTTGTCTTGTTATGTTTTTCATGGGGTTTAAGCCGCTTGTCTTGTTATGTTTTTCATGGGTTTAAGATGCTTATTTGTCATGGGGTTTAAACTGCTTGTCTTGTTATGTTTTTCATGGGTTTAAGCTGCATGTCTTGTTATGTTTTTCAGGGGTCTTTAAACTGCTTGTCTTGTTATGTTTTTCATGGTTTTAAGCCGCTTGTCTTGTTATGTTTTTCATGGGTTTAAGATGCTTATTTGTCATGGGGTTTAAACTGCTTGTCTTCTTATGTTTTTCATGGGTTTAAGCTGCTTGTATTGTTATGTTTTTCATGGGGTTTAAGATGCTTGTCTTGTTATGTTTTTCATGGTTTTAAGCTGCTTGTATTGTTATGTTTTTCATGGGGTTTAAGATGCTTGTCTTGTTACGTTTTTCATGGGTTTAAGCTGCTTATTTTTCATGGGTTTAAGGTGCTTGTCGTGTTATGTTTATTCATGGATTTAAGCTGCTTATTTTTCATGGGTTTAAACTGCTTGTCTTATTAAGTTTTTCATGGGTTTAAGCTGCATGTCTTGTTATGTTTTTCATCGGTTTAAGCTGCATGTCTTGTTATGTTTTTTCATGGGTCTTTAAACTGCTTGTCTTGTTATGTTTTTCATGGTTTTAAGCTGCTTGTCTTGTTATGTTTATTCATGGATTTAAGCTGCTTGATTTTCATGGGATTTAAACTGCTTGTCTTGTTATGTTTTTCATGGTGTTTAACCTGCTTGTCTTGTTATGTTTCTTCATGGGTTTAAGCTGCTAGTTTTGTTATTTTTTTATGCTGTTTAACCTTTTGTCTTCATATATTTTTCGTGGGGTTTTTACTGCTTGTCTTGTTATATTTTCATGGGGTTTAAACTGCTTGTCTTGTTATGTTTTTCATGGCTTTAAGCTTTTAATGTTTCACGAATTTAAGCTGCTTGTCTTGTTATGTTTATTCATGGATTTAAGCTGCTTAATTTTCATGGGGTTTAAACTGCTTGTCTTGTTATGTTTTTCATGGGTTTAAGATGCTTGTCTTGTTATGTTTTTCATGGGTTTAAGATGCTTGTCTTGTTATGTTTCTTCATGGATTTAAGCTGCTTATTTTTTATGGGGTTTAAGCGGCTTGTCTTGTTATGTGTTTCATAGGTTTAAGCTGCTTGTCTTGTTATGTTTTTCATGGGGTTTAAGCCGCTTGTCTTGTTATGTTTTTCATCGGTTTAAGCTGCTTATTTGTCATGGGGTTTAAACTGCTTGTCTTCTTATGTTTTTCATAGGTTTAAGATGCTTGTCTTGTTATGTTTTTCATGGGTTTAAGATGCTTGTCTTGTTATGTTTCTTCATGGATTTAAGCTGCTTATTTTTTATGGGGTTTAAACTGCTTGTCTTCTTATGTTTTTCATAGGTTTAAGCTGCTTGTATTGTTATGTTTTTCATGGGGTTTAAGATGTTTGTCTTGTTATGTTTTTCATGGGTTTAAGCTGCTTGTATTGTTATGTTTTTCATGGGTTTAAGATGCTTGTCTTGTTATGTTTTTCATGGTTTTAAGCTGCTTGTCTTGTTATGTTTATTCATGGATTTAAGCTGCTTAATTTTCATGGGGTTTAAACTGCTTGTCTTGTTATTTTTTTCATGGGTTTAAGATGCTTGTCTTGTTATGTTTTTCATGGGGTTTAAGCCGCTTGTCTTGTTATGTTTTTCATGGGTTTAAGATGCTTATTTGTCATGGGGTTTAAACTGCTTGTCTTCTTATGTTTTTCATGGGTTTAAGCTGCTTGTATTGTTATGTTTTTCATGGGGTTTAAGATGTTTGTCTTGTTATGTTTTTCATGGGCTTAAGCTGCTTGTCTTGTTATGGTTTTCATGGTTTTAAGCTGCTTGTCTTGTTATGTTTCTTCATGGGTTTAAGCTGCTTGTCTTGTTATGATTTTCATGGGGTTTAAGCTGCTTGTCTTGTTATGATTTTCATGGCGTTAAGCTGCCTATTTTTGCATGGGGTTTAAACTGCTTGTCTTGTTACGTTTTTCATGGGTTTAAGCTGCTTATTTTTCATGGGTTTAAGGTGCTTGTCGTGTTATGTTTATTCATGGATTTAAGCTGCTTATTTTGCATGGGTTTAAACTGCTTGTCTTATTAAGTTTTTCATGGGTTTAAGCTGTTGTCTTGTTATGTTTTTCATGGGTTTAAGCTGCTTGTATTGTTATGTTTTTCATGGGGTTTAAGATGCTTGTCTTGTTATGTTTTTCATGGGCTTAAGCTGCTTGTCTTGTTATGGTTTTCATGGTTTTAAGCTGCTTGTCTTGTTATGTTTCTTCATGGGTTTAAGCTGCTTGTCTTGTTATGATTTTCATGGGGTTTAAGCTGCTTGTCTTGTTATGATTTTCATGGCGTTAAGCTGCCTATTTTTGCATGGGGTTTAAACTGCTTGTCTTGTTACGTTTTTCATGGGTTTAAGCTGCTTATTTTTCATGGGTTTAAGGTGCTTGTCGTGTTATGTTTATTCATGGATTTAAGCTGCTTATTTTGCATGGGTTTAAACTGCTTGTCTTATTAAGTTTTTCATGGGTTTAAGCTGTTGTCTTGTTATGTTTTTCATGGGTTTAAGCCGCTAATCTAGTTATGTTTTTCATGGGATTTAAACTGCTTGTCTTGTTATGTTTTTCATGGGGTTGAAGCTGCTTATCTAGTTATGTTTTCATGGGATTTAAACTGCTTGTCTTGTTATGTTTTAAATGGGGTTTAAGTTGCTGGTCTTGTTATGTCTTTGATGGGTTTAAGCTGCTTGTCTTATGTTTTTCATGGATTTAAGCTTCTTATTTTTCTTGGGGTTTAAACTGCTTGTCTTATTATGTTTTTCATGGGATTTAAACTGCTTGTCTTGTTATGTTTTTCATGCGGTTTAAGCTGCTTGTCTTATTATGTTTTTCAGAGGTTTAAGCTGCTTGTCGTGTTATGTTTTTCATGGGATTGAAGCTGCTTATCTAGTTATGTTTTCATGGGTTTGAGCTGCTTGTCTTGTTATGTTTTTCATGGATTTAAGCTGCTTGTCATGTTATGTTTGGATGGCTTTAAGCTGCTTGCCTTGTTATGTTTCTTCATGGGTTTAAGCTGCTTGTCTTGTTATGTTTTTCATAGGGTTTACGCTGCTTGTCTTGTTATGTTTTTCATAGGGTTTAAGCTGTTGGTCTTGTTTTGTTTTTCATGGGGTTTAAGCCGCTTGTCTTGTTATGTTTTTCATGGGTTTAAGCTGCTTGTCTTGTTGTTTTTCATGGGATTTAAACTGCTTGTCTTGCTATGTTTTTCATGGATTTAAGCTGCTTGTCTTATTATGTTTATTCATGGATTTAAGCCCGCTGTATATGGACTTGTCGATTGTCTTCTTCGGGGATTTTATTTATTGTTTTAATCGTGCTCTATGTTGGTTTGTCGCTTGTCTTGTCAGTCTCTAGTTGGTATATTATACCTGTATCTACCCCTATTGTATTAACATATTTATTTTAATGTTTGTTAATTTTGTGTATTAAATAGTTTAGTGCAAAAATGTTGATAACATTGAGTTTATCCTATTAATTGAATACTATTTGGCCTATATCGTCTTTGGATCCTGATCTTCAAAGTTACTATATGATTCAACTTCTTAAAAGGTGGTCAGTTGTCCAAGTGTCTAAGGTGTTTGCAAATAATTATCATCATCTATGATTGATAACATGTGGTTGGTCAGTTCTTGGATGACATACAAAATTTGGTGTGATGGTGTAAATATAACAATCAGGTGACCGTTCTAAGGTTCCTTCAATGTTACGACTAGATGGAAAACCACACACTTTATTTAATCCTTCTTTTGTACCTCATCCTTGTATTTATAGGTTGGAGTGAGACTGAACAATGCTTCTAAGGTGACACCGAAAATAAAAAGGCATGCACAAACTCTTTGAGATACAAGCTGGCATATATAATGCATAAGTGAAAACGACACGTGAATAAGCAGAGAAACATAACTAATAAGCCATATACCAAATTTAGCTAAAAGAACTTGAATCAAAAGTGAGCAGATGGAATAGAACCATGGAGAAAAAAAAAACATTACAGCAGAGAGAGAGAGAGAGAGAGAGAGAGAGAGAGAGAGAGAGAGAGAGAGAGTCTTACAAAAATAAACACGGCAGCAGACTAAAGTATTACAGACGACTTTATCAGAGAGAAAATCATTAAGGCAAACAGTTGAAATAGCTGCAAATAGGTCCATATATCACCAGATGGTTTCGAAGGTGTCCGGGAGAAGGGAAGCTGAGCACAATATAAATATACTGCAAGCATAGAAATGAAGAACAGACGAGCTGCACTATGATGGAAAGACATTGACTGCGTAAAAGTATCGAGTTATATAGCAGGAATGGCGAGAAAGACTCGAAACCAATGTCAACGCAAGTGGTGGCGTAATAAGTTTTGATTAAGGAACACAGAAGTGAGTTAATGGGTAACAACCGGCATGCATACATAGACAACGTCTTTAGGGCGCAATACCTACCACATTCAGCCATCCTGCAGTTGTTACCGTTTGTGATTTCATGTCCTGTTTGAAAAGAAAGCACTGGGTATTAAATCAGTATCATTTATCTATGGCAGTACAACTAGGAGGTGTGAATATAAATTCCCCTTTACAAATTCACATATGCTTTATGTTTTGCTATACGTAAATAGTAACCGATAGGTCTGGAGAATAGACTAATTCACCTCTTTCATGAAAAGTAAAGAATTATGTATTTTGTACATGCTATACTTTATTTACAACTACTTTGCTTAAACACTAGTAATGCAGTTATAATACATATTATTCCCTTTATCCAAAAGAGAAAATTTATTCCTATTGATATCATAATTAGTCTCTTGACCTAGTCTGGTCTTTGAGGCACTGTGCTGCTGAACATCTGACCAGTTCTCTCCACTTCTCTCGATCATGTGCCAATGCCTGTGTCTCTCCAAAACTTTTCCTGGTCCATTCTGTGATGTTGTAAATCCACTTTTTTCTCTGTCTACTTCTCCGTCTACCACCTTGGACACTACCCTGCAGTAATGTTGTGGATAGACTGTTGGCTCTAGTGACATAGCCATTCCACAGTAGTGAGGAGGTTTTCATAATGGCCTACTTTGTGCCTGATGGTGTTACGCACTTCTTCATTTTTGATGTGGTCCATGTAAGAGATGCTAAGAATGGTTCTGTAGGATCTCATTTCAAGTGCCTGGATTATTCGTTGTAATTCTGCTGTCAGTGTCCAGGCCTCACATGAATACAGAAAGATTGAGATGACTAGTGCTCTCAATAGTCTGATTTTAGTTTTCAGACAGATATTCTTGTCTCTCCAGATGGGTCTTAACTTTGACACACTGATAATGCTGGACAAAACCTATTGATATACTGCTTAGCAAACTACACGAGGTTGTTGTAACTGAGTGTTGTTGTTGTAGTGTTTAACGCGATTTTCAGCACAAGTTAGGCTTTAAATGGCTGCCAGAATTACTGGTAGAGGAAGAACCCGGAAATCTCCAGAAAGAACCACCGAGTCATGAGAAGCTACTGGCAAGCTTTCTCACATACCCACATTGGCCGATCTGAGACTTGAACCAACGCATATTGAGGTGAGATGGCACTGATCCGTAAGGGAATGTGCTTTAGACCACTCGGTCACTTGGGAAACTACACGAGATAAAACGGACAATAACGTAACAGATTAAGTTTATACCCACCTTATTTATAGAACTAAAATTTAATCTGGCATGATAATTTCGTATAAAATAACATAAGTGAAGTAAATACACGAAAACTCTGTAATGGATCTGTAAAATCTCCCGCCTTCTTCTCAGGAAAAAACAAAGTTTTGAATGATGCACCAATCTTTGATTAGGTTAGTAAGAACAAACAAAGTCACGAGTAGTCGCCATACTAAACCGACAAGTTTGGAGAGAAAAACCAAAATAAATGAAGGAAGTACTAATACAACAATTTATTTTGGAGCCAAAAGGACATTTACATCTTTCAAAAGTATGTCATTTAATGGAACCATATCCAGATGTAAACATGTGAGCAAAGAAATATTTTTAATGGAAACAGTTTAAATTAAAATTCTTGATAGTATATATATATATATATATATATATATATATATATATATATATATATATATATATATATATATATATATATATATATATATATATATATGCACTTTATATTCCAGGTGACATTATACGTGTAGAATGATTGCCGGACTATTATCCTAAACAAAAATATGAACAGGTGTACATACGGACAAAACACGAAGAAATATACAAGGTGATTACTACTGTAATCTTGTATTTTGATGAGGGGCCAAAATAAGCACACTCTGTAGTTCTTACCACGTCAATGACAGCGAGAAGGTTGAGCGAAACATTTACTGTCGTGGATTCTTCTGGCCGAAGTCGGGGACTCAAATAACTGGCATCTAGGAAATTAGCTGTTAATACCGTTCTACCGTCCTCATATTTGTAACTAGAGACATCTGTAATTATAAAATACTTTATTATAATTACTATATATATATATATATATATATATATATATATATATATATATATATATATATATATATATATATATATATATATATCAGATAGAAAGTAGTAGCACACACACGCAAATACAAAAAAAAACATAGCTTTAAAGCAATTAAAATTAATTTCAATAGAATTTAGTCAAATAAATGCATACATATCAGCAAAGAAACCGAGAAGTCAACATATGTTAGTCACAGTGACGCTATATGCGTTTGGGACCAATATTACTTTGTGCCACCGATATGTCTGAAATCAAAAGGTGCAGTGTCTTTATTAATTGCTGGCGGACATAGAGATGCTTTAATTTTGCATCAAGGTGATATGATTTTAGGTCTCTAACATTCCGTGAAATAGTATTACATAATGAATGTACAACAAAGTTTCATTTAAAAAATAGCAACCAATATATAGTGATCATGGATCGTTTTGGTTGACCATACGTTTAGCTGTTGTAACATATTGATATTTTCATCCTAGGTGCTACAAGCATAATTAATCACAAGACACTTTGTCTTTGAGAAGAGTTTATTAGTATAATTACCTTTTCATATCAAGCAAACATTATACTTACTTTGCAATAGAATATAACAGAGATGACTAAAATACTCCTTTTATCTGTTTTTAGTTCTGAAGACATTTTCTGTTGCTATTGCAGTTGTAAAAATCGATAATACACAAGCAATAGTGCTTGCTACCGAACTTTGCTTTTTACTGTAAGACTGTCAAAATAACTTTATTGATAAGATTACCCTATCACACAAATAGCTTTCTGCTCATTTTGTTGTCCAAAAGAAACGTCTGAATTTAAGATAAAAGTCAATCAGTGTTGTCATGGAAAATGTAATGAGGCATGTCCTGACCTGACGAACAAAGATTATTAATGGAAGTGAATAAATCAGATTTTTACAAATATAATATATTTCTTCATATTTTTTCAAAGATATATTCTTTGGGCCGTAACATAATTATAGACCGGTATATTTTAAAATGGTCACTGTGGTCATTCAATACACTTGAAACATGGTCTGCAATTTGAAACTGGTACGAACTGAAAAATTATTGGTGCCAACTAGAAATGATGAAAAAGTTCCAAAGTTATTTTTAAAATAGTATTAGTGTTTACACAATGGTTCCACTTATATCAAAAATGTCTATTCATATACCAGATGAAGATCATTTCATGTGTCCGTTACTACATGCACCGTTTTGCGATGCGTATGCAAAGGAACTGGTAGACTTTGTAATTTATCTTCATTTTAAAGTGACTTTTATTGTAATGTTCTTTCCTTCTGTCTTGTTTTGTTTGGTTTTAACGTCACTTTTTAAGATTTTGTTGGCTATGACATGCAGAGAGAATGGCAGCTAAATGTCTGTCGCAAGGACACACCCATGTAGCTGACATAGGTTTGACAAATCAGGTATCTAGATAGCGACCATGGATCAGGATTTCGGCTCGCTACTAACTAGATATCGCCGCTGCAACCTCCCGTCAAAGGACAGAAAAGTTTACTTTCATTTTCTTCAATTAGTTTTCATTGACTGTACAAGTTCGCATAATATCATATTAATTACTCTAAACAATATGTATGTATGTATGTATGTATGTATGTATGTATGTATGTATGTATGTATGTATGTATGTATGTATGTATGTATGTATGTATGTATGTATGTTTGTATGTATGTATGTATGTATGTATGTATGTATGTACGTACGCACGGATGGTCGAACGGATGGATGGATGGTTTAACAAAAAATCAACACACACCTGGTCATATATTGTCCATCAAAAACTAGGCAGTGACACTAGTTATATCAAAAATCGTACCAAAATTCACAGGAACACAAATCCCTGCAACCGAAAGTAAATATGCATCACGAGACAAGATATAATTAACTACGCAGTTTTCATAAAACTTTCGAAAAGGATAAACTTTAAACTGAAGTATCTGAAAACAAGAACATCTGGGCAGGCATATCTAACCCACGCTCAGTGAATTGCTATCAACAGCTTGACATTGGCTCCCGGGGTGGGGTATAATCACAATATGACACCATTTTTTAATGACCAGTTGCATTAATTTTCTAAAACTGAACAAATCCTTATGTATATTTCCTCTTGATCAGTGTTACTGGGGTAGGGTCGCTTGGATGGTGTCGGTGGCTAAGTTAATCAGTATAACTAAAAGACCAATACGACAATTCAATACCTGAGTTTTGAAATTAGTGCTCAATCTTGCTTTGTGAACATTTGAAAACAAACAACTTTATACGTTAATGATTTCGCTTATTGACTAAATGTATAATTACAAGCGTTTTTTATTCAGTCTCTAGAAATATTCCTGAACAGGCTTTTGTCTCATCCTTATCTGATCATAATGTTATGTGACTTATTATTACTTCGTTAATTGCAAGACATTCTTTGAAGTTTTCAGTCAAAGGTGAATGAAAAGTAATTTTTTAAGATACTTTTGTTCTTGGGTCATTACTGTAAGTTTACCTACAAATATAAATGAGTGTTGTGTCAGAATGAGAAACACGTGAACCATGGAGAGATAAGCAGCACGCTAATTATTATAAACGCAACAGCAATCATTAATCTGTCGGTAGTTTGTCAAGGTAAAGATAATGTCGCATGTTTCGCTCTTCACCAAAACAAAATTCAATAAAGAATTAACTCCATTGTCTTTTTTTTCTTGGATGGAGGTTAGTACATGACACAGGATCACACCTGAACCGGCGAAGACACTATGAACATTACCTCTCACCCTTTATGTCCTAATTGGGTACAGATCTACAACATACGTAAAGACGTACAGAGACGCAGTCTTCTACTGATCGTTTCAAACGAAGTATTTCCAGAATGACTTATGGAAGTCGAAATGAAATTGGCATGAACAATCAAATGTCGATATGCAGCATGGGTGAGGTGGATATTTAAGATTCTGCAAGGCAACATTTTTGTAATCGTTCGTTTTGAATAACACGAATATTATCTCTTGGGCTTACAAGTAAAAACATATGTAGAGTTACAACTAAATATATCAGTGTAAAGATTACGACTGGTTACAAACTCTGGGCCAACTGCCAATTCTGACAACATTTTGATATTAAAAGCTTACGATTTTGCGGAAGAAACATTGCGTGGTTAACCTGAACATCTGCTATCAATTTATTGAAGACTAGGAAAATGCTGCTAATCGTATGTGATTACAGATGAGTATGACAAACAAATAAAAGAAACAAAAGTATGTTAATTCTGATCTATCCCCTACCCAAAACCTTCCCTGTTTGTTTCAATCAAGACCACGTTCAACTGGTTTGGAAACTTCATTGTCACGATGTGTAAAAGTTGTCATGTCGAACTGTAATCGATCTTAGTGTTTAGTACTCATTCCGAGTGTTTCATACAATGTCCTTTTCATGCGATATGTACTGCATTCAGATGCGCAGCTAGAGTGTTTGGAGCCCGGGGACAAGATTCATGTTTAAGCCCCCCCCCCTAAAAATTAAGCCCTCCCCCTTGCAAAAATTCCACATACAGCCTATTTAAAAGCCCATTTTGGCGCCCCCACTAGTCTGGCGCCCTGGAACATCTGTCCTCATCTGCCCCCCTGACTGCATTTATAAGCGATTACCCCACACTAAACTCTAAACAGCATGTACCCAGATATGAAACCAGATATACTGCTGTATATTACGTACTGAAGACATGCCTATGTCTACGCTGTTTGTTTACTTATACTTTCAAATAATCATCATAAATCTTTCAGGATGTTTTCTGTCCAATCTATTCAAATTATGTTAGGTGGATAGTAGGAATCTTTTCAAATCGTTTTCTACTTTAATAATAATGACGGTCATTTTTTTAT
The DNA here is from genome assembly GCA_030141615.1 of Unio pictorum. Taxonomy (NCBI): domain Eukaryota; kingdom Metazoa; phylum Mollusca; class Bivalvia; order Unionida; family Unionidae; genus Unio; species Unio pictorum. The sequence continues at coordinate 3,895,799 of JARLTB010000021.1, forward strand.
GGCAGCTGGCATAATTTACGCAGCTTAGAAGGATTCCATGACAGGATTCTTTTTTCCAAGTTTGATCAAATTCTATAAAGCAGTTTCATAGAGGAATTTGCATTAATGTTCTTTTTTTAAATGGTGACTGCTGTTTTTAGTATTAGAAGCCACATTTATAAGTGTATTTGCATCATAAGTTAAAATTTGAAACGTTTTGTGTCCCGGTCATTTATTTCAAGTTAGTGTGTGTGGGGTGGGGGTGATTTTACCATGGAACAGTTTAACAGTTTACGAAAAATAAGTAAAGAACAAAATCATAAACAAAACACAACACAACAACAATAAAGTCCCAGACTTACTGATAAAATATAACCCTGTAATGCAGTAATGTCTATACTCGATGAAATTATTAGAGACACATGCTATATAAATAATGAACAAAAGAGGCCCAAACGACTTATTTTAAAGACCCACACGAATTTATAGTTGACGCGTGCGTGCAAGAAAGAATTACCAGATGAAGAACTTTTTCTAATAGCAGTTACCAACGTCAACAGTGATAGAAACGGAAAGGATAGCATTTTAGAGTATTTTGCTAGCGAGAAATGTAATATTATTTCATAGATACAGAACAATTTACAGTCAGAAAGGAGAAACAGACAATTTTGTTTGTTACGTTATCCATAATGTTAATACAGAATGGATAACTGGCCAATACAGAATTTATAGATACAAGTTAGATAACATATTTAAACGCCAATTAACGTCTCCAGGAATTAATGAGCAGATTTGTATAAAATATTTGGACTTAATCCGATGCTAAGAGTGAAGACTTGCAATAACATCCCCAAATTCCAAAGATGGAGGATATTGCATTAGAAGATTCAAGAAAACTTTAATTGAATTATAATTTACATTTTTCACAATTACATAGAGATTGTATAACGAATGCGAAAGACTTTCAACCATAATATCCAATTCTTTTAAATCAACAACATAACTACATAACAATATGCATTTTGGTTATTGGCTATTCTACAACATCTAACATTACAGGACTGGAGTATAGACTTTCAAACAAATACACACCATTGCAATTATACGCATCAGCTTTCTCTTTCAACAACTTTCTGATAAAGTAAACTGAGTTTATAGCAGAAAAAGGAATGAAAAGAATCAGGTTACAAAGTATTTCCAAAGATTGGCAATAAAACATTAAAAGAAATTTTTGTCTCTATTCTATATGTAGAGAACTTCCAGAAGAATACATAAACACTGGATCAAAGACAGTCGTCTAAATACTTCTCTGCACTGCATGCCAAACGGGTAATTAACTCCAAAGTGTGCACACAGGTATATGCCACCAGCATAATATATCCACCATATGAACATGAAGGCTACATCAAACACTCGAAACTCTTGTATGTGGAACACGGAATCCAATTATATTCATGAAAACGTAACAAGATATCAATTTATCCAAAATAAATAATGATGATATATATTTTCCTCCAACCATGTCTATTATAAATGTATGAAGTACACGAAAAGATATTGACCCCGATACGAAAACGATCCAAGTCTTTACCTGGCAATGCAAAAAATATCAGAATAAATCCTGACATGATGGCTTCGACTAAATTCATTTTGGTACTATCATAGAAACTACACAAATGTCTTCTGCTGATGGACAATGGCCTAGTTTATGAACAAATATGGTCGCTGTATACCTGCATTTAAAACGCCCTCTGTCATACCTCTAGCATGATTCAATCTTAAGGGGCTACAACTATGCTACGACAGTCGCTCTTGTTTTGATACAGGTGTAATATGTTACCACAGGAGTCTGACGTTTAATCCGTAAAATATGATGAAATCTCTGAAAACACGAAATCACCTTATCGGCACCATACATTAATTATTTAAAAATTAATCGTGTTAAAAGATATGTTTAAAAGAGGCCCTAAAACATGTGACCACTTTAATGACCTGAATGAGAAGGGTAACGATCATTAAAAGAGCCTGTAATTTTCTCTACAGGTTCCCCTAGTGTAATTCATTGCAGGTAAGATGACTGTCATAAAAGGTTGTAGATTGTTTGTAGCAATGCTTTTAACACATAAGCTATGTCATACCGAGGAAATTGGAGCTAAGTGCCATTTCAATGAGTAGTAATGGAGGACATCATAGGTAAAAACTGGACCATGTGTGGAAAAAGAGAAATTATTATTATGCCGTCATGTAGAGTCCATGATCCATGGATTACAAGGAGAAATTAACATGATTATGTAGGGTTAACGCGTGCATAACCCCGGGAGCAAAAATTAAATGTAATAATGGTCCTTAATATGACACATTTAATTGCAATATTACATTGTCTACAAGAGGAAAGAATATATTAAAATACTTTCTGTCAATATTTGTCAAGCGACAATAGGTAGTATTTACGTGGGATAGTACCATCCAGGACGAAAACAAAAGAAGAAAGTATTGTAACTGCAAAATCCCGCTTGGCTCTGTAAAGTATTATTGTCAATGTGGAATACGCTGAACACGTCTTAAATCGTAATACGAAACCGATGCCTGTTTGTACGCGTGTTTGTTTTCTGTCCTGTTTAATGTTATAGTTTGGGTCATTGTGAGAGACCTCAAACATGTTTTTCTTTTTCCCCATGACAATACATAAATACATTTATGCATGCGTAAACACTATTTTCTCTATCTACGTTTCACTCCATTGTGATAGCATATATGTATATTTGTGTGTTATATTTATTTCCCTTGACTTCAATGCTAGATTTGCATGGAAAAGAAGGTCGATAGTGAATGGTAATTTTTGATTAAAAGGGAATGGTAAGGAATTTATAGAAGGATTTGTTATAGGCTTATTTATACGGGATGTTAGGGAAGTTATTGGGGAAAGATAACTTAGTTTTGTTAACTAAGGAATTTAAATTATGTTATATAACCTTCTTTGAATCAAACCCTGTAGGACAAGTAACTGACTAGCTGAAACGGCTTGTTGGTTAGTAAGTGTGCGGTGTTGGATAATACATCACTAGGTATTTGTCAGTCTAACTTTTGGGCTAAAGTAACAAAACTTACTAAGCATCCGTGCGGGAGAAATTTCATATGTCCATGGCGAAGTTTTGAGAATACAGGGAGCAATCATAGTGTACATGAGAACGTCAATTACACATCATAGATTCCTTATAAACATTACAGCCTCCATCTCCATGTCGTCACCACCATGAAAAACATCTTAAACAAATCTAAAATATAGACATTTCAACAAATTGGAATAATTCTGAGAATGAAATTCCACCAGTAAATCATATATTTCAAACATGCAATCTAGCTGAACATATCTGAGTGAAAGAAATATATCGACCAGGTATAATATAATATGCATATTACAAATAAAAGATTATCATAAATGTAACAAGAACCGACAACAACATACCAGTCTACTCGAGATTTATTACAATAAATATGCTGTGGTTCAAAGATCCAGGAACTTGAGATGCTATTTCAAACGAGTTTAAAACCGACACTGATGCTGCAGTACAAGATGGACTTATTCTAACAACAACTGATGCTGATGGAGCAGCACATCATACAGTACGGCAATTAGAAGCGCCCTTAGTAACGCTCGGTGACCAAAAGATATGGAGGGATATGCTAAACGAAAAGCGTTTGCAGAACTATCAAACATGATGCTTCTGTTAAGTACAAAATTCGGATTTTGTCACGACTACAACAAAGTATTTGGTGTTATCAAATATTCGCTTATACTTGACAGAACTGATCAGAACAAATGTCTACTGAGAGTTGCTGGTGATGATTGTCAATTTGTAATTTCACTATTGGCATCATGGATGCCACTAGTTTTAGTATCAGTTTCAAAGCCATTAGAATTGAGACGATGTTAGCGACGTATAACATAAATATATATTTTAAACAGCATAAGGTTTATCAAACTGGAGTAGCAAATTCATCTGATAGCACGTGGCGAATACCAACAGCGTCTAGCGAACAATTGCCGAGACGTATATTTATCGTGTTTCAACAACAAGACAGTCGTGGTAGTCAAGAACAACACAATTCTGTTTTAGATATCGCTGACCTAAGGCGAATATTTGTCAGATTTATGACGCAAGAGAAAGAGTATATCTCGTAAACAAATTTAATCCCGTGAAACATTCACTGGTGGTCGTGCAGTGCAAATCATGAGGGTTATCACTCCGACAATAACGTCCAACAACAGTTATTCTAATCAGCGACTAAAAACAATTAATGTTTGTTGATGATGATGAATAAAGTTATGTGTTTGGGGTAAAATAAGTTTCCTATTGTCCGCACTGCAACCATTGAGCAGTCATCGGATCAGTATTGTATATACATATAATTGTTGACAAATTATGGAAAGAAAGGGAGACTGGACATTATTAGGAAATAAACAGATCCGTCCATGTAATGTATTGGATCAGCGACTCGACGAAAATGACAATCCGTTACCGGGACAAGAACCTTACAATGTTGTTGATACAATTGCGATGCTTCATATGTGTTACCTTGGTCACGTCGACTATAAACTAGCTAGCGATCTGGTAATGCTTTACAAACTACTATAGATGAAACCAGATAATATACAAGAACGATTTGACAGAAAACTATTACAAGCTATCGTTGGAGCAAACTATAGACTTGGTGCGGGGATGCGACCGAAATTTGCGTCAGATATCAGTAGAACCCATAACGTTTTAACACATGAACTTCAGAAACCTAAAAATGTTTCTTTGGCGTAAGGTCGTCGCAAGCGCAGTGGATATCTGGGCAATAGATTTTGCGGATATGCAAAATACTTCACAGTACAACGATAATAAGCGGTATCTATTTAACGTCATTGATGTCTTTAGCAAATGCGCGTAATGTGTTAGAAGATAGTTTTGCTAAGAAAGAGCAAAAACCAAACAAAATCTGGACCGACCATGGATCAGAGTTTTTTTAAACAACCGGTTTAAGCAGTTTCTATGACAAAATAACATTAATAAATATGTTACTGGCTACGAAGGAAAGTGTGTTGTTGTCGAATGTGTTAATCGTACTATAAAAGAAAAGGTCTACAAGCAGCTTACAGCAAAATCACTAACATATATATATATATATAGTTGATATGACAGCAATAACATAGGCAACAATAAAACTAAACACAGAACAATTGAATTATCATCAAATGACACAATAAAATAGATCCGATTCTTGCAAACAAGAACATTATACGCGGACGTAAATGTAACATTGATTATCGTGTCAGAATTTAACAATCGAAAAATATTTTTTGAAAAAGGCTTTACCCCGAACTGTCTTAAGAAGTGTTTGTCATCGACAAGATTTTAACAACAATACCGGTCACATATAAGCTAAAGGAACTTGCAAACGAAGATATTGTAGGAAGATTGTATGAGCAAAAAACTGGTGCTAAACAGAGTGATAAATGAAATTTGGTCAAATGGCGCAATTAAGGTGATAGTTTTAAGAACATACCTACATTGGTTGGTCTGCACAACGATATCAGATGTTGTCTTCGATTTGCTGTTATATCTATCATCAATTTAAAAATCTGAAGGAGAAAGAAAGAAACAAAAATTTATATTTGTTGACGACCATAAACTTCAAGTCGCCCAGTACGCCTAAATATCTTACGTATCTCCAGAAATATCTGATACTCTGTGACAGTAAAATCAGATCACTTTATCTTTTTGGCAGGGTGATATTTGACCTTATAACGTGATTGCACTGCGACATAAAATTGTTCGTGCTGACGGATAATACCTGGTTCATCGGCAGGTTGATCATCAGGTACAGGAAACAGATATGTTTCAAGATCAAATTGTGATTGTTATACAACCTGGTGTAAAGCACTCTTATGAATCACTAGACTACCATCGATATGAGCTATACGTGATTCAAAATCATTATCAGATAGAAGATCAGCAAGTCGTGTAACATATCGTTTTATCAGCGAAATTATATATAAAATCATATTACTGTAACAAAATATGCCAGTCGAAATAAAAAGTTTGTCAGACCTAAAATCTTACATATGAACCTGCTGTTTGAAGTAGAAGGAGAAAACAATAATCTTATCTTGCTGAACAATGTCAAAGTTAACCTCATGTTGAAATACGGTAAAATTAAAATAGTGTATAACAGAATAGCTAAATAAGTTTGTCAACTGCCTTTGACCAACAGCGATGTTGCCGCTCTACTAAATGGTAATTGAATATAGAAATAAGATTATATCACCGCTCGTTTTTTAGAGAAAGCAGCTTTTGTGGTTCCATCAGCAGCACACTTGATTGATCGTGAGTGAATATTAAAATGTTTCGCAGCTGATATCATTGACGGAAATAATGTTTATTCGTGTGTAATAGTGTTTGCTGCTATAACAGATCTAGTGGGATTTTTAAAATTTAATCGTCGTTGTTCATGCATATTATTTTCTTTAGAAGTGACAATGTCAAGCTTTTCGAATCGTTGTCCATCTTTATTCCGTTGATATGATCACTGACAAGACCATCAGGAATATGTCCGTAAATAAATAAAACGATGTGATAGATATAAAGTTTGATTGGTTTGTATGCCTCGTACTGACGCTTGAAAATATCCCATATTACCAACATGACCAATAATTGTTTTTTTTTCTAATGTTCCTGACAACTCCTCCTCTGCTAGCCTCGTATAAATCATAAATGGGATGTGGTTTAAACTCCTCTTTCAAATACAAATTAGTAATGTTATTGTCAATTACTTGATCATTGACATGATAAACGTTCAGATGATATATTTCAAGAGACACAAGAATTAGAAGAATAAACAACATCCAAACCGATTTGGTGATTCGATAAAATAACTGAAATTTTGTTTCATACTATGAAATATAATACATTGCTAGGTAGCTCATATGACTATCTGCCAACTAAAATAAAAAACACAAAATGTTGTATCAATGTCAAGAACAACAATAACAAATGTTTTAAATGGACTTTATTGTCAGCGTTGTTCCCGGTAGATAAGCATGCAAAATTAAATTACATTTGTCATTCTACCAATCTAAACTTTTCTGGAATTGTATTTCCCGTTTCTGCGTATCAATTTCCAAAATTTAAGAAACAAAACATTTTTTACTTTTGCCAGGTGATATTGTGTATCTGGAGTAGATAATGTTTCACAAAATATTTATCGAAGATATATTAGCGACCGTGACGCATTAGATATCGCAAAATCCAAACAAACAACAATACATTTATTGTTTTATAAAAATAATAACTTGCGTATTAAAAACTTTAACGGCTTGTTTGGTGGGCAGTCAAACATACACAAAGAAAAGGAATTTGTGTCAGATATTTAAACGATTAAGTCCCAGCTTGTAATAGATCGTCATCTTGAACATTTCTCTGATTTTCAGCGAATATATATGCCAGGTAATGATGCAAATATATTACAGTTCATGAATGTTAATGTCATAATCTATTACGATTTTGAGTCTATTCTGCTTCTGGTTATAGGCGTAGAATAGTCCTGAAAAGTACAAGAACATGTTCCACGTGGGGTCGCAAAGTTACACGTGCTAATGATACAATTTTTAAAAATCTGTTAAACTTTATCGTGGTGTCAATCCTGCTCTGTAATTGTTGTAAACCTTATCAATGAGATCGATGCGATCATAATGTTACTTAGTAAGACAACTAAATTGAAACCCCTTTCAAGAAGCTGAATTTGCTTCAGCAAAGGTATGTCATATTTGTAGGAGATGTTTACGCCTTAACTTGTGCATCACAATCGAATAAGAGATCATTATAGGTAAATATCGCGGTTCAGCTAATTACAAATGCAATTCAAAGTATATACAGTACCAGATTTCATTCCTGTTGTCGCACATACTTTCGTGGTAATGTCTTATGATTCTCATATGATCATCGAATCATTCGGTAACATATATTATAAAACGCCTGAAAATCATTAACAATGATAAAAAAATGCATTCGAAATAACAGGAAAATATATGTCAGAGACACTCGGCAAGTTGAGATTTATTGATAAGACATCGCTGAAACATTCAAGATGATTTATTCGAGACTTAAACCTTTCCTGGTCAGGTAAACTTGCTTTATTGAATCTATATCAGTCGTCAAGATACTCGTAAAGACTGTCTAGGCACAAGAGGAATTGAACATGGGGCTATCTAGGGAACACACACACACGTACGCACGCACACACACACACCACAGAGGCAAGAGGAAAAAACAAATTTAAAATCCACACATAGGGAAGGGTGAAGAAAAATCAACTATTCTCACAAACGTACGCAAAAGCATATGAACACAATATCTACTATAACAATACGCCAATATTTACTATATAAAACACAATATCTACCAGCACATGATTGTACGCACTCAAACACAAAACACAAAATTACTATCCACACACAGGTGCGCGAATTCATACAGACACACATGTACACATACACACCACACAAAGAGAAGGAGGAGAAACACTATCCACATACAAAACACACATGCACACAAAAACACCATAGAGGAAGAAGAAAAAACAAAATATACTATCCACACAGAGTGCGGAAGAATAAAACCCAAAACATACTATCGACACAGAGGAAAGTTGGGAATAAATATACTATCCACACAAACGTACGCGTACGCATACAAAACACACACACACACACACACACACCACAGAGCGAAGAAAAACTAATTACAAATATACTATACACTCAGAGGGAAGAGGAATAAACAAACCCCAAATATACTATCCACATAAACGTACGCGAACACATGCAAACACACACACACACACACACACTACTATTCACACAGAAGGGAAGATGAAAAAACACTGAATTATCCACACAAACGTTCGCGAACGCATTCAAAGACACAAGCAAACACACACATATATAAATAAAGAAGTGAGTGTTTATAGTCACTCTACTAAACACTCATACCAGTTGGCAATTTGGGGTAGTACTAAACACCGCAAAGTCATTCAAAGGCAGGTAAAATCTGTTTATATTTTTTATTTGTACATATTCGTATACTTTATATTTTATTGTTGTTTTTATATTTAAATTTATATTTAAAAAATGGTACATACGCATCCTTAGTTGTGTAGATAGAGTATGATATAGTCATATAACAGATAGCGTATGACAACAGCAATCTCAATGTGACAAAGCCATATTAATAAGTTTTAAGTAATACTTATTTTATTGAGAGACACGTAATAATATTATGATAGTAATATAAAATACATAAGATTAATATAAATATTTAATCGAAAAGATTAATATAAATATTTAATCGAATATATTGTGCCAACTTGATGTAATATGTCACAGAATTAGAAACAAAAAAAACTTTTGTTTTGCCTGAGACATATTTGATTATTTGTGTTGTGCGTGCGTGCGACGAACGACGAAACAAACATATGTCTCACTACTTGCGGCTGCAAACATTATTATCACGATATGCACGGGTATTTTACCGTGAATATTACTAACTGTCCTTTGAATTAAGCAAGATTAAGGTATAATCGAGGCAGTGATCAATTGGATCTAGTGAAGAGAGCACGTATTTTCACGTGGTATTTCTAAAAGCCATAGGGGTGAGTGTTCAATTTATTTCATTTGATATGTGAAGTTAATTGAGTTTGTATTGTAATATCGTGTAATGATTCATTTATTACAAGGCATATTTGAAACGTTGTGAATTGTGAATTTCTAGTTGTTTTTAAGAATTTAATGTATTAGTATTTCCAGAAATCATTATTATTACCAGTTTGGTTTTATTGTAGCTTAACAAGATTACAAGATTACAAGGTTACTAGGTTACAAGATTACAAGGTTACGAGGTGGTTACAAGGTTACGAGGTGGTTACGTGGTTACGACGTTACGTGGCGATGTAACGAGCTATATAAATGTCTATATGTATGTACGTATGTCGTCTGTACATGTGGTGAAGCCACGACTGTAGACGTAGCTAATACCAGGGTGCTGTATGCTGTCTGTACGTGTATACGTATGACTGACTGTACATGTAGAGGATCCGTGAAGGGTGTGAACAGCCGATTCAAGAGTGTGTCAACCCGAGGAACGTGGTGAAACTGCGATTTATCGGTGGATGAATCGTGCGACGTACAAGGGTCAAGAAGCATATGTTTATTCCAATTGTTTAAATTGTTATATTTGTATTTACATAAGATCATTTTGAATCTTAGATGAATTCCAGGAGATTTGTGAATCTTACTGACAGTGCAGAACAATTTTAATGTATTTGAAAAATTGAGATTGTTTGAATCCCAAGCCTTGTCTATTCGTGAAACTATATGATTATTTTTAGTGTGTACTATTATTTGAAATTGTGGTTTCCTTAAGTTGTATATCAGAGATATATTTTTTTTATTATCAATGTGTGATGGTACAGAGTGATTGAATCAAGTGTATACTGAGCGTGTGTGAGAATCATTGTATTTTTACATCATACATTTTTCTTTACTTATTAAGATAATACATTTTTATCTTCACGCATTGTGTTTGAATTATTCATTTGATCCAATGCCCACTCGGTTACAATTCTGTTACATAATAAACTTAAGATATTGTATGACAAAGACAGATTCATTGTGACACAGTAAGATGTACTAGTACTTTTATTAAGAATCGATTATGATACAAACAGTAACATAATCATATATTTGTGATGTAACTTTTGTCTGAACACGCGATTTTCGAAATGTACGATTACCACACCTCACATTATATCACTGTTCCCTTGCTTCGTGTCTTTGTAGACCTGCATCATCGTATCCTTTGATTTGTCTTCTTGGCTACCTTTGGGTCCTTACGTACAGTATATTTCAAATCCGAAGATGTCAGTCCGGAAACACATGTAGTGCTTGCACTTAGGAATTTGCTGAAGAGTTGTTGTTTCTCTTCTTCTGTCTTCGATGTCTATGAACGTTTGATAATCTTAAATTTCGAAAATCGCTTGTTCAGACAAAAGTTACCCGTCCCGTATAATCCCCCTTCTTAGGTCCACCATTTCTACTTTAATTATTTCGAATATCTTTTAACCAGATAGTCGTTTTTTCTGGGCTCCTATTTAAGTTTCATTTTTAATCTGTGGTTCATGCTTTCGGTGTTGTTGTCTGTCCAAAGTTGGTCTTCGTCACTGGAAATAACGTAGGTCGCCAATATGTCCTCAACATGCCGAACGTAATACTGCAGGAAGTCACTATAACATTGTTTTTCAAGATTGTTTTTAAGTTTGATGTTTCGCTCCTCAAAGGTCGCAGAGTCGTTTGCCGTTGCAACGCCGTTTGCTCCGAGAATCATGTCAACGATTTTCTTTCGATAATTGGTACTCTTTGGGATCTTGACAGTCACTTTTACGAAGTATATTGTCTTTTAGGTGTTTTGAACACAGTTTTCTTGAGAATCCCGGAAACGATTTGTCTATGTTGATAATTTAATGATTTCTCAATTGCAGGGTCCGTTAGTTTTCAATACACCTCACTTGGATTTTGATGCTGAACCTCTTTCCGAATCCTTTGAAGAGTTTGTGGATTGGTTCGTTCATATGTTTCCGTGCATATTTGTGCATTTCTGTGTGACAATTCCGATGTAGCATACTGTCCAGTATACTCGACAATGGCAACATCTCTGTTGAATGAACCGTCAATGTGTGTAACCCGCTTACTATAAGATGGTTGGCGTTTCAATGCTGTGAAGTACCTGATAAATATGACTATATCAGTCTTCTCTGGTTGTGGAACGACCTGTTTCAAATCTTTTTAACCTTATTCGTGAGTCTCATTGTATAGGCCTTTTCTATAATCCCATGCACCGCAATCGTCCCAATAGTGTTTTGGCTGTTTTACAGAAGTCCTTTCTGTGTTTTCTGAATTGTCAAGCACGATAGACACATTCTCTTTGGCACCTAAACTAATGTTGTTCATTATTTTCTCTGAACTCAGCGGTCGATCGGCTGGTAACGAATTTGTTCCTGCGATATGTTTGTCTCTAGAAGATGATGTGTCGTCACGATCAGCAGAAGTATCATCCATTAATCATCGATGTTGCTACTGGCCGTGGTGGGAGAAACATTGACAACATTTTCTTCATCGTGAAATATTGAATGTTTATTTATGCGCGATTCATCGCACGTCATGCTTGCGTCATTTATCGTTTTGGCTGGCGTACTGACCTTCTCTGGCTTGCGTGACATCAGTAGTACAAATGATTTAGAAGCCATATCCTGTCACAGCAACCTAGTCTAGACCACACTATACAAAGCGCTTCAGACGAATTTTCATTATCCGAGTTCTTGTCAGCAATTTAGCTTTGTAAGTCCGCTTCTCCATTCACAAACGGATAAACGGCGTTTATTGTACACTGCAAAACATTGGATGCGGATGGAATAGTCCATGCACTAGAGTACCCATAAAGTTTCCCACAGTTTGCAGTTGCTTCGCAAACGATAGCGAGCATAATGAAAGGTCGGCACATACATTTATAATTCCCGGAAAGAACATTTAATTCACTAACTGTGATGCCTTCACACAATGCATGTACCCAACTTTTGCAATAACCACAACGGACCTAATCATTGGCACAATTCTGTTTGCAAACAGCGTACGGGTACTGATGGGGTTTAACACGCTTACGAGCATGGGCAGTAGGGATTCTGACTACGTTATCCAATAAAGAATATGATATGTAGAGAATGCTTAACACTTAACACAGTTGAAACACTACACCTATGTTTAAATAATACAACACAATATTTTAAATATACCTCTAAAGAACTTATTGTATCCTACCCTTCGCATTAATTATTTGAAGATCAATACCGTAAATGAATTATGACAAGCAGCAAAGGGGGTGGACAGACCGAAACTATTTCAAGCAAACCGAAACTATTTCAAACAAAATCCTAAAGGATTTCAAACCGAAACCAATTCAGGCAGACAAAAAAGAAAGAGAAATGGTTTCGGTTTGTCACGCTGTTGTGACTCTGTCTCCAGACAGACCCGACTCTGATGTCGCTGCGGAGACGAATTGAAAATCCTTTACGATTTCACAAACAGGCTAATTTGTAAAACCTCACCTCGTAAATCAATCAAATTATTTGACTGGTCAGTCAGTTTGAAATTAATTCTTGTTAACGAATCATTCTGACATCGCATATACACTGGATTAGTTGGATCCTCAATGATTAAAAATCCAGGTGGAGCTGTTGGTGCAAATGAATATAAAATATATCCCTGCTGGGCTTGATTTGATCTTTCGAGATTTATTTGGTAACTTCCTTCGATGACATTACATACTAAATTCACTGCAATCACAGAGGATATATTGACGTTTTGAGAAGCAATATGCCTACCACTACCGTCTGGATCATTATTATGTTTGAGGATAGTTGTTTGCTGTTGTGTTATTTTTTTTTCCATGCGTCGTGAATCCTTTTGAAACCATCATCTATGGCATCATTGAGTTTTTTCTTCTCCATTTACTTGATGACATTCTTTCGGTTGGGAGGAATCGTATTAATTTCCGTTATAAGTTTATTTCTAATTCGCTCAAAATCGCTATTCATTTTTGTGAACTGTCCGGTAATATCTGGTTCGTCTATTGTAAAATACCCTGTATTATGAGCTTTATGAGCTTCTGATACTGCTCTTAAACGATTAAAAAGAGTATCTAATGGTAACACATATGTTAATTCAGGACGAGGGGGTATTATAGGAGGAGCAAAAATATGGAAAATGGACGATTTTGCTTTATTATAACCATGATAATCCTCCTTCGTTGAAATATAATCAGATTTTTGTGGTTGAGGTAGTGGAGTTTCTTCAGGCCATCCTAGCACGGTTGTTATAGAACTCTGATAGATATCTACAACATACCCAAGTGAGTTTATCTCAATCGCGGATAATAGTGTTGGTTCATGAACTGTAATAGCGATGTTTGATTCTTTTCCAGTAATGGATTTTATTCTACGCTGAAATTGGTTATTGATTTGTTCGATTTGGTAGGACCCAGATGGTATGGAAACAACGTTCCAGTCTGGTGTACCATCGGGTTTATTTTTACTCGCAAGCACCAGGGAATTATTTGGTTGTTGGCCACCAAATGGTACTGATCAAATATTAGGCCAACTATGGTATACTCGTAATATTGCTAGTGCTATCACCTTCACCGGAATTTCAATAGGGAAATTCACACTGAATTCAGGATTGGATGATGTTACTGAGATCATGCTGGTTTTCACCGGTGTGGTATTTTCCACTATTCGTTTTAGTAGTTCTTGCGATGTTGCCATTGTTTTTATATTCGTGTTGTTTTTCTAATTTTGACATCGCGGAATCATAAACACGTACCATCGCTGAAAACTCATTATCTGATATTAAATTGTCATCGAGGAAGCACGATATCATCGAGGATAATTGCGAGTACGCGGTTGACACAACATGGAACTTAACTACGTCATCCTGCAGTTTGCGCTGGCTACATGATGATATTTTCTTTGTTATTATTGAAATTATTCCAGCGATTATTGTCGCCGCTGATATACAAATTGGAACAGCTATCGGGGCAATCATTGTTACCGAAGACAGTATTATACCGGCTTCAGTAATTACACCTGATGTACACGGTAACATCAACTGCGATAATTCCTCGTCGGTATTTTTTTTATTTTTACTTGATACTCCTCAGTAAGGGTTTTGAGTTTAGTTAGAAATTCTCTGACCTGATCATAGCGATACTGTTGTGACGTTGTCAATGATGACATTTTATTTATTACAATCTATCTATCTATCTATCTATCTATCTATCTATCTATCTATCTATCTATCTATCTATCTATCTATCTATCTATCTATCTATCTATCTATCCCTTTGTCTTGCCGACCGTTGGGGCACCACTGAGACCTGACAACCAGCTTCCTCCATTCCAATCTGTTCTCTGATACTGTCACTATGTCACTCAGCTTCAGACCTGTCCACTCTGAGATGTTATCCTCCCATCTTTTCCTCTGTCTTCCTCCTTGCATGATTGTCTTAGCAAGCCCTGTTGATCGTGTGACATGTCCATACCATTTCATTTTGCGCTTTTTCACAATGGTCAATAGCTCGTCATAGGGC
Source organism: Unio pictorum (assembly GCA_030141615.1). Taxonomy (NCBI): domain Eukaryota; kingdom Metazoa; phylum Mollusca; class Bivalvia; order Unionida; family Unionidae; genus Unio; species Unio pictorum. Next base: position 3,911,014 of record JARLTB010000021.1, read on the forward strand.
CCAATGGCTTGCTTAATTCTGTTTCCAACTAGATTTAAAATTGCTAGTAATAAAAACGCTGGTGTTTTCAATTAAGCTGTTACTTAAATCCGCTACGAATTCCACATACCATGTTACTGAAACCCTAGCCAAATTATTATCATTGGATATTATTGTGAATTGTTCAATTGTTTCCTTGTCGATGATCGTTGATATCATATTGTTGACCCCCGATGAACTCGTTGATGAAATATTAAATTGAGTCGGCGACACTAGTGTTAATCGATAAATACCATTGACGGTCGCGTTGACATTTAATATGTTATTTTGTGATGTCCACGTAAATGATCCGTGTTGAATCGTGTATACTACGTTGTTGGTTTTCTCATGAGGAATTTTTGTTTTTTCAGTGATTTTTATCATCCTCGATGCATCATCTCTGATTGCCTTGATGTTTTTCATCTCTTCGATGGATTTTCTAGTATCCGGGAGTTTTTTGTCCAGTTTATCAAATGAGACTCCAAGACATTTATCAACGATGTTTTTACGAAAAGTTGAAAACTGTTTTACGTAATCTTCATATCTGGATTGAAGTGTTGCAAATTCTAACATAGTTGTTTTTATCTCTGTGACTTTTGGTGTGGTCACCGGTGGAACCCCAAAGAAATTAGCGACTGGGAGTTGAACCTCAGTAACAATTTCTGGTGATTGATGGGGTCATTTATGGCATCCACAATGATAGTTTTGATAAAATGACTTTACCAGCAGCAACACCAGCACCACGCCAGATTGCATCATTATCACTACCCTTTCGCACGAGTATTACTGTATGCTTCGATCCATAGATAACTTTTCTAACATTTCTGCAAAATCCGAAAATATGATGCGGTGGAATCGCGCATGAAAATTGTCGACGCTGTCCTTGCAACATTGCTACGCGTGTTGCAAACCCTAGGTTGTAATTAGGATTAATGCTTTTTATAATATCAAAGGCAGCAGGTGGTCTTGCTTTGTGTTCAGGAGAATCGGGTTGTGGATCAGGTGAGATAACTACAGGTGACCGTAATTTAACACATGGAATGTGTTCAGCGTGATCAGTGAGATCCTTAGAGAACATCATAGATGGACCTGCCGATCTTGTATAATTATCAGAATATCTTGCTAACCCCACTATTGTTGTGGCAACATCAACCTTACGCTGTATATATTCAATTTCTCTTCCATCAATCATATATCTAGCACTTTCGAATAGCGCCATGATACCATTATTGACAAAGCCAACTCGGATATTTGGGTCATCTGCATATGGTGTATCAGCTGCAACATTTGTTACGAGTTCTCCTTCTACTTCGATAAATGCTTCAGCGGGTAGAAAGTATTTACTGGTATCATGGACTTGAAGTTAGATTCTTGATCGACGATCCGGTTGCACTGCATGATAGGAATAGAATTGATAATCGCGTACAGAATCATTCTTGGGTACTGGGACGTCCAGGAGACGATTTGAACATTTTATTATATATTTCATGATCTAAATCGCGATCTCGCTCGTGATTTCAAACCACTTTCCGCTATCATATTTGCAGCAATATTTCTATGAGTGTCATATACATCGTTGTTCAGCGATGTTATTTCTATATCCACCGCGTTGTTTATTTTTTTGCTAATACTTGCAGGCATAATTTCCGTAGATGGTAATTTCACCAATGACGAAGTTATCGCCGGTTTCTTTCGTCGCCGAACTAACGCTACTAGTTTTTCTTTAGCGGCGGAAAATGCTTTCCCGGCAACATCACCAACAGCGCTAATACCCTTATCACGAATAACATCAATAAATTTCATTGATAACTGTTTTGCGATTGGTGCTACTTTTGGTGCCATTCTTGCAAATTACCCTGCAATAGTATTGCCGAGACCGTCTCCATAGTACGCTCTATAAACAGGCAATCGTGAGTTTACTACGTAAGTCATAGTTGGTTTATTGTGGTTGTAGTGTATGATCATCCTATTTAAATGACATTCATCTAATCGTAAAAATCCTTTGGATTTTCAGTCACTTAGTTAACCGTCTGCTAGCTCATCAATAAACTCTCGGTATACACCAATATCCATGATACCACCCTCAAATAGTCGTCTGCAGATATTAGCGGCCTCATTAATTATTTGTGGTGAGATCTTTCCGGCTCGTTTCCCTCCTACGAGAATTTCTAATCGTGATATATCCCCGAGAATATTACTAGGACAAAGAACTAGACCACTACCTGAAATCCCCCTTGGGGTTCCACTCTGAGAAAATCCCTTCCCGGTTGCACCTTGTGTGTCATTTTCCTTATCTTGTAAGTATCTAAAAAGTTCATCCTCCTCCTCAATTGGTATATCCCATTGAAGTTCTTCTTGGATTTTTGTCTCCGTGTTGGTGTTTGACGTCGCCTATCTAAATCATCTTCAAGTGATGTATCCTATTGAAGTTCTTCTTGTTTTTTGTCTCCGTGTTGGTGTTTGACGTCCCCTATCTAAATCATCATCAAGTGGTATATCCCATTGAAGTTCTTCTTGTTTTTTTTTCTTCGTGTTTGTCTCCGTGTTGGTGTTGGAAGTTTTCCTTCTTGTTGTCGTTCTTCTATTTGTATTTGTCGTTCTTCTATTTTTTGTTTATCATAATTACTAATTCCTTTTTTAAATTCTTTATACCCCAACTCCCTTCTATCTATTTTATATAACACATCAAACCATTTATCGCGTGATATTATATTATCTTTAAAAACTCCTTTTTCGAATGATAGCTCTTAGCAGCAAAATCACTAAAAACGTGATAATCCTTTTGCTTTAATAATTGAAATTGTTTTATTATTGTTTTAGCTCCTTCATTAAATTTATCCACTAAAGAAACACTCTTTGTTTTACTAACATCACCCTGTTGTTTATATCCAGCTATCTGTTTTAACAACAGGAAAATACCCTTTTTTTCTATCCTCTTCGTCAACAGTCTCTCCTAATATAACTCTCTCAGTAGCAGTGTTACTGGTTTGAATAACAGTTCAGTACCCGTTGTGAAGTTAGTTTGAAATTCTTTTCTTGCTTTTAACTTGTTTCTAACAGAACCACGAACCGTAATAAATCTCTTAATTGCAGACAATCGTTCGCGTGCTAATTTAGTCGTTAGGGCTTCACCTACCATTATGTAAAAATCCATAGGATTTTCTAATTGTATGCAAATCCACAGATAGCTACGCATTTCATTTTATTCATGTGAAAATCGAATATTTTTTAGGGTGAAAACCCCAGGAATTCATTTAGAGAAAATCGATTTTGATGAAATTATGTCGACGGATTAGCCAAAAACAGTACAAAATCAATGAATAAAACATCGACGATTCTACAATCACGATGAAAAACACCATAAAAATTTGCCTCACAAGAATGTAAATTTCATCAAAATCGATTTTCTCTAAATGTATTCCTGGGGTTTTCACCCTCGATTTTTATGTCGACGGATTGCATAAAAACACCACACAAACGACCCAAAACGACAAAAAATATACCAAAAATAAATAAAAAATTAAATATTTCAGCAATTAACAAAAATAAAATAAAATCCGTGAATTCCCACTCACCCAAAATTCATTACTTAAATCGCAGAGACGAAGTCTCCGTGACAAAAAAATGCACAACATGGAAAGGTATTATAGAGTTTCTGTTCTGCGTGAGTAAGCATACCTGTCTTCAGAATTATTTATCTCCGTGATTTAATCACTGGGCCTATAGAATTGTGGACTACTCATACATCCAAACAGGTATGGGTATTGTACAAGTTTGTGTTTAAAGTGTCAATTAATCCATGGAGCGATTTTTCACTGTGTTGAGGCAATCAAAACGGGGAAGTAATTTTCATTGTGTCTGATAATTTCTCTTATTGTTTTGATTTTCGAGTTTATTGTGCGTTTGATTTCATATTGTTTGCCCAATTCGCCTCTGACCTTTTCAACAGCGGGATAAATTTGTTGATGTCGTTACAAAATGCAAGTGAGTCATTTACCGCGTGCTGAATTCGTTTGATCAACCCGTTCTACCTTGGAAGGACATATCTATTATTCTGGGCGCTATCATCAATATCTTGAAAATCAGAAAGAATCTGATTATAATCTAATTTATCTGACAACTGTATTCCTTGATTTTTCAAATTTGAAATCTTAATTATAATGCCATTCATATTTTTGAAATTTCATTATATGATATATTATATATAAATAAAAAAGATTAGGGGTCATTTTTTACCCGTTTTTGTATGATATGATGAACTCCATTCGCACTAAGGTGTCATCAACATCTTATTGCGCCTAGAGATATTAGGCAAGTTATGATATGATTATATATGATATGATATAATTATATATGTTTATATATGATATGATATGATGAACTCCATTCGCTCTTAGGTGTTATTCACATCTTATTGTGCCTAGAGATATTATGCAAGTTATGGTATAATATGATATGATGAACTCCATTCGCTCTAAGGTGTTATTCACATCTTATTGCTCCTAGAGATATTATGCAAGTAATGATATATTATGATGAACTCCATTCGCTCTAAGGCGTTATTCAGATCTTATTGCGCCTAGAGATATTATGCAAGTTATATATGATATATACATGTACGTTATATATGATATGAACCCCATTTGGAACCTCTCAAGTGTTATTCACATCTGAGAGGCCCAGAGGTTACATATATACACACAAGACAACACATCCCCATTTGGAACCTCTCAGGTGTTATTCACATCTGAGAGATCCAGTGGAACCACGAAGCATAGTCTCCGAGAGTGGATCTAACTCGTCAAATAACGGGTTAGAACCCCAAGAAGGTATGCTTGGTGAATGGACGTCACATTTACATATAGATATATCGATATATACAATTTACATATTTACAAGTATTTACATATTTACATATTTACAAGTATTTACAAGTATTTACAGTGATATATGGTATTTACAATGATGATATATGAAATAGGAAGGCACATACACATAAGGGGCTGTTCTACTTTCAACTAAAACCACCATACCCCCAACAAAATCACCCTGGGTTGAATGCAAAAACACATTCACACCGTGTGACGGTGTGTGACATATGGTGGTTTCACGGTTGAATTTTGAATGGCTTAAAGCTCCAATTATATATAGAAAAACCTTCCGATCGGTACCGTCGACAATAATGCCTGCCACGAGATTCGAACGATTTGCCCCAGGACGAGATCCCAACCGTGTATGGAATACAAGTCTATAATTCTGAATATAATATAAGTGTATCGCGTGAAGGGTTTAACGGATGGTGTATATAAAACACACAAAAAAGCCATTCAGTCATCGAAAAACCCCATTGAGATCCGGTGACAGTTGTTTCAAAAATCGTATACAAGCCCACACGAGTTATCCGTAACTCTGTTTCATAAACCATACACAAGCCCATACTAGTTATTCCCTTTGGTGTTATAACACATAGTACAAAATGAAATTCAAATATAATCGAACTGAATTCTATTTTTAAATTTTTTAGAAAAAGCGGATTTAGTGACATTTTCTGCAATATATCGTACTCAGGACTCGCAAATATCGAAATACTTTCCAGCTTCGTTCATTGATTGAAATACTCTTTCTTCGTTAGTTAATGTATTTTTTGATTTTATAGGTTTTTCCAATTGATTTACAAGTACCAGTTTTCCCAAATGCAGTATTTTTTACTCTGTTTGATAACTCGTAAATTCGATAAAGAATTATCATTTCTTATAACGTTTATAAGATCAATCACAAACCTATCCGGGATTTCTATGTTAAATACCTCGTAGACAAATCTATGATTAAGATATCTTTTCTTTCCAGCACCAAATATAAGATATCCAAGATTACTAACAACACCAACTGGTTTCTTCAGCCCGCGGTGTCTGACAATACCTTCACGAGATGCTTCATAACTGGTAATCACGGGATGTGGTTGAAATTCTTGGTCATTTATAAACTATAATAATATTTGCCTAATTACTTATTTGGTTTAATTATTACTTGAGAATCTATCAATGTGGTCTTGAGGTGTTCTTATGATTTTGTCCCTGACAGAGTCATTGATGGAATTTTTAATGGAGTTTTTGACGGAGTCCTTGACATAACCAATAACCGTAGCGACAGTAACAATCGAGATATTATATGAACCGAAATATAAATCAAGAGGATCTCCAATCAAAATTAGTGAACATCCGCGGTAGCAATATTTCCGCGGGATAGAACAATAAAATATTACACGGGAAATTTATTTGATTTTTTTTACGAGTTAAGTAAAAACGATCCTGTATCAGTCTGGTTATTTCAGAGTTTTGAAAACGAAGAGGGTAAATTCGATCAATTTGTAAAACCCAATGGCGAATTATATCTTACTGAAGCCCTCCATGATGAGATGAAAAAAACTAGCTAGTGGTTTTTCAACGGAACACGACGAACAATTACTAACAAACTGTTTTACAATACCAACAGTTGCAGCTCATTTCAAGAGAAAGAGAACTCTATAGAAACCAACACGCGCAGAATTTCTCTCGGATATCCAAGATAGTTGTGTTGATTATGGCCATGGTGGATTATGGAATACAAAATACGACCCTGTTTCGTATATTTGATACAAGTCATTTATATTTATTTTTATTTTTGTTTGTTTGTTAGATTTAAATTTGGCATTTTAAGTTTTAAGATTCGTTCATTGAAGGGGGTGGGGGTGACCTGTACTTTACAGAATAAACACCAGGTGTTTACTTCATTTCTGACCTGTCTTCAGAGTTGCAAACAAGCTTTTAAAATGATTGGTTGGTTTCAAGGACAATATGGAGCTTTGTATAAACATCTTTCTATTTTAGTTGGGTCATACGCTCGGTACGAGAGTTTTTGAACGTAAATTTGCTCTGATAGTTTCTAGAAGATCACGTGACCCCTTGTTTATGTAAAAACATATATATATATATATATATATATATATATATATATATATATATATATATATATATATATATATATATATATATATATATATATTTATACCACATACATTAAAAATAACATGGCATTTAAAGTGTTGGTATAAAGCAAATCTATATACCAATACTATTGGTATATCAAATAGTGATCCGCCCATAGCGCAATAATACGAATATATAGAGGATATTTGCTTGAAACGAGTGAATAACGGATATATTTCATCGAGTGGATGAAAAACTCAGTATTTTCACGAGTGGCGAAAATACTAGATTATCCAAGAGATGAAATGTATCCGTTATTCACTCGTTTCAAGCAAATATTCTTTTTATTTTATGCTCACATACGTTGGCTACCTCAAATCTGCTCTTTCACTCGTTTATTCACTCGTTTCAAGCAAATATTCTGACCCAAAAATGTAGTTCCTGTAGTGAAAAAATATTGTTATTTTTTCACTGTTATTTTTTCACTGCAGTGAAATATCAATATTATTTTAACTAGAAAATCAAGTAATTCACTGCTGATCATAAAATAAATAAACATTCTTTCTACCGTAGGCCTATAGCTCTATGAAGAATTTCTACTCATTCATTAATCATAAATGACATGAAATTAACGACACAAATATTAATAGTCCCTGTTTTCTAAATATTAAAATGGTACACAATTTCATCGGAATCCTGTCTTTTTCCTCTCCCCCTCTCATGCAAAATAAGCACAAATCTGGAGTGAGAGAGAAATATATTGCGCTGGACGAAAACATTAAAGCTGAACTTGTACCAAGTAACCCACAGTACTCTGTTTCCTCGTAAACCTATGCTTACGCTTTCCTTGGAATTTATTTATAGTATTCATAATATCAATGATACATAGTTGCAATCGTCAGACGACACACAAGGCCTACATGTTAAATACAAGCGTTGTGGATTTTTGCTTGTGTCATACGACGATGTCTCTGGACCTATGAATGATGACAATGTTAGTCAAGACGTAGAGAGAGAGAGAGAGAGAGAGAGAGAGAGAGAGAGAGAGAGAGAGAGAGAGAGAGAGAGAGAGAGAGAGAGAGATGTTTATTCTGTAGAATCGCTAATTAAATCAAAATGATGACTTAGTTGAACTGTCAATATATTAAAATATTTTAATTACCTCTTGTTTGTTCGTGATTCCAATTCGTTTATATTCCACGCGAATTTCCATACGACAGTAGGTCAATGAGTACATGCATAGTCTATAATAAGATCACCGTGTTTGCAGTGCACTACTTTCTTCATTTAAAAAAAACAACACAACAACATATTTTATGTTTAAATAATGCGTGTGTCTTAAAATGATTTAATACATGTGAATAAAAAAGGAAAATGAAAAAGAAAACAATCAACTTATCAATTTGAATATGTGATTGTGAATAACAAGAAAAATCGTAGAACTAGATTTTGTAGCAGACAGCCACTTGGTTGTGAGGAGGTCATTTACTCGGGCAATATATCAGGAGCACATCGTAACTCCAACTTGCAAATATTTGTATTTGTATGTGATATAAATAAAATATATGTATAGTATGTACGCTGTATCATTGATATACCACTCGTTGTATAAATTTTTCATTAAAAGGAAACGAGAGTTTTTGAACGTAAATTTGCTCTGATAGTTTCTAGAAGATCACGTGACCCCTTGTTTATGTAAAAACATATATATATATATATATATATATATATATATATATATATATATATATATATATATATATATATATATATATATATATATATATATATAATAGAAGAAGTTGGCCTTTTAGAATATTAAGTTGTCTTTTTTAGTTATTATAAATTACCTTGTACTGGAAATTATGTCGATTCGTTCGGATCAAGAGGAATTATTTTGTTATTTATCTGGAAAAGAATTGTGCTCATAGAAATTTTATTAACAAGAACTGACTTCATCAAGTGACATCGTCTTCAGTATTGGATACTTCGCTGGAATTCGAACTTAGAATTATTTGGACATTTTATTACCAGACTTTTGCAATTTCTCTAGTGGATAATATTTTGAATTATTTTTGGATTAATTTTGGAATTGATTCTTAAAACCGTAAGTTTATTTTTCTTTTCTGGAAAATATTTGTGCTCGATAAATTGTTTATTAAGTTTTTACAAGCTTGTTATTTTCACTCTTTCTATGTTACTGTTTATTCTAGCCAAAGCACGTAACAACCCCAAAAGTATTATTTCGGTTGATATGATTGCGTGTTATCCAGGGAGTTTTCTCGGGTACTGAGAATGCTCTGAGTATTTTAAACGATTTGGGCATCCCACACATGGGATGACCCATGTTGCAATTAATGGACTACTGCCCGATTTCGATTTAACCGGATTCACTCATGTGATATCATTTGAATTGGCTAAAGGACTTCATCCGTGTTGTTATGTTTTGTTTTGGTAGACACATCTCTGAAAAACACTAGATGCCAATAGTGTTAATACGGTATATGATTGATTCTTAAATGCTGATATCGCTGATTGTCAGTGAAGCAATTATATCATATCGAAAACAAACTGAAGTCTTGTTGCCACAACCAGATAGTCTACATAGTATAATCAGCGAAAACAAAAAACAATTTCCTAATCTAGACGAAGAATATATCGTGCAATGGTTCAAAGAAATCTTTGAAGTTAGAAATAAACACGCAAAATATCTCGGTAGAAAAATAATTGGTAAATTCACACAGGGTGGAAATTACGATCATAAACGACATTCTTCGCGGTTGATTATAGATGATGCTGAAAACGATTTTATAATCGCAGATGTAACATCTAGGGGTATATATGTAATCGTAAAGACTCTTTCTTGTCAGATGGAACCAAATTCGGTACAATTGTTACTTATAACGACGGAGAAAATCCTCAGTATACGTACTTAAGGTCGTCTATGCTGGCTTATGCTTCTATTAATGATAAATAGATTTCCTGACACCGCGGTTAGAGTCGCCACTGATTCATTTTATATAGATATAAAACATAAAGAAGCAGTGGCCGAATTCACTAATTCAGACGAGAGTTGGGGATCATGGAGAATTAAAAAGGAAATACTGCGTGACACAATATCGAAGTTGATATTCCAGGAAAAAGTAAAAAGCAGATTCTAGTGTTAAATGATATTGTGTTGGTTGATATCAGTGTTTTGGAAGATCCATTGCGTGCTGATAAATCCCCATGGAAGCTAGGATACGCAGCGACGATACATTCTTCGCAGGGGTTGACTATATCTGATACAATTGTTTGGATCATAGATAATCGCATCGAGTGGTCGAATTTAGTTTATCTTGCAGTGTCCGGAGTACGAAGAATAAATCAACTTCGAAGAGTTGTTTTAGATTATAATGACACCAGCAACAATGATATTGTCAGTGATGACATGATCAGAAAAAAACTGAACCGCTCCGTTGGTCTAGTGGTTAGGGCGTCCGTCCCGGAATCGGGAGGTCGTCGGTTCGATCCCCGGCCGAGTCATACCAAAGACTTACAAAAATGGTACTAACATCTGCTTCGCTTGCCGCTCAGCATTAAGAGGTTAGTGTTAGGACTGGCCGGCCTGGTGTCAGGATAATGCGACTGGGTGAGACATCATGCTACATGTCTGCGGCATGATGTCTCAGTGCTAGACATCACTATAAACTGCCTCACTGCAGACATCGTAGCGATATGACTGAAAAATTGTTAAAGCTACGTTAAAAATCCTAATCAAACAAACAAAAAGAAAAAAATTCACTGGTTATAAACAGCAGGATAAAAAATATAACAGAAAATTTGACATTGATGCTGAATTTATAATTACACTAAAACAACAACAGAATAATCACTGCGCGAGTTGTAATCGTATAATGCGTTAGTGTTGGTCGGATATAGACCCAGCCAATTTACTGTAGACAGAAAAAATAGCAGTGTTGGTCATACCAGAGATAATGTGATGCTGAATTGTCTTGAGTACAACAGACGAAGAGGTGCTAGTTAAGACCACGCGGCGGTAATTGAGTATCTTCGGGCATCACTTGTAACTGTTCACGAGTAAAACCCCGCTGAGGAGCAGTTGAATCCAATCTATAGACTAGTGGTCTACCCGTGAATCGTGTTATGATAGATATTTTATGCGTAGTGACACTCCAAATAGGATCAGCAGCTCTCTTTTTGCCATCTTCGAGCTCTCCTGGTTCATATAATTATTTAACAGTGACATTGCCGAGTATTGGTTGTTTTGAAAAATCATTTTGTGGTATTATGGGTATATACTTTTTTTATCGCGTTGTTAGGTTTCATATTAATTGTTCGAGTAATATCATTATTTAGCGCGGTAATTACACCTGGTAATCTCTTGACCCATTCACGAAATCGTTTATCCTGAATAAACTCCTTCGCGTATTGATATCCAAATAACCGCTCAGCAAGTGTGCGATTAAATCGTTCAACAATTGCCTGATCGCGATGTACTGCAGTATGTCCTCGTCTGATGGTGATATTATGATGCTTCATTGTTGTTAATACTACACCCTGAAATTCCTTGCCAGGATCAACTTGTAAGAGATTTGGCCACTGCAGAGGACCTCGTCGATGAATCCTTTCAAATGCAGAAACTACTTCAGTTGATGATTTTGTCTTTAATGGTTCTGCTTTTTTCTATCTACTCGCAACATCAACTACGGTTAGCACATACTTGTAAATACCAGCATGCGGCAGAAATAATATATCAGCTTGATGAACCTCATTAGGGACGCTGACATCAAAATGGTAGATAAATTTGTCATATCGCCTGTTTGGATAACCAATCCGCTGCAGTGGTATTTTTCACCTTTGCGGCTCTAGCGAGTTTATTGATTGCTGATTTATCCCTCCAGTATCCTCTTGGGGAATAACAAATGGATTCCATGATGTTATTAATTACCAGCGCCCAGCATCAATATACTTTTCATCGCCGATTTTATCAACCATGAAGCCAACATTTCTTTGAAGGATTTATCAGTGATAGAATTCAACGCATGAATTCATTTCACATCTGCGATGTCTGTGTTGTAAATTGCTGCTTTTATGAGCAACATCATGAGCACGCCTTATCAATGGCGTTTATTGGATATTCACCGGGTTTGGGTTGGTTTTGATCATCGAGTCGGATATCGGGTCTGGTCCTGGGTCCACAATAACTATACCCTGGAAGGTGTTTTTTCTCGGATATTTTGCCCATGGTGTTCACGGTAATTTTACTAACTTGGCTGCAATATCACCTCCTCGTTTTTTTTAATCCTTGATTTTATCAAGGGAAACAAATCTAAATTGTTTTGTACCACATTGTACACACTTACCAGAAAGTGCTGATCTGTTAAGTTTAGTTGTAATCGTCGTCAAGTCGTTTGTGCTAGTACGCTTCTTACATTTCACACAACATAGATCCATAATTTATTTATAATAACATGAATGTAATTGATTTTGCGGCGACAAAAACACGAGAATCAGTTAAGCATCATGCAGCTCTAGTCACATGATTATAATCGGACCATCTGGAAGTGGCAAGACGCAGTTGTTACTTAATTTGATAACTAGATGGATGAAATGGGATATATTGCATTTGGTAGCCCCGAGTGTAGATAATCAGCGATGTTACGAGGTGTTAAAGGATTTTAACGAGAAAGCAAAATCGGAAATCGATGAGGATATGAGTTTATAACCGATATCGATGAAGCAACGAACATTGATGTCATTGATGGAAGTATTAGCAATTTAGTTGTATCTGATGATGTCATGTTAGACAATCAAAATAATCCCGCTAGGATATTTTCCAGAGGTAGGCATAAAAATCCCGATGTGATATATGTCACTCAACGATATACACAAATACCAAAAGTGATCAGAGATAATTGCAATATTCTTGCTGTATTTAATGGAGTTGACACACATACGCTACGAAATATTTGGCAAACTTGGTGCGGCGGTAAAATTGTTTTAGTCACGCTCAGTCAATTCCACATGGATTTGTAACGATAAATTTGCACGACCCGAGATCAAGATATCGTATCGAACTTGATCAAATATTCGGTTGAAATCCTAAAAGGATTTTCAATTCGTCTCCACAACGCCATCAGTGCCGGGTCTGTCTGGAGACAGAGTCTCAATAGCGTGAAAATTGAAACCATTTCTCTCTTTTTTTTTTTGTCTGCCTGAATTGGTTTCGGTTTGAAATCCTTTAGGATGTTGTTTGAAATAGTTTCGGTTTGCTTGAAATAGTTTCGGTCTGTCCACCCTCTTTGCTGCTTGACAAAATAGTTTCTTTTCTAAAGTATTCTGGGACCCCTGAAAAAGGCAAACGTTTATCGTTTAAGATTGCGTCCCCGTCTGGTGGCAGGCCTTTACCCACAGTAGAGGGTCTGCTTCTTCGGAAAGGGAAGGAGAATTCTTTCGTGTCCAACGGCAGCTGACAAAATCTTTGATTCATGCTGTTGTTGCTGCAGCGCTCTCTGCTACTGTAATCTGTACTTCTCCGTCCATTCTTCTTTCTCCTTCTTGATTTCCTCTTTGAAGTCCTCTTCCATCAGGCCAGAGGACTTGCTGTGGCTTCAGGAAAGCAGAAATGCCTCACTCTGCAGCGTAAAGGGCATTTATAGAAGTTTATCGTCGACCCAAAATCTCTTTACCCATTTGAAGCAAGACAATTTTGCTTGCTCGCAAGAAAGCTTGTTTGGGGTGTTGCTTGTCGATGATGACATTTGGAGAAACTCTTCCCCTTGCGTAAATGCGACATCTTTTACTGTGTGCAATACTTGTCACCATCAGATTTTACTCGGGCGCTATGGAACAATATGCCGATTTCAGCATATCTCTTAACTTTAGTACTCGCAGTCAATTGACTCATTGGCACACTGGAAACATGACTTGCGAGTCGTTAGAAAATCGTTTTCGAAAATCATATAATCAGTTATTTCTTCAATCTGTTTTGATAATGCATGGTGGTTTTCTTCTTCCCTCACTGTGATTAGTAGATTAATGGTTTGTATGAGTTCGCGTACGTTGTGTTGATAGTATATTTCTTATTTCCCTCTTCACTATGTGTGGATAGTATATGTTGGATTTGTTTTTCTTCTTCCCTCTGTGGTATTTGTGTGTCTTTTTGTATGCGTTCGCATACGTTTGTGTGGTACTTATAGTTGGATTTTTCTCTCTTGCCTCTGTGTGGATAGTATATTATTGTTTTTAGATTTTTTTGTCTCTTCTTCCCTCTGTGGTGGTTGTTTGCATGTATATGTGCGTGTGTGCGCACGCGCGTTCGCGTACGTTTCTGTGGATAGTAAATTTGCTTTTTAACTCTTCTCTCTGTGTTGATAGTATATTTTTTCCCTCTTCTTCCCTTTGTGGTATTTGTATTTCTTTTCTTTATGCGTTCGCGTACGCTTGTGTGGATAGTACATTGTTTTCCTCTTCCCAACCAATGCAATCTAATGTTCGGGGATATGGATGCTCTCCTTTAAATTCTGGGACAATTTTGTCATTTTTGTTCTTTTTTTTTATATCTATTTTGGTATTTTCCTTGATTATAGCTATTTACAGCATCATTACATTATGATAATTTATGAACATCGCCAATATAATTTCAGGTCTAGGTGATGCTTTACATATAAATCTCGGGATTGTATTATTATTTGTATGTGTCTGTCTCTGTTGTGTTTGGCAATCTACCGTTTATAAACAGTCCCAATCCATTGTCGCTATACATTTCATATATTCCATTCATATTGTCCCTCTACAGTCCCATCCTATGTTAAGCTATCCCGTGTCCCGCTATAGTCCCACCATTGTTAAACTGACCCATGTTAAATTCCCCTGTTCGTTCACAGGGTGCTTTTCCGTATAAGTTCTCATTTGCCCTACGGTATATATAGCCTGTATGCGGGTCGGACCCTTGCCACATTGTTGCCAATATCCAGTGCCGTGACGTCACATAACCTGTTCCTTTCCTACTCAACCCAACTTTTCCTTGCTCGGAAACAGCCCTACAATACTACTCATGTACATGCAAGTCTGGATTTGAAAGTTAAAGACTCGGTTTACTAAGGATTCCAAGAGAGAATACAAACTAAAACGAGCGTTGCGTATCAGTAAGCAGCAATGCATGCAATTATCATATTTTTAGGTGTTGTAGGTTCATTCATTTACTATGATCAGCTCTGCATATATGATTTTCACGTGTTCGATGAGTTTTGCTTTTTCGTCAATGTCCTGAAAGTATCAATATGGGTCTACCGAGTATTTTTTTTTTTTTGGGGGGGGGGGGCAATATCAGACTTCGAATAAGTTTTTCAAGAAGCAGCTCAGTAAAACTTTATTAAGCGATCGTCTTGCTTCGTTCTGTTGTAAGTGTTCCAACTCGATCCCTGTTAGGGTATTGGTACCGTTCATTCATTGATATTTTGTCGTCTAGAGTGAGACACCTGGAAGGGTGGCTGCAGGTTTCATGTTTCAAGTTCAGAAACTCGTTAACTTGACTCGATAAACGTCTTGGATTTCAGTCGTCATGTTGGTACTGTTCTGTGCTAGGAAAGTGCTAAATTTCGATTACTTTTCAATAATTGGTATCATTGATAGAGAGCATGGACCAAATGTTACCGAATCCATATTCCTATCAAAGCGTGTTCTTGATTATCTCGACAAGTTATGTGTTGATCTACGCATTGCATCACACGTACGACATAAAGAAAACAACTTTTCCGTGACAACGATGCGGCAAGTCGGGAATTTTAAAAGTTCCTCAGAGGAACTTTTCAATTGATCGAATCTTTGTGCTTTGTACAGCGAGCGTGTAGCATTGGCTCGTCCTCTAAACAAACTCACAGTTGAATTCAATGGTTCGATGTTGGCCACATGATAATTTTCGATGATGAGTCCAAATTCTGAATCTGATTTAAAATGTCATCGTTGTTATGTTCCCACATTTATATCACTTGGTAACATTGAGGTTCTGAACTCTCACGTCGTTGGTAAGCTTTAGTTGTACAACTCTTTTTTTGCTGCAAAGGATTTTCCAGAGCTCATTGAGGATATAAGGCATGTCATTCTTCAAATAAATTTCCCCGAAATCCGTACATTCATCCACGAAATAATATCGAATATTCTTATATCCGCCGCTTCTAGCATGTTGTATCCACTTGTCTTGAGTTTCACACACGTATTGCAACTAACACAAACCTTATGGCGAATATCGACTATTATCCAGATTGATACGACTGATGAGATTAATGACTAGTTTGTTCTTGGGCACAAACTTCCAGTCAGTCTCACGTCAAGCTCTTACATTTCCCTTGGCCGTATTAAAGTCCATTGTGTTAAACGTATGGACATTTTTAACATTATCTTTCCTATTGTAGCTATAGTCATACTGCAATCAAAGAAAAATACTTGTATAAGAGAAAGTGTCATATTAAAGACTAGAGTTAAATTTAATTTGTACCCCAATGGTCATACGCGCGTTAAACATATCTACTTATGCTAAATTCATCTTGTAACTCATGGATCATGGACTCTAGATGACGGCATAATGATAATTTCTCTTTTTCCACAAATGGTCCAATTTTTACCTATGATGTCCTCCATTACTACTCATTGAAATATCACTTAGCTCCAATTTCCTCGGTATGACATAGCTTATGTGTTAAAAAGCATTGCTACAAACAATCTACAACCTTTTATGACAGTCATCTGACCGGCAGTGAATTGCACTGGGGGCATCTGAAGATAAAATTACAGGCTCTTTTAATGATCGTTACCCTTCTCATTCAGGTCATGAAAGTGGTCGCATATTTGACAAGTTTAATGGCCACTTTAAAATATATCTTTTAACCCGATTTTTTTAAAAAATAATTAATTTATGGTACCAATAAGGTGATTTTGTGTTTTCAGATATTTCATCGTACTTTACTGATTAAACGTCAGACTCATGTGAACATATTACACCTGTATTAAAACAAGAGCGACTGTCGTAGCATGGTTGTTCCCCTTGAATTTGAATCATGCGACAGGAATGACAGAGGGCGCTATAATTACAGGTATACAGCGACCATATTTGTTCATAAACTAGGTCATTGTCCATACCAGAAGATATTTTTGTGTATTTTATATGATAGCACCAAAATGAAGTTAGTCGAAGCCATCTTGGCAGGATTTATCCTGATATTGTTGGCAGTGCCAGGTAAAGACTTGAATCGTTTTCGTATTGGGGTCAACAGCTTTTCGTGCACTTCATAAGTTTACAATATACATTGGGGGTGGGGGCAGGTAAACATCATGCCACCATTATTTATTTTGGATAAACTGGTAGCTTTTTACGTTTTCGTGAATATAATTGGATTCCGTGTTCCACATACAAGAGTTTCGTGTTTTTGATGTAGCCTTCATGTTAATATGTTGGATAGGTTATGCAGGTGGCATTATTACCTGTGTCACAGGAGTCTGACGTTTTATCAATAAAGTACGGCGAAATGTCTGACAAAATGAAATACCCGTAACAATAATATATATATATATATATATATATATATATATATATATATATATATATAAATACATATTATTTACTTTATGAGACTCCTGTGATCTTTATTACGACATTTTAAATAATTTAATGTGCATTGTTCCATGACAGTTATTATCCATAACTTCTGTATTTAACCGTCACTGGGACTGGAAAGTCCATCAGGCTTCCACATATCACTCATTTGAGTTTTAGTTGCAAATGAGGCTTCTAGTGAACTATCACAGACATGGAATGAAGTATTGTTAAGAGTCTTCGCATAAACTTTAATCTGTGTGGGTATGCACACAACATTGTTAAAAGATGTTTAGCTTGCACATCACTATGTATGAGCATAAATATTCAAGTGGGTGAGGATAGAGTTTAAAAAAAAGTACAGTATAACATAATTATTAGTAAGGAAACTCATCATGTTTAAGATAAATTCAGTATTAAAACGATATATCTCTTCAATTAATATTATTAATATACTTTATAAATTTATAATCTATTAATCACTGTACAAAATAAGCAACAGCTCATTTATTTGTACCCCCAAAAATTACTGTAAAGCAAGTCTTCTAAATATAATAATTATGTCACGCAATTGGATTTTTAATTTTTAGACTAAAATTACAAGTTATCGCCCTTTAGATACCAATATGCAGTATCTGACAATAATGAATTATTTCAGTCCAAAAATATAAAAGGTAAAGTGTCATCTTTGAGCATGCAAGGTAACGTATTTTCCTTTAACTTTTGAAATTGTGTCTAAAATTTTAAATCTTGTGGGAGGGTAAAGATCATTGTGCAAGGATGCAATTGTATGCAGCATTGTTTTTCTCTACAAATGTTTATGAGATATGAGAGGTTTATTTTGAGAAAAATTATAAGAAAATGGAAAATATATTTACAACTGGAATAAATTCAACTAACTTGGTTTGGTAAAATCTTGAAGTCTCTCTATATTTAATAATTAATGAGTTTACCTATTTTGATTAAGAGAATGAATACAATTCTGGAAACATTTGTATGGAATTGTGGACCAGGTACAAAACGTGTGATACTATCTATGTACATGTATGTCTTAAGTCCTGTGGATAATGGAAAACCAAGAGAGTAGCTATTGGGGATTTGTACTCCTTTTTTTATTCAGTGTACCACTATGTTATCTTTCATATACAAGTCAAGTTCCACAACCATAATATTGCTTACCTTGAATGGGATAATAAACTTAAAGGGAAAATGAAATAATAATCAAAGATATTCCTTATTTGCATGATGTTTTTTAGTCTAATAAATGAGTCCCAGATTTATAATGGTATTGATAGGTAACCAGACCTGGTGTCTTATTCGTAATTTTTCACCCCTTGTGAGAGTTGGGTCTAGTTATTTTTATCAATTACAATTACAGTGTGCCTGTTGATGTCAATCACAGTATCAATTACTTGAAGTTATAACTGTTGAATTACAATTACAGTTATATTTGTCAATTACAAATACAATTTTATTTTTCCTTGACATGAGACAAAAATTACTATTTTGGTTTGAGATTTTGATGCATCTGTTATATATAAAAAATACATTACCGGGTATATGCAAACAAAAATACATTGACATGAAAATTATTATATGTGGCATATTTTATAAGAAATATTTGGTAAGAAGTACAAATTGTTGCATTACTGTTGTTGTTCTTTCAAATCAAATACTGGCTTACAGTGTAATGACTGGACAATGTTTATGACAGGTTTCATAAACTTGAATGAACTTGATGTTTTTGACCTTGACTCTCAATTAGCCATTTCACCAGCTCACAGCACAGCTGGACACACTGTGGTACCAAAATGGCAGTGTCTTTTACAGTGATAGTCTATGAAACTTGCCATGACCAATCATAATTTTGTTGCAACATACTGATACACATTTTGGTGGCTATAGGCCTGATATGTAACCCCTCCCCCATCTCAGCATCATTATATATAAAATCATTTATATGCATTAGTTTTCTGATCTGAAGACTTTGCTTTTACTTTATTAGCGACTTTAGTTTTAGCCTAATAACACCTCAGGTTAGGACAAATATGTTTATTTTCCCCATTTTATATTTTTTGGGAATTTAAGTTACATTTATGTTGCTGATGATCATATACAATGACAGATACATTATTCTTGTAATTAATTACTCAATTACAACAATTCGATTGTAATTGAACTCAAGTCTGCCCATGGTAAATGTTTTTTTTTTTACATGCTTTATTGGGACCATTTGATGAAAATGCAGGGTAACATAGCCAATGAGTTGACACGAAGCTTTTAGCAACCAATGAGTTCATTTATTTTTGGCAGGACTGTGATATGTTATTAGCAACCAATGAGCTGAGATGAAGCAGTGGCTTACAAGTTTTTTTTTGTACACTATATATTAGGCAGAGGCCCATCAGTAACTTTGTATAAGAGTCTAAATATTGTAGCTCTGCCACTGCCCGGTTTCTTGCTTGGCAGTGTAGATATGGTGCTCAGACTTGTTCATAGACTGTTTTAACTGGTTTAAAGTTCAGCTGCAAAGTTCCTAATTACAAAACCATATAAGCTGATTGGTGTTGCGAACAAATCACAAACGAAATTGTTTAGAGTGATGGATGATAGCTGTGAACCTAAGAATTATGGGATATATTTTTGTGATAATCTTTATTTTTCTTTGTCACAGCTTGGTCAATGTGGGTATGTGAGAAAACATGCCATTAGCTTCCCCTGGCTCAGTAGTTCTTGTCACGGTTTCCTGGCTTGTTCCTCCACCAAATATACTGGCAGCACTATGTCCAGTGTAGACTATCTTATGTTGAAAAATGGCATTAAACCCACAAAAGACAAAACTATGATCCAATGTACCTGTTAATATGAGATGCCCCATCATCACAAAATTCTTTTTTAGCACTCCAAATAATATTAATCATAATATTATTCTCAACCAGAACTCTCCTCTGAAAGTCAAGAGTATTTCTGTGCAAATTCACCATTGACTTTTCATTTTTACAATGAAATTACACCAATGCTTTAATTCTTACATCTTTCATTAGTTTGTATTGAAGGATATACTTTTTTGATCATACTCATGAAATAGAGCAGAAGTGTGATTTACAAAATATGTGCTATGAAAATAATCTTACCCCATTAACAAATCCATTTTGTGATTTTTCAGTGTACATTGAACATAATTAAGATAACATTAAGGAATGGATATTTGATTGACATTCTCTATAATAACAATTATTTTATATAAAGCTTAATTAGATAATCAGGTGAATTTCATGACAATATTTTTCCTCTCGAATAATAAGTAATACTATTCTGAAGTGCATTTATCAGCAAAGTTGAAGGAGCTGATTGGATAATAACAGAGTAACTTGCATCATTTGTTCAAATATTAACTTTATTATATTAAAGGTAACTTGGAATATAAATGATCCACCTCAAGGCAGGCCCAGGTACAAAAAGCGGCAGACCAGATGTGTAGGAAGACACAGAACTGAGAGAAGCCAGAGGATGAAGCAGTGTCACTTTTCTATAGATTTAAGTGTTTGATAGTGTATGTTAAATTTATAGTTCATTCTTGAAAGTGAAGTATCTTTAATATGAGTATAAATATATGATTTTCTTTCATTGCAGGTTTTGGATTTAGCTGTTTCCAGTGTAACTCTACACTAGATACTAACTGTCAGGAGATCTTTGACCATGAAAATCCCAACAACCCAGTGATATCTTCAGAATGTAAGATGTATGATGCCAAATATTGTATCAAGGTTACTGGATTATGGGGAGGTGAGAAGTAGAGATACCATATATGCTTGCTTATAATTCAAGTACAACTGCAAACTGCACAGACACCCAGATCAGATGTTGCATAACGCAGTGGTAGATCAGATCTGGGTCTGAGCAGTTTGATAGGGGTAATCAAAAGAATGAGCAATATTGACTTGTTAAAAACTGACTTGTTAAGTCTCCTGTTAATTACCTTTATAAAGAACAGATCATTTACACCATGTGTGGGTGTGTAATTACATTTTTGGGCATTAATCATGCTATTAATGAAATCCTGGTAGTTAATCATTAGTGATGAATGCCTTTATTCCAAACATGTCAGTGAAATCTCACAAATTATATTATAAACAATTAACACCTTACTTCCCTAAAGACAACAACCTGCATCAAATTAATCGCTATACTCATTCAACTAACAAACTGCCTGTTGCTAGATTAGTGACCGAAACGTTGGCTAACTCTGGATACACACACACACACACACACACACACACATTACAATTAAAATGTAACAGATAAGTTAAAATAGCCATATTTATTTCTTATCTGCTATAACTGACCCATGGAAAAGACAAATTTGAGCTTGTCCCCCACCCTCCTTGAAAATGTTGACAAAATCTGTCACATAGTTATGTGACCTATTTATTAGGTTTTTTTAAATATAGAATGTGATAATTGTGCTTTAGAATTGTGTGGGGATATTTCTACCAGTCACTTTTAAATTGTTTACTTAACATATTCCCACTCACTGAAATATACATAACAATATCTAATCTACAATGCCTAGTCTAGCCATTATTAGGGGTGAAACAATACTCAGCGATACACATATGAACTTGGTAGTCTTTTCATCTTTAGATGTGGGTGGTGCCATTGTATGTATGTTGACATACTGATTGTATTTCCAGTATGCAGAAATACAGTAGAGATATATAGTAATAATATATTTATATGCAATTTTCATTGATGACAAGAAAACAAAATAATTGCAAACAGACTACCTGTTGGTTTTGTCAGTGAGTTTTATTCAACGTTATTCAGCCATTCAATTTAGCCAAAAGACCCTTTATTTTGCACAGCATGACTGAATTGAAAACATCTTATTACCAGTTTCATGTCTCACTTGGCAGACATTATGATGTTGTCTTCAAAACAGAAGAAATAAATCAATTACCTTATGCAAAGAAAATCTCATCTAGAACAAAGTAGGGTATGGGAATGATGATAAACACCAACAAAATCTATCACATTATAATTCCAGCAGACATAAAAGACTGCTGTGGCCATATGTTTTTGTATTTTTTAGTGAAGAAGGAAAATTATTGACTACACCCAGTCCTATTCTTTAATCTTTTTGTTAAATTTACACAAGGTGATAAACTTTAGCAGCACCCTAGTTGCAATCTGCCCCTTGCTGATTCTGTGCTCAATTTATTTATTCTGTCAGCACCTTCATTCACTGCTTATATATCTCTGCATAAAAAGAGAAATTCCATATTTGTTCCCCATGTACAATTTAAGGAGTGATGCTGTCAGGATTTTGTCTTAAAGGATTACTTCGCTCATTGTCACCAAAATAAGGGGGAGTAAAAATGAAGGAAGTGTCAGAGGAAACGGTCATAGTTTCGTATTTACCTAACAGTTTAACATCTGTCTCTCTTTCTTTATGCTCCACTTTCATAGAGCTCTACTGAAATCAACATCGATAAAAGATGTCACCTCTAGTTGTATCAGCATTAATCTGTTAATTATTTCTGTGCATACTGTTGTTCCTTATGTGTATGAATATTGTTCTGTGCTTCAGAAAAGTAGGATTAAAGGCAGTAACAATCTAAGGCTGCTGGTAAGTAGTGGACACAACTCAGAATAAAAAGGTTGGTCCAGTTAAACGTAGTAAATGATGATGGAGAGAAAAAGTTTTTTCCAAAGCTGGACATCCATCATATCATTATCATGTTTTAAAATGGAGTTGAAATACCTGATATGGTTGTAAATGTTAATTGTGCTCTCATCAGGCTTACTTTGTCAATACCTTCATTTGTCTGAGTAGATTTAATATGCTTTCCGACATTAAAGAATATGTCTGTGAAGATACTTAATTACACTTCTTGTGTCTTTTTGTGTATGTTGTCTGCTCTTTTGATAAAGGGAACACCACATTATGTCCTCAATCGCTGGGTGTCTTTTATATAGGGGTAAAATGTGTTTGTTAGTGTTGTTTATTATGGACAGTGTTTTTTAAATAAATTAGTCTGCTAAGGCGTGTCTTATTAAATTTCTATTTCAAAAGTCACCTTTTGGCATGAAGAGACATTTTTCTGTCATTTGTCGATCATTGTTTGAAGAAATGAATGATGATTTTGAAGACTATAGTTTATCCTGGTTTTACTAGTGCAAACAACAGCCAATGATAAGATTTTCAAAAAAAGGTTTGACTCCACATTTAAATGTAGCAAAGAAAATTTTATGTTCAAGTTTTCAAAGTCATTTTAAGTAGCTAGACATCAAAACATTTGTACCATGAAAAGTTATGATTGTTTATGTGTCAAATTTTGATGTTTATGCTGTCAGGTTATGTATGACATTCTTTGGTATGCAAAAATGTTACAATGTCTTTTATTTAAAAATTTCAGGTATTGTTGGCACTCACAGATTTTGCAGTGCTCGAGACCTTGGACAGCAGTGTCAGGACATGAGGTTTCCTGACCATGACAGACTTTACCGTGCCTGCGTCTTCACATGTAGTGCTGATGGCTGTAATGGAGCCTCGACCATTTTCTCAACAATGTCTATAATTATTACTACTGCAGTAGCCATATTAATTCCTGTCATTAGAGTTTTGTGAGTGGAATCCATTCATTGTAAATCCAACATATCATGTAATCAGGCCTTATCACTGTGCTGGCCATAGAGAGCTGATGGACTGACAATTACAGTTTTGATCTTTGAGTTCTTAATGAATAATACAGATAAAAATGTCGCTCTTTTTGTAATACTGGACTCGGAAGAAAAAAATTAACAAGCCCAGCAAGTATTTTTAATTTTCTGAAATAGTTCGGCTAAGGAATGTAGTTCTTCACTATCACTAACTGAATTGAAAAACTGTACTCTCAAAGTTCAAGCTAAATTCCACTTCTATAATAGATTCTCTCATTTAAGATGGATACAAAGTTCTAATGTCTATACAGGGACTTTAACTCTATAGGTTAAGATTTGTAAATAGACATTTTGTCAAATAAATGAGATCGCAAATCATTTCTTTTCTGAAGGAAAAGGTTGTGACATTATGCAATCTTGAAATTATGTGTACAGATGTGTGAATAAATTTCAAAAATATATATGGTCATAATGTCATTTAATCATTTTGCATTTTCATAGTTTGTACATTTAAATATAATCAATGATATATAGTTGAAAAAGTACATATCAGTCTTTTATTTTTACATATTTTCTAATGTTACTTGTAAATAACATTCATTTTGAATAACCTGATTTTTTAATGGAAGTGTATGCATGTATAGCTTGTTCACTATCAACAATATGTCACAATATTTATTTGGCATTATTGTATCATGGCTATTACTGTCAGTACAATACTAGACTGAAATGAAATATACCAGAATTTTAAAAAATAATAAACAGTTCTTGTTTTTTTTATTCCAATGAATGAATTAAACAACAAAGCTGCTTACAGCATGTATGGAGTTAACTTGTACATACTTATCTATCAGAATGTTGCAAAAATCATTTTTAAAGTCAAAGAATTTTTGTCAGACATAAGATGCAATTAATATTCTTTTAAAGAAGTTTTCTTATGTTTTCATTCCAGTAAAAAAAAAACTGTCAACTACTGTTGCTGGCTATAATTTGATAATTAATTTGCAATGATGGACTCACACATTTTACACTTTATTTATATATAATGTAATGCTATTGCCATATGGCCAACTATAGGAATGTAGCATAACTGGTGATACCCAATTCTCAGATTGTAGTCAGGTTTTTTTTTTTGTTATAAAAATGCAGTTGTGCTAAAAATGCCATATTCATTTTTAAATAACTTCCTTCTCATCAAACATATTATTAAACCTTATTCTCATTGTATCATATACATCTCATTGATAATGACCTCAGAGTTTTACATTGATTGATGACCACAAGACATAAACATTTTAAGTCCATGACTGACATCATAAAGTGAGAAATTTATTTTTGCACCTTGGTTAAAATAAGAATTATATATGCCTCAATCATTTATTTTGTCCTATTTAATTGTTTTTCTTTTTTTAACTATCTTATTGGCATATACTGTGGGTTTGGTTAGTGTTGGAAAATTTTTGATTTTTAGATTCCATCTGTAATGGGGAATTTATCATATACCGGTAAATGCATATTCCAATCATTTGTTCTGTTGTGGATAATGTGCACATGTGATACAAAAAAAGTTTCTGGGGTCTACAGGGTCCAGTGCCACATAAAGAAAAAAAATCAACTTGTTTCAGCACACTAGCTTTAGTTGGTGACCCAAATGATCAACCAACCAAACTTTTTAGATTGCTTCCACTTCAAGTAAAATAAAGGAAAGAAAATATCCATTTTGAGATCAAACTGTCAATGTCGCCAAGTCCAAAACAAGAGCTAGAGTTTCAGTTCAATAAATTTAATGACAAACCACATGCCTGCACTAGACTTTTAAGATGGTTTGCTGCTAATGGTAAACTATATGTTGGAGCAAGGAAGTACAGTTGGGGTTTCAATGTCTCAAGTAATGTGCAGTGTCAAAGAAGGAAAATAGCAAGGAAATAAGCTAAATATGTTGTGGTCAACATAATAACTTGTATTTTACAGCAATGTCTTTGAACAAACTGAATGAATAATTGTGTTTAGGGCAAGGAATGGAATATTGCAATTGAAAGGACATTATTCAAAATATTCATGTAAATACAAGTTTTCCTCACTAAATTTCAAATTGTAACATGCTCTGGAGTATTTTGCTTTACTGATGTTATCTCATTTTTATTTACTGTACCTTTCTAGCACAATGGTTGTGCTTATGGAAAAAAAATTGTCAGTTTTTTTTTCTCCAGTTTGTGTTAGTGGTTCACTTCTAGGCAAATAAAGTGTTTATACTTTTGTTTTCCTGCTTGATGTTGTCTTTCAATAAATGAAAGATGGACATTACATTCATTCTAAAAGTAGTTTTGATAAATTATTTTAAAAAATTGGCATTTTTGTGGGAAACAATGTTTTAGATGAAGTTTAGATGTAACATATGTTGCTTGATTTTGTTTGCAGACTTTGCAAGGAAAGCGTTTTGTTTTAAAGTACATATCAGATGCAGTATTTCAAATATGATGTTGCAAGGGCTGATTTCACACCAAAAAAAAATTGGGGACTTAAACTTGTGATTTAAAAGGAACTCTCTTATCTGTACAGTAAGCAAAGTGCTTACTTTCATTGATTTGAAAATATCTTTTTTTTTTTAGAGATATTTAAGCAGGTATTTACTGTAACTTTCAGTCATAAATCCCCCCCCCCCTCTCATCTTACATTGGAATCACCCTTGTGATGTTATACTCTATATATCTTACCTGATAATACTGTCAGTTTGATATCAATTTTGAACTTATCCTTGTATAATGACACTAACGATGTAATTATACATCAGTATTCTTAATGATTGACCAATCTGGAATGATGATAATATCAGGAACAATTTTACATCCACAATATTATGTAGATCTGAGATCATGCCACCACCACTCATACCCATCAATTCATTTGCATTTCACTGCAATAATAATAATAATAGTAATAATAATAATGCTTTACTTATAGAGGGCGACTCATTAGTCAAGGACTATTCTCCCTTGAGGCCCACTTAATGAGAGTATAACAAATGCACATTGTGTGAAGAAAGCAATAATTAGTGCTTATTTTAGCATGTTTCATATTAAAATACTAAATTCCATTATCTATTAGAAACACATGCATATTCATGATATATCTTCTTAAATGCTCTAATATTTTCAATACATGGCACTAGTACAGAGCAACCGGTTTAGTGTATTCAGCTTTGTGCTCAGCATTAGTAGATATAAGTTAATACATACTTGTTAGACATACCTTGCAGGAATCTACAGGCAATGTTCAGTGGAAAAAATTTATGAAATTTTCTACTGTGTAGTAAGTTGTAACCTTCGCCTTTGCACTTTTTCCAGACATGTATCTTTAGCATACTTTGTAAGGAATTACTCTTTATTGTATAAGTGTTATATTAAACTTGCAGCAATTATCATGCTATAATTTTTGGCAGACAATAATATTGCAAATATTCACACAGCTGTGAAGAGTGTAGACCAGTTTACTGTTGCAAAATGTCAGATGTGGATCAATCATAAGTAGAGCAAGAGTTATAGACCTTGATCTGCTGGATCATTATGGGATGGCTTTATTAGCTCTGTGTTTGGGGAGTGTGGTGTACATTGTAAATGAATCTAGTAGTTTTGTTTTTTTAAAATAGTAATTCTGCATCCACTACTTGAAGTGAATTAGATCAAGAAAATCCAGTGATATTTGATATGGCTTATTTTGGTGATGCTGAGAGACGTTTTGAAAATTGGGACATCTTCACAACCAGAGCAAAGATGCTGATGACATAAGTTTTCAGCATTAGCCAGTATTTGATTTGTAAAAAGCATTTTAACAGCATCATGCTTTTAGTCAAAGATATAAAAAAAAATGCATTCTTGAATCATTTTGTAAATATTAATACTCTTTATAAATAATAGAAATAAAAAAATATTTTTACATCCATTGTTTCTAGTCTATATTGCAACCATTGTGGGTGTTTTTTAACCCCTATCCCAAAATTTATGTTATTGCATCATTTCCACCATCTCTTTCATTACTTCAGAGATACAGATATACTGTAAGATTTCATCATAAGTTTATCCTTCCACATACAGACCACTCTGGTGATCTAGTGGTTGGAGCATCTGCCTTGGATTCAGAAAATCCCAGGTTTGAACCCTGGTTGAGAAATACCAAAGACTTCTAAAAATGGTACTAACAAAACTGCTGCCTCGATAGGTGCTCAGCATTAAGAGTTAGTGTTAGGACTGGTTGGCCTGGTGTCAGGATCTCAGCATTAAGAGTTAGTGTTAGGACTGGTTGGCCTGGTGTCAGGATCTCAGCATTAAGAGTTAGTGTTAGGACTGGTTGGCCTGGTGTCAGGATCTCAGCATTAAGAGTTAGTGTTAGGACTGGTTGGCCTGGTGTCAGGATAATGTGATTGATTGGGACATAAACTATAAACTGCTGCACTGCAGACAACATAGCAATATGACTGAAAATGTTTTAAAGCTAAATTAAAAATCCAAATCACAATCACATATCCATGTACACCATGTTATCAGCATAACTAAGTAAAAATTTCATGCAATTGATAGGTAAATGGTTAGTGTTTTGCCATGTACAAATGAGACATATTCAGGTGGTAACATCAATGTATACATTGTCTGCCCAAGATACTAGTACTGAAATGAAATTCCATCTATAACTAAATAATTTTTAAAGCTGCATGATAAAAAGTCATCAAAAAATGTGTTAATTTGTGTAATGAATGTTTTGATTGGCCAAAGCTGACAGACTTGTCCAATGAAACTTAGCATTTCATCAAAAGAAAGAAACCAGGAAAACTCAACTGCATCTGATTCTAACGACCTTGGACAAATTTATTTGTGATTATTTAAAGAAATTAAATTTTTCAGATTATTTTCAATTTTCAAAAACCTTCAAAGACTATTTGAAACCTGTACTGAAAACTAAATGCAAAAGCTTGACTGGATACATGAAATGACAAAAGGTAATATGTGTCCATATCACCCTAAATAATCACTACAAGCAGTGTAATACTCTAAAGCATATTATCTGTCAAAAGGATTACATATATAGGGACCAATATCTCATCTAAGTCGATGAAAAATGCAGAATATAAATCACAATCTCCAAAACCACTATTTTAAGTACAACCCAAAAATTAAGATAGGGGCAACAACTCTGTCAAGCGTGAACCAAAATGTTGAAAATTAGACATACCCTAGATGCTAATGACCACAGAAGATGGATATAGTATACATGTGTGGACATTGATATATGTACATAAAGGATTGCATTTATTTCTCCATGGTAAATGGTGTGGTCCATGTTTTCACACTGCAGATTATACTGGAACGTTCTGCCCATACATTGTCGTTCATGACAAGTGGTCACATGACAGGTCATAAGTCTGTACATAGAGAACCCGGTTCCTCAAGACAGGTGGTCTCTCATAGGATTGGTTTTAATGTATTGGAATTATCAAAGATATTCTTCAGAAATCAAAACAGAGTTGAGCTGTAGTGTCCACATGTCAGTTTTGGTTAAAACACATAACTATTTCATTGAATTGTTGTATTTATAAACCATATTAGTTTACAAACCTAACATGTTTATAAGGACTTATTTATTTTAATGTTAAGAGACTTTCTCACATTCTTTAAAACCAGGTTTCATAAAAATCTGAAGATGTTTCTTGTTTACAATGATCATTTACCTTTAAACCTCTCAAATATCTGATATCCTGTTAAAATGCAATGAATGGTGGTAATTTGAGATGCTTATGTGATAATCAAGCTTAGTTTGATCAAAATTTTTTTTTTTATTTCTTCAAATTTTGGTATTTCATATGCCATTAGATTAAAAATCTGAAGTCATGATCTTCAAAGTAACTAAAATGCTGATAATCCAATATGCCCAATGCCCATAATAGCAAGATGTCATCGAGATATGTCCATAATAGTTAGATGTCGTCGAGATATACCCATAATAGTGAAATGTCGTTGAGATATACCCATAATAGTGAGATGTTGTCGAGATATATCCATGATAGTGAGATGTCGTCGAGATATATCCATGATAGTGAGATGTCGTCGAGATATACCCATAATAGTGAGATGTCGTCGAGATATACCCATAATAGTGAGATGTCGTCGAGATATACCCATAATAGTGAGATGTCGTCGAGATATACCCATAATAGTAAGATGTTGTCGAGATATATCCATGATAGTGAGATGTCGTCGAGACATATCCATGATAGTGAGATGTCGTCGAGATATACCCATAATAGTGACATGTCGTCGAGATATATCCATGATAGTGAGATGTCGAGATATACCCATATGACAGTTTGGTCAAGATCCATCAGTATTTGTTCAAGTCACCATATTCACATGTTAGATAAAACAATTTATCTAAAGCTGTTCACATGTTTGCGATGCCATGTTCATGAGTCATCATGATTTAAAAATGTACGTCATCATCTTGAGTAATATGTTAACATTTTGTTGATGTAAATTGAACGAAATATCACCTAGATGTACCAGACATCAAATTATTATTATCCATTAACCAACTTGTCCAATGTTATTATCCATGATCCAATTTCTTTTTTTGTTCAGGATTTTTTTGTGCAACACATGTTTAGTATGAAAATCAAATTATTTTATCTTTGACCTTGAATGTAAAGTAATAGGGACTTGGTTATGAAACTTGTCCAAGATAAAAATGAGATAAACAAGATTTTTTAATCAAATTCTTTTCATATGTCTTCAAATTAATATATTCACTGTTAAAAATTCTAAAACTTTGAACCCAAGGTCCATATTAAATTAATTGGTATGTGGTAAAATGATTGTCTTTGCATTATTATTTTATCCTTCCATTGCAAAATTTAGAACATTATGTGTACTGTTGTGCCACAATTATGTCACCAGTTTGCTGATGCTCATTCATTGTCAAATACAGAGTATCATAATAAATGATGATGCTCATTCATTGTCAAATACATAGCATCATAATAACATGATGCTCATTCATTGTCAAATACAGAGCATCATAATACATGATGATGCTCATTCATTGTCAAATACAGAGCATCATAATAAATGATGCTCTTTCATTGTCAAATACAGAGCATCATAATAACATGATGCTCATTCATTGTCAAATACAGAGCATCATAATAAATGATGATGCTCATTCACTCTCAAATACAGAGCATCATAATACATGATGATGTTCATTCATTGTCAAATACAGAGCATCATAATACATGATGATGCTCATTCATTGTCAAATAGAGTATCATAATACATAATGCTCATTCATTGTCAAATAGAGTATCATAATACATGATAATGCTCATTCACTGTCAAACACAGAGCATCATAATACATGATGCTCATTCACTGTCAAATACAGAGCATCATAATACATGATGATGCTCATTCATTGTCAAATACAGAGTATCATAATACATGATGATGCTCATTCACTGTCAAATACAGAGCATCATAATACATGATGCTCATTCACTGTCAAATACAGAGCATCATAATACATGATAATGCTCATTCACTGTCAAATACTCTAGGCAGCTGATGATATTTGTGATTGCGATGTTAAAACTAAAATTTTCTCAAAGCAATTATATTGGCATTCTTTAATTTTGTGTGCAACCAGAAGGAATAAAGGAAGAGATTACACTTTCTTTTCTATATTAATTCATTTAGTCAGCTTAATTTCATTCAAAACAATCCATTTCCAAGACACTGGAACAAGAAACAAACATTCACATTTTTTACTATTTTATCTTTAAGCAACACAACATGCTACATTTACTCATTTTTTCAAAACATTCTACATAGCAGGTTTTTGTATTTACATCCTAATGTCCTGTGCCTTTCATCAATATCATTACAGTTTATTGTTTTAGACATCAGTGACCTTTTGCCCTGATGCAATTATGTTGAACTTTGCAAAATCATCATTCCTTGGGTTTCCATTGCATTATTCCTTCCAGTCACATCAAGTGCATAAAGCTTAAAATCATGTTCACTGTTTTCTCATTTCTTACCCTATGGAAAGGTCCTATTCCATGATTCAATTCACAAATATCTGTCTCTTTTACATTATTTATTTTGTCAAAACTAGATGTAGCTTTTGTTCTCGTTTCAAAAGAAAAAGGTGTTTTTGTCAACAACCAGGCTTTCTGCTTCCATATCAGTTTAACTTAGTTTGTGAGTATATGTCAACAGTATTTTAGACAAGTTCAGTAATGACCCTCCTGTAGTATATTTTAGGGTGCAGACTCTACATTCATATTTGTTCCAATGGCCATATTAACTGGCTGTAATAGTTACCCACAGGGCACTGTTTTCAGTACATTATCTGTTTGCTATAGTTTAATAGTTGTATATTTGCATAGAAGCAATTTTAGATTTTTAGAGTGACTTTGACCTTTGATCTTTAGACACTGTACTTGATCAGCTTCTTCCTTACCCTATGTACAAAGCCATCTACAAGGTTTGGGCCAGGTCTGACAAGTTGAATTAATGTTATTATGCAGAAACCATTTTTTAAAACAATTCTATACAAGCAGTCTTGATCTATGTAATCTAAAGGATTCATATGTACACCAATTGCTAGCCATAAACAGACTTTGGTAACCACATATGATGTAGAATACCAGTTTTTGTGTGAAAACCATTTTCTACCTTCAGTCAGTGACCAAAAACTTTAAACTTTTGAGCCCAAAATCAATAGCGGTCTTCCTTACCTTAGGCAGTAGCCATTCACAAATATTGGTAAATGTTGATGGTGAGAATTCAAATATTATGCAAAACGTTTTCCTTCTTAAGTCACAATTACCTTGATCTTGGACCCAAAAATCTGTAGGATTCTTCCTTAGCACAAGTACAAAGCCATTCACAATCATTTGTTACTGTTGAGGGAGAACTAAATTTATGGTTCACTCACTGATTACATTTAATAACATGTTTTGCCTTGTGCCGGGCATATACAAATCTTATCTGTGATCATTTGACCATAAATCCAAAGTCACACAAATACTTTAGCAAAGTCATCTGAGGTATCATGAATACAACTGTAACATTTATCAAAATTTACAAGCGTGTAAACAGTATACAATAACCAAAACAATGCATTGATGAGATTCAATGTACAGTACATTTTTCTGTTGAATCCATCAGACTGTTGTGATATTGTTTCATACTGCTACATATATGTACATAATTAAAAATAATGCTGTTAGACTACCTGGATAGGAGCATAGAATGCCTTTGTTGCATCTGCAATGACTAAGAAATTGCAATTGCTTAATAACTTAATAATAATTTTTGCTAAAATAAAATTTATCTCCTGGAATGTTCTATTATCTGACATTTTTTCAAATGTAAATAAAGTAGTTTAAAGAATTGCTTTCCAAAATTATCAGTAAAACAGCCAAATGTGTTATGTTGTACAACATCCATTATAACCAATTCAGAGCTGTTAAAATATATAATTTAACTGGAATGGGTAGTTACTGTGTCACTGACAGCCACATAACGTTCTTTTACAGTTAAAAATTTTGCAAACATTTATTGGCAGTGAAGAAACAAAGCCATTCACACATGTAAATGTTGCATCCTAAGTTAATAATTTATTCATACAGCAAAACATGTTAAGTTTGAATTATCTTAAACTAAACATGCCTCACAGAAGCAATTGACATTGCAGAATAATGGACTGAGTATTGTAAAGAACTCTACAACCATCTGTCGACAGGAGACCCAGAGGTGCTTAATGTTCCAAACTCCACAAATGATGATGATTTCCCCATTCTCAAAGAAGTGGAGTCAGCAATAAGAGCACTGAAGAATGGGAAGGCAGCTGGAGTAGACAACATCCCAGCTGAACTTATCAAGAATGGTGGGGAATCAGTGATAGAGCTACTAACAAAAATCTGCAACAAGATCTGGTAGACAGGCGAATGGCCAACACAGTGGACCCAGTCACTGATTATAACACTCCCTAAAAAAGGCAATCTCCAGCTGTGCCAAAATTACAGAACTATCAGTTTGAACAGCCATGATAGTAAGGTGATGCTGAAGATCATCTTGAACAGACTCAACCCACAAGCTGAAGAAATAATCACAGAAGAACAGGCAGGGTTCCGGAGTGGAAGAAGCACAACAGAACAAATTTTCAATCTTGGGGTTCTGTGTGGAAAGTACTCACAACATCAACAAGACATCTATCATGTGTTCATAGATTTCAAAAAGGTTTTTGACAGAGTGTGGCATGAGGCATTCTGGGCCACAATGAACAAATACAACATGGGTCAAAAGTTGACCAACACCATCAAGCAGCTGTACGCCAAGGCTACCAGTGCAGTAATTGCTTAAGGTTCTGTGGGGGACTGGTTCAAGACTACAGTTGGAGTACGGCAAGGCTGTCTCCTGTCACCCACACTTTTCAACATCTACTTGGAGCGCATCATGAGCGAAGCCCTGGAAAACCACTGTGGGACAATCAGCATTGGAGGACGTAACATCACCAACCTCCGCTTTGCAGATGACATTGATGGGCTGACAGGCTGTGAAGATGAGCTTGCCACCTTAGTGAAAAACCTGGATGAAACATCTTCCAGATTTGACATGAAGATAAGTGCAGAGAAGACAAAGCTGATGACAAATAGTGGCAAACAAATCTCAGCCAAGATTAAAATCAGAGGACAGGAACTGGAAACAGTGGATCAATTCAAATATCTTCGTTCCATAATCACGGAAGAGGGATCAAGAACAGAAATTTTATCATGAGCAGCACAAACAACGGCAGCTATACCAAAGCTAAGACCCATCTGGAGAGACAAGAATATCTGTGTGAAAACTAGAATCAGACTATTGAGAGCACTAGTCATCTCAATATTTCTGTATTCATGTGAGGCCTGGACCCTAACAGCAGAATTACAACGAAGAATCCAGGCACTTGAAATGAGATGCTACAGAACCATCCTTGGCATCTCTTACATGGACCACATCACAAATGAACAGGTGCATAACACCATCAGGCACAAAGTAGTCCATTATGAAGACCTGAGCCTCACCACTGTCAAAAAGAGAAAACTGAAATGGTATGGCCATGTCACTAGAGCCAACAGTCTATCCACAACAGTACTGCAGGGTAGTGTTCAAGGTGGTAGAAGGAGAGGTAGACAGAGAAAAAAGTGGTGACAACATCACAGAATGGACCAGGAAAAGTTTCACAGTGACACAGGCATTGGCACATGATCGAGACAAGTGGAGGGAACTGGTCAGATGTTCAGCAGCACAGTGCCTCAACGACCACACTAGGTCAAGAAACTGATGATGATGATGATGATGAAACATGTCCACAATCCATAAGCTGTGAGAAAAACCCAAAGCTTATCTTTGGACCTTTAATCCAAGGTTGTAGGGACTGCTTATGAAACTTGTCCGTGATACAAATAAAAATGAAAGTCATCATCTTAAATGAAAGTAAACATTTTGTTGACGTAACTTGTCCAAAATGTCACCCTGATGTACCAGACATTAAATTTGGTTTAGTTCCATATTTGTTTATGTTATTTAATGTACAAGTTATCAGTTTACCGTGTCTTTGAATCCATGGTGACGGAGGAGTGTTATTAAATTCGTCCACAATAACTGAGATATAACCACATACTGTACCAAGTTTGATAAAACTGTAGCACTGGGAGGTTGGAGGGCATTTTTCAGCATGATAGACCAGTATATCTAATGCAGGAAGAACCCATTATTAAAATTAGTTACCCCTCCCCCACGTAATACATTGTAATAGAAATATTTGATACCACTATTGCATTGCTGAATTTGCAAGAAGGGAGGCTGATGGTCTTTTCTAATTATTTACAAAATATTGTACTTACCCGTATAATGGATTGTTCACTATTGTAAGCTGGTAGTATATTCAGCCATGTGTTGTGCCGTAATAATCAGGCAGAACGATAAAATGACTTCGCTCTGGTGTGCCAAAGATCGAAGGTAAAATGAGTAGTAGGAGACCTCAAGAAGGCACCCCTTATAATCCTCATCATTGGAAGAATGATTCAAATAGGCTCAAAAAGCAGCAATAGCTCTACATTGGCTTTAATCCGCATAAATGAAAGGCCCTGCTCAGTGAGGGAATGATAAGCTCTCTTAAGTTGTGACAATCCATCTGGAAACAGTGGACACCAAAATATAAAAAAGAACCCTTATAGGTACGAAGAAATGCTCCCGATCTTTCTACTCTCATTAAACGAAGCCAAATAAAACCTTAATGCCTAACTGGGCAAGGGAGTTTCTTGATCATCTCTAGCCAAGATACAATGTAAACTGGTAATCTCAATAAGTGGAGCTATTGAAAGGACTGGTTCTTGGCCAGTAACTCAGGTTGGCAAAGAAAAGAAACCATGTCATAATTACCTTTGAACCGTAAACAACACTCCTCAAGGTAAAAATATATGACAATACCACAAATAGAAGAATCTGAGCTGATGATGGTACCTTTCGAGAACTCCTGTCTTTGAAAGGGCATTTTCTCTACTCAAAATCAAAGAGAAGTAGCCCACATTAATGCACTTCCTACCCATCACAGAAGATTATCCATTTTGCATTGGAAACCTTGGATGGGCCTGTCTCTTAGCCTGAATGGTGCAATTTGCAACCTTGAAAACTGGTCCTAAGGCAACAAAGTAGGAAGAGGCCTGGTCTTTACCACCTTCTCGATCATCACCTCAGCCTTGCATGCCAATCATGCCTTATCTTTGTCCTTGGCACTTTCAGCACAACGTTAAATTCATCCCGAAAAAAAGAAATCTAAGCAATTTTAACAGATGATATAGTACTGCTAATAAAACAGAACAGTAACTCCTAAACTGGTAAAGTTGCTTGTTTATAAACTAACCTAAATGCAAAACTTACCCAAAGAAACATTAAATGTAGGTCACAATGTGCTATATTTATTTTATTAATGATATAATCAAGTTGCATCTACAAAGCTGGAAAACTGGGCTAATGGTGTTTGAGAAAATGACATTAAGCAAATCATTTAATAAGCAAATCTAGGTGAGTGACCTACATTTTTAAAATGTAGTACTACGATTCATCTACACACCAATTTAAACCTACCTGATCACAAAACTTCACCAGAGTATGATGAAGACAACTTAAAAGATAGGTTATACATGGCAGCCAGAATAAATGGTGGAGGAAGAACCCGGAAAAATGCAGGAAAGAACCACCAACCCATGAGAAGCTACTGGCGTGCTTTCTCACATATCCACATTGCCACATTGACCAAACCTGAGACTCTAATCCACATAGAGGTGAGATAGCGATGATCTCAAACAGTTAGTGCTTTAGACCACTCAGGGCCCCCAAAGAGAGTCAATCAGACCACCTGTTTCCAGCAAATGTGGAGTGGACTTTCAAGTCACAACCCCCCCAACTGGTGGTGCCTAATTTTTAGATCACTGGCTACCTTATCACTTGACTGCTGTAAAACAAAACCAATGATATTAAGATAATTCTGCAGACAATAATTGGCAATGATGCTCACCAAACAATCTCACTCAAGGTGTTTCCTCTTTTGCTATATTTATTCACAAATAACAAAAAATTTAATTTGCATTACATTCTCTGCTATGTAACAATAGCCTAAACCTAGTCTCGTGAACTATTCTTTCAAAAACTTCATATTGTTTTGTCTCGCATAAATAAGTCTGCATTTTTAGTCAGGTGCATGGACAGGTAATATAAAGGTATCAATAAAAATCATTCTCAAAATGCATAATTTTACATTTGAGGAATAATCTAGAAAAAAATATTCTGATTTTAACATCTATAAACAAGAAATTAACAAGAATAGTGGTCTATGATTAGAGCATTGTTGTAAACCATGTGACAATGACACAATTGTCAAAATATTCTCAAACATTATCTCTGAAAAAACTACATAAGTTTCACAATGATTCATCCAAACCAATAAGAAAATTCATCAGGGAGATTAGAATATATAATTAATATACATTAATCAAAACCTTAGCACAAATTTTCTGTCTGACCATCACTTCCAGATCATACAGGGCGAGCAAACACATCATACATTGAAATGACTTAGCTTCCTAATGATTTAAGCCATATATGACAAGAATTTATCAGAAGTTGAAGATATTAAAACAATTTGAAAAAAAACCTATATGCAAATTTTAACAAGCTGTTGAATATCACCAGAAAAATGACATGTATGTCTTGCTTCTCATTACTGTGAGGTTGACATAAAGTAACCATAGCATGCTCTGGATTATTCCAAATCTGGGGAACTAAAAGAAAACTCTTGATAATACCAGGGTTCGAGTTTTGAATAACCAAAGGTCATGAAGGTGCAATTGAACATAAAGTAGAATACATTTCTTTTCCTATATCATGAGTCCCGAACATAAAACCAAGTCATATCATGTGGCCCACAAAATGATTGGTGTCACCAGGTGTCCTGAGAGATAACAATGGTAGTGCAGCCTTAGATCCATCATGTGGCCCTCAGGATGGTCTGAGTTTGAGACCCTTGTCCAAGATAAAGCTGTTTTAGCTTGTCTCTGTTTTCTTTGACAAAACTTTTAACATACCTCAAAAGATGAAACCCATAATTTAGATACATGTATATTCCACATAAATAAAACAAAGTTCTTCATGAAACCATCTGAAACTGTATCCTTGTTCTTTGACTATGTTGACAAAGTGTTCACCAGAATGTTGCACTGCTTGGAGACTTCAGCTTTGCTTTTCAGTCCAATTCTACTTCAAGGGCAGTTTCAATGGTAATTGGTTTCTATACATTTCTGTACAGCATCACAATTTTAATTGAATAAAAGGATTTTGGTGCACTAAATTACTTCAATTAAGAAGATATTCTAATAACTGATGCTTGGATTAAAGATGTATAAAAGATATAAACAAAGAACAAATTCAGTCAGAACTGGATGAATAGTTCAAATAACAGATATTCGGGTAATAGGAGTTAGAACTTTCTTTTATGAATGTGAGAGATTGGGGAATCACCAAGTGCAGGTACCATTCTCATGTTTTCAGGAAACAATCTTAGCATTAGCATTATTAGATTTTCTGTCAAAGATATTGTTTAATAACAATTAAATGATAGAGTAGCCAGTTATTAAACTGGTTTTAAGACCACCATGTCACTAGCCTGAAGCAATGACGTTGTTACATGTATGTATATTTAATTATTTGTTAGTTTTATTTTTTTTTAAAATTGTATTCATTACATGCTATTGTAAAGTAAAATTGTATGCTGGATTTGACCTTGTCTAAAACTTAGTTCATTTCTTCTTGACCTGATCGACTTTTTTATTTCATGTATGTCATCAACTAATACATAGCTAAATTATTCTCTATGTGTATGAGCTTAATATTAGGATTATTATTCAGGTAAACTAGGAGTAAATATGTTTATTTAGGTCAGGGTTTTGGAGATTCCTAAGTGAATTTTGAGGTTACATTGGTGTAAGTAAGCAAGGCTCATTAATCATTCTTAAAGGTTATTTTCCATTAGGTAATGGGTTTTTTAAAATAGAAAATGCTAACTGTGACTTGAGGTCAAGAAGAGAACTATATAATATTGTGTTTGTGAGGATTTAGTCAGATGTTCTTTAACATCTAGCACTTTCAAATTGTATATTGTTGTGACCAGTTTTGGCTGAATTTTATTTTCTTCCAATTATTGAATTCAAGTGATTATTGTCTCGGGAAATACAAATTCTTGGATAAAGACATTCATTGGAATAAATTACTGAATTCAAACCTGGAATACTATTTCTGTTATTCAACAAGAGACTGTTAATACATCAACACTTCAATTGCCATCACAGACACGTTATCGACTTCAGTTTTGGATTGCTTCATGACTTTTACTGAATGGCATTCAGGACCTTAATATACTGAGATTAATTTTGGGAATATTTTTGGATTTAAATTGCAATACCATATGTTTTT
The DNA here is from genome assembly GCA_030141615.1 of Unio pictorum. NCBI lineage: Eukaryota > Metazoa > Mollusca > Bivalvia > Unionida > Unionidae > Unio > Unio pictorum. Next base: position 3,951,315 of record JARLTB010000021.1, read on the forward strand.
TCTCTCTCATTTTTACTTTGTATGAAATGGAAATAAAATTGTTAAATTTTACAAAGCTTGTTGTCTTTTACTCTTTTCTGTTACTTATTTTAAGAGCACAGACTCGTAACGATGCATATCTAAGAAGGACAGCATACAAATGGTTTGAAAATAAATGGATGCATTAATATTATGTCTGTATAAAGAAGTCTTCAATTCACTGACAAAAGGTACATTCTAACAAAAGGCAATAAAGCACAAATTTTTTGTCAAAGAGAATTAATTTATTGTATTAGTGTTATAATGCATGTTGAAAAGTTTCTTAAAATAATGGCACAATTTAAGCTAGATACACAAAGGATGTTGACTATTTTTTTCATTGTTAGTTGAAGTTAATTAAGCATTCTTCTTCATTTTAGATTTTAATAGCACTTTGAACACATCATTGGTTACATTATGCCAGGGACATAGGAGCTAAGTACCTTTGACCTTTGACTTAAGACAGCTGACAGGGGCAGGTACTAAACAAGGTATTACCTATACCAGTCAGTAAATCAAAGCTGAATAAAGCATTTTACATGTCATTGCACACAATTATCACATAATGCATAATCAAAATACCTTCAAAGGAAAAACAAAAAGAAAATATTTGATACTGCACAATTACAAAACAACATATTTCATCCTCACAACTATCTGTCTCAATATGTGTATTGTAAACATATTTCTTTCCCAATAAAACGGTTTTCTCAAAGGCTGTCCATCTATGACTGCCAAAACATGTAATTATGCAGTAAGTCTTCTGTCATCTAATCTTGCAAACTGCAACAAAGAATGGTGGACAGTTATAAAAATAATACATTCCAAGTTATGGTGCAGAAAAAGAATTTTAAATAGTAACTAAGTACAAAATAAGCAATTTTTAAAATGGTATCAAAACCCATTTGCAGCACACACTAAATCCATCCCTGTATACATGTTCTGGTGAAACTATTTAAATTTGGAAGCTAGGCATGTTAGGTGATGGCTAGAAATTTACAAATCTACAAATCCTACGTTAATGAATGGACTCTTTATGAACCAAAACTTTTATAAAATGTATACAGTGGATAATAAATGAATAACATACAGAAATACTGAATAACCAGCAATGATAAAATTATTTGTATAAAATATGTACATTGGCTCTGAAAAAAGCAACGAAATCTAGATGGTATATACTGAAGACAAATGATCATGCAATTTCATAACCTGTGCACATTAATACTATGTTGGAGAATGAACATTAATGAAACGTCAATTTATAAAATGTGAACATTGATAATTGTGTGAATAGCATAAACACTCACTTATAAATTGAATATTCATAAAACATAGACCCTGATATGCAAAATGTGCCAGCATATCAATATCTATGTTGCTTGCTTGTATGATTATTCCCAACAAACTGCAGACCAAGATCTGTTAGCACATTATGCAATGACAGATCTGGGTCTGTACAGTTTGCAGTTGGATTTTACTCATAAGCAAATATATACAGGACTTGTAATATATACACTTCTATATTTCTATATTACAGTTACAGATACTACTTTAAATGAACACAGAATTTGCTTTATTTTAAAAATGCTCTACAGCTGTATGAACAACACTCACTTTATATATGTGTGTGTGTGTATATATATATATATATATATATATATATATATATATATATATATATATATCAATGTCATATATTTTCCACCAAGACACTGATGCAGAAGACTTGATAGGTAATGAAATAGGACATGAGAAGAAAAGATATTTACGCATAAGGCATGTATCAGATGCCAATATCTTATATAAACAAATTGTTTCACATCGGCAGGGCTGGAAAATCCAACATTGAGCAATTTGGAACAAACTGACTATTTTGCTGGGCAAATGAGATCCTGTGATGGCTTCTCAGAATTGTATGAACAGTGTAAGAAAACCTATGATTGTTGTGAAATTGAGTGGAAATATATCTTCTGGGAATGTTGACAAATTGATTTTTGTCCTGACCCATTAAGACAGGAGACTGTCTGTACAACCATTACCTTCCTTATAAACCTCCTTCTATGCTTGAACCTAGCAACTACATTCCATATTATTTTAAATACATAAAAAGACATGCAATATTCAAACAAAGCAGCAAAACAGTGGTAGTGAGATCTAAACAACTAGTTCAGTCAGAATTTTACATGTCCTTGGAATCAATATTTTAAGTGAAGATTTGTTACCAACCAAAGCTAATTTAACAAAAAAAATACAAGTAGGAGTTTACCAATTGGCAGTGTTAAAGAAAGGACTTTTTGCAGGGTAGTTTTTCTAAAACTGAAATATTGCTTTTAACTTCAGAAGAATGTAATGGCTATACTGTTGGCAAAATAGTGCCCTTTTAATTTTAATATCAGTATTATATATTTTCATATGTTCATATCTCAGCATAATCCTGTTGTTACAGGAAAACATATGCAATATTTTTGTTATCGGATGTGCTCCAAGGTGATCTCAGAACTAAAGTTGTTGATTATTTTTTTCTCAATTGTATGTTTTAGGTCAAGAATAAGACTTCATATCTTTAAAGACTTTCAACCTTTTTGGATTTTATCTTGAATAGGTATGTTTTTCTTGTAGAATACCAAAGCTTGCTTGGCACTGTAATAGCAACAATGATGCTGGTGAACCATTAAACCACCAACAATACATACATACATATGCACACACACATATAGATACATATATTTATTTATACATAGATACATAATTGCATGCATTCACATATAAACAACATACATACATGCATACATACATACATTCACACACACACACACACACACACACACACACACACACACACACAAGGCTCATCATAATTAGTGGATTTAATGTCCTTGGAAATACTAAGTAAATATAAAGTGCATTATATGCCCTGTACAAAAACTTCCCATCAAATATAAAGTAAAACCTAAATTGCTCAAAATTTAAATCATTAAAACTCTTGGACTCTCTAAAATGACTGAAAATGTGAACATCTACATCTTTCAAATTTTGATGGTTCTCACCACCACCACCAAATTCATTATGGTTATCTCCCTTATACAAGATATCTATACAAAACTAGCATGTTCTAACACAAATTAATTTTTTTAAGTCAGATTTCCATAAGTGACCAGATATAACCAATAGATTCTCCAACAGAATGTTTTAGAAAGACCTTTAGAAGACAAAATTTTCCCCATTTTGGTTATATTTCTGTTAGGAATTAAAGTTTATCAGTGAAGGTGATGTCAAAAGACTATTACAGGGTACTGCTGCTGTATCTTTTCAACAAAACTATTAAAAGGTTAGATGCAATTTTAGGTGTGGGGAGTTGGGATAAACACCTTGAAGCAGTAATGTTGATGTCGAAGGAACAGAATATGATAAATTATCTGCAGAAATGAAAATAATTTTCAATTTCATTATTTTGATTGATGCATAATATTTTGTGTACAGATGCATTATAAAGTGTTGTTTCAGTAATATTCAGCAATAAGAGACTGGTATTGTGGAACCACAAAGGTACCAAAAAAGGAAAATCAAATGCACAATTTGTTTATTAGTAATGTACGAAAAAGGTTACTGAACATGCAGAAATCAAATTTTCTTTGTAGGGGTGCAACGATATATGGGTATGTAGCAGTTTGCTGTTCTGGCATTGTATACTGCACTCTGGTTTTCTGTACCACAATTCTGTCAAGTCTCGATTTCATCCAACAAATCTCTAAGTATCGAACAATAATTTCAGTTTAATTCAAGAACCACATATCTTTTTGCCTAGATGCACACTTAGCATGAGATTGGAAGAAAAAGTAAAACAACATGCAAAGTATCCTTATTCAGGCAATTGGCTGGTGACAAGTTAAGATCAGGGATTATTTTCTAGTTATAAATAATAATTTACAATGTTTACACAGCCTTTATAAACCTTGGGTTGACCACTCCAGTGGCCTAGTAGTTAGAACGTCCACCGCAGAAGCAAGAGGTCGTGGGTTCGATCCCTGGCCGAGTCATACCAAAGATGTATAAAAATGGTACTAACAGCTGCCTCAATTAGCGCTCAGCATAAGAGGTTAGTGTTAGGACTGGTTGGCCTGGTGTCAGGATAATGTGGGACATCATGCTACATGTCGGCGGCATGATGCCCCAGTGCTAGACATCATTATAAAACTGCCTCACTGCAGACATCGTAGTGACATGACTGAAAATTATTAAAGCTACACTAAAAATCATAATCAAATAAACAAACAAACAATCAAACAGGTGCTAATGGATAGATGGATGTTGACTCAACTATCCCATTTCTTGTCTGTGACTAGTAGACATACAAACTGTGGATTTGTGGGTATAATGCCATTTTTCAGTACATGATAGCATATACATGGAGGTTAGTATATTTGATAGAAGAAGAACCCTGGATGACTAAATAAAAACTACCAAACTATGGGAAGCAACTGGCAATCTTTCTCACAAACCGACTCGAAACCAAGTTGAAATAGTTGTCATGGAATCTGCAAAGGTGAGTGCCTTAGACAACAGTCACATAGGGCTCCCAAAAAATCTGACCACAAAATTTACTAAATTTCATGGCAATCCATTAAAATTATTAGGCTAGTTCCGCCAATGAGACTGTCATACAGTTACAAAACATAAAGGGCAACAAATCTAACAAAAAGCAAAAAAAGGCGATGCAATGCATGTAATCATGAGATGACCATAAAATATACAAAGTTTCATGTAAATGTTGTACAATCTGGAGGACTAGATGCATCAACTAGATTATGTACTACAATGCAATAAGACAAAAGGGGCAATAACCCTAACAAGTCTCTCATGAAAGGAAGAAGCAAACGATATAAAATACACCGGAATTTATCTACTGTTACATAAGCAAATTCTTTCATATCGACAAACCATTTTAACAGTGTATTGTAATATCATAATCCACTTATGTATACAAAGACTACCTGCTCATAATGATCAGGAGACACTGATGGCCAAGTGGTGTACAGCCCTGGCATTTACAGATCACTCACATATCACTTCTGTCCATGTGGGTTAAAGTCTTGGAATATCTTGAGTAAATGCTCTGTACTGTATGTCCAGCATTAATTTCTTGTGTACTTTATGTCCAGTGTTAATGCCCTGTTTACTTTATATCCAGTGTTAATGCCTTATTTACTTTATATCCAATCATAATGCCTTGCATACCGTATATCCAGTGTTAATGCCTTGCATATCAAATTCTGAATTTCTGTACAGTTTTTCTCAGTGAGGTATAACTTCTTATCAGTCGACTTCTGTTTTATGATCTTTCTTAACTTATTTCACAAGTGAATCAGAGTAGTAAGGTGACATTACTTTTAACTACTTTTTACTTAAGAACTCATTTTAGAATCACTTAAATACTATGTCAGAAATTGCAATTAGACATTAAAACATTTCAGTGATCTAAATAAAGCGAAGTTTAAGTTACCTACAAATTTCATCCGACTAGAAAATCAGATAATGACAAACGTAATTGTTGGCTTGATTTAAGGTCAAATATAAGAATGTTTCCACCAAAATGGGAATACATGGCACTACTTTCAGATATATCTCGTGAGTGGTTGGCATTCACAGGATTGACTGTATGCAATATGCAAAAAAAAATAAAGACCTGAAATACATGTATTGCAAGCATACATCCAGCAAGTAAAAAATTGGGAACTTTTTGAAGTGATTTCTGCACCACAACTTTTACAGGGAAATATATCCAGCTTCACTGCATTATATTGAATAGCAAATGTCTATTGTTTAGCACCTTGCTTCAGCAAATTCTTAGTCGCTCTTCTTGTAAGCCACCATGGTGTCCACCTTGTGTATGGTAGTGGTGAAGGTACGCAACCGCACTTCCTCGGAGTTAGCAATGAACTGTGGACCAGACTCACCCCAGGCTTCCGGAACTTGAAGGTCTTTGTCTGTGTACACCAACAAGTCAAACTCACCTGAAATAAAGTTCATACTGTGAGCATATATATTAGTATGATTTTTACCCCTACTGAGACACAGTTATAATTTGTACATATTTACCACTTGAGAGTGTTATCAAGCAGCAAATATGGAGGATATTAAGTCCCCCAATGAAAAATCGTGCAATCTGTACTTAAGTGTTTTTTCAACTTTATCCAATAAAAAAATTGTCCTGATAACCTTCCAACAAGACAATCTTTATAATCACAAGCACTATTTAAGTGACAGTTATATAAAACACTTCTATATACTCTGAATGTAATTGGTTTTAAATAAAAATGACAACAATGTTACCTCTGCATATCTGACAAATCATGTAAAAACTGTAGCCAACAAAGCACTGGTCAGGGGAGGTAATGGGTATGAGTTTCTTTCCTTTATCTATATGGTATACAGATGGGGATGTGACATTTTTTCCATCTATTTCACAATTGCTGGATTCATGAGGTAGGGGACTGTCTTCCAAATGGTGATGTGACCTGAGAATGTATCTGCTGAACAAATCATATCCTGATACAAGCGTCTATTCAGAAGTCACCACACAAAGCTTTTCAGGAACCATCAAGATTTTTTGGAAGTTAGGTCTGACAGGATTATTTTAAAGCATAATAAACATGTTTTGCAAGGACGAAAAGATTTTTCTTTGTAAAATGTCTTTATGTCCATCCAACTAGACGAAGTAGCCTTGCATGATATTTCAAATCTCCGAAAGTCACATTTTCCTATTTTTCAATTTGGGCCAACTATATAAAATCAGAAATTTTGGGAAATCGCCATTCTGATACAACCATCTATAAAGTAGTAATAACAATTTTAAGATGGCCAATAATGATCAGCACCATTTTAAACTAGGACCAACATGACTTCAATATTTTACTGGAAACCTCATTTTGCTGACTACCAATTCAGGAAATACACAGTGTAGCAATAAAAAGCATTTCAACATGGCCATCACAACCATGATACTGGACAGCAGGCACCATTTTTCATTTACGACCAAATAAATATAAAATAAAAAGGACTTGAGTAAAAACTGCACAACGACAATATTTTCATTTGGACAACAGACAGCATCGTAAGTTTTTTGTGAAAACTCCATGTCAGATTGACCAATGATTTAGGAATAATAGCAATAAAAAGATTTATAAGGTTTTATTGCCATAAAAACAATGCTGGAAATAAAATCAGCACTAGTTTCATTTAGAACTAACTAGAAAGCATAAAATGTCTTTCTGAGGTACCGGTATGCTTGTTGTTTTAGGGTTTAACGCCATATTTTCAGCATGCGATAGGCTATACATGGCAGCCAGTATTATTGATCGGGGGAAGAACCTGGGAAAGTCCTCGGAAAGAACCACCTACCCACGAGAATCTACTGGCAAGCTTTCTCACATAACTAGACTTAAACCCATGCAGACAGAGGTGAGACGGCAGTGATCCGTAACGGAAAGCGCTTTAGACCACTCGGCCATTCGGGGCCCCTAGTACCGGTATGTATAATGAGTACTCATGATCTCCTAGGAGTACTAATTTTAGTTCCAGGTTTTCATAAAACTTTTAGCACATTATTGGCTATATCATGCCAAGGAAATGAGTGTTAAGTGCGGCAGCACTCAGCCAACCATGGACAGGTATCAAAGCTCTGAATTAGGAATCTGATCTTCCATGAAATGAATTACCACTATTTTATTTATGTCTTTTAGTGAAAAAAATCTGTTGATACAATCATCATTGTTACACCTAGTAATATTGAGCTGACACGTGTCATTATCAGTAATAATTCCGCTGATGTCGACATTTTATGCATACTTGTGTCTGATAATGAGGATGTTGAATTCATGGAATACATTTTTTCTGATACTGACATTGCCACATCTGTGATACAGTAAAAACTGCTGAGTGACCTCGTCTTTGAGCTACCACCTGTCATATCCGACCACAATCGTAATGCATAGATCAATTTTATTATATAAGCGTTGTTATGAGCGACCATCTCCTGAACGTGACCATGATATCTTGGCAAAATATGCATTTTGTTATGAACAACCGCATCACCAAAGAAACAAGGAAAAACTCCACCTACCTTTACTTAATCCCTGTACAAGCAACCATTCATACTGTTCTAAATTTACATTTTTATAAAAGAAAATAGGCTAGATAACAATGTTTGACTTTTTTGTTAGCTATACTTATAGTGATGTAAAGTCTGTGTCATAAAACAAGACTAAAGTATATGTAGATAGTTTCCTAGTCTAGTTCCCTGCTTCATATGCTCCCTGCATTATTCTCCACTATTTGTATATAGGTGAGCAGCGAAGAGAGTATAAAAAACGGGACCAGACTAATTATTTCCGCACTTAGCCACCTTCCCGGAACTATTGCAGGACTCAGCATTCCTATCAATGACCATATCACAAGAAAAGACAGATACCACTGTCAATTGTTATAACGACCACTTGATTAGCAATGATTGTTCTGATAAAAACAAACATAAAAGGAATCCTAAAATAAGAATAAAAGCATTGTTACTACTGGTGATAGATGCTACAATCTGGAAAGCAAATTTTGTAGTAAATTATGTTTCTCCGAGAATACTTACCCGATCACATTACTTTAGGGATATTAGCCTGCTACCTCGCGAATCCAGCCATACCAAAAGACGAAAATTCGTCTTTCCTGTCTATGTCATATAGACAAAGGGCAATAACTCTTGCCCCTTACCTCCCCTTGCTACCCGCTAGGTGTCTCTTCTTTAGTTTTTAAGCTGAGCGGTATATAAAACATGAGGATGCTCGCATGGCGGGGTGGTTGGGAGGGTTTCTTAGTAATGTGATCGGCTAAGTATTCTCGGAGAAACATAATTTACTACAAAATTTGCTTTCTCCTTTGAATACGTTCCCCAATCACATTACTTTAGGAGAATAAGTAATAGGAGGAGGGAATGCGGAGCATCCGACCTCCACCCCGGGTATCCTCTAGGGAATGATGGTTGGATTCCCCATGTTAATGATAACCCGGTCTCCTAATTTTCAATCAGCAACACAGCCCAGGGTCACGTGATATGTGACCCCTTTATACGGTTAAGAAGATAGTTATTGAAATCTTCTTACCTACGAAAATTTATCTGGCGAATCCAGTGAAGCTAATAGGCTGTGCTGATTGTTGCACATGGGTCTGGTGGGCGTCTGGGCTGCCCAACACCGGACCTACTAGAATCAATGTTTGCCTCTGCGAGTACAAACTTGAAGATAAAACTGTAGAAGGTTGACTCTGCATGTCAGCCAACAGCTTCTATAAGGTGACTGATTTGCGAATTCTCAGAGTACGCCGAGCGTATAACCCACTACAGCCATGAAGCAAGGGCTTGAATGGTGATATCTCATGTCCCAGCTATCACCAGAAGAAAGAGGTGCTTGTATGTGACCTGACTCACCTCTATGCATTGAAATGGTGCTAGAGTGCACAAACAGGATCTTACATGGCTGTTGATCCTGACTTATCTATAAAGAAAGCGAGCTAATGACGACTCGTTGATCGCCAATGTATGGTAATCTATTTTGGACTACGAAGCCTGGCTGCGTCAAGAGGACCATCAAACCCTCTGATTGGAACGGAAGAGAGTTCGGGTCACTAGAAAGGACATGTAACTCGCTCACCCTGCATGCTGAAGCTAAGACTATCAAGAAACCCAATTTGTATGATAGTAGCTTTAACTAATCGTGGGTTAAAGACTCAATACTGTCTGAATTGAGTCATGTTAAAACCCAGGACAGATTCCATTTGGAAACAGGGTGAGGGATATAAGTCGATTGAATTTTTAAAATGTCTAAAAGATCTGACAAATCTTTGTCATGGCTGATAGCACATGTACCAGAATGGCGGAATGTGTCTGATATCATGGAGCGGTAGCATTTGAGAATAACTGGAGCCAGCTGTTTCTCCTCGAAAAGCCAGAGAAAAGTTGGCCAGTTGAGGGATTGTGACACTCAGAGGAACAATGTGAATGATATGGTACCAGTCTCTGAAAACATGCCACTTGCCCTCGTAAACCTTCAGAGTAGAGGGCCTTCTTGCTCTCGAGATTCTCTCCGCAATCAAAGATTTAAATTGTTTGTCTTGCAAGGCTGTCTGGACAAGAGCCAAGCTTGAACATAAAGACGGTCCGAACAGGGGTGGAACACCCCTGGCCGCGGTTGCTTGTGAATACTTGTGCTGACTGTAATCTTCCTGGGTAGATCTATCGCCTAGATTGAGTAGATCGGAGACCCAGTTGTTCCATCTGAGAGGGGCAATCAGAACCATCTGACAGTTCTGACCCCTTAACTTCTGGATTAATTTCAGTACCAAGACCGTGGGAGGGTAGGAGAATGACCACAACCCTTCCCAGGTGATTGATCGAGCATCCACGACCCAAGCTTCTGGGTCTGGAACCTGTGAGATGAAAGGTGGAGAACTTGCGATTCCACCTTGTTGCAAAAGATCAATCATCGGACGTCCCCAAAGTGTGTCAATTGGAAGAAAGTCCGATTGATGGAGTGACCATTCTGTGTGAATGACTAGATAGAGTGTCAGCCAAGACATTGAGTCTGCCAAGAATGTGTCTGAATTGTACATTGAGGTGGAGATTGTCGAACCAATGTAGAAACTGCCAGTTCAGATTGCACAGGTCTGGTGATTGGTGTCCCCTTGTTTTGAGGCAAGGCACCACCAAAATGTTGTCTGACATAATGAGGGCAGTTTGTAATAAGAGTTGATCCTGCCCGAAATGAAAGGCATTGATGACAGCCGTTATTTCTGAAAGGTTGATGTGGAAAGGGGCTCGCCCCTGGCACCTACGTGCCGCTGACAGTATCGAAGTCCAGCAACAGGTGGGCACTCCAACCGTAGGTATTAGTGGCGGAACATACCGTTATCCCCGCTTGGGGTATCTCCAGAGTAATCCCTGTGGACAGCCTACAGGGGTTGTGCCATTGACTCAAGAATGATTGTATCTCTGGCGTGAGCATGACTGTTTTCTGGGATCGAAGGGACTTGAAAAGGGCGCAATTACGCTAGCAACGTCCTTTGTAAAGGGCGCATAAAAGGACGGCTGAGCGGGATCAAGTCTGTTGCCGCATTGAATAATCCGAGGATCTGCAACTCACTCGCTAAAATGCGCATCCTGTCGGAAACGGACTCTACGAGTGCAATTATCTGGATGATCACAAACTCGAGGAAGCCTTACCAGATTCAGATCGGGAGAAACTCCACACCCAGATGGACCAAAATCCGGATTGGACAGAGATCAGACTTTATCCAGTTCACGAGAAAGCCTATATGATGTAAAGTTATATAAGATCGTTTCTGCCTTTGAGCAGAGTAGAACTTGACAGATGTTTCTGGAGGATGTCGTCCAAATATACTGCCGACGCAATAGATGAAGTCGAGCGGAACAGGGTGACGACGTAATTCATAACCTTGGTACTAGCCCAAGGGCTTAAATTTAGGCCAAAAGGTATGACATGGAACTGATAAACCAAGTCCCGACAAGCACAACGGAGAAATGTCCGCTACTCGTTTTTCTTTTAACGTAGCTTTAACCATCTTTCAGTTATATCGCTACGATGTCTGCAGTGAGGCAGTTTATAGTGATGTCTAGCACTGGGGCATCATGCCCCAGACATGTAGAATGATGTCCCACCCAGTCACATTATCTAAGCGTCAAGCGAGGCAGCTGTTAGTATCATTGTGTAAGTTTTTGGTATGACTCGGTCAGGGATCGAACACACGACCTGCCGCTTCCGCTGCGGACGCTCTAACCACTAGGGACGTGAAATATGCGTCGGTCATATCTAGCCAGCTTATGATGGGGTTTAAGCGACGTGCCCTTCAGACATGTGTCACGACGTATCAGGTCTAGGTTGGCAGAAGCAGTCAGCGCATTGGCCATGGAATGGTGAGCTGCCCTGTTAAGAACCCTAGCTAACCGGGCCGTCGATTCCCAAGCATGTTCATTGCCAGATTTTTCAGCGATCCTGAAAATGGCTAGGGAGGCTAGGTCTAACAGTGAAGACGTAGCGACTACATTTCGAACCAGCTTGGACGTGGCATTGAACACAGTTTTTGTCCACTTTATAAGACAATGCCGCAGACATATGGACTGCTGCCATATTTTATCCCGAGCCAGGACCTCAGTACTGAACGCATCGGAGTGAGTTTTGTACCATCGACCTGAAAACGACGCTGGTACTTGGCTTTCAGAAAAGAACGCCTTAGCATTTCCTGGATCCCCTATACGTGTCGACAGACGGTCATTAATTTCCTTAATTTTTTGTCGACTGGGGAAGGAGGCGGAAGGATAGAGTCTCTTCCCCCTCATCCAGATCGACCGACACTCTAACCTTATAGTCGGTAATGGCAGCAGGAGGTGGAGGGCATTCTGAAGGGGCCAACACCCTATAAATTTCCTCCACTGCGGCTTTGAAGCTGAACTCAGTCCGTTCCATAGTTGGACCTGCATACAGCTGATTTGCCTGCGATTCATCGCACTCACTATGTGCATAATCTTGCTCTGGTAAAGGATCCATATCGGGGTAATGCATACCAGGTGGCATAGATGACTCGATTCCGTCATCTCTGATGAAGGCATTCACTCTCCCTTGTGGATGAGCTGTTAGCCTATGGACGGCCGGCAATGCCAAATGAATTGATTGGCATATGTTTGGCCTGAATGTCTGCGACGGGCCGGCTATGACCGGCACCGACCGCTCGAATGGTCGGGTTGGATCGAGAGATTCATCGCCAACATCTGTGTCATGGTAGTGATATGTAACCGGTAGTACGGATTGACAGACGGAAACATCACTAGAATCATCGTCAATCCGATTTGTGCGGATTGCGGTATCATAAAAGTCCAAGTGCTGGTACAGTGGTACAGTCGGACGGACTGGTATATGACTAAAATCTCCATACGGTTGGACGACCGGTGCCTGTTGGGCTGGACGGCCGGGGCCGGATGGACTGTCAGTGCCGGCAAGTGTCGGCTGGAAGCTTGGCTGGACGACCGGTGCCATTTGGGTTGAACGGTCATTGCCGGATCGACACCCGGTGCCGGTTAGTGCCGGCTGGAAGGTCGGCTGGATGACCGGTGCCATATGGGCTGAACGGTCATTGCCGGATGGACGCCCGGTGCCGGTTGGTGCCGGCTGGAAGGTAATAATAATTACATAATGCTTATGTAGTGCGGCCAGCACTGTGCGCCCATCTACCATTCGTTCAGAGGGAATGTTGGTTCTGGTACAGCTTGCATATCTGTACAGCATACCAGGTGACCTAGATGACGCAATTCTGTCATAATTGACACTTTCACTAAATCTCCCTTGTGGAGAAGCCGTGAACATATGGACGGCCGGCACTAACGGCTGATTGAACTGGCGAATGGTCGGCCTGAAAGTCCTGTTCTGGTAAAGCTACCATATCTGGGTAGCGCATACCAAGTGGCATAGATAACTCAATTCCGTCATCTCTGATAATGTCACTAATTCTCCCTTGTTTTAAAATCACACCGTCACGTATTTGACGTGACGGGAGGTGTACACCGGCAATACCGACTGATTTGTCTAGTATATGGTCGGCCGGAATGTCGACGAAGGTCCGGCTATGACCGGCACCGGCCTCTCGAATGGTCTGATTGGACGGAGATACATTTATAAGATCTCTCTCATGGTATTGATATGTAACCAGTAGTACAGATTGACTGACGGGTACATCACTATAATCTCCGTAAATTCGATGTACAGCCGGTGCAGGTTGATGCCGGCTGGAAGACCGGTGCCATTTGTGCTGAACGGTCGTTGCCGGATGGACGGCCGGTGCAGGTTGATGCCGGCTGGAAGGTCGGCTGCACGACCGGTGCCATTTGGGCTGAACGGTCGTTGCCGGATGAACGGCCGGTGCAGGTTGATGCCGGCTGGAAGGTCGGCTGGACGACCGGTGCCATTTGGGCTGAACGGTCGTTGCCGGATGGACGGCCGGTGTAGGTTGATGCCGGCTGGAAGGTCGGCTGGACGACCGGTGCGATTTGGGCTGAACGGTCGTTGCCGGATGGACGGCCGGTGCCGGTTGATGCCGGCTGGAAGGTCGGCTGGACGACCGATGCCATTTGGGCTGAACGGTCGTTGCCGAGTGGCCGGCCGGTGCCTGTTGATGCAGGCTGGAAGGTCGGCTGGCCGGCCGGTGCCATTTGGGCTGAACGGCCGGTGCCTGTTGATGCAAGCTGGTAGGTCGGCTGGCAGTCCAGTGCCATTTGGGCTGAACGGACGGTGCCGGATGGACGGCTAGTGCCGGTTGTTGCCTGCTGAAGTGCCGGCTGAACTGACGGTGTCGGCTGGACGGACGGCTGGACGGCCGGCGAAAGTGCATAATAAAATGGATCCAATTGATCCAGCCTAGACTCCATGCGTCCGGGACTTACAGGCCCGAAAGCCATGCACGGACCTGCGGTGAAATTTACATCCACTGGGCAGCCTAAACCATGTCAACATAATTCCTCCATTTTGCCATTCATGCCTTCGTTGTCGACTTTGCTACTGAAACGACAAAAGAAGAGAACAAAGCACAAATTAAAAATTCAGCATATTATTAATTCGATAATACTATAACCGTTATTAACGGAGTAGTCAAATTATTCCGTGCCATGATAACTCTTAATGACCACATTAGTTATCGCCGTGAGCGTGTTGCAATAGGTCATTCAAGACGAAGTCTACTGAAACGATAAAGATGATAAACAAAGCACATTTAGCAATTCAACACGCTATTAAGTCGCTATTACCATAACCGTAACTAACGGAGGAAGCGAAATGATTTAGTGTCGCGTGAACTCGTGACTACAACACGAAATTCCGCCATTAATAGTCGCAACTGGTCGTTCAGAGACGAAGTCTACTGAAACGGAAAAGAAGATAAACAAAGCACAAATTAACAATTCAGTACACTATTAAGTCGCTATTCCATAACCGTAACTAACGGAGGAAGCGAAATGATTAAGTGTTGCGTGAACTCGTGACTACAACACGAAGTCCACCATTAAAGTCGCAAATTGGTCGTTCAAAGACTTTTTTGAAGTCTACTGAAACGTCAAAGAAGATAAATAAAGCACACATTATCAATGCAGCACGTTATTAGTCGCTAATATCGTAAACGTTACATACGGAATAAGCGAAATTATTGAGTGCTACATGTATTACATGCTAGTACCGCCATAAGCGTGCTTTGACCACGTTGCAACCTGGTCCGAAGTCTAGAAAAGGTGACAAAGTCACTCAAATTGGAAAATATTGTAAAATAATGTATACAACCTGTAGTAATTCCAAATTTAACTTCGGATGGTCAGAATTTACACTAAGATGGCTTGGATTCATTGGAGGTCTAATTGTACGTGTTTACACACAACAAGCGAAGCTAAAAAACTAAAGAAGCGACACCTAGCGGGCGGCAAGGGGAGGTAAAGGGCAAGAGTTATTGCCCTTTGTCTATATGACATAGACAGGAAAGACGAATTTTCGTCTTTTGGTATGGCTGGATTCGCGAGGTAGCAGGCTAATATCCCTAAAGTAATGTGATCAGGGAACGTATTCAAAGGAGAAACCAAGCTAATGTACATGTCATGAATTGCCATTGTACTGCCTAACTGGATGTAGTGGTCATGTATACTTTTGTCTTTAGAGTTAATCCATATTGTCAGGGTGGGGTGGGGTGAATAAGGCCATTTTCTATTAAACCAGCAAGAGAGAATCGTTCAAGACTTGTGATGTTTATTGTTTTTGCTCCTGATATTAAGTGATTGCATCCAAAAACAGAGCTGTCATCTATTCAAGTTGGTACAACTGAATTACACATGTTGCTTATAGAGTTAATCCTTGTATGTCATCTTTGAATGAAGTTGTTGACTTTTGTCTCAGAATAAATGATTCTATTTCTAGAAGAGATAATTGTTTCTTTTTATTTCACTAATTGTTAAATATGTAATGCACATGTACAGATTTATTATATTTTCCCACAGCCCATTCAAAACAGTCTTTACGTTTGATATTACAAATGAGCACTAATAATTTTAACACCTAGAACCTTAATAATAATGGACGAACCCCAAACTAAAAAGAAACAAATTTTAAGGCTAGAGAAAATATTTATTGTAACTGCAAGAAGTGAAAAAAGGCAGAGCCCTCGCAAAAAAGGTTTAAAAGTCAGTAAAAAAAATTTAGGTTGTTATAAAGTAAAATGTGTAATTCAGAAACAATTTCATATGCTAAAATGTGAACTTCAAATGTAAATGTGATTTCATGTTTAAGGATAGAAGTATAATTTTATTGCTATATAATTTTGTTTTTAGATCAATGAACACAATATATTAACAAGAACTATTAATAAAGAATAGAATATATGTACAGTTATTGCAGTTATTTTTCTTGAAATTGTTCTAAAACTGGACCTTGGAAACTCGTCTTTGTGTACAAAACTGCTATGAGAGACCATTTGAGAGACCACCTGTCACGAGACCGCTTTTTGTTGGTAGAAGGGGCTTTCTCTCATAACAGGTTTTACTGTACTAACAACTGAGGATAAGAGGCGTGGAAGTAATCATTGCCAGGAAACAACTGATGCTTTTGCTACTGGAAGTGGTAAGTATGCCAATGATTCAGTATGCCGATGATTCAGCATGTCAATGATTCAGTATGTCATGTCAGTATGTCAATGATTCAGTATGTCAATGATTCAGTATGTCAATGATTCAGTATGCCAATGATTCAGTATGTCATGTCAGTATGTCATGTCAGTATGTCAATGATTCAGTATGCCAATGATTCAGTATGTCAATGATTCAGTATGTCATGTCAGTATGTCAATGATTCAGTATGTCATGTCAGTATGTCAATGATTCAGCATGTCAATGATTCAGTATGTCATGTCAGTATGTCAATGATTCAGTATGTCAATGATTCAGCATGTCAATGATTCAGTATGTCAGTATGTCAATGATTCAGCATGTCAATGATTCAGTATGTCATGTCAGTATGTCAATGATTCAGTATGTCAATGATTCAGCATGTCAATGATTCAGTATGTCATGTCAGTATGTCAATGATTCAGTATGTCAATGATTCAGTATGTCAATGATTCAGTACCATCCATTGTACCCAGAACTAGTCAGGTTCTACTTAGCATATCATCTAACATGAGACCCTACCTACAACCTCAGTATCACATCCACAATATGTTCTTAATGAGCAATATGCATGTCACTGAAAGACATACCAATAAAAAAAAATGACAGATTAATTTTAAAAAAAACAGATGACCACTGAAAATTTGTTTCCATTCAAATAAATAAAGGATTTATTTTCTAGTCATGTTATTGAACAAATTCATTTTCACACAAAAGAGATTTTTTTAAGGTTTAGCTGCATGGGTGTGTACATGTGTGTTAATACTTTCAAAAGACAATAAACTTATTAGTTTATAATTTTCCTAATACCATTTTTGTTTGAAAATTTTATTTGCATTTATTGGCTATAATCTTCTAAAAATCATAGACCCTGTGAAACATATATAATATTTACTCCATGTTGCTTAAAAATGGGCATTAATTGCCAAGGGAAAGTTTGTATTCCCTTTCAGTGACTCTGACCTTTACTAACACCAACATAGACATCAACAGACATACATTAAAGAATAATGACATATGGTTATTTCATATTTGTACTTTGATGAAATGTCAGGCAAAGGAGGCTAAAAGGAAACAGGTCAGGTCAGACACAGGTCACAAACTCACAGAAATCCACTGTGCAATCCTGTCCATTCATCGGCAAAAGGATGAGTAAAAATAACAGTATTTTCAAGATGGCTGTCAACCTAATGGATGTCAGATCAGTACTTTTTTCTTTCAAGATAAACATGGCATAAAAAGTCTTTTAATGAAATCCCAATGTCGATATGACAATCTATTTTCATATTTACCACAAAGACAGCATTACTAACAGCCATAGAATCCGACCGTGTTATGAACCGAACAGCGTTATAAGCAACCATGTACAATACCAACACATTTTTGGATTTAAATGGTTTTTTTTTTTTTTACATAAAAACGGGTGCAAAAATGCATGGCACAATTACCATTTTTGATCAATATATATTAAATGAGAAAAACATTTGCTGTGGTAACAGAAATTGCATATATAATATATTACTTTATTCAGAGAACCATGCATTGGTACATACACGTCTAATTATATATACATGTATAATCTATTGCATGAAAAGAGTATCAACACCGAGTACTCACCAGCGAATCTTGTAACATACATAGAATCCATAATACAAATATTTCCATCAAAAATATCCACACACGGATGTAAAATATTCAATAATTTTGTCACAGATCATTATGTGACTGAATTCAATGAAAAGAAAATAACAAAAATTATGTAACGGGTGTACGTAATGAATGATGAAATAGTACATGTCCGTAGTTTAAATAATGGAAGCTAAAGTGTATTCTTATAATAACTACATGTACATCTCAGGATCTTTCAGTCATTGTAAATTTCAACACATTTTCCCACCCAAGATGCTAGTCAAAGCCCTTTGAACTTGCCGCCCAGTTATTGCGTCATGTTTTTATGATGTACTCTAATAAATACAGCAGGCAGAACTGGCTGTATTTTAACCACTGAATTATGTCACTGTAAATATTAGCACAGCTAAAATGATAAAAGTAATCAAGACTAACTTTGTCTCCCAGCAATTTGCATGCGTACGGAGGACACCTGCATGGAATGATTTATGTGTCCCAGATCAAATATTTGCATTCAAATACGCATAATTAAGCGTTTCCGAGACCTCTGTGTCGTATACATTTTATACCATTACATTTCTTATCTGTCAATAGTTATTATTTTTTTAAAAACTCTGATTTTTAGCTGCTTTCTGCTAATGTCACGTTTTTTCTTGGCAAAGTCAATTAAGGTTCTCAGTTGCAGAATTTGAAATTACTAGTCAACAGATTGCATAAAACAACACCGCCAAGCCACGCACACATGTTTGCGGCTTTTGTTCTTTGATGCTGTATAATCGTTTCCACCTGATTTTAACAAGTTTAGCTCGGGAGTTCACTTTGATGATAAACAATGTACTTAAATTAATTGATTTATACATTCTGGTGAGAATCTTTTATCAACCCCCGCATTGGCTGTTGCTTAGTTGTGTATGAAATTAAGAGAACATATATTGGAGATTATTAGAGCAACGATTGTATTCGGAATGCATTCAAGACAAACACAAAGTAGACACAATGGCTTCATTGCTCAGGGATCAATAATAATAATATTGACACTTATGAGCTGTAATTTTTCAACAATAAACAAAGATCAAAGTTCTCAGTAGGCCCAGCAATTGGTTCGTATTTTAGGAGCCATACAACGATTATTTTATATTCGATTTTGTGTGTGATTTCCTCCCCAAAATGATAACACATTTTTTTCCCCACACTTTTTAGACGAGTATGAGAATGATAATTAAACTCTTGACGTATTTTATTTTTCATACTTAAAAGATTTTTTCTTGGTCTTTGAGAAAAATACCTGTAATAAATTACCTGAAATTTCGGAAGCCATGCCACGACCGTGTTATATCCGAATTTGTGTTATAACGGGGTCCCACTGTATAAAATTGGTACCATTTTCATTTAAGAAAAGGGAGAGAGCTTGAGATGTCTATAAGTGAAACCTTTCTTGTCAATATGACCATCCATTGAAAAGAGTATCTACAAGATTTTCAAGATTATAGCTACGGTGGCAATAATGCATGTAAGATCAGTACTGTACAATTCTCATCTTGGACCAACCAGACAGCACAACAAGTTTTTCAGTGTATATCCCATATCAGTAGGATCATCCACTGAGAAGCGTTATAAACAAGATGGCCCCCTGGCTGACCATAACGTAATGGATGTCCGAGGGGCACTATATTCATTTTGTACCGACCTGATGTCAAAAGATGACTTTCATGGAATAAACACATGGACATGGCCTTATGTTCAGGGAATAGATATAAGATGGCAGTGGCAGTCATATTGGATGTACAATTGGCACCATTTTTATTTAGGACTAATTCAATAATTCAAAAGAAGTCTGTTGTGAAAACTATCTACCTCTCATCTTCCTGCTCCACTGTCTGGTCTCTGTTAAATTAAAAATCCTTATAAGATTCTCCCTTGAGCTGTATAATCATTAATCTGTTTAGTTTTTCTAAGCTTAATCTTTTCTTTATATGTGTATGACTGTTTGAGATTGAGTATCCCATTTCACAGCCTGCCATCTGAAGGGGTATAGGAATATCTAGCTCTGCCATCCAAAACATGTTTGGAAACTGTTCTTTATTGTTTTCCCAAATTGTCCACAGTTCAGAGGTACTCTTTCACGAGTATTTCTACTCAAAAATGCTCTTAAACTATTAAAAGCTCCAATAAAGAAAGTTCCATGCATTTGTATTATTTCCTATGAAGTTCGTCTTACTTTTACTTTAATAAGCACAACCTCATGGTTAATCTGAAAATCAGGAAGCTGATATGCCACCCCAGCATTTTTGTCTGTCCATGTTTTTTCTAAATCTGTACTGTACATATTTACAGAGACCAGTCTACCTTTCCTGGAAAATATGGTACTGAGAGCAGACTAACCACCTGTATGCATTACAAAAATTACACACAACAACCATGTTTGATCTGACGTTCTTGATGATCATCGAGAAATTAGTAGGAACTGAGTAACACAGATACCCAGCAACAAATACAACTTATTAGATTTAATTTAGTGCATGCATCAAGATGCAGTACCATATATGAATTGTACATACCAGACACAATGTTTTATATGTCATAAGTACTGTTAATACAAAATTCACATATATTTTTAGATCACTGGGAACTGGTTTTAATTTTCAGTTATCGAGTTAAATGAAATAAAAGAACCAGTCCATAACAAACCAATCACCACTGTAATCTACACAGAGACTATTGAATATTGATTGGCTCCACTACACCAAGCATTTACAAGTTAACATTTTCAAACAGAAAAATTGGTAACTTAATTTAATAAGATGTATTAAGTGTAGTATTCCATCTTAATCCAACCAATGATAGTGGAATTTTTTTTTAGTAATGGCTCATTTGTGCCTTTCTTGAACTATATTAAAATCAAGCTAATAAAACAAAACATGCATCTAATGCAAACAAAAACTTACTGAACTCTAGCAAAATGAATTTGATTCAAGTCTTTTTTCTTAATAAACTCACAAGCACTTTCCAGCAATGGAAGAAATGTCACTGAGGCTGTTATCTGTCGAATCACAGAGCCAATTTCTTTGCTGATTTCTTTCTCTGATTTCTCTCGTGGTTTGCTGAAACAATAATATAATCAATTAACACCATTTTGTGCCCTATCAGGACAAGGTTAGGATATATGTTAAGCATATCTATACATCCATCAGTTCATCTATTTGTCACATCTTGGTTGAGTTTTCTGTTCACTGTTCAGGTCAACATTGTATCATAGTATATCTCTGTTCCATCAATACAATTCCAGGGTTTTCTTTATCAGGTAGCAGCTGGGTGATTTTACTTTACACCTGACTACTTTAAAAAATAAGCTATCCCCACTAGAGGGAGGTCCCACTAACCCTGCCCCCATTTAGCAACTCGCCGTCCAACTTTAAATCCATTGAAATTCAACTTATACAGCATTTGCATACTACGATTATTTACAACCATCTACAGATTTAAGAACTGAAAATCATCAAGAATTAAAAGAAAGAAGACACAAAACATAATAATTTCATTGATCAATTTATAATTTCTAACTCAAGCTGTTGCCAGGAGCTCCTTAACACTGTAGTAGCCATACTGATTGTCTGAGGGTCACCATTTTCATTTAGGATCATCTAGGGATCATAATAAGTTCACTAGTGAAAATCCCATGTCAGCGCCGGATTAAGCACCGTGGAGGCCCATAGGCAGTCAAACTTTTGGGGCCCCAGACCCACAGTCACGGTCTCATGGGGGCCCCTGGGGGCCCATAGGCAGTTGCCTACTCTGCCTAATGGGTAATCCAGGACTGTCCCATGTTGACATGACAATCCATTTTGTATTAATAATTAGAAGATATTCAGGATTGCTACAGTTGTTACCATACTGGATGTTAGAGCTGTACCATTCTTTTAAGACCAGCTAGAAATTGCATGAAGTCACTTAGTGAAAACCCAATGTCAATATAACAGGCGGGAAAAATAACAAGATTTTCAAAATGGCCACAATGACAGCCATACTAGATGTCAGATCAGCAACATATTGATTTAGAACCAAATCACACATCATAACTATATGCAACAAAAAGACTTTCAAGATGGCAGTCTTTGTGGCCATACTGAATATATGAGGCTCACAATTTTCATTTAGGTCACACTAGATCATGAAGTGAATGAGTTTGTATAGTTTCATGGCAATCCTCAAAGCAGTTTCAGAAAAGGATAGACACAAGACAAAGACCATCGCTTAAGCATCATGTCCCACCCAATCACATTATTCTGACACCAGACTGACCAGTCCTAACATTAACCTCTTAATGCTGAGCACCTTGTGAGGCAGCTGTGAGTACCATTTTTTATAAGTCTTTGGTATGACTTGGCCAGAGTTCATACCTGCAACCTCCCACATCTAAGGTGGTCACTCTAACCACTAGGCCACCAGAGCAGTCACAAAACAGACCTTAATGTACATTTTCTATGACAGTAACCTTGACTCCACGGTCATGTTGCTGTCCAATTGGGCTAGCCTGAAAAAACAGGTCAACTAAGCAATTAGGTAGTCTATGGCACCAGGCTTTTTTGGTGTTACAAATTGGACAGATGTGAATTTCTTTATCTCCATGTGGAAGTGCCTATGTCAAAGTTTCCCTAAGGTATCAAAAACCATTGTGCCATCCCTAATAACCAAACATGTTAACTGGCTCAACATCACGATTCATGACATGTATGATAGAATCCATCACACATTTGCTGCCTGATTTTATATGAGGACTGGAGCTCCCTATTTGTAACCAAAACATGGGAGAGTAATAAAAAGAAAAAAAAAAAAAAAAAAAAAGGGGGGGGGGAGAGAGAGGGGATATTTGTCTCTCATTCATATGAAATGAATTTTCTTATAATCTAATACAAGTCACGAGGATTTTAAAAAATTACACCAAAGATAACTGTTGTAGCTTTGCACATGCATAATTTCAATACATAAATATAGCAAGAAGAAAAATAGCAAAAAGAGCTCCATACCCCTAAGTGATCAGCTGATAAAATCATTATTTGGCTGAAGCAACAGCCTCTAGTGGTCAGTCACAAGACTGAGCTACATCATTAACCTCATCAGCCAGGCAGTGCAATGGGTCAAAAAAGACACGCTTGCATTTTAATTCTTAATCTCAAATAGCTCTAACTTATGGAGCAGGAAGGAAAATGTCATTGAAAACTTGAGCTGTATTATTAAATATACAATGGTATATGACAAACCCCCCAGTCATATGAAAGAACATAAAGTTTCACCCCTTATCTTCAAAAGGCTCAAAGTTTACAAAGCAGTCAAGAAAGTGTGACAGAAAACTTAAAATAGTAAGCCATGAACTTGAATTTAGAGATAATGTGTTCAACACATCTTCTATGGACTATATAAAGGATACCAAGTTTCATCCCTTAGTCTCACTAAGCTCAAGCTGCTGAGTAAAATGGAAAATGATAAACAGATGGATGAAGTGTAAACATTATTATGTTCCAAAATTTTTGCTTAAAGGCCATTAACTTTTGTCTCTGAATAAATTATTGTCTCTAGATGAGATAATTGTTTCTTTTTTCCATTCATCAGTAGATTTACAATGTACATATATAGATTTTTCATATTTTCCCATTGCCTGGTCAAACTAGCATTAAAGTTCATATCACAACTTATCACTAACAATGCTAACACACAACACATAAATGACAAAGCCAGAACCTCCAGCATAAGAGATAAATTTTAACACTGGAGAAAATAATTATTGTAAATGAAAGAAATGAAAAAGAGGACACCACTCACAAAATAGTGGTTTCAACATCAGTAAACTGTATCACTATCTGTAAAATAAAGACTGTCGAATATGATTACCTTTCTGTTAGAACAGTTTTGTCACAATCCACATCAAACTGCCAACGCTCCAAGACTTCATTCGTATCTATGCTTTTAATAACAACCACTAGTTTTTTTACTGTCATGTTAAATAGCCATTCTGTAAAATCAAAAACAAAACATTTACAAATTCTTGTAGAACCATATGATCAAATAGAAAAAAACATGAATCTATCAAATAGAAATAAACATGAATCTATCAAATAGAAATAAACATGAATCTATCAAATAGAAAAAAACATGAATCTATCAAATAGAAATAAACATGAATCTATCAAATAGAAATAAACATGAATCTATCAAATAGAAATAAACATGAATCTATCAAATAGAAATAAACATGAATCTATCAAATATAGCCAGATATAAAATTCTAGCATCTCTAGGTACAAACTTTATTTACTAAAGTCTCACTGAATACAGCCCAGTGTCAAG
Organism: Unio pictorum; assembly: GCA_030141615.1. Taxonomy (NCBI): domain Eukaryota; kingdom Metazoa; phylum Mollusca; class Bivalvia; order Unionida; family Unionidae; genus Unio; species Unio pictorum. The sequence goes on from JARLTB010000021.1 coordinate 3,976,048, forward strand.
GAAATGTTACTTTTAAATATTTGAACACTATACTTTCATTTTAAATAATGACAAAACCAACCTTGATATACAATTAAACCTGTCAACAGTGGCCACCTTTGGGAAAAGGCAAAACTGACAACTTTACACAGCTTAACTGTATTCAGTTGGGTTTTGAATAAATACCATGCATTAAACATCATTTATTATGATTAGTATTATTACATTATTGAATTTGTTTTATGGGCACTACACAACAAAATTTAAAAAATACAGATTAATGACATTTTGATAGTTATGGTGATGTCAACTGTAAATTTTATCCCCATCAACATACTGCTGAGGATGCACCCAAAACTTAATTATCACCTACTTGTCTTCTAACTACATTATCTCAATTATGATCGTCTCTCTTAATTAGTTTAGACGGAGTTCAGATTACAGTGTTACTGAAAGATAGTTACAGATTACTGACAGATGCACGTGTGGACATCAACAGTAGAAGTATATTCACTTAACTACAGATATAACCAAAGACAATAAACCTTTGATTTGTGATATAACTTCATTGAGATATTTCTTCAACTGTTCATCTGTTGTAACTAGTAGTGTCAACCCATATTTCTGAGCTCTTGTGAAGGTTTCTGGGGGATATATACCTCTTTGGTACAAAATACTGTTGATTCCATACACTGGAAAGAAGAAAAAAAATGCTAATTTGCAGAGAAAATTTTGCTCATGTGACCGCATGCAACATAAAAAAATAGTATAGTGAGCGAAGATTAGCTATTTTTTAACCATAGGGCTCCAATGTCATGGCCTAGTAGTGTACATAGAAAACAAAGTAAAGATGTAATCACTATATCAACGAATTGCAAAATGATCATTAAATTGTGCTGTGCCTATGAACCAAATCAATTTCTTAAGATTAAAAAAAAATATTACTCTTTTCAGAGATATAAAACTGTTTTTATTTGAAAATTAGACATTTTTGTGACATAATTAGAGTCTACATTCAATAAATGTCGATGTCATTAGTTTTCAGCCACTGGCAGTTTGGATCCAAGTAATTCGGAATTATACCCTATCGTGGACCTCAGAAACTGATAACCTGGCATACTCAAACTTTTCCTCAAAATAATTAAACCATTTCAAATCACTTTATCATTGGCTATGCTGTCTCACAAAAACAAAATTAATTTGACACTGCGCTTGTCATTTGCAGACTCTTCTAAATTCAGAGTAATTGCAAGGACAATCATTCTGATTCTCATTTTAATTTGGCCTGAAAATTATTTTAAAGAAAAAATATGGAGAACAATTCTTGATGGAATCCATCTCCGAATTCTCTACGTTATAGTCATGCAATGCACGTGTTCTTTATGTAGTGCAAAACAAATACCTGATTTTATTTGTAGCCTTTATCTGATTAATATTTAAATTTTCATTGTGATGTCAACATATATAATTGTTTGGGGTTTAACACCATTTCTGAGAACAAGATCGGCAAAAACTGTGAGCTAGAATAACTGGTGGCAAAAGAAATTCAACCAGGAAGCTATTGGCAAGGTTTCTCACATCTACCATTACCAGTCTATCATTAACATGGGTTAAATCAGAAGCCACCAATCCAGAATTACCAACAAATTTGGTAAACAAATCCGACCCATCTGACATGTATACTGACTCGTCTTGTTTTCCGTGTTGTTGATTGCTATGCAAAATGCACATGTAACTAGACTTTAAAAAATAGAATGGATGAGATTCAAACACATACACACATAAGACGACTGGGGAGTGGGGACTAAAATACAGACCCATTCATAGCCATGGCATTATTGGCATAATTAGCAACAGCCAATGAAAACTAAGAATGGAAGAACAGTTTTAAACATTTATCATGTCTAACTACAATCCCAATTGCACACAGTAACACCAATTGCACAAAGTAGTGAGTTAATATTTTTCCATCATCTCCAATCTTAATTTTTCTACGAACAAATTCATAATTTTCAATTGATGATTGATCAGAAATTGCATCAAGTATATAATCAAGACAGAAGTGTCTTCATTGCTGGATAGGATTTGGAGATGATTTCCTAGTCTGCACTGCTATTAAAATTCAAAAGGCATAATTACTCATAAAAAAGTTGTTTTAGAATAGGTATCAAGTAGTTAAAAACAATATAACATTTCTTAATCTGATTTTAAAATTACTGTAGTGTTCATGGTAAATCTAAAGAAAACTTCAAAACAACAGGAAGACTCCAACTGCATAAAGTATCTACTTATCAAAACCTTAAACTTATTTTCATATGATCACTAATGATATAACATGAAAGAATTAAAACCATAAAAATAAATTCTTATTTCTTTGTGAATTTAAGCTAGTCAGTTATTGAACAACATAAATCTTTCAATGTTCACACAGCAAATGACACTGATGTCCTTCTCAAATGTTAGTACTGGAAATATGGCTATCACAAAAGTTACAGTGTGCCATTCTTCTGTCCTCTGAACCAATTTAAATTATTTCCACACAACACTGCATAACTTGTGGAAATTGAAATGGCATATGCACATAGTACAGTCTCTTACGTGGCACTAAATATTTGTTTTGGTAACTGGTGAGATGAAGTATTAGTTAACATGCTCATAAAGAGTCATATAAACGACATGATGAATTTTCAAATACCGATTTCCAATTTCAATATTTATAAAAAAGGAATTTCAAGGACTTTCAATCACCTTAGTGAGAAATCAAGAACTTGTTTTTATTTCTCAGTGACATTCAAAGTTCATTAATGACTGCAAAATCTGCATTCCCATTTAGACATTTTTTTCAAACCTTAATCCAAACTGTCTGCATCTGTAAACATGCATATTTCCATGAGTTTTCATTACATTGAAATTCACTGGATAATTGGAAACATTTGACCAGTCAGACTGCTCTTTACAATGATCATTTGTTTTAACCCATCAACCCCTGGTGCCATGTTTATGTGTCAAGAGGTAGCATCCTACTTCTGAGCTCTGTAGTGTTAAGGTCATTTAAGATAGACCAAAGCGGGTGGTATTATAGAAAGGTAGACAAATGTAGCTTTACAATGATACCAAATAATCTGCAAATTTTACCGACATTACAAAACTCAGACAGAAAAACATTTTGGAGACCTGATGTTTTTTACACCAATATTAACCCATTGTTGGAATCAGATTTTGTGTCTGAAGTTTAGATTTTTTTCTGTTTTCAGATCCAAGGCAAACAAGTCTGAACTGCACAGATAGGTAAACTTTTGCAAAAAGTAGGATAAGTTGGGGATTTGTAGTAAAAAGTGGTCGGAAACAAAAATGTAAGGTCTAAAAAGCTCCAAATTTTAAAAAATAAAATTAAATCATAAAATATTGATCTTTCCGCTAAATAATTTTGCACTTTCATAGAACTTCTGACAAATAATAATTTTACTGGAAGTAAGTTGACAGTAGACATTGCTTACTCTAAATACACTTTAAATAGTGACAGTTCATATTTATGACTAACTTGCAATCTGTTGCAAGTTTTCAATAATTTGTTTTCAGCTCTTACACTTACTAAGGAGTAACCATGAACAACATTAAAGGGTATTGGCAATCAATGTCAACATTTCCTGAAAATGACAACATAATTACCCTTGGTATTTCCTCCATTTACGTAAAAAGCCGACATTATTACACCTGAATATATGCATTGTTGAAAGGTGAACTGTCTATATGATATTGGGCCTTTTGTACAATATATTCGGTGGGGAGGGGAATAAATGATCACATTATTTTTCAAAATGCAGTAGAACTGACATACAACTACATTTTAAATAATTTAGAGATCATTTTATAAAAATGTGTCAGAATATTTGCAGAAACTTCACAAATTACATTTTTTAATAGGTCACTGATGCTATCAAGAGCAGTAACTCTTCCCAGCGTGGTTATGTTCTATATGTACTCAATGTCAATAATAAGGCATTAAGTTCAAAAACACAAAACTTCATTTTATGACAAAGCAGACATTTATAGCAAGGAATCAACTTTTAGAAATGTGGTGTTATTCATTATACTAAATGTATTAAAAATGTTGGTAAATTTTTTGGTGTGGAATGTATTTTCAAGGTTAGACTCAAACTTGATATTTATAAATGACGGTCAAAACTTACCATGCATTGATGGACCTATTTAATTTATAATTTCATGTTTAGTACAGGCTAAAAAAAGGAGAAAATTTAAATTATCTGATGAATAAAAGTCATGGCATTTACTGTGAATAATAATTATTTTTAATACATGTACTAACATTATAAGAACAATAAATCAATCTATACTATATCACTATTTTTGTGGTAATAATCATAAATAATTTGTAAAATCTCAGTGCCATTTACTTCTCTCTCACTCCAATTTAATACTATTTCATGAACTGTTTCATATTGCACAAAATTAATCAGAGTTAATAAAGAAATATCAAAACATCCAAACTTAAACATTGCAACTTACAAAATTTACACCATATATTTATTGTCATAATTTATTAGTGTTAAGCCTATACAATAATTAAAAAGTTAATGCAGTGCTCAAATAATTTATTTTAGACATTGGCCATGGGCTGGTGACTTAAATACTCTTACAAGCCCTGACTGAAATTCCACAATACCAGGACTCCAATTTCCACATGCCCATAATTTTCCCGTTTTTAATAATGTCATACAATGTTGCAATAGGAACAATTTGAATATAAACTCAATAGGGTTTTGAAGGTAATACAGGTGTTATTAGTGTTCATCCTTTTAATGGTGTGCTTCACAAAGTAAAACTCTATCAACCAAGAGTTCTGAAATTTATTTTTGTTGCTCTTTGATAGCTGATTCCTGTATCAGCTTTAAAAATGAATGACATCTGAAAACTACAATTGAAATGATCATGCACTGCATTCTATTTATGCAAAAAATCTGACTTACACAAAATGGTGCCACTGTTCACAAACTTGTCGAAAATATACATTCTCATTTAAGGCAATACTAGGTAATAACTTTTGTTCTTGTAGATGCATCTAGCATCTCTTCAATTAACCTATAATGGGCTGTTCCATTTCCTGATCCTACCAGTGTAAATTAGAATATGGGCTCACCCATTGCAGCCTTCAGGCACATCTCACTAGCTACTGTCAGCCAATTAAGTAATAGGACCATATGTGAAACTGGTTTATACCTAACCTCTTTGCCTTTAGCTGCCACTATTAAAACTGTTCAAGGTTTAGCTTTATATCATCGACAATCATAACTGTTTATTATACATTCTACATGTAACGGGCATATAAAGAAAGTGATTTTTTTTTTTTTAAAGATTACTGAATTTTTTCAAACCTCAAAACACAACTGTCTGGGAGTTTGGGAATATAAAATATTATTTTTGACTTGACATGACATGTTTCAATCGGATTAAATTCAGATCTCAATTTTGTGTAGGCCAGTAGTCATCTGATTTAGATTGTGCCGTTTTATTGCAGGTGTGTCAACAACTTGAAAATACATTTACACATTTCATCAGAACAATTAACGTTTCCTCAGGCAAATTAAGAATCGTTTTGATAAGCCCATCACTTACATAGAATACAGGATGGGCCCAATCTAAAATTAGAAGGGTATCAGGGGTTGGGCTATTGGATACTTTTTGGTGCTGGAATGAGAACTTTTTTCTGTTTGTTTATTGTCAATTATTTTAAAAACATTAAAATCAACCCAAACTATTTTACTGTAAATATATTTTTAAGTGGCAACTGTTATTTACTAAATTGCATTTTCTGATCAACATATATATGTACAAGAAAACTAATGATTATACACTTTTAGGTTTAAGGGCAAAATGTAATTTCAGTTTCTGTATGACTCATCATTTTGGTATTCTCTGCTGATAATAAATATTTATTAAGTATTATTAAAGTTGAATGTTCACAAAACAGTTTTATATTACCATATCAAAGATATACTGCTTATAATAAATATTTATTAAGTATTATTAAAGCAGAATGTTCACAAAACAGTTTTATATTACCATATCAAAGATATACTGCTTATAATAAATATTTATTAAGTGTTATCAGAGCTCGAAATTAGTGGTAGTCCGCTAGCCAGAGGCTAGTAGATTTCCCATTGGGCTAGTAACTTTCATAATGTTAATAGTCCGACGGGCTAGTAAGCTTTTGGTTATCAACAGTCAGTGTTTGTTTACTCAATACCCTAATAAAGACATGACTTCGGCCGATGTTCTTTAGAATCAACGCAGTGACCGTTGTAAACACAGTCATAAAATATTAGCATGTGAAGAATGGAAGTTTGGAAATTGATCTGTATTAATCTGATAGCGAATTAAATGGTATCACGCTTTATTCATGCAACCACAGTAACAAATTACGAAACGTTACACCACACAAAAGAACATAGCATCAACTATTCAAAGAAATTAGTTTACATGTTTGTTTCTTGAAGGTATTTTTTTTGTTGCTTGCTCTGAGTCACAAACGGGTAACTCATATTTCACGTTTGCATCAAAATAATTAGAAGCATTAGATCAATTTATTATGATAACATTACTAACACATCATTTTCCAAGCAACTACTTTTTCTATGATAATAAGAATAGCTTCCATATTTTTCTCCCCAAAGCGATTGAACAAATAATTATATACATGTGGAGATATCCAAGCAAATGATGGGAATTAAAATCTCACATGCACATGAGCATCTAAGATTGAAAATATTCATGCTTATTATTAATTTCAACAATACACTGAGGTTCGATTAATTAGGAACAATTACCAAACATATGTTATTAATGATGAGACCGTAATTGGAGCTGTTAAATACCACAGGTGTTCGATGCCCTCTTGATGTGAAAGGGGGAAAAAAATCTAAAGAAACAAATCATACAGAGTGACAAATATACCTTAGAAAAATATCTCAGGAATATTTTTCGTATTTTTGTCGCTATGTATGATTTTGTTCCTTTTGATTATTGTTTTCTTTTTCATTCACATCAAGCTCGCGTCGAGCACCTGAGTTAAATACAATGCGCCGAGTCAACTGGCTTTGTTTGATGGGAGCACACATTTTCCAAGTTGAAACTAACATTATCTTTTGATGTTAATATTTTATAAGTGTTTACTTTAGCCACTGCTTTGATCGTGCAGAACATCTGCTGAAGTCAAGTCTCTATTAGGGAAAAGCCATTTGATGGAGGTGGGGGGGAGGGGCGGCGGCAAAGGCACATGTTTTTAAACGGGTTTCTTGCTCTGACTTTTTTTTATATAAAGGACACTGTGTCATTCCTTTTCTTACTTCAAATAATTCGCGTCAGTTATACTGTAACATCTCATATTTCAAAACAAGGCACAATTCCCGTCTTATAAGGCAGACAAAATGTGGCGTTTTATAGAAGCTGTTCAGCCTCCAGAAATAAGCAAAAGTTGAATGAAAATGACAAAAGAGAGGAATTTTTCTTATGAAAGGGAAAGCGTAATCGAACGTTTCAGAAAACATGGACAAAAGACCAGGAATGGCTAAATTATGATGAGGAAAAGAACATAATGCGATGTAACTGGTGTGTGGAATTCGCAAAAACAGAAAAGTTTGTTTTGTTGCTGGTTGTTCGAACTTTAAAATGGAATCAATAAACGCACATGAAAGATGTGGGCAACACAAAAAGAGTTCAGAGAGAAAAGCAGCTATGCAGATATCACCAGAAGAATCGACCGCTGGAAAGATCTTCGAAAGTTTAAATCGGAATGTATTTGACCAACTCATTAATTTGTATAGAAATGCACATGCTATCGTAAAGAACAGAAGATGCTTCACCGATTATGTATGAATGTGTCAGCTGGATGAGATGAAAGCCTATAAAGTAGGTGTATATTCAAATATTTAAAAATAAATACAAGAAACATCACTGATGCCAGATTTATTAAAAATTCTTTTTTTCAGCATAGTATCTTGATTACAAAGGTAACCATTTAAAGAAATCTTTTCAAAAACAATTCAATAAAAACATTATTTAAGTACTGACATTATATTTTTCTTTATATAAATTTATTAAAATTTCTATTTATTAATTCATTCTGTTATCTTGCAGTTACTAAAACATCTATGCTTCGACATGGCCCACAGTTGTACAATTATATGCTGCTTACAGCCAGAATATTCTGACATTGATTGACCTTATCCTGACAATCCCAGCCCAAAATGCTGATGCTGAAACGGGTTTCTCAGAGATGAAAATGGTGAAGAGTGACTGGAGATCTTGTTTGTGACCTTGGGTTCTGTCCGACTTACTCTTCATCATGTTTCATACAAATGACATTCCAACATATGATCTATTATCAGCAATATATTTGTGTAATGTTTCAGGGAGATGGGTAAGGAGACCAGAACAAACTCCATATGGACCCAGAGTGCAGGTGGAGGACAAGAAAGGACACCTGGATCCCTTTCTGGAATTGGATCCAGATTATCTTTATAAACAAGAAATGTGAATTTATTGATGATTTAAAGTAGAATTTATACTTCTGTACTTCTACATTTTATATAATAATGCTATTTATGAAATAAAATTGTTGTTAACCTCAATACGAGTGTGACATTGTTTTGGGGACAGGGCTAGTAAATGTTTGGCAGGGCTAGTAAATTTCTCAGTACACTAGTCCTTCTGGCTACCAGGAAATTTGTGTTAAATTCAAGGCCTGATTATTAAAGCTGAATGTTCACAAAACAGTTTTATATTACCATATCGAAGATATATGCAAAAATGCAGCCTGAAATAATCATGAGATCAAGATTTTGCAAAGTGAAACAAAATTATAAATACAAATATTAAAATGGGGATGGTGTGTTTGAATGCAATCCATGACTTTATTTGAAAGCTATCATAAAGCCAGAGGTCAGTTTTGATATATGCATTTAAATTATCAGTGTATCTTCTATGAGTGCAAGACTGAGTCAAAAATCTCCTTGGTGTCAAAACTGGGGGTCAGATTGAGTAAAAAAAAACAACTTTGGTATCAAGATTGGGGTTAAATACAAACATATGGGGTCTCTGAAGCGCAAATGAGGGTAAAGGGAAACACTGCATTATGCAGAAAACATTCTATTTTTATAAATTCTATAAAATATTTTTAAAAATCATTCCTTGTTGCTATATGAAGGACGAGTCACCGAATCTGGAAACTATTTAGTTTTTGTTTTTGCTTTAGGATCAAAGTAACTAAAGGTCCACCTTGTTGTATGATATGAAGTCTTGAATATGACATCACAAGCTGTAAAAGAACGAACGAATAAATGTTGGCTTAAGTCTATTGCTGGTTTCAGTTTCTAAAAATTCCAACGAAATGTTCGTGGTCAATGAAACAGGGCACACCAAGATACGCCACAGATGAAGAAGCAAGCAATAAAATGCAGCTACTCGACCATAAGAATCATATGTATTAAAAGCGGCTTCGCGTTCCTTATTTTAGCTTACTAAAAAATTCAGCAACTATTTCAGTGGATCCTTTTAAAGTGATGGCATTTTGAGTCACCGTAGCAGCCATCGCTGTTTGTTTTCAACTTCCCGCCACCTCATTTGGTAAATGTTAGCTTAACGAAAAATTTAGAAGAATTCCGTTCAAGGGACTGTACTCTCTCTCTCTCTCTCTCTCTCTCTCTCTCTCTCTCTCTCTCTCTCTCTGTGACAGTGAATACCATGCAATCATAGATCTAAATGTGACATGTTAATTGTGAATTGCCTCTTATTGGAATTATGTATTCAGGGACGTCATTTAGGGAGGGGGTTTCCCTCACACCGAGTTAGCATGTGCGGTAAAATTGGTGTTGCATATATATATATATATATATATATATATATATATATATATATATATATATATATATATATATATATATATATATATATATACATAAGAGGCGTAGCTAAGGGGGGGGGGGGGGGCAGGGGGGTACATATGTCCCCGGGCGCCAAGGTACAGGGGCGCCAAAATGAGGCTTGCAACGTTACGTTATAATAAGTAAACAAGGGTAATAAATCGGTCACAAGATCGCTGGGGCGCCAATTTTATAGTTCGTCCCCGGGCGCAAAATATCATTATTGTATTATATTATTGTATGTGTCATCCTATGTTTTGTAAATCATGCAGGAAATTTGAAATTAAACTTTTGGTAGGCATATATATATATATATATATATATATATATATATATATATATATATATATATATATATATATAAAATTTACACTACTACTCTCCCGCACTATGGGGTCGTCGTCCAATCTCTAGGAGAGTCTTAATTGTGTTGATTTGTTCCTGCCAGCCCCCAATATTCTTTCCAAAATGACATTTGCCCCATTAGATGGGCTGAAATCGAGAGTCTGAAATGCAGTCCTGTCTCTCGTGAGGGGTGTAGTGGAATTTTCTGCGACTGGTAAGACACGACGAGATTCAAGTGCAAACGGCCACAGGCAAATAGCTTGCATTTGAAATCAAAACATGACGGAGTGTTGATTCTGAGACAAAAAAGTTTGGATAATGGAAGTCGATTCAACATGACAAGTGTTATAAGTATCTCCAATAGAGTCCAATGGAGACTATTAAAGAATTTTGTTGACTTGACAATTTTAAGATGTTGTAGTTAGCTTAAAATGTATATTGAATACTTTTTTTATTGAGGCCTTCGCGCTACTTTGGTTGGTTGTAGTAGCCTTACTTGTGGTTGGGTTGGGTGTACACGCAGCTAGTCAAAATAAAAATGTTAACAGCAATATTGATAGTTCACGACCTTCTACTGCAAAACATTCATACCATATCGATTAAAGGGAATAGCGCGTAGGTGAAAGCAGTTGCTTCAAATGTCTAAAAACATCCAGGTGCAAAAGTAGACCACTCTGGCGTTGTATTTTTTGTACATGTTATTGGAAAGCCGCATCTTATAGCGAAATGCAAAGTGCAAGCCTCGAGTCTAGGGTATGTTATTGTTGCTTTTCTGAGTTCTGCTGTTGAAACAACCAAAAACAGAGTTTAAAATGAATCTGTAGCAAGATTCTCTTCTATTCGGAAGCTTTTGATCTATTGAAGGTTGTCAATTCGTCTTTTGTCACTTCTTCATTGACAATCTAAGTGAAGGCCATGTTCGTGCACGATCGTGTCTCGTTTTTGAAAGTCATTCATGGCTCATGCTGAACGACAATGAGCTTGAACTCGTCCGAGAATACGACTTTATCTGAGAACGCTCGTGCTCTGTGGTCCGCAATTGTATTAAGCTTGGCTTCGGCCAAGACGCTGATTTCATCACGCTTTCTGGTTTTCATAGAAACGCGGTGGCTATAAAAGGTATTACAACGGAAATTAGATCGCAGCTCAGAGCATTGATCTCATAATGGTTGAAAGAATCATGATACGCTCCTTACTGATGCTAAGAGGAACGGCTGTCATTGTGGAATCAACGCCATCCACACGTTGTCTCTTGTCTGCTATACCTATCTGCTTAAGAGGTTCCACTAATTTATTTTGTTTTCAAAAGTTTAATTGGTCTGGAGAGATGTGGTAATGGTGGCTAATAACGCGGAATCATATTTCTAACCTGTCGTCAATAGTTGTATGTAGTGCACGACTTCATCAAGAGGAGGTAAACCAAACAAATCGAATTAGTCGACGTCGCTCTAACGGGAATCGTTGAAGATGGCGACCCAGTCATAATGTCTATCGTAATAATGTTGCAGAGTAATCACGCAACTCTCGTCGGACATGATGTTTTCAGGAAGCTGATCTTTAGAAAAGACACATCTGATATTTACAACACGTGGTCATAATGTCTGCTTGATGTCGATTTTGTTTAAAACCTTTTTGTTCTCATGCCCCCTCTGGGTGGTTCCAGGAAGCTTGAATCCTTTTTCGATGCCGAGCTTTCCATGCAATAACGTATTAGCGGAGCCTGCTAACAGTGGCCAGAGAAATCATCCTTGCTTGGACAACTCTGATGCCTCGCCGTAAAGCAGTATGTTTGGCGACTGATGGATACATGTCTCTTATGCGTGGCTGACAAGGCAATATTATTCTTCTGATGTGGTGGGTGTTAAATCTTCTGGGCCATAAGACATGTTGTTATATTAAATGCTATTGTATTCTCATGGCGTTTCGATAACTTATGGATGACGTCACGCTGCCACATTTTTGACGTCGGTGTCGGGTGACTCTACTGCGTAAAAAGCAGCGTTTACATCACCGATTTTTTTGGGTAGCTTCAGTATTGGCTCAGGTCGCAAGATCTAACGGTGCAAGAACTGACGTTAGCAATTTAAGCACCATGACCTGGACGAATGCAACGATCCGATGTCATCAGCGCGTAACAAACAAAACCACCATCAGGATTAGCAAAAATCCATCGAATCATGATGTCAGCGGCAGAATCTTTGAGACGCTTGGAATGTTTGGAGACATCATAGTGGAAGATATGGTACAAGTTAGCAAACTCGTCCATCAAGATCTGCGTGCTCGTGTCCACATCCCAGTACTTTTGCTTTGCTTACATCAGCAACATGTACGCGCGAGAATAGTTTCCGGTGCCTACAGCGACATTGCATTCGAGTTCAATCTCTGGATACTGCATGGAGTTCACTCTGACATAAATGAGATACAGATTGAGATGCTTAAAAAAGCTTTTGTTTCAATAGTTCGTGTGCACGCTCGTTCGCCAGCTAAACATCCACGAACACATGCCATGGAAGTTCGCTTCCGCGATTGGTGGACACTCTGCACGACGTGATCAACTGGTCAGCGAAAGATTGTTGCATGTAAATACGATATTATTCTAACTACAGTTTTTGGGTGAATCTGCCCAGCGTTCATTCTAGCTCGAGCGTGTGTGTCGTCGAGGAAATGATTTTGGGCATCAACAGTGACAACCACGTCATGGTGAATTATCAATCGGCTGAAGCTGAGGATCTGTATATGTACTGCTCTAGATAGTCTTTTTTTCAGCACCAGCGTGTGCTGGACACCTCTGAAGACAATGAGGGTATCCCTGCACACTCCAAAGATGTTGTTGAGAGGAAGGATAATACAGATCTCGTGATTGACATCAGTGAGAGCTTGTCGAGCTAAGAATCCACCTTATAGGCGGCATCAAGTGCAAAAGCTAAATTGACTGAAATTTCGTCCGTTGACCTGAGCAGCATCACCCCAGCAGCCACAGGGATCATATCCGTTTTGTCAGCAAATTCAGATGCACCTATGCTGATATTTCTCAACCACCACATTATGGTGGTGCATGCCCACGTATAGTCATCGCTGAACATGATCAGTTTAGCCTTTGTGTAAGTAGCTATTGATTTCTTCCACAGTTTGATTTTCCACCGTCTGATTTTAATAACGACCATCATTTTTCTTGCTGCGTGACTTTTTCGTCTGCCACATAGTCTCCGCCTGCTGAAGGATGTATTTTTCAGAGGACCTCAGAAAGGCTTTAGGGGGAAGCTGGTATACATCTTTGTCAGGCGTATCTACTTTTCGGTGTGTGCTCGCGTTGAGATTGGTGATGTTCGTGCTCTGGTATCCGACGTACTCGTACTTGGTTGTCGAGTGGTCGACGAGAGTATCACCATTCAGTTGAAAGACATAGGGAGTAAACTTCGAATACATGACGATATATTATAAGGATGTAATAAAATAATGCCGTTATAAATGTTCACGGTGATTATTAAAAGGCATTCTATTTTTGTTTAATCACAAACTTGTTAATCCAGAACCGGACATGATGGAGCCAAGAGAGGGTGTACTTTGTTCATCGCCGATCTGTTTCTCCAGATCCTGTAAAAGTTTGATGTGGTGCTTAGGACCGCTGACATATTCTGAAGAGCCCATTTGGCAACCCTGGAAAGATCGGATAGCTGCGATGACACTTCTTGCACACTCGTCAGTGACGGCAATGGAGCGGCTTATAATGTAGACTACGATGGTGCCTTCGACATGATTTTTCTGGCTATTTGTTTTGTCATTTATGAAAACTGCGTGCATAAAACCCAATTTACGATTTTGCGACGTTGCATTCTCGTGGGTTCTTTTTATATCTGTGAACATTTGTTGAACGTCTCTGTGTGGTCTTTAACCGCATTCAGGCTTTACGCAGTACGTACAATTAATAGGTGATTCTTTCGTTGTTGTGATCGACGGTGTTTCCATGGTAATTTCTGTGATCGCGTACGTGTTCAGGATGAGTTACAAAATTAAGGGATTAGGACAAATTTGCAAGAGTGATCCCGGTGGAAAAAAATCGCCTTAGAATACGTCACGTTGAAGGCTGAACCGACTGACAACAACGACCCCAAAGCGATCTAGCAGTTGATGATGAGTGTGTTCACGTCAGTGATATGCACGGAAGGTCTCCTTCGTACGTTATATTGGCACTTAATTGAGTGTCAACGTTAAAACTGATAATGAATCCGATCGAGTAGTCGATGATAGTCTCTCGTGGACATCCTACTGCCGTCCAGTACGAAAACTGATTGTTGCTAGAGGTGGTATTAATAAGGCTGTTATATATTTCGGCGGAGAGTTGTGTGGGATACAATATATCATGAAAGCACAGTTTCCTATTTAAATATATGTGACTAAGAAAATCCTCGTCCAAAATACCCGTCTCTAGTTTATTATCCAGAAGATGACTGGGGATATCCATCACGCTAATGATCTCCACGCAGACATTCCTCGCGTATTTAGAAGCGATTAGGAATTTTAACCGCGAAAAGATATCGTCTTAATTTTTGTAGTATCGAATACTACGGTAATTTGAACTTTTTTTTTTGTTTCACCCTCTCCCTTTGGTGTTGAAAACAATGATTTAAAAATATGCTATTTATACTTGCCGGTCCCTGCTATGATATGTGTGCAGTCGGTTGTAGATGTTGTGATTGTTCAATACAATATTTACACTTCATATTTTTTCTCTAATTTCAGATCTATTGATACTTCTAAGAAAATTTAGTTGAAAATTTTAAAATCATAAACATCCATTTCCTTCATGCCAATTGTTTTCTCCTCATCTTTATCCTTGATGTTGCTAATAACTCTACCATAAGTATTGTTAACTTCTTTCAGTATGCTGCGTTCTGCTACAAGATCAAAATAAGCACCATCAGCCTATCCGTTTCTTCTTCCTAAATAATTTGTAATAGCCGGAACGTTTCACAAAGAAAATGATACCAGCCTGTCACAGGATGAAGCCGGGTTGGGACTGGATTAGTGAAGACACCGAAAGCAACTGCGTTAATAAGATGTTTATTTATGAACGCAATTTAAATATAAACAAATCTGACACCATTATAAACAAAAGATAAGGAAAATTATAAAGTTCCTAACGTGGAACATTCAACAACAAGTAACTCAATGAAAAAAACTTCAAAGGATGATTTTAACGAAAGGGATTTAAAACTAACGTGAATAACGTCTTATCACCCAATCAACAAATACAAGTATATGTATGAATTTACGAATATGTTGCTCGTATAACGAGACAGATGTAAATGCCTGTAATTTTGGTTATATCGTTATATAACGACTTACCAAGGTAAAGGCATGTATGTTATGATTGTATCGTTCATGTAACGATTTAGCAATGTAAAGCTGAAATTATGAGTTTATGAATTTATCGTTCAAATAACGATTTACTAATGTGAATATGAAATTATGAATTTATTGTTCAAATAACGATGTTGATACGTAAACGTGAAATGTTTGCTCAGATGGTAATATCAATAATATGGAACACGTATTTTATAACTATCGTGGCGTCCATTTGACGTCCAAGATGTATCTCCGTTTCCACTCGCTCTAGTCAATGGTCAATGAGTCGCCACGCATGGTCGAATCCTCCCTGTCTGTTTGAAGGATCCATCGAGAGCCCTCACATTCAACACAGACCCGATCGTCGCGAAGCCTTGGTCCCTCGTATCGAGAACACCAGTACACTCTTCCGAACCAACGTCACCAGACACAGCGTATACGTCACAAGAAACCACACTGCGTTCTGCGACTTCAAATCACCTAATTATTCATATATAATATACCCTAGCCGTGACCGATATGCGAAGCTAGGTACTTAGATTTTTAAACTGCAGACAATTTGCACATGCAGCATGAGTTAAGCTGCGCTCAGTATTTCAAAATAACTAGAGTCGATAATTAATAAACCACCCTCGATGACGCAGTACGAGGCAGAGAAACCTGATTACATTTTTGACCACATATACATGTTGATACCAGTCATACACAATTCCGTGACAAAACCATTCCATGAACGAATCTGGTTTCGAATAATCAATGTCGATTATAAGTTTACGCATAACTTCAACACCCATTTTTTTTGTCATGCATAACATTTCCTCGTGATTTTCTAATCTTTCCTTGGTAAGTCTTTCTTTCTCACGCATCCTTTTTAACTTTGATGTCGTAAGTTCCTTTCTTTTTTTATCTTCTCCACTCTGACTTCTTCCCCTTTTTTCATCATCTCCAGTCTTTACTTTGTTCTCCTCTTTCTTTACATATTTACTCTCAACTAGTTTTTCTAGTTCTTTTAGACCATGTGTTTCTGAAATGGCTTTTACAGCTTTTTTCGACAATAACTCGTGCAGCAGTCGTTGCTGTGATCGTTGAGTCATTCAGCAACTGATCTTGCTTGGCATCGTACATAATTTTCGCTTCGTCGAGTTTATTCAGGATCGGTTTTAACCATTCCATGACAACATCGCGCTAAAACGTCCTCTGACCTATCTTGTACTTGAGGACTCGTTGGAGTAAAACCGTAAGCAGCTCGATAAACGTTTGTCCTCGCGCTGACAACGTGTTTTGATCTTTTCGATTGGCAGGGTTGCAACTTTGTTACTGATCACGGAGTGGTTATACTCATTAGGTAGATAATAGTCATCAAAACGTTTTCAATGAAGTTCCCGGATTTCCTCCAGTAGCATTCTGGGATTGCCTCAGCATCACGATGAAACGTCATTAAAACATATCTGGAACCCAACGTCGCTGCGGCATATCAGTCACTTAATTTGTTTTGCGGTAATTACATTGCAATGGTTTGTCGCGATCGCTTCGATAAAATAATAATAATAATAATAATAATAATAATAATAATAATAATAATAATAATAATAATAATAATGACTTTGTATAGCGCCTATTCTTTAGAAGCTCTAAGCGCTTTACAGAATCTATAATGATACGAATACAAAAAACAAAAAACAAAAACAAACACTATGAAATTAGAAACCAAAAAATAACTGAAAATATTTAAGGTACGAAACATTATTAGATTTTTAAATTTGTTCTTGCAGTCGTAAAAGGTGATTTTTAAGAGCACTCTTGAAAGGGATCACTGTTGTCTTTGTGTCTAATTTCAGTGGGTAATTCATTTATCATATTAAAGTTATCGAGTCCAAAAAAATAGGACATTGTTCCGCCAGTTGTATTTAGGCACATCGTAGTAGGACGGAACAAGATAAAGACTCTTACAGCGCGTGTTTCTCGAAAAATACTTTGGTTCATATTCTTGCGGTCGATCTTAATGCCGTCAAACATGATGATCTTGCTCTTATCTGAATCCAGTTTTTCTACGGGTTGTATTTGATCTCGAGGTGATTCTGGTATAAGAATACGATCAAACAGGCGGAATCTTTTCTGGAACTTTAGTCGTCGATCGAGTACTCGCTACCATTCATTACACGATCACGTTGATAAAACACACGACGATGTCCAGTCAGGCCTAGAATGGACTTCCTACGACGTGTCTAATCACCAACACACCCAAACAATCTCGTACGCGCAGTACGAGTCGCTCGAAGATACTACATTGTCGCTGACCGGCCGAGCATTTACAATGCGGTTTTTACCTTCTAAACGTTGTCGCAGTCGCGAATAATATTGACAGCGAATGGGCGACATCCAGAATGACTTTTAATTATTGGATGCAGGTGACTCTCTTCTCGTCGGTGTACATCACGAAATTTCAAGTGGGTGGACGTGTGACAGGAATACAGTGCGTGCTCACCCGAAGTGTCGGTGTCAGTCAATCCGACGGAAAAGCCTATGTGACGTATAACGGAACTACGGCTATTGGAAATGGTGTGCAGGAATTCATGACGAACATTACCGATACCAGATATACGGCTTTTAAATGCGTGGGACTCACAGACGAGCATACCAATCCAAGCTTCAGTTATTATGTTTACTCTCAACGATCGTATCTAGCGAACTCATATAGGTAATATGACGGAAATCGTTCGAGTCGCTACGGAGTTGTACCAGTTACTGTTCGATGATAGTCACAGACAGGATGCACCATATGCCGAAAATGATAATTACGTGCTCAAGCAGAGCACAGGAGTGTATGCCAAGATCAACGAGGTGAAATATGTAGATAAATCGTCCCTAATGAAATCTGGAAGCATCATGACGTGAAACTGTCTCATCTGTTCGTGGGAGAAATTCGACAGCAACAGCTCCGAGACTTCATCGATCGGTATTTTGTTGTGTTCAAGTTCTGCGACGATCGATACATTCACTGAGGCGATTAATCTTCAAGCATTCCCAGATAACATTGCCGACCTTATTAACTTAATCACCTCGGTAGCTACTTATGTACTCTTAACATCAGATGGGTAGTCAAATATCTGACGAAATTAATTTTAAAAAAACCACTTTAATTGGCAAAAATAACAAGCACTTAAAGAGATAGTTGACGGACTATATACATAGGAATATATATAAAGATATACCATATTTAATACATAGATCAGTGCCATCATAATATAAAAGCGTGCCTAGTAGCTCTCAACTTTCATTGTGTGCGAGCTACGGAAGAGCATGGAAGCATAAATGCAATCCGAATTGCTGATCGTATATTGCAGCAATGATTCCAGCAGCATCGTCGACATCTTTTGTCCAACGTCGCATCGAAGATTATCACGACTGATGATTGGCATGGATCTTTGCCTCAGTCAAATCTGTTTCGTTTCAAACTTTCAAATTTATATCATTGCATGGAAGTAAGCACGTATCCCTACGCAGACAAATATCAGCCACAAAAGCATGCATCAGTGTCAAAAACAATGACAACTACTGGCTGTCACACGCTACCATCGCCGAGAAACACTCCCATAAAGACCAACTGCAAGTCATATCTGAACATGAACCATACCACCGGAATCACCTTTTCCGCAGCGGTCAAAGACGTTCCCAAGCTAGGGCGCTCAACGATGGACTCTCTCTCAAAATGTTTGGACTCGATAACATGAAAGCGGGCGGTAAACTATTCGTGGTCTTCCCATGCTTTTCTGCAAAACAACCTCACAACACAGCATCAGTTTATTTTATTACCAACACCATTTCGGGACATCAAGGACCTCGGCTGGTTATGCCGATCGCAGCTTAATAATCGTGTATATTTCTGCTATCGTTGCTTACAATGCTTTCCTCAGCAGCAAAAGCAAATCATGTGTCGTCGGGATACTCTCAAGAACTGCAAACCGTTCAAATGCCACACGAGGGAACACTACAGTTTGAGCACCACCACAAAAAATACACGCAGACGTTCCATAATGTCCTTAACTCAGAAGCGATCCTTGAAAAGGTGCCATTCCTTTATCCCCAGAGTAACAAAAACACGTAGTTTAAAGTGAATCGGTGATTATTCCTGGGTTCTTCGTTAGCCAAGTATACTGGCCGCCATGTATTACCCATCATGTGCTAGAAAATGGCTTTAAATCCACAACATCCAATTTTCAATATATTTTGTCGTCCACTGTTGTAATGCTGCGACGTAATGTATGTTAATGATGACAACCTTATTATCAGTCCCATCCCAGGGATGTGCTGGGCGCAATGCAGCATGTCGAGATCAGGGCAGCAAGCGATGAGCATGGCCCCAAGCAACAACAAAAATTGCGATGCGGAGTTGATTTCCTGAAAGCGCGGAGCCAAAGGCAGTTGCCTCGTTCGCCTTGCCCTAGGGCCGGGCCTTCTTATTATCACATTACACTACATAGTAATGACAACCTTGAAACACCATAGTTTACGCCGTGACGTCATTTCAATTTTTTCCCGGGGGGGGGACAAAACTTGACGGGTTTGTTCATTTTTGTATAAAGGCTGCAACACTTTTACAGCACATGCAAATTCAGGGACGTCCCTGAATTTACGTCATCTTCCCATAGGGTTATACATAATTCTAAGATTAAGATTGCTTGTTTGATTGATTAATTGAATTTTAACGGCGCACTAGCACTTTTAGGCTATTTAGCGCCATCTAATAGCTTATGTTTATGCATGTTTAAAAAAAAGAGAGGTTTAATATCGACCAGCGATATCAAAAACCAAAATAGTTAAATATAAAATGGTAAGATGTTGGTAACAGTAAAATATGAAGCTTCCCAATCAACGGGAGATGTAAATGGTGTATGTTGATGATAAGATGTTGAAAATAAGGGGTGGTATTTGCATTACATAAAAATGCTCTAGGCGAAGGTATACACGTTATAGTTTAAAATAAAGATTTACTTCCTTCAGGAAGTCTAAAATACAAGTGATATGTATAATATCAAAAAGTTCCTTCATGTCATGTACACTATAGTACTTATCACGCGTAGGTTGCAGGTCGGTACACTCGGTCATAAAGTGCTTAACAGTGAATGGTTCATTGCAAGAGACGTACTCTGGCGGACCTTCACCTTTTAGTATGTGGGAGTGGGTTATGTATGACCAATTCTGATTCTTGCACTGACAACCTCCTCCCTACGGATAGTTATGTAGGAAGGAGTCCATTCTCCCAGGGATGGTTTGATGGCATGAAGTTTGTTATTGACTACATCATCCCATGACGTCTGCCACTTCTGACGTAGGTACTTTCTGATACAAGGTTTAAAATCAGTAAACGGTAATTTAAACTCTGATCGTTCTTGGGATAGAGCCATCTTAGCAGCCCGGTCTGCTTCTTCATTACCTCTAATACCAATATGGCTAGGTAACCAACAGTACACTATATTGTAGGAGGTACTTAGCTCCGTATTTTTGACAAGGAGATTAACTAATAATGGATTATCCAGTTTTCTACTGTGTAGCGACTGAAACACTGATAGTGAGTCACAGAAGATAATGCTATATAAAATACGTTTTTGTTTGATACATTTCAGAGCGGGGTCTATTGCTCTTATTTCCGCTGAAAAAATGGACGCATCATTTGGCAAACGATCATTTTTATGTCTTTGCCACTAACGAAGGCCGCAGCAGCCTTTTCATCAACTTTTGATCCATCAATATAAATTTTAGTGTAATTTGTAAAATCGTTGAGGAGTTCATGATAAGAGTTCTGGAAGATGGCAGGGTTTGTCTCAGATTTTTTCCCATCGTGTAACGTAAAAATCACTTTGGGCTGCTTAATGAGCCAAGGTGGTGTTTTAGAGACAAACGTTTTCTGAACTGTAGAGAGATTAATTTTGATATTGTCAAGGCTGGATGATGTTCTGATGCCAAATGAAGGTATAGCATTTGGGTTTTTTTTTTCAGATAAAGTTTTGTATTTTGGTTGAAAAACAGCCGAAAAAGCAGGGTTCAGAGGGTTTGATCTTACTTTGGAAGCGTACTGTGCAGAAAGCATTTCTCTGCAATGCGATAAAGGTGGTTCATTCGTTTCCGTGAGAAGGCTTTCACATGGAGATGTCTTAAATGCTCCCAGAGCGAGTCTTATTCCTTGATGATGAATTGGGTCAAGCATTTTCAAATAGGACTTCCTAGCTGAACCATACATATAAGATTAAGTGTACACAGTTTACAAATCTAAACAGGAAGATACTTATCTTGTATAATGTCCAGAAATGTTATTGCGGTATATTTAAACCCATTAGACAATCAGAAAATTTAATTCGTTTTAGGGGCCACCTATATATGGTGTTACACACCAAACGAGAAGGGGTCCGACATGTGTGACTGTGTGTGACGATGGGGGGCTGGGTAGGGAGTCTTTAAATATGTGATGTCACAGAAAGAACACCATTGTCATATACCAGAGAAACTATGAACTATGTAGACTTGCAGTATCCTAGTGAAATGAAGAGAGCATTGAGAAATATATTCTTGAGATGAGATGTCAACGATGTTATCTATTGGATTTTAAGTCTTTTTCTTACCCATACATTTTCGCTTTATGATAAATTTATGGGGACTAAACCTTGGTTGATAAAGATATAAGTATTAAATAACTCTGAACGCATTGATGTATTGCTATGTTTTTCTATTAAAAATGATTTCAAACCAATATTATTTGGGGGGGGGGGGCAAAAATCTTTGTGACGTCATATATGAGGGGATCTGATCTGGGTTTTCTGACAGGGTTGAAGGTGTAAAAATTCTGCCAAAATCGCGTGACGTCAGATATGAATGGCTATTTAAACCAATGATATCTCTTGAGTTCTCTGTGTAATCCAGTTACCCAGGACCGAGTACCGATGAAGAGTCACGTGATTGTGTTTAGTACTGAGATTCGGACAACCTCGACACTATTTGCGAAACAAAACTAAGCTTGGTATGATTGGTAGGACTGAACAAGAAGTTGAGTGAGATCGTGTGTGAAAGCATTCATCCTAAGGCTAATTAGTAGTCCCTGGTCGCCAACCACATCTGTTTTACTATTTGGAACTGATGCAGGCTCTTTCCAAGAAAACCATAGCATTTTCCTTCACTACACAAAAACTTGGAAACCAAAGTGTCAGCTGAACAAAATACAAAAATATTAAATTCTGGATCATTTAAATAGTCTCAGCATAAGTTTAATCTGGGTGGATATACCGTTTCTATTGTTAAAAACAGTTAAATATGACGGTATTATTTTTTCCCATCAGTCTGCAACGTTTAGAAGCTATAAACCGTAATGTAAAACGAATCACACAATAACAATCCCCATCCCCGCCCCAAAAGCAACAAAACATAAGAAAACAACAACAACAAAACACAGTGGGGTTGTTATGGATGGTGTTGGGTGCTCCCAATATTTCATTTCAATTATGTTTTATTCAAGTCCTAGCCAGGTTCGATTTTTCTTGGAAGTTAAATCTAGTGAAAGATAGTTGTAAAGCTCCGAGTCCTCAGTCAGCAATGTCAACGGTTAGATGGTTAAATATGCAAAAAGGATTAAGTTCAATGAATAACAATTTAATAACAATTCAGTAATCAAAGGATTAAAAACAATTCCCAATTACACTCCTTCTGCTCGACCATTTAATAGCCTTTTGCATCACTTGATTAGCAATAGCAGTGTGAGATCGATTTCCATCTGTCCTTGTATTCTACTCATCTTTGGTATTCCTCTCTCTCATATTTCTCCCAATTCCTTCTCCTCTTCTTCTCCGACTTTCTCCAGATTCCTTCTCCTCCTCTTCGACTTCTCTATACTCATTCTCCATCTCTAATGTCTCCTCCAGACTAATAATCCTCCTCCTTCACCTTCCTCACTGGTTATACTGATTATTTGTAAAAGAAAGGCCTAGTATATCTTAGGTATTATTCAAATAGTTATTAATTCCCTTTATCTTGGTGATGGGTGTAATATGGGTTTTGGAGTATGCAGGATGGTCTTGCTCCAGATGTGCATCTTTATTTTTTTTTAAAACTGCTAGCTCCACTTGGTCATTTTCAACTCATGTCAGAGGTAGCTTGTAAACATAAATAACCAAAAAACGTTTTTACATTTTATATATTTGGTAATTCATTCATTGAACTTTTAGAAGTGGAATTGTTTAGTTTGGCAAAATACCTTTCCCTATTTTAATGTCATATTCTCCTAGCTATGTAAACTCACAGTAAAGATTAATATCATCAGATAAGCCATTACCCTTTTTGGTCACGCGTTCTTGCCCATCAAACTACACGTTCTCACGGATGTGGTTGGTGTAAACGGCATATATAGATTCTCAATCTTATTATACAGAACAATATCACATAATCAGACACATTTCTGTACATCGCACTTCTACAAAGTGTACAAAGATATTCACATACCCATGCACTGATATATCCTTACACACGATACTCCTACAAAGTATACACAAATTGGCAAAATCACTATTAACTAATGTTGCACACTGTAACCATTATACAAAGCTTATAATTCAATTCAACATTTGCAAATCTATAATATCAAATGAATAAATGTCCAAGGTTGCTACGAATTAACCAAATTAATTCTTTACATAAACATTGCTCATATCTTCAAATATGCATGCATATCAACCACTACGAATGAACCCTCCTACAAATGGTAATCCTACTTACTAAAGTATACATACTGCAATAATTAAAGTATACTTACTTTGCTGTAATATATTACAACAATCGAGCAAATAGTCACTGACCTGTAAAGACACTCCTTGTAATTCCCAGAATATACTAGTTTCTCGCCAATTTCGAATGACGTCGGAGTAGCTTATCTTCCCGTATCCACGCAAGATGGTTTAAGCAACTACTAACGTTTAGTTCTCAAGATAATAGATCTAAACTGCGATTCTAATGCTGGCCACGCCTTGATCGATTCGGAGTAGATGTTGATTCAAATAATTATCAGACACTGACCCCTCCCCAAATTCTGTCAAAGGTGGAATTACGACGTTCCTTTGATCCGAAAATAGAATTCCATCAATTACCTGTGATCGCAGTTATCATGTAACTGGCTTTTCCAAAATACCGCGAGTTACGAATTTTATGGCTATGCCAATTAATTGGCTTGACACCTTTGTTCGCCGAATTGACCTTGATACATATTGACGGCGCGAAATGATTATCCTCAGGGTCTAATATATACATGTTGAAATTTGGTTAATCCTTACAACGTGACAATCAGCCTGTAGCAGTTGGGGCCATCGCAAGGGTCCTCGATAAATTTATTCAAAAGAAGATGCAGCTTCAGTTTCTGTCTTGATAATAGTGGTTTCTCTTCTTTATATCTACCTGCAACATCAACAACAGTCAACGCATATTTGTATGTGCGCGATTGACATCTATCAATGTTAATAGTATCGTGTGGTTACAAAAAATATCTGTTTCATGAACTTCATTGGGAGTGCTGACATCAAAATGTGCATTTTGAATTTGTTCAGGTAATTGTAGATAAATTTGCCAAATTGCCTGTCGTGCTAACCAATTTTCAGCAACATAATGTGTGACATTTGCTGCATATGCAAGTTTACTAATCGCAGCTCTACCCCTCCAATATCCTCTTGGATTATAATTTTACTAGGAAGCTAGCACATTTTTCTCTGCGAGATTTATTTTTAATGGAATTGAACGTGTGAATCAACTATACATCTGCATTATATCTTTGTTGCAAGTCCCTAATTTTATACGCCACATCATGAGTGTGACACGCTTGATCAGTCGTATTTATTGGATATTCTCCAGGTCTTGGTTGCTCTTGCTCGTCAAATTAGCTATCAAAAGTCGGGTTTTAGGACCACAGTAATTTTATCCAGGAAGATGTTTTTCTCCTGGATATTTAACCGATGGTAATTTTCCAAGTATAGCAGAGATATATCCGCCTGTTTTATAAGAGATAAATTTGTTTTTCTTTGTACCACATTTCACACACTTGCCTGTAAGTGAGCGCTTATTATTTTTTGCTATGATTAATCCACTTGTGGGTTGGGTACTCTGCATTGAACACAATATAAATTAATAATATTTATTATATTTGTATTTGTACAACATGGACGTCATTGATTTCCCAGCGACGCGAAACCAAGAACCAGGCAAGCATCATCCAGCGCTACCAAATTGTATCTGGGTCTGGTAAGACAGATTGTTGCTTAATCTGATAATGAGATGGCTCAAGTGGGATAAGTTATATTTATGACATCATTTGTAGATGATCAGAGATATTACGATGTGCTTTAGTATCAATGAAGAAGCGAAGTCGTTAAATGAACAGGAAGACGATAATGATATTACTGATTTATAACCGATACTGATGAAGCCCCATCTTTAGCTACCCCACACGGTTTATCATTATAAATTTACATTATTCTCGGTCGCGATATCGTGTGGGTCTTTATAAACTTTTCGGTTGAGATACAGCAGCAGGGATGGTGACGACAAAATTTTAGTGAGCGGGTGGGTAAACAAACACGCATAAAAAACGAAAACACAAGCGTCAAAAATGAACTAACCCGATAAGGTAAGTCTTGGTCAGTTAGAGGCTTCGGTTTGAAGTTATTGACCTTGTCCTTTTCATTTTCGTAGAAAGCTTTATTTTCGTGAATGGACAATCCTAACTTGCTTCTTACGTCCTTTGTGTCATTGACTACTGTAGATTTGAAATTGTAGATGTATCAGTTGCTTTGTCGAAAATTTAAATTGTAGGTCAGTGCGCTTATTGTTGCTGAATGCGCTAGATTTACCTCCACTATTCTTGTAGGTAATATTATCATCATAAATCTGTAATGTCTGACACGTGCTCCATAATTAGTACCGCTCCAAAGAAACCAGGTAACGCCCTGGTTCCTTAATAGTGACCACGAAAGTCTGTGATTGACATCCATGTCACTTTCATGGCCAATCCTGAAAAAGGGTATAGCTGATGCTTTTCTATATATATGCGATTACTGTAAATAATCCTTCTTAGGCTTACGTACTTCTCTCAATGTGATCAACCAGACAACAGCCCCACTTTTGAGCGAACTAATCAGTGTGTCTGTATTTTTCTTTACTGTATTTGAGAGTCACACTTCAACAGCAACTTTTCCAGCATGGCCAATGAAGGCAGAAGTTTCAGTTTTCAAACTGGACATACGAATTCATTTTCGATTGTGGATTACGTCTTATTTGCAGCTACACTGGTTATTTCCACATTGATTGGATTCTACTATGCATTCAAGGACAGAAATAATGCAAGCACGAGGGAATTTCTGCTGGCTGGAGGGAAAATGCATGTTTTCCCCGTCTCCATGTCGTTACTTGCCAGTTTCATGTCTGCCATTACGTTGCTAGGTACGCCAGCTGAAATGTACAACTATGGCACAATGTATTGGTGGATTGGACTTTCCTATGCAGGCGCCGTCGGCTTGGCTGCTCACGTCTACGTTCCAGTCTTCTACAATCTTAAAGTCACGAGCGCTTATGAGGTTAGTTAAAATAAGTTTGTTTATTAAATAAAAATACGTTACTATTTTACGCAAAATGATGCTGCGAAATAATAAACATTAACACAAAAGACCGCAGCATCGGAAGTCAACAAAATGGGTTTATGTATCAAAAAAACGTTTGTAAAAATTATCTACGCTGTTCATTGCAAAGACTGAAAACAAACAGTGTCCTTTAGAATAATATCATAATAATATATTATGTTGTGTACTTAGTTGTCTATTAAATCTTTATTAAAGTATGTGGCCTTGTTTTGACATTCGATTCATTTCCAAATTTCAATGTAACCAGGGACTAAGGGTCCCAAACCTTCGAAGTGGCATGGGCCTCTTTCAAACTTGAAGGGGTCTGAAGATGATCATTTTTGTCAACACGGTTCCCAGATGAATTCCTGATTTTTAAGAGAGTGATGCACTTCATTTGGTAATTATAAAAGACGACCCTTTAATATTCGTGACATGCGCATATTTATGTATTTATTTATTTTGATGTATGTATAGAATTTGAGATAAGAGATTATTCAACTCTTCTCATCCCGTGTCTGTAACTTCTGTGTCGATTTCCATTTGCATGTTTGTCTGCCTGTCTCACGTCAACGATTTCACTTTGAGTTCATCTTTACGCCGCTAAATCTGATCATATAATGGTTGGTAACGGGTTCTACGCATTGAATAAAGTAAGAAACGGTGTAATACGGTATAAGCTGTTTTAATGTAGGGATTAGATATTTTTATTTAAAACCTGTTCGATCGATATTTTTTCGCAAATTTATCGCATTCAATGAGTTTGGAAAATTTATGTTTCGATGTGTTTGGATCAATATAAAAGCGTATCAGTTTCTGCAATAAGATCCTAGTTTGTAAATTTAATTAATTTAATGATTTAAAAAATTGCACTTTGAAGTTAGATACTTTTTTATTTAATTGCTTAAAGAACTCTCATTTGAATATGTTATTCTGTTCGCCCATCTCTCCCGTCAGTGCCTCAAAATTACATTTTTCCTTATTAAACACTGAAGTGTTCTTTTTTTAATAACAAAATTAGACTT
Source organism: Unio pictorum (assembly GCA_030141615.1). NCBI lineage: Eukaryota > Metazoa > Mollusca > Bivalvia > Unionida > Unionidae > Unio > Unio pictorum. Next base: position 4,004,320 of record JARLTB010000021.1, read on the forward strand.
TGTCATAGAGGTACAAGAGTCAAATAAATCTTTCTTTAAATTTAAGCGGGAGATTCAGCCTAAGTCTTCTTTCACTCCCGATAAATCTGCTCTCTACCTTTCGTGACTCTTGGCTTACTCATAAAAACACATGCAATTCTATTCACAACTTAAGAAATGCACATGTAGAAAATTTATTCTCACCACGTGTCATGTAATCACATTGTAATTGTTAATGATGCTATGGCTAAGTAACTGTACAATAATTACACGTGCCGTGGTTAAAATTAGAATGTGATTATTTTTGAATTGGTAAATATTCGGTGAAATTTCAATATCAGGCCATTTGAGACAAAAACCATAATATGTCTGAAATAAATTGAAATCATAATCAGGGTTAGATTAACCCATAGGCTAATAAGAATATGGGCGTCCGCGATGGGGAGGGGCATCCGCCTGTCCCTCTACTTTAAAATAAATACATCGTTCAGTATATAAATATAACCCTTAGCTTTTGGTTTACCCCACCCCCGTTCGAATTATGGCTTCCCCCCCCCCCCGCAAATATTCCTAGCCTTAGGCCCTCATATTGTGTACGTACTCATTTAGACGTCCATTTCCATATTGAAGTAACGGTCTTCCCTCCTATTGGCCATATACCCCTCGTAATTTAAATCCAGCCATGAAGATAATAAGCAAGTTGGATAATAAACATTAAGTATGCCATCGGGTTGGCTAAGGACTGATCCCAGCTTAGAGGTAAACAGGACACTTGACCTTTATCTTGTATATCACAATACTAGATGAAATATGAGTTCGAAAAGTGTCAGGGACCGACCGAGTCCGAGTTTCCTCTGACCCTTGCCACCCCATTTTTGATATTTAGACAGTCATGTTGGTGTGTAGGTTCAGAGCGCATTCCCTATCAAAAAGTTGGAATTCGCCTTCACAGTTTGGTGTCGGCATGGGGTAGCCGCTTACTTGCTGGCCCAGCGAACGTAAACAATCTTTCATCGAGATATACCTGCATGAAATCGATAGGAATATGATTTATTTTTTCAAAAACCGTGAACATAGCATTCGTTAGGTCTTTAATCCGATGAGAGACGTGACGAAAGTACATCGTTGTTAAAATGTTACCTGGATCTGGTTATTTGCATTCTTAGTCACATGACTACAAAAGCTCGCAACCTACATGTCAATGACATCAGAGGTTATACAGTCACGTGATATGGACAATAAACAAATTTCCAAGTTGTTGTACATAGATTTTGGACATATTATATAGTAGCCATTTAATATTCATAAATAAATATAATGTACATTTCATTCTCAACATATTTATTCTGTGAACATCGACCAGAAACCTACCGGTATCGCAGATGGGTGGAGAAAACCATTTTCAGAAAGTACCAAGCATGTGTCAGCGATGTTTTTGTTTGTATCATGTGATTACCACCTTGCCGTGCTCTCTGCGTGGTTTTCTTCAAATTGCTGCAACATTTACATTTATTTTAAGTTTTTTGGTCGTTGTTTTCTCAATAAATAGTTTGGGAATTGTATGTTTCTTCATTTTGCTAAACAAAATTTATCTGACATTCATTTTTATGTTGGATTTGTTTTCCTACAGCAACACTTGAAATGGAGTATTATTGATATCACGTGAATGTATGACCTCTGATGTCATTGAATATGCAGGTTGCGAGATTTGTGTAGTCACGTGACTAAGAATGCAAATGACCAGATCCAAATAACATTTCAGCACTGATGTACTTTCGTCTCGTCTGTCAGCGGATTAAAAACATAACATGTTATGATCACGATTTTTGAGAAAATAAATAATATTCCTATCGATTTCATGCAGATATATCTCGATGAAAGATCGTTTAAGTTCTCTGGGCCGGCAAGTAAGCGGCTACCCCATACCGACACCAAATGGTATAGGCGATTTCCAACGTTTCGATAGGGAATGCATTCTGACACTAAACACCAACATGAATGTCCAAATATCAAAAATGGGGTGGCAAGGGTCAAAGAAAACTCGGACTAGGACCGACCATTCCGTTGTTAGTTAGAGGCAGTGTGAATATCGGAGGAGGGGGGGGCACATTTCAGGTGCTGATATTGCTTGAAAACTATTCCTATTCAGATTGATAGAACATAAAGAACCCATTAGATATATTTAGTTTGTTGGAGAAAACAAATGTTGAGGTCAAAGAAAAAATAGTTACCCTGGCTCCAATGAAACAAAACAGCCTTCCGACACCTCCCAAAAATAAAATGGATAGTCACATCATTTAACTTAGCTTCATATCATCGCCTGCTAAAAAAATAATTCATGTGGTTTTATTATCACGACAGCTTGTAAAGGAAATCTTCTAATCAATGGTTTTGGGGTTTTGTTGTGGTTTTTTTTTTTTCTTCTTCTTTCGTTGAGTGTAAATAACAACCATTTAATTTAAAAGTACATATGAAAGTGATTTATTGTTGTTATGTAAAGAAAGAATATACTTTGTAAAGTAAATGTTAATAATGCAAACTCCTTAATATAACACGTTCTTACTTTTACAAGCACAAACACACAAAGTTGCGTATGTTTTTGCTCGTAATTGTATTCCCACCCCCTCACCACCACCACCTCTCTCTCTCTCTCTCTCTCTCTCTCTCTCTCTCTCTCTCTCTCTCTCTCTCTCTCTCTCTCTCGCATACTATAGCTTGTTTAGTTTTGGCAATTTACGAGTGGGGGGTTGTCCTAAAAATATACGCTGGTACCGATGACGATGTGCTTGTAAATATACTTAAAAAATATATTACCTACTTGCGTACGTAGATACACACACATATACATACATATACCTACCTATCTACCTTCCTACCTACCTATCTACCTTCCTACCTACCTACCTACTTACCTACCTACCTACCTACCTACCTACCTACCTACCTACCTACCTACATACATACATACATACATACATACATACATACATACATACATACATACATACATACATACATACATACATACATACATACATACATACATACATACATACATACATACATACATACATACATATTCTTAATTTCGGAAGCACGTTAGAAACCAATATCTCTTTTGATGATTACATTTGTTTGGAAGATTTGTTATTCGTAGTGTTCCCTTGCAATTATTGTTTTTACATTTTCGAGAATTAACTCGTAATTGGCACCGTATAACCATTATTGTGTTGACTAGCCGGGAGAGGGGTCGTAAGTGCACCCGATATCAGAGAATATCGACTTTTGGTAAAACAAATTAAATATAAGTACAAGCTAGTGTAATATTTGTTATTTTAGTGACATTTTACATGACAAACTTGGACATAAAATAGGCGAAAGTTCAAAATGAATGTGCAATAGTACTGAATATTGAACATTACGCACTGATATCAACTTTTCAAGGGCAGCTGATTTATATATTTGCCTGAATTGAGCAAGAACTGATAAATGCTTCTGTCAACGTTACAAATTTTACTTTGGAATCAGCGTTGCATTAGAGATAGACCAACAGAACAGAATTTCAATAGATGAAGTATATGGTTTAAGCTATCTCCGGTAAACAATGAAAATATTAAACATAATGAAAAAAAATTGGATCTATTTTCTAGATTTGTACGCGAGGGGAGAGACAGAGGAACCACATAAATCATTTCGAATAATTTTAATACAAAAGGAAATACTTGCCGACTTGCTAATTATATTTTATTGTGATAGTTCTAAAGACCATATATATACAAGGTAGCACTATGTTGAAGTGAAAGATTTTTCGAAATTCGTTATTTTATACATGAATAGATATAACGTAAAGAAATATAGCTGTAAAATGCTTTGATTAAACTACCAGAACACAAAAGACTATGCTATAATATATACATAATTCAATAATAAAATGTTTGAAGAGGTTACGGTCGTAAAATAGTCAAGAACTGTTACATCATTTAAAATCTCCTATGTTATTTATTGTTTAGCTGCAAAGAATTATCTTTCCATAAGTAAGTGTTAAAGCGAAACTGACATACATCATGATGTATATGCCTTAGGCACACATAAGTCGTATCAGAAGCAAAGTGAACGTTTGGTGCGAAGCCAAAGTCAAAGAAGTTGGAGATCCCCTAGAAGACACAGTCGCAGGTGACAGAATTCAGTATTTCCTAGTACCAGAGGCAAAACATGCTAGCAGAATTCAATACAATTAAAATAGCCACAGACTTTTCACCAGGTTTTTTGTCTGCGTACGTAGAACCAGTATACCAGCGATATAAAGCAATCATTGACAGAAGGAGATGTTGTATTAATGTATTTTACGATGCCTTGAGTAAAAAATAGAATATCTAGGGTATAAGAAAAAGACCGAAAATGGAACAAATGTGGTGTTCAAAGAGGAAGACTAATAAGATTTTAATTCTACAAATGTGTGTTACGTCTGAGCAGTTTCTATTTATTTGTTTTAGTTCACAATATACTTATCTTCGCTGCTGCAATCACAACTTCTGTAGGTATACAGAATTATGCATCGCATGGCATAATGGAAAATCTTATATATTTAGATCCGAAAATCAAATGATATACTTTTAGTATGTGAAAATAATGGTTTAAAAGTATTTTAATCATTTCTCAAATAAGTTGTTACCATTTCAAACTCTCTTTCTCCGTTTCACATTTCATTTTATGCGTCTAAACATCTTTGGTTTTTGTATTTCGCTTTCCCATTTCCTGTAGCAACTTTTCTCTGATTAATTTTTAACATTTGGCAATTGAGTGTGCTTTGTACATATGCATTTATCTTTATTATGCATCCTGTTTATTTGTATTATCTGTTTCAGCTATTGCTTGATGGCATATGAAAGTTGCGCGACAATGCTCTGTGTGTGTGTGTGTGCGTGTGTATATATATATATATATATATATATATATATATATATATATATATATATATATATATATATAGGGGATAAAAAAACAACACAAACGCCGATAAACTTGTGCGACTAGTTTCGCATTTATGCTTCTTCAGGCACAAACTTTATTTGAAAGAAACTGATGACGTCTATAAAGTTATAAACAATTACGTCATTAACATAACGTCATGCTTTTGAAAGAAGCGGATGGCGTCTATATGTCAATAATTACGTAATTGACATAACATCATAATTTATATTCTTTATTATACAAATATCATATGTACAACTGGATCAGAATGATGCATGAGTCTCTAATGAAAACTGAGAGTGAGATTATAATGTAGAGACTAACAGTAATACATATAACTACATATTATATATATATATATATATATATATATATATATATATATATATATATATATATATATATATATATATATATATATATATATATATATACACACATACACACATACATATATATAAATACAATATATCAAATCATCCACTAAAATTCTATACAATTTTATATAATGCCTTAGTATTAAGGCCATTAGGATAAACAGTATCTAACCGATTAATCCAATAACTTTCTTTAATGAGTCTGTTAATGAGTTTTATATATATAAACATACTGACTTGATGCCCAGCTTTGAGTCTGTCTTTACTTTCATATTATTAGCCCATTATTATGTCATCCCTCAGTCTGTACTAGCTCAAGATAAATCAGTAGCGTAGTAACGAGAGAGAGAGAGAGAGAGAGAGAGAGAGAGAGAGAGAGAGAGAGAGAGAGACTGCCCCGGTTGGCAGTGGTATTGGGGCGCCAAAACCCCTTTGGGCCATCATCATTGCATCTTCACTAGCCAAGGTTCCGATAACCCTATCTACACCTTGGCGGATCGAATAGCTATTTTGGTGCTTTGTCCTAGCGATATCTATTGGATTTCATGTGTTGCCTTCCTTATTATGCAAGGTCAACTAACCAATACGTGGTGCATTGTACATCGGCCGAAAACGGTGGTGGCAATTGACCTAAAACGGATAGTTTGTAAGTTTAACATCGAAAGTATGACTATGTAAATGAACGAAGCCATAACATGTGTATTTGAGTGATACGTATTTGTGCAAACACGGACCGGCACTGGAAAATTGCTTATTTATCAGTTCATTCATTCGGTGTGCTTCCCTTGTCTCGATGACACATAAACAGTGTTCAAATTTGAATAATTTAATTTTTATTGGATGCGGTACCTTGCCGTTGCATCCAATGAAATTCACAGACTCGAAGCACATAAATATATGTCCGATTAGCCAAGGTGAAACTATGGTTATGAGAACCGCGGCTAGCGAAGATAATATCATCGCCATAGGCGCCATTTACCCTAAGCGCGTCACTGAGATCAATTTTCACATTAACTGATTTTCATAACACACCTAAATTAGTTCGTCGCTTGTAGCACTTTAAACATTGTTTTTTTTTGCCATAGAAGGCGGAAAATGATATAATTTAGATTTAAAAGAAAGGTTGTGTGCCTTATGTGATTCAAACAATATCGACGTTGAGTTTTTTAATATTTTTTTTAAGAATCATATTTTAATATACAAATTAAATTGTATCTGCTTAACTGTGTTATTAACACCTTATGTTCCAAAATTTACTTGACTGGTTTCAAGTTACAAGCGAAAAATATTTAAGATACCTTTAGCAGATTCACACCAATTAATTAAAGCGAGAGAGGACAGTGCATTAGGCTGTGTTGTGCAATCACATAATTTACAAACGAACAGGGGTAGCAAGTAAACTGAGAGTTTTGACGGCAAATCTTTAACAAATAATCAGATAATTGTTAATCATTCTATTTTGCACTTATCTAGTTTAACTATATACTTACTGTCAAAAGTCTGGCAACATATGCGCCCTACAGTAATAGATACTCAATACATGGCAACATTATCCACCAAACATACCTTGTTAACGTGACTTAGGCCGAGGATATGTTATCGTTATTGCGTTATTTAAAACATATTCAGTATGATCTGTCTATTATAAGTCAACGAGGCACGTCAGTGTCTTTGGTAACCTAATCATTATATCGTGCGAAATATTACGGGATTTTACAGTGTTTGTGACACGAGACACTGTATGTACATAGCATAGTAACGAAAGCGTGAGGCAATCTTAATCCAGAGAACTTGTTTATCAATGTTTTTGTTGTCATTGTCTTACCTACCTCACGTAGCCACTTTTCGAGGTTAAAATATACCATCTAATTCGCCTAAAGGTCGGATATAAATGCAACCTCTACAGACGCAGATATGTCGTTACATTATGTCATTGTCGTTTGTTAGGATTAATCAGATAAACAAACAACATAAATTTTGATCTACCGGCTTGTCTTGAGTCACTAAATGTAGAAGGTACCAATGTCATACTAAGGGTGAATGGCGCCCGGGGCAAGTGGCGTAAATTGCGTCCAGGCGACGATGATAGCCCAAAGGACCGAAGCCTGGGGAGGGTCATTGGGAGCACGTACCTCCTCCTACGAGCTAGGAGCTTTCAAGGAGCGTTGTGTGCTTTTCTAGCGGGGCTTGCGGCAGAGCCCTGTCGCTAATGATTTTATTGCAAGCTAATGCCATTTGGTGGCTTTCCATGGCTTATAAATTTTATTACTAGCAAAACAATCAGCCATCACTTTATGCATGTCTGTCATTTCCACGTATGATCCATTAATTTCATCTTAAACATATTACTGTTAAGCATGTAAAGAAACCATACAAGTTAGCAAGATTCATGTATGTATGGACTGTTTGTTTACAAAAATATGCTCCCCACATACCCCTTTCCATAAATCTTACTAGTGGATATCTCACGGATTTTCAGGATAGACGTATATTTTAATTTATTTGTGCCCAGGTGATAGTATTGGTCTTTGTCTGAATCCCTCTCACTCACTGAGATGCGAAAGAGGATTAGCGTGGTGTTTGGGGGTGCCGATGGATTGAATAGCAGTTTGTTCATGAAGCACACTTTGGCAGCAGAAACGAGTTTGCGACTTCTTTGTATACAGGCACGTTATGTAATTTACTGAATGGCCGGGATTAAAGAGTAATTTTTTTTTACAAACACACAATTTTGGTCATTTCGAACATTTCAGCTATTTTGGCAGACCAAGACATTTGGCGCTCCGTCCCCCCCCCCCCCCCCCCCGTTAGTTCGCGCCTTTCATAATATCCTCCCCAAACACTTTCCTGCCGCCGTGGTATCCCAAGGATCTTGACCAAAACACACTAGATATATTATTATTCCTTCTGTGTGACTCCTGGTATAGTGTTTGATCGAAAAATAGTTTAAAATATGTAGTTGTTGTGTTTGCATATTGACGTTTGACGCCCTACAAGAGACCCAAGGGCAGGAGAACATACTGACTTCTCGAGGTAAATGAAGCTACAGATAGCACACGTAGTTTGTGTGCAATTAATGCTTATTATTGAATCGATATTAGAGTTATAATGGGATCAATACGTTTTTTTAAAACTTTCATGATGGATTACAGTACAACATTCGTATTCTTTTACACTGTTTTACAATCATCGTAATGATTATAAATGAACAAATATACATAATGTATTTATTGCAACTAAAATATATTGCCATATTATAATATTTATGACCATATTTCCCTATTTTACAGTATCTGGAGAAGCGATTCAGTAAGGGTGTACGGCTGTTAGGGACATGTATCTTTTGCACACAGATGGTGAGTTAATGTAAATGTTATTCATTTATTTGCTAAAATTGGAATACATTGCATAAATTGTATGAAAGGCACCTTTTATCTTGTATTACATTTTTCATCACACCTTAAGAAACGGATGTAAATAAGAGATGTAAATAGCTGTTTAACTTGTACGTGCATAAATTTGAAGACGTGCACGTTTACATGCATCCCCAGCTGTCAATAACACCACCTTATAAAAACTTCACCTTCATTTAAGTTCACTAGGTTATACATAACTTCCAGTAATAAGATATATTTCACCAATATGAAGACTTAAACCTTTATTTGGTAAAAACTGGGGCGGACTTGGATTTCATCTAATGAAAATACTGGATTCTAGCAAGAGATGAATTTCTGCCAGTTGGTGAAAACCAGGCCTATATGTTCGGGTTATGTGACCTTATTTTAAGAAACTGCAATTCATGATGAATTGTTTGCTGTGTATCACGTACTTGTCAATATCTGCAAGTATCATCATTGTATATTACCGGACTAAATCTGATTAAACTGCAAACAGAAAATCATTCCCTTCGTGTTAGTACATGAATTGCCCTAAATAATAATAATAATAATAATAATAATAATAATATTAATAATAATAATAATAATAATAATAATGAGGACTTTGTATAGCGCCTAATCTTTCGAAGCTCTAAGCGCTTTACACCATCAATAATGATATGACTACACTACAGAGCAACAAATGACAAAAACAATGAAATTGGAAAACATAAAAACATGCTGAAAACATATAAGATACAAAACATGATTAGGTCGCTAAGTTTGTCCCTGCAATCGAAACAGGTGAGTCTTAAGAGCACTCTTAAAAGGGACAACTGTGTCTTTGTGTCTAATTTCAATGGGCAATTCGTTCCACGTCGCCGGGACCTGGTGTGCAAACGAACGTTGTCCATATGACTTTGTTTTCACCTTGGGAACAATGAGTATACGATTATCAGAAGAAGAGCGTAAGTATCTAGCTGGTATATACATATGGGTGGGGCTGGATAGGTATGTTGGACTGGAGTCTGTCATTGAAACATAGCACAAAGAACAAATTTTATGTTTGATTCTGTATCGAATCGATAGCCAGTGTAGGGTACAGAGCAGTGGTGAGGTGTGCTCTGATCGAGGTACTCTAAAGATGATCCGTGCAGCTGTGTTTTGAACGTTTTGAAGTTTCTGGAGTACATATTGTGACGAACCAGACAGAATTGAGTTACAATAGTCCAGTCTTTAAAGTACTAATGAACACACAAGTGTTTTAGTGGCATCAACTGAAAGATATTTACGAATGGAACTGATGCGTCTCAATTCAAGATATGCAGCCTTGGATATGTTCATGACATGTTGGTGCAATGTGAGAGTACTGTCTAGAGTAACGCCTAGGTTTCGTACTGACTGAGAATTTAATGTTGGTGTTGCTGATATTTATTGTCTGAGGTAAGGGATGTGAACGAGAAAGTCTTTGTGTTGTGATCAGAATAGCCTCAGTTTTATCATCATTCATCTGCAGCTTGTTACATGTCATCCATGATTTCACATCAGAAATACACTTCTCTACTCCATGGATGGTAGCATCAACTTCAGTTGGGTGGCTAGACTTGTATATTTGGGTGTCATCAGAATACAAATGGTGCGACACTGGTTGATGATCTATGACACTTGAGAGCGTCTGAGTATACAGAATAAAGAGAACAGGTCCAAGAACAGATCCCTGTGGAACACCAAAACATACGTCAACTGGGCTGGAGTGTATTCCATTTGCAGATATAATTTGTGTCCTGTTGACTAAGTAGGACTTGAACCACTGTAAGGCTATATTCTGAATGCCAAATACATGCGTGAGACGGTGAAGTAATATATCATGGTCTATTGTGTCAAATGCTTCAGATAAACCCAGGAGAGTGAGGACTGTAATCTTTCCACTATCCAAAGCAGAGAGAACGTCACTAAATACTTTCAGAAGAGTAGTTTCCGTACTGTGGCAAGGGCGATATGCAGACTGTACATTGCTAAAAAAAGACTGTTTGAATTCAAATGAGATACAAGTTGAGTTAGAACAACCTTTTCTAAGATTTTTTTATATGAACGGGAGATTAGAAACTGGGCAGTAGTTCTTTACATCATTATGGTCCAGTGTTGGTTTCTTCAGCAGTGGCTTTGCGATGGCAGTTTTGAAAATGATTGGAATTCCCCCGATGAGAGAGAGATATTAATAACATCAGTTAGTGAAGGCAATATTGGGCATAAGCACTCAAGCAGCAGTGATGTAGGAACTGGATCAAGTTCACAAGACTTTGGTGCACTTTTCATCACGATTGTCCATATTAAATCAGTAGAAACAGGTTCAAATGCTCCTAACGGTTGTCGCTGAAATTCTGCATCATAACTGTATGGTGACGAATCAGTTGAAATTGTGATGTCAAGCGAATCTCTAATGGTTTGTACTTTGTCATCGAAGAAATTTGCAAATTGGTCTGGTAGGTCTAGTGGAGAGAAGGTTCATGGAAGTGGTGTACATTTGTTCCTTGACATTAGTTTGTTAGTTATTTCGAAGAGCTCTTTGCAGCTGGAACTCTCCGTGATCTTAGTACTGTAGTGGGATGATTTGGCTAAATGGACTATGTTTGTGACGTTCTTCTTAGCGGCTTCGTAGATTTGTTTATAAATAGTGAGTCTGATGGAAAGCCAAAGCCTCTATGCTTTTAGGCGATGTCCTTTAGCAGTGCGAAGCTGGTCCCTAACACTGCTATACCATGGAGAACGCTTTTTCATTGATACTCTGCATTTGGTGGCTGGGGCATGTTTTTCAAGCAATGAACGCAGGCACTTATCAAGTTGTTCCGCTGTTGGATGTAAGAAAGTTGTTAGGTTTTATTGCATGTCATGCATGAATTTGGTTCTATTTATCATACGGAGGTTTCTCTTAGTAGCAAATAGAGGTGGAGGGTTAGGGACTGATACGTCGAGATGGCATACAATGCAGAGGTGATCCGATGCAAGTTCGTGGGATACAAGGGTGGATTGCAGAATATTATCATCAGGTCTATAAAGAAACCAGTCTAAAATGTGAACAAGTTTATGGGTAGGTTGGTTAACTAACTGTTTAAGATTGAAAACATGAAAGGAATCTTGGAGTTTTGACGTGTATGGTTTACAAGGACAGTCAAAGTGAAAGTTGAAATCTCCAAAAATAATTAGTCTGCCACCTATCGAATTTCCATACTCTAAAAGATTTGGAAAGTGCTCTAAAAAGAGAGATTCAGACAGCTTGTTTTTTCTACTAGGAGGAGGACGGTAGAGACAGAAAAAATTGATTAACCTTTGTTCCAGTGTGAGCGTTGTTTGGACTAGTTCAAACGATGTGTAGCAGAAATTGAAGGTTGTGTTGTACTTAAGGCATTTGATCATGGAATTCTTTGTAATTACGAGTTGCGGGGGAAAGACTTGTTGGAGTAATCGCTGGGTGTTAAATCCGCACACTTAGGTTCATCACCTGCCGAATGTAACCAAGTTTCTGTCAGGAAGAAGACGTCAATATTCTGGTCGTTTATAAAATTAACAATTTCTGTGCGCTTTTCCGGTGATCCTACTGATTGAGCGTTCAATAATGCAATACGTAGTGGTATCTCTGGGACAGTTGACACAATGGTTGACGATTTAAGAGGAATTTTAACCAGGTTATTAAAGTTAACGGCAGAATTTTTAAGTTGTTTATCCGTTACGGGCGAAAGGGAGATAACTAGAATTCTTCTTCCTGTTCTACGCCGGCCAGTTTTGAAAGAACGTTTCTTTTTTCGCTTCCTTTTACATTTAAGAAACGATGAATGTATTCCCAGTTCGTTCAGTCTTGAGCACAATGTAGTGTCCAGAACCAAGGTGTGGTCTTAACAGTGGGACAAAACAGCTGAGAAAAAAATCTAATTGTTCTCGTTTCCAAAACAAGGAGATGAATTAACACATACGAACGGAACAGCCAATGCATGATGAAACACAATAATGTAGACGATGATAGAGAACAAGCACAAATATCATAAATATAGCACAAAATTGGAAGAGCCTTTCTCGAGCAGTTAAGCGATGGCGCCCATTTTTCCGGAAGTTCCTAAAAATGTGTGTAGTAAAACCTTGACCTTTTATTTTACTTGTAAACAAATTTGTACCAAGATTGCACATGATTTTTTTCACATTCATCAACCTAGTTTCCGTGGCTTAAAAGAAACGTATGTTACATTCATTCAGCTAGTTCTAGTAAGCCCTTGGCTTGAAAGTAATGTATGTCACATTCATTCATTTTGTTTGTAATAAGTAGATTGCTTGAAAAGAAACTTATATCACATTCATTAATCTAGATTGTAATAAGTCCATGGCTTGAAAGTAATGTATTTCTGATTCATTCATCCAGTTTCTAGAACGTATATGGCTTGAAAGTAATGTATTTCTGATTCATTCATCCAGTTTCTAGAACGTATATGGCATGAATGTAATGTATGTTACATTCATTCATTTAGTTTCAAGCAAGTCCGTCCATGGCTTGAAAATAATGTAGCTCACATTCATTAATCCAGTTTCTAGTAACGCAAATGATTGTAAGTAATGTGTGTCACATCCATTCATCCAGTTTCTTGTAAGTCCATGGCTTGAAAGTAATGTATCTCATATTTCATTCATCCAGTTTCTAGTAAGTCCATGGCTTGAAAGTAATGTATCTCACGTTCATTAATATACATTCTAGCAAGTTAATAGCTTAAATATAATGTCCTTAACTTTCATTAATTTCATTTCTTGAAAGTCATTGTATTGAAGGTATTACTGTCTATATTCGTTCATCTAACTTCTAGAAAATATATGGTTTGAAAGTTACGTATCCATGCTTGAAAATATGTTCTACCATTCGTCTAGTTTCTGGCAACTTCATAGCCAGGTAATGTATCCATGGCAATGTATATCACATGATTCGTCAATCTAGTTTCTAGCAAGTCCATTTTTATCTATTCATGATTTGAAAATAAATTGTCTGCCATAGTCATTTATTTTGTTTCTAGCAAATCAATTGTTATCTATTATTGATTTGAAAATTGTATATCATATTCATTTAATTTGTTTCTAGCAAGTGTATTGTTATCTATTCATGATTTGAAAATTGTCTGTCATACTCATTTATTTTGTTTCTAGCAAGTTTATTGTTTGAAGTTAATGTATACATGATTTTAAAATATTGTCTGTCATATTTGTTCATTTAGTTCCTCGCCAATGCCTCAAAGGAATGTATATGTGTCTTGGAACTATTATTGCTATGCTGTGGTCTTAAACTAATTAATATAAAAGATCAAAGACCAACACGTTTTCTAACATTCGTTAATCTAGTTTATATCAAGTCCATGATTAAAATATCGTCTGACGTGAAACGTAATTGATTTACTTCCAGCATTGGCTGTACAGATTAATTTATTTTGACTCGTTTTTCAGATGGTTTACATGTCCATTGTTTTGTATGGCCCATCTCTGGCTCTAAATGCTGGTAAGCTTAAAATTAATGCTTTCAGAATTCATATGAAACTCCTAGCCTCAAGCTAATATGTAAATTTCATCAGCATAATAACTTAGTAAATATGATTCTGGGATTATTTTCATCGAGTTAGTTTAAAGATTTCAGTTAAATTACTATCAAAATGAAATATTGGAGTGACGCTGGTTGAGGCTGCTGGTTCAAATGAAATAAAATCATTCCTTCCCTCTTATTTCTTTTCCTTCCATCTTTCTTATTTGCATGCTTGTTTGTAAAGTTTGACTCCGAGAGAAAAAATATGTATTTGTAATTTGCATGCCCCATTTCCGGAATTTGTTTTACCCGGTATCTCATTATAAACATATAGCGTGTTATTTAGCTTTTATATTTGTATATTGCACGAAACTCTTAATTAAATTTTCTTACTTTTATACATGTGCATGTATTCTTACACTTGTATCAATGACCAGACATAAGTCTAAAAGGCGTGCAAGCTTGTGTTTATTTGCATAACGACGAAGCAACACTTATTTAAAATCATTATTACATATTCTAACACGTGCATAAAGTCTTTATATCATTACTTCTCCAGATTTATGACCATTTTTCTAACAATATCTGGCGACAAATAATAATTCAGAAACTAAACCTTGAACAAGTGCATGTCTGTCCACTTCTTGATTATGGGTATGTCAAGGACGTGTTAAAATTTTCTTTTCAGTGACCGGTTTTTCATTATGGGGAGCTGTTGTCTCTGTTGGGATCTTATGTACCGTTTATACTGCTGTGGTAAACGTTATTTGTGTTTGCATTTATTGAACGGTAGATACATGAATGCGTACAATGCACGTACGTAATTTAGGACGCTTTATATTACTTGTCAGTTGTAGATTTTGTTTGAGACTTTTATATCGTTTTATATTACAAACCATGAAATATTTCATAAATTTTAAAACTGATCCAAGATGTATAGGCTAATGTTATTTATTCCATATATTTTAGAATGACTGTAACGAAGCAAAATATTGAAGAAAGATATAGAATTATAAACTATAAAATGAAAGCTAGGGTAGACGAATGCCATCGTGAGGATATTTTAGATTTATTCATTTAAAGGTCATTTTACTTGAGTATTTAAAATCAACCTTATAAATATATATATATATATATATATATATATATATATATATATATATATATATATGGATGGATAGTGTGTGTTTATTACTGACGGATATATATATATATATATATATATATATATATATATATATATATATATATATATATATATATATATATCCCACACTCAGGGCGGGATGAAGGCTGTGCTGTGGACAGACACATTCCAGGCAATGATGATGGTAGCGGGTCTCTTGGCAACCCTCATACAGGGATCCATTGAGTTGGGGGGTTTCTCTAAAGCCTGGGAAATTGCCGCCAACAATGAGAGGGTCTACTTCGATGAGTAAGTGCGTTATGCTGTATTATGCATCGTCAGATCTAGGTATATGATGTATTGCGCTGTTAAATCTTCGTATACATTGGAATGCGCTGTCAAAGCTCATTTACGCTTGAATGTACTATCACTCTGATCTAAACTGACATCCGCCGTCAGGTCTTGGCGCTGTACCGCGTCGTCAGGAACCTGCGCTGTAATGCGTCGTCAGATCTGAGTATAATCTGTTCGTTCGACTTGTAATTTCTTGCGAACAACGAGCCTTTGATCTGAATGCGCATCATGTGAGGTCAGATTTAGGTCCTCTTTGATTACAGTTTAGCAGGCCAGCCTTTATGTAATCAATTTGTCTGGTTCTTCCATGAGCTAATTTGAAAATTTTAATTCTGATTTGATGTTATGTTCGGTGGTTATTGTCTCCTTCATGGAAGTGCGATATGGATGAGTGGAAGCTCTTTTCCAGTTTGCTCCTCTCAAGTTTTGATACTAAAAAGCAATCAGATTCTTACGTTATTAGTATAATAATATGTAATTGTTAACACGGCTTTTCTGTAATTGTATGGAAAGAATAACACATAATTTCATTCAGTTCCCCTGACATAATTTTAGAAACGATCTATACACTACAGTAGGAAAAGAGACTAAAATATTTTTTGCTGAGCCTCAGCATAGCGTATACAAATCATACGTTATTTACATATAAATGAACAAAACAGTACTTACTTACAACATAAGAATAAGGTATATCTAATGACTAGAAACTTTGATTACCTTTTTTATTTCATATAAATAATGTATTTGCTGTTGTCAGTATTTATATTACTCTATTTGTTAATGCACATTCGATCTCTTTGCTGTCCATGCCGATTCTACTATATTTGCGCATACGCGTTTTTATATCTTTGTTGTCTATACCAATTCTACTATATTTGCGCATGCGCATTTTTATATCTCTTTGTTTTCCATATTGATACTAATACATAAGTGGTGAGTATGGATGCATACAATATGGATGGATAACATGGGAACAATATTGCTTTGTTTACGACTCAATGTTAAATCTAGTAAAGACATTAATCTACCTTAACTTAATTTATTATGTGATTATGTATCATTGTTTGAACATATTTGATCATTCATGGCAGCCAGATTATTTGGTGGACGAACAGCCAGCTGTCCATTGAAAGCTATTGGCGTTAGCTCGCTTCTATAACAGTAAGCAATCAGAATTTTGGAATATGCATGTCGTATCCGTAATTATTCAACATTTCTTACAAGTGACTTGTGATTTCAGTTTCAGGCTCGATCCAAGTGTACGCCATAGCGCATGGGCTCTAGTTATAGGTGGCATTTTTCTTTGGGTCTCTGTGTATGGCACCAACCAGGCTCAAGTGCAGAGGACGCTGACGTGTGGCAATCTGAGGGATGCACAGATGTAAGTACCTACACTATTGGACTGTTATGCATTTCGGGGGGGGGGGTCACCGTAACTCATCAAATTACCATGCATGAGTGTGACGTGTTTTTGAGGCTCTAAGATCTCTTATTTATAGAAAGAATTAAAAATATGTCTGGTTTCTGACCTTATTTTCACATGAAGTGTAGGGTCACATCAAATTCAGCATTATTAATATTGTTCCAAGGGTGGAAACTTTTTACTGAACACTATGCATTTTTTTCCAACAGTGAAATATCTAATTGGCTGTTTAATTGATAAATAGAGAATAAACATTATTTCGCCTATTGCAATATAAAAGTATTAAGACATCTTCTTCTCACATATACATTTTCTGAAAAGCTGTGTTTGCAATCAGACATGACATGTTTAAAAACAGGGATTCTGCGTATCCGTCTCACCTCAGAATAATAGATTTAAAACCTTTAATATAATTCATGTATTGTAATTTAATAAGAACTGAGGACACTTTAATATAATTCATGTATTGTAATTTAATAGGAACCGAGGTCACTTTAATATAATTCATGTATTGTAATTTAATAAGAACTGAGGACACTTTAATATAATTTATGTATTGTAATTTAATAAGAACTGAGGACACTTTAATATAATTCATGTATTGTAATTTAATAGGAACCGAGGACACTTTAATATAATTCATGTATTGTAATTTAATAGGAACCGAGGTCACTTTAATATAATTCATGTATTGTAATTTAATAAGAACTGAGGACACTTTAATATAATTCATGTATTGTAATTTAATAAGAACTGAGGACACTTTAATATAATTCATGTATTGTAATTTAATAGGAACCGAGGTCACTTTAATATAATTCATGTATTGTAATTTAATAAGAACTGAGGACACTTTAATATAATTCATGTATTGTAATTTAATAAGAACTGAGGACACTTTAATATAATTCATGTATTGTAATTTAATAGGAACCGAGGTCACTTTAATATAATTCATGTATTGTAATTTAATAGGAACCGAGAATACTTTAATATAATTCATGTATTGTAATTTAATAGGAACCGAGAATACTTTAATATAATTCATGTAGTGTAATTTAATAGGAACCGATGACACTTTAATATAATTCATGTATTGTAATTTAATAGGAACCGAGGACACTTTAATGTAATGCATGTATCGTTGTTTTAGAGTTTAACGCCATTTTGCAGCACACGATAGGTTATACATGGTGGCCAGTATTATTGGTGGAAAACCCAGGAAAAAACCACTGAACCACGAGGAGCTACTGGAAATCTTTCTCAGATAACTACATTAGCTGAATTTTAGACTCGAACCCACTCAGACAGAGGTGTGATGGAAGTGATCAGTAACGGCAAGCGCTTTAGACCACTCGGCCACTCGGGGCCCCGCATGTATTGTAATTTAATAGGAATTGAGGACACTTTTAATTAATGCATGTATTATCTCTTTTTCAGAGCGTTATGGTTGAATTTCCCTGGCCTTTGTGTCATTCTGTTTCTGTCTTGTCTCGTAGGCATCGTCATGTATGCATTCTACAGTTCATGTGACCCGATTGCATTTAAATTGGTGATGGCTTCAGACCAGGTATGTATCATATAAAGCATCCAACATTGATAAATCATCACAGAGCAAATAAACGGTTACACATTTGTTGTTAAATTATGTTTAGTATTTCTAATAGCTATCTGTAGATTTTCGAATTATATTGCTATTCATAATGTATAATGTTTTAAGATCTTTATATTTTGCTTCCATCCTTATCATATGCAGGATAGACTACAGAAGAAGAACTTTGTCGCACACGATTCATAGATTGCCCCGAGCGCGCCGAAACAGTTTTTTTTAAACATATTTTATTTGCTAAATTATGCATAATGATGTTACTTTAAAATGAGTTTTCAGCAGCAGTTTTGGAAATGGATGTACGGATATATTTTTGTCTGATCGGTTGGTTTGACGCGTACGAATCTGTAATGTATATTGTATTCGGAAATCGAAATTGTAAGTGATGATTGAATATAAGTTATGCGTCCTTATAAATCTCTTCGCTTGTAGGTCACGAATTATTAAAACATTAATTCTTTAATATTGTAATTGTATAGGAATAACAATCACTATGTGCACATCTTTCTCAGAGCATACTGCAAAGCTAGAAGGTTTTAACGCAGTTTATGACCCAATGATATGTTTATACATGGCGGCCAGCTTATTTATTGCAGTGAGGACCCAGGCAAGATATTTTGATTACTGCCAAGCTTTCTCAAACATCCATGGTGGCTGAGCCGAGAAGCTAGAACTCATGCAGACATAGGTGAGACTCACGAGTGTTCTGTAGCTCGAGCACTTTAGACCACTAGACCACCTGGGGCCGCCACACAGGAAAGAATACGAACTCTCGGATTAAAATCTTTCTCGCTTACTCACACAAATGTTTGAAAATACAAAACGGCTTTTAATCCAATATCACCTGCGTTAAGGTTGATTCTCAGTCGAAGGACAGCATGTTATAGTTTGTTTCTTGTTGAAGAACAAATAGGTGACGAGACTGCGCCAAGGTCATTAGCAGCAATGTGTGTTTGCCCACCATTTTTTGCAGGCGTGTTTTCGATCAACTGAGGGTTATTTTTTACCGTATTTTTACAAGTGTGTTTTCGACCAACAGAAGGTTTGTAATGATGGAAACAGCGGGTTTACAAAAATACGGTAATGTTGATCGGGTCGCAATTAATTAACGATATAATTGTTATATATCATGGCAAACGTCGGAGAAGCACAAATAACTAGATTAACTAGAGAACGGTTGGCTGCGATTAAGAAATTTCTCCTGATAATAGATTCTTTTAGAAATAATTTGCAACAACGACAACAACAAAAGTTAGATTTTACTGCTGATACTGAACAGTTATTTAAGCCGATAACTACAACAACTGAAAAGGTTGTAACCGTGATAGAAGAATCTAAACCCGGATGAAAAACCTCCCAAAAAATTGATAATAAAAATCAAGATCTACGAAATAAATTTACTGAAGATTTTTAGCATTTATCGATAAAAGTGATCAAACGAATAGATAGATTTTACAGCTGGTAGTTTTGTTGATAGATATGAATATTTAAAACCAGAACAAAAGATAACTTTTATCGGTAGTTTTGACAAATGGATTGATGTGGTTTATAAATTAAAACAGGGTTAAACCAACTTAACAGATCTGAAGACAATAGGTATGCTTCATTTGATGCTGCAGTTAGAATAAAGGAAGCTGAAAATAAACAAACAAGAGAAGCTCAACGAAAACATGTACCATCAAACCCACGAGGACGAGTACGAGGACGAGGAAAAAGACAAGATGATCCTCCGATGGAAATGTCTCAACTTGACGAAGAAGAATCTAAAAATGATGATGAATATCACGGTGGTAGTATCAAACCGTGTTCACAAAGTGTACTCAATGATATATCACGATTGGAAGTTCTCATCGGAGGAAAACGAGCTGGGAATAATTCTCCGATGATAATTAACGAGGCGGCAGAAATTTGTCAACGATTATTTCAAGGTCGTGTAATGGATATTGGACTATATCGTAGTTTTATCGATAAACTTACTGATGATTTGTCTTCCGATTAGATAAATAGTATTTAAATAAAATGATAGTACATCGTAGTATGATCAGAGCAATACCTGTTTACGTTGTAAATTCACGATTACCTGTGTATAAAGTTGTTTACGGTGATGGATTAGGTGACGTTGTCACTGGATATTTTACTAGAATTGCTCCAAAGATTCTGCCAATCGGTAAAGAACTAGCGTCAAAAGCTACTGGAGTACTCGGTAATAAGATTGGTAGTGAGATCGGTAACAGGGTTGGTAATCTTGCTATTGACACATTTGATACCGCAAAGAAAAAACTTAAGAAATTAGTGTGTGTGGGGGGAGGGGAATTACCGTCTACAAATCATATGCCACCTCCGTTAAATAGGGTATTTAATAAAATAGTAAAACAAAGGTTACAATCTGTTTCTGGTTCTGGTCTAAGAAAACTATTGTTTAGATCGACGATTATATAATAAAATGTTCAAATATGATATAGATGACGCTTTTGATGTTGATGCTCCTGTACGAAAATTGATTCTGTGCGCGATTATCAGTATTTTTCGTATAGCGCTCCGATTCCCAATACAAGATCGCGAATTGAACTCAGATTTGATGATACATCTAAATATTTCTTGCCGTGTGAGGCATTCATCGAGGTAGGGGGACAACTAATAAAAGATGATAATACACCGTATCTTGCTGCTGATCATCTCGAAAATATTCCGATAGGATTTGTCATCAATAGTATAATGGCGTTGTTTAACGGTGCACAATATATAATTAATTCTACTAAAATCGAATCCTTCGATAACGATGTTGATATTGCAACTACAACAATGGGTAGCTAGATATTCTAAAGATTTTATTAAATCTGCGGATCATTTAATGATGTTCGCGAAGGATATCGTCAATAACCCTAATCACATTGAATTTGATATAAGACAACCAAAGAATATTGCAGATCCTGCTGTTGACGTTGCTGTTGAGAATATGATTATTAAAAAGTATGAAACTTACAATCCAGGTTTTGCATCGCGAAAAGAAATGTTGCACAACAATGGTAAATATTCATGTGTGATCCCGTTGTCATATATATTTGGATTTTGCAGAGATATCAGAAAAGTTATCTTTGGAGCCAGTCATACTGTGGTGCTTGATCGAAGACAAAACGATGATTATGCTCTTTGGCACGATGATCATCCTGTTGCTCATGGTAATGAAAACCTATCAAAATTAGCTTTGTGGATTCCAATTATGACCCCAACGTTCTCTGTTGAAGTTCGGTTGTTATCTGTTATGGATCATGGAGGAAAATCACTATTATCATGGTCTGAAATTACAACCGTTACCAAAAATAGTAATGTCGGTGGTGAATTTACTTGGCAGATCGCGCTATCAAAAAACACATCAGCGCCAAGACATGTCTTTGTTGCGCTACAAGATAACCTCTCGTCCACAGATTGGAGGACCAATTAATGTCTGTGTAGGTAACATTGAATACCAAACAGGAATTTTTAATTGCGATATATATTTAAGAAACTCCCTTGGCGGAGGTAATCCATACGAATCAAAATAAATAATTGAACGAGGATATATCGTGTAACCAACCCAATGTGTTCCAGGTTCAGTGTTATCTTCAAGATTAATTATACCGGTTTCTGGGATACGTGGCGGTGTTGGTAATTGATCTTTCATGAATTCACCTCTGAAATGTTTTATTGGGAGTTTTCTTTACCGCGTTGATCAAATCAAAATTTTACATCTGTGATATTACTTTAGAAGCATTTTTGCTAGCGAGAACGGACTTATGAAACCACACTGTTGAGTCCATTGTCCACTTCCGCAATGTCTTGTGTATCGGCTCCCTTGTAATCTGAACCCCTTTCCCTTTTTTATATCCGTTTCCAAAAACTTTACGTATAAGATTACTACCAACAGCTCCAGCGGCACCTACTCCAAAAGATTTAAGAGCGGGAATAGCTAGTGGAGCTAGAGCAGCCAGAGAAAATATTCTACCGGATTTTATCATATTGTTGACTGCAGCCTGTGAAAAAGTCAACTGAACTGAATATCGCTGTTAGAGTCGCCACATACGCATTTTATTTTTACAAAAAATACCGCAAACAAGTTAATAAATATCTTACCAACGGTAACGAATGGGCTACATGGCGAGAAAAACACGAACAACTACATAATTACAGAACCGCCGCTGATGTTCCCGACGAAGATAAATACCATAGCAACGTCATCGTGAAACAATCATCGAGTGCTAGTATACATGACCCAATAGCACGACATAAACTTGTTTACTTGAACGGACCTGGAGGTTGCGGAAAGACAACTCGGGTAATTAATCTATTTGGGAAAAACTCTAACATGATAGTATTAACTCCTACTCATCGTCTTGCCAGAGAAATAAAATCCAGAAACATTGAGGCGTACACTTATCACAGTTTTATTCGATGGAGCGGAGATAATTGGACCCCAGATCGCAGGGGTACAAAATATATCCCCGATGTAATTTTATGGGATGAAGTATGTACAGTATCAATGAAAATCATGGAAATATATCTTAGTTGGTTAAAAGAAAAAGATACGACAATAATTATGTGTGGTGATAACGGTCAACCACCGCCATTTACTAGACTATCACCTCGTCATCGATTGAAATCCACCGTTGACTACTACGAGGAGATGAATGAAGATCGTCGATCTCTTGATGATGAGTTAACCGCGTTAAAGTCTGCTATAAGATTAAAATCAAATAAAACACAATGTGAAATAATGCGTGAAATGATACCTGCAACATCCATTAATGAATTTTGGGACACGTGGAAACCATCAGATTTAGTTGTCGCAAGTAGAAAAACAGTACGAGATATTCTTCAGATGAAACTACTTTATATTCACGAAGAGAAATTTCCATTTAAGGACACGCGACGACAAAACATCTTCGTTGATGTTCCTGGAAAACAAGAGTGTATATAAGTAGTATTAAACGATATTGTACACGATGATTTATCCGCGGTCAGAGATGCAATAAACGCAAATAATTCTCCGTGGAAACTAGGGTACGCTATGACAATATATTCATCACAAGGATTAACGATTACAGATACTATTATGTGGATCATAGACGATTTCATCGAGTGGTCAAATTTAATTTATTGCAGTATCCAGAGTACGACGAATAAATCAACTTCATCGAGTTTACATTAATTTCAATGACAAAAAAAAATATCGATGAGATCGTTAATGATATAACGATAATGAAAAACTGACGATAACCATTATATTAATTAAGGCTAGTTGGTGGTAATTGGGTATCATCTGGAATAACCTGTAATTGTTCCCTTGTAAAACTCCGTTGTGGTGCAGTTGGGTCCAGTTTATATGATGTTGGTCTGTGTTTAGATGATACCGTAGAATATATTTTTTGTGTGGTGATACTCCATATCGGATCAGTTGATTTTTTAGTACAACCTTCAAGTTCACCAGGTTCGTATCAATATCTTACTGTGACATTATTTGGTAATATTTCAGATGGTGAAAACGTTGACATACTCTCACTTATATATTTTTTGTTATCTCGATGACAGGTTTCATGTTTATGTTTCTGGTGACCTCATTATTAATTGCTGCAACAACATCTGGAAATCGTTTAACCCATTCTCGAGATCGTCAATGTTCGATAAATTCCTTAGCGTACTGATAATGAAATAGTTTATCAGCTAAAGTTCTATTAAATCGCTCAACAATTGCCTGATCACGATGAATTGCGGTATGACCTCGTCGAATTACAGTATTATGTTGTTTCATCATCGACGATACTTCACCTTGAAACGCCTTACCGGGATCAACTTGAAGAAGATTTGAATATCGTAGAGGTCCTCGACGATAAATCCTATTGAACGCAGATGCAACCTCAGACGATAATTTTGTTGATAATGGCTCAGCTTCCTTGTATCTACTCCCGATATCAACGACCGTCAACGCATATTTATAAAAACGTTTTTTAACTATATCATGTGGTAGATATAATATATCTGCCTGATGAACCACATTCGGAACATTAACATCGAAACGCGCATATTGTATTTTTTCGGACGAGGTAAATAAATTTGCCATATAGCTTGTTTAGCCAACCAATCAGCAACTGTTTTAGCTGAGATAATTTAGCAGCGCTGGCTAGTTTATCGATAGCTGATTTACCCATATTTTCTCGAGGCAGGCACAAAAACACTGATGTGTTATATGTCACTCAACGATACACACAGATTCCAAAAGTGATCCGAGATAATTGCAATTTATTATGCGTGTTTAACGGAGTTGATACACATACACTACGAAATATTTGGCAGACTTGGTGCTCTGATATGAACTTTAATCAATTTCGAAATTTCTTTAGCGGTGCTCAGGCTATCCCAAACGGGTTTGCAACGATAAATGTATCAGATCCGAAGACGCGATATCGTATCGGATTAGATCGCATTTACGATTAATTTTATTACCGTATTTTTGCAAGCCCGCTGTTTCCATTATTACAAACCTTCCGTTGGTCGAAAACACACTTGTAAAAATACGGTAAAATATAACCCTCAGTTGATCGAAAATACGCCTGCAAAAAATGGTTGGCAAACACACATTGCTGCTCCATTGTTTAATTCTGCGTGTGACAGGCTGAACTTTCAAAAGCATTTACAACTTTCACATGGTTCCCTGACACAATTTAGCTACCACAGATGTGTCAAAAGAACGTGAAGGATCAGTCTATCATAGGACTATAGTTTTAGCCTTTCGTATCAACTACGATCATCACTATAGACATGGTTTTATTTATTTAATGAACCTTGGAACTATAACAGCCTTTCTAAGAATGTTTACACTAATATATTTTCATTCGTTTATTATTTAGCTTTACCCTCTGTTTGTGATGGATGTGTTGAGTCACGTCCCCGGTGTCCCCGGATTGTTTGTAGCATGCATTTTCAGTGGTACATTAAGGTGAGTTCTCATGTTGCTTATTTTACGACATTGTTAATTATTTCCTTGCTATCCGACCATAAACACATGGCAAGATTGTTGTATAGTATATCAGTCTACCGTATACATGACGAGGTGTATAGATTATATTCACCTTGAGCTGGTGTAGCATAGCACACTTAACAATATATAAAATTATACATACTTAATGTTGATAAAGGTTGTTAGGTTTCATTTCATTTTTATGCGCCTAGGCACAATCAGTAAAGAATAAATTGAGTCTGACATATGAAACTAGTAAACAGACACTCACTTCAATCAAGATAGATCTTCCACATGACGAATCATCCATCTTGTTGAGCATCGTTACAAACAGCTTTAATGGAATATCTGTCTACTTCTGCGCTCACACAGTATGCAAAATTTCAGAATAACAAGAACGATGCGCGAAAATACGATTTCCTAAGATACCGAAAATGATCACGGATAAATGTACGAAACTAAATGGAAAATTTCCCTTGTAAATAGTTTAAAACAGCATTTTTGTTGTAGAGCGTACTGTTAGGTTTTTGTTTTCCATTTTATTCTTTCTTATATCCATTCAAGTAGATAGTCATTAGTATATACAAAACTATTATGGTACATTTTTTATGGAAACATTTAATATTTCTGTAAAATAAAGAAGTCCATAAAAAAAACACATTCAGTAAATTCAGGCATTTTTGTCATTGTTGCCTAATTTTGAAGATGTTCGATATTTCCAGTGTTGACAAATATTTATTGCATTCTTGTAAAATGAAAGATCATATAATACAGAATTTTGGTTAAATATAACATGGTTTAATCATTGTATAAAACATTTAAACAATTCTCAACTTTTATTTCAGCACTATTTCTTCAGGTTTAAACTCTCTTGCCACTGTGACTCTGCAAGATTTTGTAAAACCCTACATATCATCAAGCATGTCAGAGAAAAGAGCAACAAATTTCACAAAAATCATGGGTAATGTTTTAACAAACATAGACAACTTTATTACCCGATAAATCCTTCTTTTTATTAGGGTGGTTTATATATATATATATATATATATATATATATATATATATATATATATATATATATATATATATATATATATATATATATATATATATATATATATATATATATATATATATATATATATATATATAATCGTATTCCTTTCATTGATTATAACCATTTTCTCTTCTCTATTGATTTTATTAAAACTTTATAACAAAACATAAAACGCAAAATAAAAATTTACGGACAAGTAAGCGCAGCATGTGCAAATCCTATGTTTAATCAAAATTCTAATATATCATCAACTTTAGTTGTGCTGACCTCGTCCAAAACAACGGCGAGGCTGACAATAAACTAGGTGAATTATATCATATGTCAAAGAAAAATGTTCTTAGTTGCTATTCAGAGCATGATGACATAAAATTTGTCTCCTTATCTTGTCTTGACATGTCCTCTAACTCATTTAATTACTTAAACTTTTCAGTATATATGTTTATTTTGTGCTTAAGCAGTCGTAACTGCAGAATAGCCCTGTCACGATATTACTTGACATCAATTCTTGTTATGTGTCGTATCCAGTATGTCATTCTCTATATTATATCCGGCCATCGTTTATCTGCCCCCGCCAGTAATGCAACGATTCAATTAGGACAATGCTTTATTTAGTATTGTTAAGGCTAAACGAGTTTGTATCACCCATTTTTGTTGTATCCAACAGTTTTTGATGGATCTGCTTTCGTATGATGAAAGAAGACATAATGTATGGAAGTCTAACGAAGATGTAAAATGTCATTTAGAAATGTTAATTATACAAATTATTCTTTTTGAATCGGTAACTGATGGTCATAGTCATCTTTCAAAGTTTAGAACTGTATCAAACAAAGTCGATTGTCACCAAAAAATAAAACATCGGAGATGAAAGATACCTCCATAAATTATTACTACAAGATATATTGTTGTGGCAGATGTGATAAAATATATTCTCTTGTTATAAATGAAACAGGATATTAAACAGTCGTACAATTTCCCATCGATCGTAGCAGTTCTAGTTTACATCAGTCAACTTTTGATAGATGGAATAGTTGAAGTTTTATGAATCATGAAACGAACATTATCACAGTTGACACAGAACTCGACGGCCCAAATCAGTACGAACAGTTGACACAGAACCCAAAGGCCCTCATCTGTACGAACAGTTGACACAGAACTCGACGGCCCAAATCAGTACGAACAGTTGACACAGAACCCAAAGGCCCTCATCTGTACGAACAGTTGACACAGAACTCGACGGCCCACATCTGTATGAACAGTTGACACAGAACTCGACGGCCCACATCTATACGAACAGTTGCAGACATACTAGTATTAAGCATGCAATAATCCTTTCTATAATATGTGTGTACCTACGCGGGCTTGCTTGAAGTGTTTTTAAACGATATATCAGTGGCGCTTTTATTTCTTCAGCTAAGCTTTAACATTTACAGTCAAGTAAGTCAGTATTTTCCTTCTTGCAGCTCTGGTGTTCGGCTTAGTTTGCCTTGGCCTGACGTATGTTGCATCTCTTCTTGGAGGAATTCTTCAGGTTTAATTCGTCCTTTCTTTTCTTATTTCTTTGTCTTAAAGCAAACAAGAACACACACACACACACACACACACACACACACACACACACACACACACACACACACACACAAGCGAAACCAAATCGCAGCAGGAAGAAACTAACCAGAAGTATAAAGTGAATAGAATATATGGTCTAGATAATTGATGTTATGAAGATATACAGAAAGGTTGCCCGCTCTAAAACCTCCGATTCGTGAACATCTATCTTGCTCCATTTAACGTTGTAAGGATTAACCAGATTTCAGCATATATATATATGTTAGACCCTGAGGTTAATATTTTCGCGCCGTCAATATGTATGAAGGTCAATTCGGCGAACAATGGAGGATCAAACCTGTTAATTGACATGGGCATAAAACTTTATTTTGCCAAAGCCAGTTATGTATTGTCATCACATGTTTCACAGGTAGGTGGTGGAATTCTGTTTTCGGATCTAAGGAACGTCAAATGGGGACCGTAAATCCACCTTGACAGACTGTTGGGAGGGGGCAGTGTCTGATAATTATGTGAATCAACATCAACTCGAAATTGAGCAAGGCGTGGCCAACATTAGAATCGCAAGCATAAACCTATTATCTTGAGAACTAAACGTCACTGAGTCGCTAAAACCATCTTGCGGAAATTATAAGGGAAGACAAGGTACTCCGACGTCAAGGTCAGAAAATGAGGCCAACACTTGTTGTTTACAAGAAAAGCAAAGGTCATAGAAATTTTCTAGAATAATCTCCCAATTAATAAATTTTAAACCCAAAATGACAAATTTGGATCTGACAATTAAAAATAAATGATTTAAATCAAATATACGTAACAATAGTTCACTTTTTACACGCTGGCTGAACTTAAAAAGGCTTACTGGTGTAATTTGCTCAATACAATAATAATAATAATAATAATAATAATAATAATAATAATAATAATAATAATAATAGTTTGCAACATAACCCATTGGTCCCAATTACATGCATGTATTAAAAATATGGTACAACAATAATACACTTCAAGTCTATGATTACCACACATATTCTCTTCCTTTTAATAATAATAATAATGAGGACTTTGTATAGCGCCTAATCTTTAGAAGCTCTAAGCGCATTTCAACATCTATAATGATATGACTGTTAGGTCTTTAAGTTTGTTTTTGCAGTAGAAAAAGGTGTGTTTTAAGAGCACTCTTGAAAGGGATCACTGTGTCTTTGTGCCTAATTTCAGTGGGCAATTCGTTCCACGTTGCTGGGCCCTATGGGTGAGGCCAGATATGTATTACAATATTCCAGTCTTGAAAGTAATAATGAACACACGTGTTTTAGTGACATCAACTGAAAGATATTTGCGAATAGAACTGATGCCTCTCAGCTCAAGATATGCAGCCTTGCATATGTTCATAACATGTTGGTGCAATGTGAAAGTACTGTCTAGAGTAACAGCTAGGTTTCGTACTGACTGTGTGAATTTAATGTTGGCATTGCTGATATTTATCGTTGGAGTTAAATAATGTTAATGCGAAAATCTTTGCATGGTTGATCAGAATGGCTTCGGTTTTATCATCATTCATCTACAGCTTGTTACATGTCATCCATGACTTCACATTGAAAATGCACCTCTCTATACCTTGGATGGTATCATCAGTCAGAGAATTTGCTAGATAAACACCAAAGTTATGCAGGATATTAATAATTATTACTGATTTTCTGATAAAGCTATAAAACTTGATGTTATTTCCATTACAATAAACGTAGGAAGGTACACAGACCTTTCTCAGACTCTCATACATGGGACATTTAACAGCACAGTGAAACTCGTCTTCTATATTTACACAAAAGGGCACAGTCATTCAACATAGGGGATATTTTATACCTACCTTTTTACCATTATAGGAAACCTTCCATTTCTGAACACACATAGCATTTTAACATTTTAGGAAGAGTTCAAGTAATCATTATAATATGGACAATTCAGATTGTTTCTGAT
Source organism: Unio pictorum (assembly GCA_030141615.1). Lineage (NCBI taxonomy): Eukaryota > Metazoa > Mollusca > Bivalvia > Unionida > Unionidae > Unio > Unio pictorum. The sequence goes on from JARLTB010000021.1 coordinate 4,034,666, forward strand.
CTTGTTAAGAAACCATAAACTCTCCATTAAATTTAACTCTTCTTTCAGTGGAAAAACATCTATGCAACTTTGTATAGATATAGTAAGAACGTGTTTCTCATCAACCACCCTTTTATTAATCCTATCTTCTCCCATTCCAAATGGAAACAGTCCTAACTTTATTCATCCAACAGTTACAGTGTTTGCCGAATATCAGTTGCAGGTTAGGGCCTTGTTTTTTGGAATCTATCATCAATGATCTTTAATAATTTGAACCAGTACATAAGAATTCTTACATATCTTAATATTTTAATTGGCGATCTACCCAACAGGTAAAAGCATTTTTTTGGTGTGTTTTTAACACCAATACTATATGTGCAAAATGACCTATTTAAGGACTACATGTCTGCAGCATGATGCCCCAGTACTAGCGGTAAACTGCCACACTGCAGATATCATAGCCATATAACTGAAAAATGATTAATGCTACGTTAAAATCCATATCACACACATAGTTATTTATTTACTTAATAGCATATAATCAGCTAGGCGAAACAGTTGGAATTTTTCCATATCGGCCGAATCATATGTACGTTCAAGGAAATACTGAATTAAAATTAAAATTAAATTAGAGAAGAGAAGATTATTAGCATATATAATGCAGCCAGTTAAAATAGGTAAAGGAATTCGAAACATTAATTCGTAAAAAAATGCAGGTCCATATGTTTTTATAACCTGGTATAACGTATAAAATATTTCTTTTCATTTAAGTAAAATAAATCAGCAGACAATTTTAATCTCTTTAATGTTTTGTAGTAAATATGAAGCAACGCAATGCAATGAATATTTTGGGCAACACTGCAAACAAAGAAACATACATTATATCTGTTTTATGTGTATTTTATCCAGGCAGCTCTATCTCTATTTGGAATGCTAGGCGCACCAATGCTTGGACTTTTCACGTTGGGGATGATCTTTCCGTGGGCAAATTATAAGGTAACGTTTCCTCTTGTTTGTTATTCCTTATATGTAATGTATTATTTTTACAATGGTTGCAAAGTATATATTGAACATTATCAGGAAGAGCACAACAGTGGTAGAGAAAGCTCTAGTTTTGCCCTTCCGTGTGTTCTAAGACACTACATTTCGAGTGTTTTTTTTATTCATCCTTATATGAAAACGTGTGTGTATGCTTCTCCCTCCCTCCCTCCCTCCCTCCCTCCCTCTCTCTCTCTCTCTCTCTCTCTCTCTCTCTCTCTCTCTCTCTCTCTCTCTCTCTCTCTCTCTCTCTCTCTCTCTCTCTCTGTTTTGATCTGAAGTCTAGTGAAAATCTAAACCAGACAGACAGACCTTTCATATTTATAGTGCGAACGTAAAAGAAGTGGAAATTCAAATCGTTTATTTGATTGCATTCTACCACAATACCTGTGAAAGAAACAATGAGAAATTTGTTGAAATAGAGGACGTCGCGTTATGAAGCCTAAACGGGTTATATTCAGAAATTTATAATTATCGAATCACAGAGCAGATTTTAGATGCAGATGACACTTTAAAAGTGAAAACTACGTGCAAAAAGTATACGAACCAATGCTTCTTTGAAGAGGTGAGATGGGGTTCAAGGGAAAATAAGGGCCGGGGATCGAGTCATCCATAGTGATAAAATGATGAAAGAAATCTTTTGGATGAATATAGTAGAAGCCAAATATAGCCTAACACTGTTCCCCAATAAATGTGCAATTTAAAGCTGCATTTGCAAGATACTTTTAAGTTCTTCGCTCTTATTATGCACAGAAAATAATAATAGAGGAGATTGATACGACCACACAATTCAAACACTGATCGCGGTTTTAATATATCTCTTTGAAATCGTGTAACAGGGTGCCTATGCCGGATTAATTTCAAGTCTGGTCATAATGCTGTGGATCGGAGTTGGGACCTACATTAACAAACCCAAGAACTGGCAAGCGCCAATCAGCGTGGCCGGATGTAACTGGAATTTGACAACTTTGGCGACACCTGTTACAATGAACGCGACCTTTGAAAATGTTACGTCAACGATGTCAGGCGTTTTTGATAGAGTCACGTCAGCAGTCCCCAGTGTTATGAATAATGCCACCGGTGCTATAGATACAGCTGCAGAATCACATTCGTAAGTAATGTTGTGTTTCAGATATTATTTGTTTGTCAAGTGTAATTTTAAGTAATGGTGTTTGTCAGGTGTGATTTTATTAGGAGAAAACTCTCTCACATGCATACAGGAGAGAGGTGGCATTCTTGAGTAATGATTCACATGCAGTGTTGCATACAGGAGATAGGTGACATTCTAGAGTAATGATCCATATGCAGTGTTGCTTTTTAACCTGTCCAGGTAAGCATTCCACCAGCATGGGAGTCCGTTAATGAGTCACTTGTAGATCCAGTTGGAAAGCTCCGAGTTCAGTGCCAGAAACGGATGTCCTTGAAGCATGAATTCGTATTACCATAGTGTGTTTTCTTGTTTACTCACCATCTATATTTGACTTCGAAAACGAGCATGAAACCTCCATACTTTAAGATCGATTTCTATCATATGACGAACACTCCGAATTTGAAAGAATGCTTCTTTATTGACAAGGGAACTGCGTTGTATCCAATCCTTTTACAAACGTAGGGTTAAAAAATCAACGAAATTATTTTTTAAATTAAAATATTGTTGATTGTAAGGGTTAAGACAATAAAAAATGTTGGTTATATACGGTTATTAGCGACTGGCGCATTCTATAGACGATGGGTATATTTTGTATATCCTTTCATGAATTTGTCATTCAATACTACATCTTTGGAATTTATTAATTATGTTGACTGTGTTTTGCTAGCTTTAAAACACTGTGTAAACTAAATATGTTTTGAGTTAGTGTGAATAAGTCATGCATGCATTTTCGATGCATCAGATAGTTTGTAACTTTATTTTCATCCTATTTCCCCCTTTTTTCAGAGATCCGTTTTATCCATTATACACCTTGTCGTATATGTGGTACAGTTTGACGGCTGTCCTGATCGTTGTGGTGGTAGGCATGGCAGTCAGCTTAATCACAGGTATTATTTATATGTAAGGTTTCTCGTGGTAAACTGTTTAAACATACCGAATAATTCTATCTAATAAACTGACGGACAGTCAATTACATACAGTAACACAGAAAAAGTGAGAACAACAAGCTTTGTAAAATTTAAGAAATAACTTATTTCCATGGAAAAATATTGTACAAATGGAAAAGAACATATAGTTTTAAGAATCAAATCCAATACTAATTCAAGAATAATCCACGAACTAAATGACAAAAGTCCTATTAATGAAATGTTCAAATGGATTCACGTTCGATCCTGTTGGAAAATCCAAGATGGAAGACGATGACCTTTGTTGAAGTATGTTTTGTGTTTATTTATAAGTTCGTTGTAGAATCAGAAGATTTAACACTCCGGTGTTGGAAATCCGAATTAGATTTTGATAAACTGTCTTTGTCCAAGACTTCTGTATGAGCACATCAAATATTTCCAAAAATACGAATTAATCTTTTGAAATCCAACTGAATTTAATGAAAGTTAACATGGATGCAAAACATGGCTACTACAAAAGAAAATGACTTAATGTCGATTGTAAAAGCCCCAAACTAACTATATTTCACTAAGACAAAGATTATATCGTATGCTAATACGCAGTTTTAAAAATAATCCCCAAATTGTGAAATAACAAAGAGGGGGAGTCACGTGATCGTTTATAACAACGTACTCCTAACATGACCCTGACGAGAACCAATCATTTACTTTAAGAATGAAAGTTGTTTGCTTCTTAGTTCACTAATTCTATCTTGACCTTGACAACAACCAATCATGTTAAAATATATATAATAACCAACATGTTTATGTGCGTGCCGCTAACTAACCTTGAATCAATGCCCGGATATAGGTCAAAATTACTTGTTACGAAAGAAAATTCAGGTCAACCGATTTTCTGACAAAGAAAAACATATATCTAGTGAATAAAGTTAAATTATAAATACCATGTAATGAAAAATAAAAATGACACAACCTTATCGCAGATTGCATGACACGTAATAATTAGCATCGATACAAGGGCTAGTCTCGCCATAAATCGCCTGTCTGTGATGGTTTAACATTTCTGGTTTGGGGAATGAATGCCCTTTAATAAGAATAGGATGGGTTGAGCGTCTGACAGAGACGCAATGTGAACTTGTTATCAAGTACCTGGGAAAATGTCAAAGTGGAGATAATCCAGAGACAATTTTGGGCCATTTTAAATAAGTGTCATAATATTAGTTTTTTTTTTCCAAGACAATTATTGATAACAGTTATTATTAAAGGTAAAAAGAGATAATTATTCTAACTTCGATCCAATCTTTGGTGATTGGATAAAATTATTCCTTATTGTTTAGCCTGACGACGGCGAGGGTGTTTCCTTGACGAAATTCAATATTTCCCTCGCCAAATTAGTCAGTCGACATTTCTGCAGGGAGGCAAGAAGCTGAATACAGGAAATAACACGTATATCTCATTATGAATTGGCCATGGGACGTGTGACCGGAAGCTGAGGGACACGGATCCTTTTAAAGTACACAGAGATATAGCTGCATATAAAAAAAGAGTCTCGGAAAGCTCAAAGTTTGTTTCAATCACATACAATATGTTTACTAAAATTCATATTTCAATATTCCTCGATATCGGTAGTTAACAGTTTTGCATTCATTTGTTTTGATTCTTATATAACTAATATTTTATAAGAATTTCCTACAATATTACCTTGATATGAAGTTTAAAAGAATTGTTCGAGTTTACTCGTGTGTATGTACTAGGAATTTCATGCTGAGAATATGTGGATATGAATCTTGTAAGCTCAGAATTGACTTTACTTTGTCTACAAATGGTATGCCAATGAATTGCACGTTAGCAAGACACGATGTGAAGTCTATTAATTTATAACGTGCATAAGATTCATTAGATGAGAGTTCTGTTAACCGAGAAGCAATGGTATTAGGCGCTATAACGCATGCCGACCGACACTTTGTCAAATTCGTGATTTATAGCCTACACGCGGGCGTAATACTATTTACACAGATGTCTAGTTATGTCATGGTTCCATTTAAGAATGCGAATAGCTATAGGGAAATACATTAATCTATTGACAATAAGGTTTAGTGTATCGGTGTTATACTGCGAACTGACCCACATTAACGTTAGTTTATGTTGAATTACGATAAGACAATATCTGACGTAACAAGATTTATCCTTACAAATATTTCGATGTATATTTATCTATCTATTTATAAGGAAAAAAGGTCAACACAGATGTTTGCAAAATTGTTTCCGTGACAAGGTACAAACCATTTGAGATAAGCTTGACAACACAATTTCAATTGACTCGTCGTCACCATACAGTTGCGATACAGAATTTCAGCGACAACCGCTAGCATCATTTGAATCTGTCTCTGGCTTTAGTACGGACAATCGTTTTGAAGAGTGCACCAAAGTCATGTGAACTTGATCCAATTCCAACATCACTGCTGCTTGAGAGCTTAGACCCAATATTGCCTTCACTAATTTATGTTATTAATACCTGTCTCTCATCCGGCGAATTCTCATCAGTTTTCAAAACTGCAACTGTGAAGCCTCTGCTGAAAAAAGACCAACACTCAACCATAACGATTTAAAGAATTACCGCTCAGTGTCTACTCTCCCGTTCATATACAAAAAATTCTAACCCAACATGTATTTCATCATCTGAATTCAGACAGTCTTTTTAGCAATGTACAGTCTGCATATCGTCCTTGCCACAGTACTGAAATTACTCTTCTGAAAGTATTTAATGATAGTATCTCTGCTTTGGATAGCGGTACTCACACTCCTTGATTTGTCTGCAGCATTTCACACAAAATACCATGGTATATTACTTCACCGTCTCCAGCATTGGCATTCACAATACAGCCGTAATGTGATTCAAGTCCTACTTAGTCAACAGGACACAAATTGTATCTACAAACGGAATACAGTCCACCTCTGTTGATCTATGTTGTGGTGTTCCAGTGGGGTCTGTTCTTGGACTAACTATCTTCATTATATACACTCAACCTCTTTCCAGTGGCATTGATCATCATCCGGTGTCTCACCAATTGTACGGTGATGATACCCAAATATACAAATCTAGCCACCGAACTGAAGTTGCTGCTACCATCCAAGCACACCTCCCGGCTGCTCTTTACCCTACACTTGCTATCTATTCAATCCAGAATCAAACACAAAATGTGTTCTCTGTGCTACGTATCACGGACGGAATCCAGTCTAACATACCGATCTGGCCTTACCCAAGTGCAGACACCAGCAAGATACTTACGCTCCTATTTTGACAATCGTATACTCATTATTCCCACTACCATGAAAACGAAGTCATATGGACAACGCTATTTTGCATACCAGGACCCAGCAACGTGGAATGAATTGCTCATTCAAATTAGGCACAAAGACACAGTGATCTCTTTCAAGAGTGCTCTTAAAACTCACATTTTTCGACTGCAAGAACAAACTTAAAGACCTAATAAAGCTTCCTACCTTAAATATTTTCAGCATTTGTTATGTTGCTAATTTCTCGGTGTTGTTGTTGTTTTTGTAGTCATATTATTATACATGTTGTAAAGCGCTTAGAGCTTCTAAAGATTAGGCGTTATACAAAATTCTCGTTATTATTGTTTTTTTTAAAAAAAAGAGCAGACAAACAAGTTACAGCTGATGACTCGAAGAGGATGGAGAAACGGAGAGAAGAGGAAAGGTAATACGGCGAATCGGATCTTTCACAAACATGGAATTTGGAAAAATGAGAAGCAACCAGAATATGCAGGCATGCGATACCAATGAGTTCGATCATTCACTCCATTTCATTATCAAATTTGTTTTCTCGGTATATATGCATTGCTTATAAATTTCGTAATTTTATTTATATGAGTACGTGTATCATTCAAATGTCATGTTCATTTTATCTTGTTATGTAATTGATTAAATTATTATAAATCATTATATATACATATATATATATATATATATATATATATATATATATATATATATATATATATATATATATATATAATCGCTGTTTTTCTATCCATTAATTTCATATCTATTTTTAAATTATATTTCGTATTTGTTTTATTTTATTAATTACTCGATCTAGGCAAAAACACTTCTTATATACAAAAAATGCAAATAAAATTCCACATAACAAACAGTTTTGTTTTTGTTTTTAATTGTTTAACGCCATTTTTCAGCACACGATAGGCTATACATGGCGGCCAGTGTTAATGGTGGGGGAACAACCCGGACAAAAAACCAACGACCCACGAGAATCTGCTGGCAAGCTTTCTTACTTACCCACATTTGCCGAATCTTAGACTCGAACTCACGCAGACAGAGGTGAGATGGCAGTGATCCGTAACGGACAGTGCTTTAGACCACTCGGCCACCCTGACACACACAGAGATGTATGTATGTATGTATGTATGTATGTATGTATGTATGTATGTATGTATGTATGTATGTATGATTGTATGTATGTATGTATGTATGTATGTATGTATGTATGTATGTATGTATGTATGTATGTATGTATGTATGTATGTATGTATGTATGTATGTATGTATGTATGTATGTATGTATACTTGCATGCATGCATGCATGCATGCATGTATGTATGTATACATGTATATATGTCAGGGCTCGAAATTAGCGGTTGTCCGCTAGCCTGAGGCTAGTAGATTAGTAACTGTCATAATGTTATTAGTCCGATGGATTAGTAAGCTTTGATTATCAACAGTCAGCGTTAGTTTACTCAATACCCTAATAAAGACGTGATTTCAGCATATATTCTGTAGAATCAACGCAGTGACCGTTATAAACAGTCATAAAATATTAGCATCAGAAGATGAAGTCAATTTCTGCCTCAGAAATGTGTTACTATTACAGGAAGCCATCTGATTTTGTGCATTTCGCTTAACAGCACCAATCATGGTCCCGTCCTTAACTAACGGAGTTTGGTAATTGATATCTTAATTAATCTGACAGCGAATTAAATGAAAAATAACCTGGTTTAACACTTTATTCACTCGACCACAGTAACAAATTACAAAAGTACAACACCTGGTATCAACTATTCAAAGAATTTAGTTTGCATGCTTGTTTCTTCTTTTTTTTTTTTTTTTGCTTGCTAGCCAAACGCGCGCCAACAGTCACAAACTGGGAACTGCGTAATTTACGTTTGCATCGAAATAATTTTAAGAATTATATGAATTTATTATGATCACATTACTGACACATTATTTGTATGTATGTATGTATGTATGTATGTATGTATGTATGTATGTATGTATGTATGTATGTATGTATGTATGTTAGTATGTATGTATTGTATGTATGTATGTATGTATGTATGTATGTATGTATGTATGTATGTATGTATGTATGTATGTATGTTAGTATGTATGTATTGTATGTATGTATGTATGTATGTATGTATGTATGTATGTATGTATGTATGTATGTATGTATGTATGTATGTATGTATGTATGTATGTATGTTCAAGTGCTACCTAGAGATTGATCACGCAAGGCTAACCATATTACACGGTTTGTTGTGTGCAGTCGTTTGCCGGAGCTTTCAGAACGACTATGAAACCCCCATTATCGAACTCTTAATTTGTACTGCAACAAATGCTTACATAGAGCAAACAAGGTATCATGCCTATTGTGACCTACATTCAGTTACAAAGAAGTAAACATAACTCCAATATCGCCTTCTTACTACTCAGATTCGTGAGTTGTATCCCTTCGAACTCGTGTTGTATGCATCTCCATCGAACAATGAGAAATGTTTGCTTCATGCAATTACACGTACATCGAGAACCTTCTTAGCTTACGCGAAGGCAGCTGTTTATGGGTCCCGTGTAGTTAAAATGAATAATAATAATAATAATAATAATAATAATAATAATAATAATAATAATAATAATAACAACAACAACAACAATAATAATAATAATAATAATAATAATAATAAATTTTATTCAGTAATTTAGGTAACCGGCTCATATTACAAATACAAGGATATATAAAGTACGCCATGGTGAAAAGAAGTTAAATATGGTGTGCTTCAGTATACATACATACTTTTTTATAATTGGTTAATCATATTATAAAGATGTTATTACATCTAAGAATAGTATTCACTATTCGTACGAGTTATCAAACAAAAGCCGAAAAGCCGAATTGATATAGAAAGAGATTTCTTATAATTAATGTATTAGGGATACAAATGTTTCTGCAGACGGATAGAGCTAATAAACTTCATTAATACCGCCTAGTGAAACTGGTCACCACGACCTGCTTGTAACACGTCATTTTTAAAAACTAGCGACTGTTGAAGACATTTGTGTTCATATGATTTTAGATACAATTAATTAGCCTTATGATTTAATTCAGGCGATTTTAATTTTGATTATTTTAGTTTTAATTTACTTTTCATGTACATTTGTCATTTGTTTATCTCTGCTTCTTTTGTTTTTCCTTTAAACCATTAGTCTTCATTTCATATGTTTAGCCTATTCAGCTCTTTGATGCTACTTTCATCGAGTCGTAGCAAAAGGTCGTACAGGTTTTCATACTTTTTATGTTTAATTTCTTTTTAATATATCTTAATCTCATGATAAGATGACTTTATAGAAAGCATACACTACCTAGAGCTAGTAGGCCGTGTCATAGTGTCATCTTCTTATTTCCTTCATAGGGTGTGGCTTTAATAACTTTTAATCCGGTCTGCACCAGGAGGAAGTTGTTCGTGCCATTTTTGAATGTAGCTACCTAACTTCACCAACATGTGTTAGTTCTTGCCATTTTTTGGTTGTTTTTACGACATTAATTAAAATTATTTTACGTCTGTTTTGGGGAAATTTCTTTTGGTATTTTTCTTTTCTCTGTGACACTAATTAATTTTTTATATATACATATTTGCATTATTCTATATTAAAGGTCGACAAGATCCCAAAACAGTTGATGCAAGACTGATCTGCCCTATTTTCGATGCCTTGTTTCCATATCTCCCTGAGAAAATTTTGAAACCTCTTCGGTTTGGGGTCAACCATAAATCGGTATGGATGGTTGTTTGTGATTACAATCATAATAACATAATTGATTTTATTAATTATTATCATTGATTAATTAATTGTTTTCTTTAAATATTGCTTTTCCTTATATGCCATTCTATTTATCCATACAAATTAAAATATGCATTTGTCGTTCTAATTATCTTTCGTTTGTTTGTTTGATAAGGACATTTAAAGTAGCTTTAACAATTTTTCAGTCATATCGCTACGATGTATGCAGTGAGGCAGTTTATAGTGATGTCTAGCACTGCAGTATCTTTCGTAATAATTTTTGTTAATTTTTTTGAGGTGGAATTTTAATCAACTATGGGCTATCTTTTGTTCCTGAAATAGGACCTAACTGAATTTCCCAAGGAAACATTAAGGCAGCCGAGTTGGGCCTACCTGGGCGGGTATCAAATCCGCGACCCTTGAATTATGAGTCCAGCGCTCTACCAACTAAGCTAAAGCGACTCCATATTCGTAAAGAAAAGTAGATATGTGAGTTCCAAGGGAGATAATCACGTTCTAAAGTTACGTGATCGGTCATTGCATGTGATGAGTACAACTCGAAATGTCAGTCTTGTCTACATCCTCGAAGAAAAAGTTACCCGAAATGTTCTTGGCCCATTTCTGGAACTGTCTACTGACGCTATGCTGGGGCATACGTCAAAGGTGAAATGTAGAATTCAATACAAGAGTAACTGTATGGTGAACACTAAAGAAAATCCAGCGTTTTCCACAAAAATAATTAATTCTGATTTGGGCTAAGTAAATTAAGACTTAGTCAAAACGAATGAATTAAGTTACGTTAATATTTCCTCTTTACATCAGTTTTATGTAAATTAACATATTGACCTTCATCAAAATTACTTTTTGATGCCACCACATTTTTTAAAATTATTTTTATTTATTTACCTTTTAACGATAAAATTGTCATGTACCACGCTTCTTCCAACGTGCAATCAGAAAAACGAATATATTTAAGAAAGTAAGAAAATACACTTATTTACATATACAAAAAATACATATCAGTAGCGTCATTAGGGTCAGTGACACCCAGTGCAGTAACTCATTGTGTCACCCTATGGTCCCCCTTCCTGCAAACAAATTCAAAAATGGTATAGACATTCATGTGCGGTTACTCATGGTGTCATGCCATGGACCTCCATCAATAATTTGTATTTTGTTTTTAGAGAGTCATTTTGGTGTCACCCCTTCTGTCGGTGTCACCCGGTGCTTTCCGCACCAGACCCCTAGTGACCCCACTGACACATATTTTGTCTTTTTGCAGACGTATGATATTTCAGAGGCAAAGACGGAAGAACTACCTACCGCCAGGAAAAGGAAATCGGAAAAATTCTTCATAGCGCGGGTCGATACGTTTGACCTTGAGCTGCAAGTGAACGGCAAGCTTCTCTCTGACGAGACGGAAGAGACGAATGAAAAGGAATAATAATACAAGAAACTTTTGACGAGAACATTTTTGATGAAGTCTGTCGTACATGATTTTATTTGTTGATATAACTGTTTGGTTCCTTGACGTCCAGTTCATTTGTTTTTGTAGTTATTATAAAGACGCATTTTAGTATTTTGTGGTCGAAAAATGAAATAAAAGTGTTTTATTATTATGCTTTTAAAAAAGTGTATTCTTGACCATCAAAAAGGAGCGCAATTGAAGGACCGCATTGTGCATCTTTCAAAATACTCAGTGTGCTTAATTGTACATCTAGAATACTTATCAAATTCATGATCTCCTGGTTTCCAACTCAGTTCAACTTTCTTGACGTTGAGGTTATTGTCAGACGTATATACGAAGCACATGTAAAAATATATTTAATAGTTTCATGATTGTAAAAGTACATGGATTGCATACATTTCAGTCTTGTCAATAAATAATTAAGAAGACATACTAATTCATGATAATTAAGTCTCAAAAGTTTATTGCTGAGAACAATCTGATTAAAATCGGATCTTCACTGTTCTAACTGAAGATCTGAGTGACCGCTCAGGGGTCATGTTCTAATGACCATTGAATTAGCCAATGGAAACGAAGTTTTCAGAAATTTGTAAATCAATCAAACCATTCGGCACACACAATCGGACTTAGAACACAATTCATTTTACTATATATTCTGTACATTTGTTTCAATACTGAACTTTCCACTGCGTGACAATCAGTCCAAATCATATGTTAATCTAAAATACTCTCAAAGATGACTTTACGGTGAAGTTTTTGTCAAAGGTTAACCGGCATTTTTTGTTTGTTGAAAGGCTGGACTGCAAACAAACCAGCATGCAATGGAACACATATTTCACTTCCGGATTATCACCAAGACCGTATTACTCACTCTATACTGTCGCCTAAACACAACAGAGAAATCAACACCATTAGCTCCTATTCTACAGAATAAACAATTAGCTTTAAATCCATACCAAATATGCCTAAATCTAACTCTTGTATCACAACGAAAAGTAGACAGGAAAAAATGTTCTAAAAGTAGACAAGGACTACATTCTGAATCGGAGTTACTACTTGGGACTTGTTTCCATTTATCTTCTTTAGCCATGCTCATAAGTCTCCCAAACTCGAGGTTATTAGACTTCATCTGATTGGCCGATACAGTTAGCGATTATAGCAATTATAAAGACTACTAGAACATGACCACTAAGCGGTCGCTGTCAAATCTTTAAATAAGACAGCAGAGATCTGATTTGGATCAGATTACTGCTGAGAACTAAGTTTATGTATTGTTACTTGTATAACTCTGCTACTGCTTGTTAATAATATGTCGCTATCACTTTGAAACTGCTCATAAAATGTAATTTCAAAATGCTGTTGAAAAACATATACCGAATTCGATATATACTTAAACAGAAGCATTTAATTATTTCATGAAATTCATCATCATTTGAATCAGAGTCTTTCTGTTACATCTTGATCACGTCATCTTTCTTCTATAGGCTATTTTCTTTATTTGCATGGCAAATTTTAACATAATCTTCAATAATTCAGTGGGTTTTTATAGAAGAGTTGGCTATTTCAGAGTGCTACATTTGCAAAAATGGATCTGTTATCATAGTTGCTTTCATCAATAAATGTTTCATAGCTGTCAAATCTTTGATAAATCCAGATATTAATAAAACACATATGACACATATTTTCAATACGCTTTAACCATTTTGCTATTTAATCTTCAATATTCATGCAGATAAGAGATTACTAATTATCCTTGATAACTTGGTTTCTCCTGATGAATTAAAACTAGCAAAACATAAAAAGGAAACATTGCCTGTCTAGCTTGTCAAACAAGACGTTTAAATGAATATATAGTGAAGCTTTTCGTTTCAGGAGTAAAAAATAAATCCATGATATTTATTTTATATTAATTTACAAATTGATGTGGAATTTGTTTTGTATAATCCAATCACCATAATTTCAGTAATTTTAGTTTTCTTATATATATATATATATATATATATATATATATATATGTATATATATATATATATATATATATATATATACATATATATATGTATATATATATATACTATTTCATTATAAGTAAAAGAAAGCTTCGATAGACTGTCATCCCGTAACACACCATTTTAATAATTAAAATCCATAAAATTGCACCATATCTTGGATTATTATTATTATTATTATTATTATTATTATTATTATTATTATTATTATTATTATTATAAAATTGTATAATTGTACTATTAATATTGAAAACTACACGATCTATTTTTGAAATTCTACCAATGCTACAAATGCTGCAAGATGTGCATTACAAGCTATGTGATATTTAGTTAGGTATTATAATACAATAATAGTAGTTGGTACCGAATAAGATTATTTATCGCAAGTTCGGGAATCCGAGAATATGTTAAAATTATCGGTACACTATCAGTCTTGTGTTTATTATAGAGGTTAAACTTTACGCAAAGAAGAAATCAGTGGTATTTGCTAATAATGCTAGGGATTTGCTGGGATTCCTCTTTTTAATTATCGGTTCGATAATTTCGACAGTCAGGGGATCGGTAATGATGCCTGTGTTTAATGCTGCATTAAAACGAGAAATAGAGAAGAAAATAAAGGCAATAAACGATGCAATTAACAATGGCAGAATTCGTCCCATGACTCATCTAGAAGATTCTAGGGTAACCTTTAAACTCCATTTGTATATGGTATTAGTTTAAACCCTAAAATGAAGAAATGAAGCTTAATGAATCAAATTGAGGGGGAAAGAATAATACTAAAATATCGGTACAGTATTTACGCCTAGTATCTGGGTGGAATAGGGAGAGAGTGCAATTGCAATTGCCCTCGCGTCCAATGTGAAGAGGGCCAAGTTGAAAGCTTACTGGGGTGGGGCAACTGGGAGTTTCATAGTATTTGACCTTCAAATTAATGTAGCGGGGGCAATTTTTCACAAAACTTTCCATGAATAAATTAAATGGTCAAATATTTGCATTTTGTTTCTTTGTTTCATCTTAATATTTTTTGTAAATGGACAGTTAGGTTAACGTAAAGTAATTACATATGAAAATATTACAAAAAGAAAACACAAGTATGAGACACAACGGTAAGGTTTTGACTTTAAAGTCGTCGTTTAGTGTTCAATACAAACATATGTACTATCTCACCTGTCTATGAAAGTGACACAATTTAATTTTAAAAGTTTGTGTCCTTTATTTAGATTTTAAAATTTACTTCTTAACTTACAAACATTGCTTTTTCAATCTGATATTTAAATGCGGGTGGCTTTTAAACAAAGGTGATCATTCCTTGGCATCCGTCCGTCTACGTGAGACGATGGCGTAGCTCCAGAGTCATCTGTTCCTTTTTTCTGGCTCTTTTTTTAGCATGCTTTCCATTCCTGTCATCCTCAGCTTTGCTAATTCCCTGCCTGACAGCTAGGCGCCAGGTGGAAAACGACCCAGTTGTTGACATCGATGTTGGCTGTCTTCATGTCCCTCTTGCAAACATCTTTGTTGCGCAGGCTTGGACGTTCAGTCGGTCGGGCACCTTCTGCTAGTTCCCCATATAACAGGTCCTTAGGAATGCGGCCTGGGTCCATTCTATTGAAATGGCCGAGCCAGCGAAGGCGCCGCTCGCTGAGAATGGTGAACATGCTGTTGATGTTGGCGCGTTCTAGAACCTCTTTGTTGGGTACTTTGTCCTGCCACTTGATGTGCATAATGCGCCGCAGACATCTCAGGTGGAAGCTGTTGAGTTTTCTCTCGTGTCTTGCATAGGTGGTCCATGTTTCGCTGCTGTAGAGGAGTGAGCTGAGCACGTATGCATGGTAGACACGCAGTTTGGTCTTCTCGGTGAGGTTGGGGTTGTTCCATATCCTCTGGTTAAGTCTGGCCATCACTGCAGCTGCCTTGGCAATCATGTCGTTCACCTCATAATCAATTGAGTGTGAGCTGGAGATGTTGAACCCGAGGTATGTGAAGTTCTCGACATCTTCCAAGTTGTGTCCATCGATGGTGACAGAGGGAGGGGAGTATGCATCTTGCGCCATGACGTTTGTTTTCGTCAAGCTGATGGTCAGTCCAAATTCCTTGCAAGCGTTAGAGAGGCGGCATACCATACATGCAGTCCATCTCCCGTGTGGGATGTCAAGGATGCATCATCGGCGAAAAGCAATTCACGAATGAGTACCTTTGTGACATTAGTCTTAGCACAGAGACGGGCAATGTTGAACAACTTTCCGTCAGCCCTGGTATGGATGTACACTCCATCGCTGCAGCCCTTAAAGGCGTACCGCAGAAGCACGGGGAAGAATAAGACGAAGAGCGTCGGCGCAAGTACACAGCTTTGTTTAACTCCGCTGAATACTGGTAAGGCCTCCGATGTTGCGCCATTGAAGCACACTGTGCTGTACATATTCTCGTGGAACGACATGAGGACAGCAATTAGACGTGGGGGCAGCCAATCTTTTGCAAGAGTCTGAAGAGTCCACTCCGACTGACCAAGTCAAATGCCTTCGTCAGGTCTATGAAGGAAATGTAGAGGGGCATCTGCTGCTCATGACACTTATCCTGCATCTGACGTAGTTAGAAGATCATGTCTACAGTTGACCTGCCGGCTCGAAATCCACACTGGGACTCTGGGTAGACGCGGCAGGCTAGGATCTGCAAGCGAGCCAAGGCAACACGGGCGAAAACCTTTCCGAAAACGCTGGGGAGGGAGATGCCCCGGTAGTTGTTGCAGTCGCTACGGTCTCCCTTGTTCTTGTACAAAGTGACGATGTTGGCGTCACGCATGTCCTGTGGGATGTATCCCTGTTCCCAGCAGAGGCAGAGGAGTATGTGTAGCGGCTGGAGCAGCGCTGGTTTCCTACTCTTGATGACTTAAGGAGGAATGCCGTTGCATCCAGGAGCCTTCCCACAGGCAAGGCAGTCTGTGGCCTTTCCGAGCTCTTCCATGGTGGGCTGTGTCTAGCTCCTCCATGACATGCAGGTCTGGAACAGCAAAACCCAGGTATGTCATTACATTAAAGAGAGATAACTCTGCTGGAACTAGACAGGGCATTGATGGTACTCGATGAATGCCATGCGGATGATACTGGTGATGATGTGCCTGAACCTTCCGATGATGTTTATGAGAACAACAAGGCAATGAAAGCGATTTTTAACTAGGTCATTTTTAGCATACATGGGAAGATCGAACCCGATGTGGCTGTAGCCTCCTACACGTATTTAGAAAATGTTCATCCATATGAAATATAGCAAACGTTGTTAAGAAAGACAGTGTTCTTCCACGACGACATTTTGTCAATGTTTCAATGGCATTTCAGGTACCTTTGGATATGATAAACGATCGATAAAGATATCGAATAAAGTACTGGAGTTCGTTGTTTGACAGAGAAAGAGATTTGATATTTCCAAGGATAAAAGACTTTGAAAATGTCAGTCATAACATAGAATAAATAGCCCTGGGTTATTATTACCTCTACATATATCATCATAAAGTACCTTATTCCGCGTTTCAGGTGTTACACGTCCATAGACTCACATCATTATCTAGACCATGTTGAACTGACGGTGACTCCTGACATGCTACCATATCTCGTGAAATTAAATAATCTGTTAAAATCAGCGTGGATTTGTCCGTGAACGATTAAAAGTAATTCATGAAAATACACAGTTACCACCGGCATGGATCTAGAAAAGGGCACTAGCTCCTCGACGTCAGTTACACTCTTGACATGTCAGTATGACATTTTCACATGTATGGCCCAAACTACTGTAGATTAGGTCCACGGTAAATTGTCGTTGGTCATTAGGGAAATACTATACTATATTGCGAGTCATAAATGCATATCATTCCACGTCTTCAACGACAATCGAATATTACGTATATGTATTGCTGAACGATTATGAGCTTATCCTAGGAGACGGTGTTACCTGCGCACGATTTGGATATCTGGTCTAAGAATATATTAAGCTATAAAGCTTTCTAACTTTCATAGGGAGGCGGTAACTAATAAACTTACTTACAATGGAAACTAGAACGCAGCTCAGAGCATTGATCTCAAGGACAGTCGCAAAGGGGACGGCAATACTAATGTCCATCAGAAACACGGATATCAGTGTGATATTAACGCCATCCACTAGATTTCCTGCATGAGGGAACAATTTGTAAAGACCACGCCATTGATCTGCCAATGCGCTTAGGAGGTCTCCACGTCTGTTTGTTGTTTTATTTTGTCATCGAAAATTATGTCTTTCAGTTTTGGGATAAAGCAGCATTACCATTCCTCTGTGCGGAGCGTGATATGACGTTTTGTTGGTCTGGAGAGATGCGGAGAAGGGATAGCTATCATGCGGGAACGCATTTCTAACCTGTCGTGGCAGCATGCTGAATAGACGGCGATGTGGTAAATGAAAATGCCAATTTCCTGCCAGCAGGATCATCAAGAATCATCACAGCCAGCATACGTTTTACACCCTGTCTGTTTTATTTCTTTAGCGATTCGACTTACACGGGGCATTACATATCCTGTTTCGTAAAAGGTAGTTGTCATTGGTTTTGTCGTACTTTCGGAATTGTTGCGTTTTAGTAAGGTGCGAAATTTCGTAGATTTTTAATAGTTGGTATCTGCGACCGAGAGCATGAAACAATTTGACACTCATCAAACTTGCAGTGAAAGCGCGTTCTTGCTCACTGTGGCGACAAGCTTGTTCGTGATTGCGCAATTCAAAACACGTATCGCATAATGCGTAGATTAGTTTTATTTGTCAATGTTGTGATCAAACAGGATGGTACAAGTTTGACGGTGAAAACACTTTGCATTGGATCATACGTTCGTATTGATTAATGTGTTGTACGTTATTCTGTTTTGTCAACATTTCAGGGAGACCGGTAGGGATTGGATCACATTTACACACCGGGGATGCTTGGCAGGATTACCAATTAAGCACACTTTGCACGTACTTAGAGTACCATTCCAACAGGGCACCAGAAAAAATTAACTGTTGATGATAACCCTGAATGAATTATATATGACAATTTCGGTCTGCATGAACGTGTATTTTGATTATACGTTTCAAGCTTTTAATAGCTTTTGTTAGTTTCACATTTTGTAGGAGGGGGAGGGAACCATACTATTGTCAGTGCTTAGGGCCCTTTAAGATTTGCATCCGGCACTGCGAGGATACAAGGATCACGTATCGACGTATTTTACTTGCGCTCTTTAAGATTCGTCCATGTCATACAGTAAACGTGTCCCATTGGTTCGTCCTCCAAACAGTCGCGTGGATTTAAACGCTGATATGCTCCAAATACTACTTTTGGGTGATGTGTGTACATTTTGAATCGGTTCTGAAACATCATTCATTTTCATTTCACATATGTTCTGTTACTTGGTATCCCTAACTTTTTACAGTCAGGTGTCATTGGTATGTTGGACTTTTCGGGTTTTGATGAAGGAAATAAATTAGGCATTTGTGAAATAAACATTTCTCAAACTTGTACATGATCTGTGAGATTTTCTATACACCAAACATTCAAAGAAATGTTGCCTATTTTCTTTTCTCCACCATTTTTGTCATATTGTATCCATTTCTCGTCACTAAGCAACACAAGTAATGGAAATAGCGTAAAGCTGACATAGAGTTAGGACTGAGCGGATGATGGCTACTTTATTTTGAGACTTGAATTTTTCCATCGACTAATCCACACGTTTTGGCTATGGTAGACGTTTTATTCAATGTTTCAATTATTCAGACACCCCGAGAGTAGCAGACAACAAAATCAATGTTAAATTACGTATACATTTTTTGGATGAAATGAATCTAAATGTGTTATCCATTATAATCTGGATTGAATGTCGCGCGCTGTGATGTCACAATGAAAGCTACAGATAATTTTCGTCTGAAATTTTCTTGGTGACAGTTTAGGTGCAAAGCATTCACTAATCAGGATTGAATAGATTTTGGTTAAGGAAAATTAGTGTTAAATGTTAAAAGAACATTTTATATTTAATCTAAAATCAGTAAAGGTACATACGTGACCCATATGACTTAGTGAGGACAAAAAATTTAATCGATTTTAATCTATTAATTAAATTGTGTAATTAAGTTCTGAATTCTTTTCAACCGAGAATCGATTGTATCAGCATTAGGAACGTATATCCACTGACATAGTCCAGCTGGTGATTTTTAGCCACATCGGGGTGTAATGGTTTATCTGAGAGGTCTAGTTATCGCATTGTTCTCGGCTAAGAACGCGAATAGACGCTAACAAAACATTAAATTATGATGGTAGGGTGTGTGTGTCAGTGTCTGCTTTTGAAATGTCCATATTAGCTTATTTCTGTTTTACTGCGTTAAGACAATATCTGATATAAAAAGAGTGGGGATATTGTTTGATCACAGAAGAAATAAAACTGACACGTATTTATATTGGGTATTTTATCTGAAGGGAACAAAAAAATACTTGTACGGCACAGTGGAAAAAAGCAATGTATACAACCAAGACGATTGATGACGCGAATGAGGCTAGATGAAAGAGCGAGAGAAGGAAAAGAGATGCGTTAACGCCGCCAAGAGTGATGTAGAAGACAGGAAGCGGTCGGAAGATGCTGACTTGCCAGCAGTTTGAGTTCAGCCAGTCACTCGTTTACATTTAAAAAAAAATGTATCGGCCTAACACAATGGCTAATTGAAATTCGCATAAATTATGCAACTCTTTTATTCAGAGAAAGTGTATAATTCAAATGTCAGTATCATTTTGTTTATGTAAATGATTGGTGTTTTTTTAATGGTAATCCCGCAGTTATAATGTTTAGGGGAAAAAGAGAGAGGTTTAAACGAAATATGCCCTGAAGATATATCCAGTTAATTGTCCTTAGTTCTCATGTTGAATGTTCACCTTATATGCATTAATTTAGATAAATTCGCTTGTAAATGTATGTTATTTCTGTACGTTCTGTTTTTACTGCATTCTCTGTACTATTGATTGTACTCTTTGTAATATGCGGGGAAAATAAAGCTATAAATCAATCAGCAAGTCTCTAGTCTAGTTCCCTTTTTCTAACTCAACCTACAACCTCTACAACCTCTACAGTTGGTCTTATAAGATTTCTTGCTCACCCTACGATCTCACAAGCTCTCCAATGATCTATCCAGCTCGCCTTCTCCAACTCACTCTACGATCTCACAAGCTCTCCAATGATCTATCCAGCTCGCCTTCTCCAACCCACTCTACGATCTCACAAGCTCTCCAATGATCTATCCAGCTCGCCTTCTCCAACCCACTCTACGATCTCACAAGCTCTCCAATGATCTATCCAGCTCGCCTTCTCCAACCCACTCTACGATATCTACAGGCATCGCTGTACCGATTGTTTTTCTATAATCCTCAATATTGATGTTTCTGAAATAAATATAATCTCCATCCTACCTCAGCATGAATGTCACACACTGTAATAGAGAACAATGTTAGATTGCCAATTTGAC
The DNA here is from genome assembly GCA_030141615.1 of Unio pictorum. Lineage (NCBI taxonomy): Eukaryota > Metazoa > Mollusca > Bivalvia > Unionida > Unionidae > Unio > Unio pictorum. The sequence goes on from JARLTB010000021.1 coordinate 4,055,804, forward strand.
AAGGACATAGTAAGGTACGCCATTTGTTACGTATATTTGATTCAAGTCATTTATTTTTATTTGAATTGTTTGTTTGTCAGATTCAAATTTGATATTTTAAGTTTAAGATTCATTCATTGGGAGATATTTTTTTAGAAAGTGGGATAACCTGTACTCTACGAATAAACACCAGGTGTTGACCTCATTTCTGACCTGGCTTCAGAGTTGTAAACAAGCTTTTAAAAATGATTGGTTGATTCCAAGTACATTATGGAGCTTTGTTATAAACATCTTTATTTTTTTAGTAGGGTCATACGATGTGCACAAAATCATGTTTACGTAAAAACAGGTATATAAATGATGTTTTAGAGCGAACTATTTAGTAGAAGTTGGGCTGTTAGAATATTAAGTTATATTGTTTTGAGTTATTTTAAATTACCTTGTACTGGAAATTATTTCAATTCGTTTGGATCAAGAGGATTTATTTTGTTATTTATCTGGAAAATAAGTGTGCTCATTGAATTTCATAAGACCAGAACTGACTTCATTACGTGACATCGTCTTCCATCTTGGATGCTTCACTAAGATTCGAACTGGGAATTATTTGGACATTTTATTACCAGGACTTTTGCAATTTCACTAGTGGATTATATTTTGAATTATTTTTGGATTAATTTTGGAATTGATTCTTAAAACCGTAAGTTATTTTTTTTTCCTTTCTGGAAAATATTTGTGCTCAATAAATTGTTTATTAAGTTTTTACAAGCTTGTTATTTTCACTCTTTCTATGTTACTGTTTATTCGAGCCTAAGCACGTAACACATTGAATTTAAGAGAAATAACTCTGCTGGAACTAGACAGTGGTAAGAGTTATCTAGTCACAACAGGTATTTCTGTCATGTGTACCACATTTAAACAAAAAATGCAAAATATGAGCTCGATAGGAATTAACATAATCTCACATGTTGCTAAGAGGCTTAACTTTTTAAAGCCTAACAGAAAGTACAACTTTTACTTAATGCACCAATCACAGCTAGTTTTGTTGTTTATTTCTGAATACAATGTTCCATTTATCTATGGTTTGTACAATTTGTCCCTTTATACATCCATCTGATCCATTTTAAACAATATGGCGTTCCGTAGAACCCCACATTTAAAGATTTTGTGGTTTATACAAATGTGGGCTGGGAGTCTGGTTACTGACGAGGTCAGCTAGTGGCGATCGTTTATTAATCGCATCGTGTACAAACAGAAAATCATCGTTGTAGGAAAATTTAATGTACATAGTTGTTGTTGTTTTTTTTATTGTTGCAGTTTTTTATGGGGGAGTTTGAAGTTATTTTTAGCCCTTTTAATTACGAGTTTTGTTGCTTTTAGGGAACAACACGCTTTTTAGGTAACTAAGGAAGTAAAGATTAATAATACATTCTGGAATTTTGTTTTCACTTAAATATCAATTTAATATCACATATTCTGGGCAATCACTTATTACATTTTAAATTTGTTAGGGTAAAAAAAAAGTCAGTGTCAATGTTTGTTATGTTTGCACGTTATTTGTCCATGTTCCACGTAACCAAGAACATGACACACATTAAAGACATCATCCTCAATTTCCCATTTGCAAAATGCACAGACTATCTGACTTCTTTCTATCTTAAATCAGCAAACCTTTTTAAGCGTTCTTTGCTTAATTCATCAACGCCCTTCATATTTTCCAGGGGCCCCAGGTGGTCGAGTGGTCAAAGACACTAGCCTTTACTGGTCACTGACATCTCACCTTTGTCTGCGTGGATTCGAGTCTCGGGCTCGGCCAACGTAGGTGCATGAAAAAGCTTACATGTAGCTTCACGTGAATTGGTGGCTCTTCCCCGGGTTCTTCCTCCACTAAAACCTGCTGTCATGTACAGCCTAATCACAGGGTTGCACAACTCCCGGCCCGGAGGTGATTTGGCATGCAAATACCCACAATAAAACGCGCGCACACATTGCGCCGCCGTATTGATTCCCTAACATCCCATTCTCAACATCAGTCATTGCGTATATTCAAAATAAAAATCTGATTTAAATGTCGATAAGGATATTTACTTTATCAAAATGATACATAGATTATACATGAAATTAAGTGCCCTCTTAAAACGAAATACAAAATAAACTTGGAAGTTAGCTTGCTTATATTAAAAGACGGAATAATGTGGTTGAACCGCAATCATGACATATTGCTATGAAACAAAATCAGTTCCTTTTTTGACAAACCGACAATATTGCGAAATACAAAGGAATATTTTGTATGATGTCCCTAAGATTGGCATCATGAAAGAGCATTTCAGGACATTGATCATCAGGATACAGTATTACTGAATTAAATATTACATAGCTCATGTATTAAGCCAGAACTGTTATGTACAAATACTTTTCGTGAAACAAGTACTAATGACAGCTAATGACTGCTGACAAATCAATTTAATTAGTACGGTAAAACGTTGTCTTTGTAGTGGAGAAGATTGACGGAGCAAGATAATAAATGAAAGCAAGAGCTGTTCAAAGACGTTTCATCTTCCGTGTATTGAAAAGAAACGTGTGCCTAGTCATGTTCCATTATTTGTCAAATGTCAAAACCGAGTAATCTTGAATTGCTTTTAGAAATATGAAATTATATATTAACAATTGGCTCTTTTAACTTGATTAATTTCAGCCCATGTAAAGTGAAAATTAGTATTATTGTCAACTTCTCCGTGTATCCATTTACTTATGCGTAATGTTATTGATGAGCATAATTGTTTATGAAAGAATAACAAAGATGGTTGAAAATACATAGTTTTATTGCAGATGAAAAGGAAGATAACTATCAACCGCTCAAAGAGATACCGATTTCTTTCAATTTTATTGATAAAAACTCAAAAATCCTCTTTTTATTCTCAAATGGCATCTGTATTGCTCTACAAGACTGACACTTGATAAATAAATAATTACATAAATAATTTTTAAAAAAAAAAAACATAAATAAATAAATAAAAAAAATAAATAGATGAAGCCTATTTAGAAGCCTGGTTCATTATCGAAATTTCATCAACTCTATAAATAAGGTATAAATTAAAATGTAGGAAAACATACAAATAAACAATGTACATAAGCATACATTCAATTATTAATGAATTATATTCATGTTCATTTTATTATGTAAAGCTTACAACGTATAACATTCAATCAGCAAATACAATTTTAGGAAACCATCTGGTGAAAATGATTTTTGAATATAAGCACGAGTGATGGCTCATTCTACACTTATGGCCAATTTCAAGAGTACGTCTAAGTAGTCCAAAATTATTCAATTTGAACAAGTCCAGGCACGTTTTCAGTTTACATTAAGACATCAGTCTGAATAATCTTCACGCATACTCAGTTCACAATGGCGTATGATAACTTTTTTCACTTCATGCGCGACAGTATAACTTAGTTACATTGGTACATTTATGGTGTAGGTGGACAGCACATAATGATTTTGTTGTAAAGTTCGAAATTTCCTTCCAGAGCAGAGCATTAGTTGTATATCGTAAATAAACAATCTCTCTATACCAGAGAGAGAGAGAGAGAGAGAGAGAGAGAGAGAGAGAGAGAGAGAGAGAGAGAGAGAGAGAGAGAGAGAGAGAGAGAGAGAGAGAGAGAGGGTGTTCTTTATTCAAACTGCACCCAGACTCAGACCAGAATCACACTGATGTCCTATTTTCCACATTTTAATATGTTGTGTTTTATGGTGAGATACAAGTTAGCCCAGCTCTCTGACAATAACTGAAGAATATGCAAAACAAAATATGTAGTGTATGATATCTCAGACAGATTGTAATATGGTTACAAAATGTGTAGTGTATGATATCTTAGACAGTTTGTAATTTGGTCACAAAATGTGTAGTGTATAATAATATCTCTGACAGATTGTAATATGGTTATAAAATGTGTAGTGTATGATATCTCAGACAGATTGTAATTTGGTTATAAAATGTGTAGTGTATGATAATATCTCTGACAGATTGTAATATGGTTACAAAATGTGTAGTGTATGATAATATCTCTGACAGATTGTAATATGGTTACAAAATGTGTAGTGTATGATATCTCAGACAGATTGTAATTTGGTTACAAAATGTGTAGTGTATGATAATATCTCTGACAGATTGTAATATGGTTACAAAATGTGTAGTGTATGATAATATCTCTGACAGATTGTAATATGGTTACAAAATGTGTAGTGTATGATATCTCAGACAGATTGTAATTTGGTTACAAAATGTGTAGTGTATGATAATATCTCTGACAGATTGTAATATGGTTACAAAATGTGTAGTGTATGATAATATCTCTGACAGATTGTAATATGGTTACAAAATGTGTAGTGTATGATATCTCAGACAGATTGTAATTTGGTTACAAAATGTGTAGTGTATGATAATATCTCTGACAGATTGTAATATGGTTACAAAATGTGTAGTGTATGATAATATCTCTGACAGATTGTAATATGGTTACAAAATGTGTAGTGTATGATATCTCAGACAGATTGTAATTTGGTTACAAAATGTGTAGTGTATGATAATATCTCTGACAGATTGTAATATGGTTACAAAATGTGTAGTGTATGATAATATCTCTGACATATTGTAATTTGGTTACAAAATGTGTAGTGTATGATAATATCTCTGACAGATTGTAGTATGGTTACAAAATGTGTAGTGTATGATATCTCAGACAGATTGTAATTTGGTTACAAAATGTGTAGTGTATGATATCTTAGACAGTTTATAATTTGGTTACAAAATGTGTATAATAATATCTCTGACATATTGTAATTTGGTTACTAAAAATGTGTAGTGTATGATATCTCAGACAGATTGTAATTTGGTTACAAAATGTGTAGTGTATGATATTTCAGACAGTTTGTAATTTGGTTACAAAATGTGTAGTGCATGATATTTCAGACAGTTTGTAATTTGGTTACAAAATGTGTAGTGTATAATATCTCTGATAGTTTGTAATTTGGTTACAAAGTGTGTAGTGTATGGTATTATCTCTGACCAATTGTAATTTGGCTTCAAAAAGTTTAGTGTATTATAATATCTCTGGCCGATTGTAATTTGGTTTCAAAACTTTTAGTGTATGATAATATCTCTTTCAGATCATAATTTAGTTACTAAAAGTGTCGTGTATGATAATCTCTGACATTATAATTTGGTAAGAAAAGAGTCGTGTATGATAATCTCTGACATCATAATTTAGTAACTAAAAGTGTCGTATATGATAATCTCTGACATTATAATTTGGTAAGAAAAAAGTCGTGTATGATAATCTCTGACATCATAATTTAGTAACTAAAAGTGTTGTGTATGATAATCTCTGACATTATAATTTGGTAAGAAAAGAGTCATGTATGATAATCTCTGCCGTTATAATTTGGTAACAAAAGAGTCGTGTATGATAATCTCTGATTTAATAACTAACATTTCGTGCATGCTGATATTTCTGACAGATTATAATTTGCTACCTAAAATGATTTTATATGATAATTTCTGTGACAGGTTACAATTTAGTAGCTAAAAGAATTGTGCATGATAATATATATGGCGGATGTTAACTTAGTAGTGTAGTGCATGATCATATCTTAAACAGATTATAATTTGGTAACTAACTAAAAGTGTAGAGCTTGATAATATTTCAAACAGATTATAATTTGGTAACTAACTAAAAGTGTAGAGCTTGATAATATTTCAAACAGATTATAATTTGGTAACTAACTAAAAATGTAGTGCATGATAATATCTTAAACAGATTATTTTTTTTTATTTTTTTTTTTTTTAATGGTTTAACGCCATTTTTCAGCACAATATAGGCTATACATGGCGGCCAGTATTAATGGTGGAGGAAGAAACCGGACAAAGCCCGGAAAGAACCACCGACCCACGAGAAGCTACTGGCAAGCTTTCTCACATAACTACATTTGCCGAATCTTAGACTCGAACACACGCAGACCGAGGTGAGAAGGCAGTGGTCCGTAACGGACAGCGCTTTAGACCACTCGGCCACTCGGGGCCCCTAAACAGATTATAATTTGGTAACTAACTAAAAGTGTAGAGCTTGATAATATTTCAAACAGATTATAATTTGGTAACTAACTAAAATTTTAATGCATGATAATATTTCAAACAGATTATAATTTGGTAACTAACTAAAAGTGTAGAGCTTGATAATATTTCAAACAGATTATAATTTGGTAACTAACTAAAAATGTAGAGCTTGATAATATTTCAAACAGATTATAATTTGGTAACTAACTAAAAGTGTAGAGCTTGATAATATTTCAAACAGATTATAATTTGGTAACTAACTAAAATTTTAATGCATGATAATATTTCAAACAGATTATAATTTGGTAACTAACTAAAAATGTAGTGCATGATAATATCTCAAACAGATTATTAATTGGTAACTAACTAAAACTGTAGTGCATGATAATATCTTAAACGGATTATAATTTGGTAACTAACTAAAAGTTTAATGCATGGTAATATCTCAAACAGATTATAATGTAGTAACAAAACTATCCAAATGATTTTAAATACACCATTACAATTCTGGACTCGAGTTTTTTTCTCTTTATCGCATACGTTTAATGAGAGGATATCTTCACTTTGTTGATAATTCTTAATTTTCAATCAAATATAATTTCCTCCTCAAGACTTATCTCTTTGTAAGATTTTTTTTTTAAAAAAAAAACAACGTATTATTGGCGAGAGATCTTTCAGGTTTCAGCGAACATAAATGTCTTATAAACACGAACTATTTGCTGTCTTAAACGTAGATTTTCTCTCGTGTTCGTTGCTGACGTATATCTCTAGATCTATGACCGATATTAGTTTGTGTTTTTCCCCAAAATATAATCGAACTCTAAATAGTTTATTACAGTATACGTTTGTGAATTTGGATCATTATTCAGATTTCAAGACATACATTGTTTGTCAAATAGTGTTCGGCAAAATGTACATTTAGTTTTCAAATGTTAATCCACATATTATAAAGATAGTAATACTTTCACGCATTACGTTTCCTCCCTAATTTCCCATTTCTTTGCGATTTGAGTGCGGTTTGCCCCCGACCGTAAGCCGTACTTTTACAGATACCAGGCTTCGGACAATAAATGTTTTATCGAAAGATCACTAGACAATACATCTTTCTATTCAAATCAATTCGAAAATACACCTACTTTGCAAATGTTGTAGACTACCTCATTTTCCCCATCAAATTAGACCGAATGGAATATCTTTTGTTGCAGGATATACAAAGGAGATTTTTTATTTTTATTTAAAAATTCCCCTAGAAGTAAAGAATATATGCTGCAGTTGATATTGTAAAAACATAAATACCTTTATTTTATTAGAATTGTAGATTCTGATAAATTCTAGTTTTTTTCTCGTGAACCTTTCATGTGGTTGTATTTGAGCGTGAAATGTAACACATGACTTATTTCCCTTGCGATACTTGCCAAAGCGAATCCCGAAAGTAAACCACATGTTTCCCGTACCATTAGCTTTGAGCGGAAACAACATGTTCCCATGATATATTAATTGATTGTAGGCTAATCTTATCTCGCTGTTTCAAGGGCCTGGGCACCAAATCTCTGAGATCTTTAGAAATGAAGGAGAGTGTTTTCGAAACCCGATGCAATGTGTATCCATGTATATTAATTAAGGATTTAGGTCAATATCTTAACATACCAATGCATCATGGGAGGTTGCTTTAGATGAGAAATCAAAACTTTCAAGTCTGAAAAACAACCCTATTATAAGATATTTCCACGGTGGTTATTATCATAACAACTGTCTTCGTTTTGCATGCAGCAGTTTCAAATAAAATATTGCTTTGTTGTTTATCATAACAAAGTCGTGGACTGAACTTTTGATGTTTGCGTTATTTAGATAAAATAGTCTTAAAACATACTTCATGGTTGATGACAAACGTATTTATGATTGTCAATAAAATCTCTAAACCTATTACAGTTGGTACAATAATTGGCCCTATCACGTGACCTTAGCGTTTCTAAATATCTCAATATTTCATCTTGATATATATTTTTAGGTAGTTGTGCTCAGATGCGTTTTTCACCAAATATTCAGCAGACATCAAACACAAGTCTGCAGTTTTCGTATACGCTAGTAACCAGAAAGGAATCTTCTTCTATCATGGAAAAAAAAAGGTTTCAAATCATAAAATTTATAAACACTATTTTTTTTACAGAATAAGTGGATTTCGATGATGTGTGAAATTTTTAAACAGTGGCGATGTTTCCCCTACCTTTTTCCATTAAAAATAATTACCTTTAAAAGAAAACTATATATATGAGAAACAATGTAATTATATGAAGTGAAGAAGACTTATTAGCATTTATACAGCTGCATTTATGTTCATTGCCTTTTCAGCTTTCACACAATGCGAAAACAATTTACTGAAATAAAATACAAATTAAAAACCTAGATCGTGAAATGTGTTGTTCCGTTGAATAGTAAAAGTGTAGAGAACATACATTAATAATCAAATCTGTATAATAATAATAATAATAATAATAATAATAATAATAATAATGGAAAATGTAACGAAGTTGTGCGGTCTATCAGCCCAAATAGCTAAGTCTTTAAAAGTGAATAAATATGACATGCTTCAAAACTTTCAAGGAAACTCCGCCTTCCTTGATGTGTGTGTGTGTGTGTGTGTGTGTGTGTGTGTGTGTGTGTGAGAGAGAGAGAGAGAGAGAGAGAGAGAGAGAGAGAGAGAGAGAGAGAGAGAGAGAGAGAGAGATGGTTTCAGTTTCATGGTCGTTGTTCTTTATATATCTGCTTTTTGTACTATATTCATGTTGCAAATGTCAGCGATTTTGCTAGTAGACGATAATGATAGGTTTGCTGTCGCATTTTTTACAGTGGTACATTTACTCTAATAAAGCATCATTTCAAACATCTGAAGAAAAATGATATTTGTCTAACCCTTTGTAGTATATGGCGGAGAATTCTGGCCCACTATCTATTGTTCTGTGACATTGCAAATTTTAAAGTGGTTTTGAAAAAAAAACAGACTAAATACAACTTTAAAATATGTGCCAGCTTCGTATTTGCTTCACTGTTAGAACAATATCAATTTAAATCGCTAAGAATATAATTTTGCTCAAAGAAGAAGAAAACAAAAACAATAAATATAGGTACCATTAATCCAGAACCAACATGTTATGTTCCACTAGAGTCACATCCTAAAACGAAGAATGGTCCGGACTATGGTTTAAATTCGATGGCAGATGTATTGCCAAAGCTTTAAGTGGTCTAGAAATTATATGGCAGAATGTGCAAATAAAACATTGACTGTTTCAGAAATTCGACTGTAGAAAGTTCAGCAAAAACACTAAGGCACATTTTGTTTCGCAAAGTACCAGAAGTGAATAAGCAGACCTTAGTCACTGAGTAAACCAACATTAAATGATTGGTTTATAGCACGGTCTATAATTACATTCTAAACCTTTGACAATTTTACTGTAACTAACAATTAAACCAATGAAAAGAGCCGAATAATAGATGATGTTATGAGTATTAATATAATTTTGTCAACTATTATATCCCTGTTTCATTTCATTGATTTTGGTAATAGCAGTTCATTTTTATTATTCATTACTATGTTGTTTTTCCTTTTTACCAAAGTTTGTTCTTCCTTGTCACCGCTGGTGACGATGTCTCCCGAACATAGAACATGATTTAGCGTTCCTTCAAAGATGGCATTACTTGCAGGTGTAAATGGATTTGATTTTATATCTTTATTATTTGAAAGCTGAACATATTGTGTGGTGTCTAGGTGAACTAGGCTAAATTCAATCATGATTTTATGGTAATAGTTTTCAGAAGTTTAACTGATACTTCTGCAAGGACTATATATCGTTATATCCTCCTCAAGCTCTGAAAACTATTTACGTATATGTTTTAATTTCAAATATTTGGTGGTTATTCATATTAGCAGTCTGAAAGATACCAGTCCAACATATATCTTGACAACATCTGCATCTATTATGTTCAATCTTTTGTATTTTATTGATTTGAAAGATTTCATTCTTTTAAACCGTATACCTTTAACAATGCATCTTTAATAATGTTTAACGTGTACGTAGTAAGACTGAACGTTCTTAACAGGCACATCACTTGGTAGTCTTCCACAAGATACTACCAAATATTCATATCAAATTCGAGATTTTTTGTGGTCACCCGCGTTGCTTTAAATTTGTTTTCTCTTTCAAACGTTTTCGTTGTAATCTGTTTAAATGCGTTTAGTTTGGACCTTGGACCAATCCATTTAAAGGTGTACCGTTGGACCTAGTTTTGAAAAAGACTGGAATCGTTCCGTTTACTTGCGCAATGGTATAGATATTAAAGTTTTTAAAGTCATATCTTTTGTCGAAATTGATTCATGCTTTCGTATCTTTGTAAAAGCTTTGCTCTCAACATGAATGCACAGATAATTTATGTCTGTTATTACAAGTTTAATATTATAATTGTAGTTGTGTTTGAGTTTCTCGTTAAAAAAAACTTTCATTAGTCCATTTTGATAGCTCTCACACAGTAAATCCACGGTTTATTGTGTGGTTTATTTAATCTCTTTTATTCTGTGTATCGCCCTTTCAACAGTTCTGAAACTACTCTTCTGAAAGTATTTAATGACATTCTCTCTGCTTTGGATAGCAGAAAGTTACAGTCCTCACCCGTCTTGATTTGACTTCAGCATTTGACACAACAGACCATGATATGTTACTTCAGTTTCCAGCATGTATTAGGCATTCACAATACAGCCTTACAGTCGTTCAAGTCCTATTTAGTCAACAGGACACAAATTGTATCTGCAAAAAGAATACACTCCAGCCCAGTTGATCTATGTTGTGGTGTTCCACAGTGGTCTGTTCATGGACCTGTTATTTTCATTCTATACACTCAAGTGTCATAGATAATCATCCAGCGTCTCACCAGGTGTATGCTGATGACACCCAACTATACAAATCTAGCCACCCAACTGAAGTTGATGCTACCATAGAGAGGTGCATTTCTGATGTGAAATTTTGGATGACATGTAACAAGCTGCAGATGAATGATGATTAAACTGAGGCCATTTCACAACTAAAAGACATTCTCATTCACATTCTTTATCTCAAACAATAAATATCAGCAACATCAACATTAAATTCACAATCAGGACGAAACCTAGGTGTTACTCTGGACAGTACACTCACATTGCACCAACATTTCATGAACATATGCAAAGCTGCATATCTTGAGTTGAGACGCATCAGTTCCATTCGCAAATATATTTCAGTTGATGCCACTAAACACTTGTGTGTTCATTAGTACTTTCACGTCTGGACTATCGTAATTCAGTTCTGTCTGGCTCGTCTCAATGTCTGCTCCAGAGACTTCTAAAAGTTCAAAACACATCTTCTCGGATCATCCTTAGAGTACCATGATCAGAGCACTTCTCCCGGCTGCTTTGTACCCTACACTGGCTATCCATTCGATCCAGAATCATACACATCATTTTTGTTCTCTAACCTACGTTTCAGTTACGGACTCCAGTCCAACATACCTGTCTGGTCCCACCTATGTGTATACACCAGCAAGATACTTAAACTCCTCTTCTGAAAATCGTATACTTATTATTCCCACTATGAAAACGAAGACATATGGACAACGTTCTTTTGCATACCAGGGCCCAGCAACGTGGAACGAATTGTCCTTTGAATTAGACACAAAGAAACAGTGATCCCTTTCAAAAGTGCTCTTAATACGCATCTTTTTCGACTGCAGAAACAAAGTGAAAGACCTTATGCTGTTTCCTATCTTAAATATTTTCAGCATTTTTTATGTTTTCTAATTTCTCGGGTTTTTTGTTTTGTTTGTTTGTAGTCAAATCATTATAGATGTTGTAAAGCCCTTAGATCCTCTAAAGATTAGGCACTATACAAAGTCATTATTATTATTATTATTATTATTATTATTATTATTATTATTATTATTATTATTAATGCTGTTCTGTTACAATATTTTCCAGTGGCTTTACCAATCATCACTACTTTACTTAAAGATCAAGTTACCAATGTTACCTAAAACGCATCACAAAAAAAAAAAAGATTTAACAAATTCGTCCCGAATCGGCTTCATGTCAGTACCAGACAGGTAAATGGCAAACACAGATAGCTTGCTGCACAAAAAGAAAAAGAAAATATTTGTTGATCTGTTTTAGGCCAGTTGTTAGTAAACGATACTTTCATCCTATATTTATTTGTTCATAAAATCACGAAAACACGTACTGATATATGAAAGTTAATTATTTGTATTAAAGAGGATGTGTGAATCCAATTATCAGGTGGGAAAAGAAACTACATGATAATATGAAGGGAAAAAACACATTTTTGAATATGGTTTTCTGTACTGTCAGTATTATATTTCAATTCTCTGCATTGTTTCATTTGTTGCATATGCTTTTTCGTTTTCCACTAAACTAAACTTATTGAATTTATTCTGGTTTTGTCAATAATTTGCAATAAGTCGAATGCAGCTGCAAAATGCACAGACTGCGATTTGTCGTACTATCTAGATTGTTTCAGTTTGTTAGGAGTATCAAGTACAATAAACAACACATTCTCTAAACTTCAGGCGCATTCTGTTACGTCACGTTAGGTTATTTGTCTTAACAGTTTAGGGGCCCCGAGTGGCCGAGTGGTTTAAAGCGTTACGGAACACTGCCATCTCACTTCTGTCTGCGTGGGTTCGAGTCTCGGATTCAGCCAATGTGATAAAGCTTGCCAGTAGCTTCTAGTTGGGTTGGTGGTTCTTTCAGGGGTTTTCCGGGTTCTTCCTCCACCATTAATACTGGCCGCCATGTATAGCCTATATTGCGCTGAAAATGGCGTTAGACCATAAAAAAAAAACAAGCAAACAAACAAAACTTAACAGTTTAGCACGAGTTAATGAGAAGTACCGCAGCACTATCGCTAGTAAAATGCTTCATTCAGACAAGGTATAGTCATTGCCATCTTTTAAACTTGCCATTATGAAAAAATCACGAATCCCACATCTGCCTGTAAAATTAAATTAAATTAAATTAAATTAAATTAATTACTTATTATTCCCACCATGAAAACGAAGACATATGGACAACGTTCTTTTGCATACCAGGACCCAGCAACGTGGAACGAATTGCCCATTGAAATTAGACACAAAGAAACAGTGATCCCTTTCAAAAGTGCTCTTAAAACGCACCTTTTAAATTAAATTAAATTAAAGTACTTAGATTTAATTGATGCATATAATGTAACTGCAGAACTGTACTCTATAACAACAAACTGAGTGCAAATTAACTTTAAATATAGCGAAGTTTATCACTAACATGTAATCTATTTGATAAGCTCATTACTAGTAATAAGCACACAACGAAAGTACGTGCTGTCTAATTGTCATCGGAAAAAGCGTATAGTATCTTTTATCGTCAAATATGAAAAAAGAAGACGAACGTGGTTTCTTCTTTTTCGTAATTCCTCGTTTAAAGTTTGCCAATATTCTATTAAATTATAATTAAGCCGAAACAGTGTAAGTCTTAGAACTATACGCTAGAAATTCATTCAGGGCTATATTTAAAAACAAAAATGAGCCCAGGAGTAGTTAGTAGATCTTGTGATTATGTGATGCTCTGTAAGATTAGTCGGCCAAGGGGCTCGATGGTAATATCACAATGGGTCACAATGAGGTCCTATGGGGCTTTAAAGTTGATGGGGCGATATGGCCATGGAAAATGAAACGTGATGAGCCAGTATTGGGTCTTACCACAAAAAAAAAAAAAAAAAAAAAAAAAAAAACACATTACTAGGCCACTAAGGAGCACTATGACATTTTAAAATTAGAGGTTGGGGACCTATATGCAGCCTAACAGGAATTATCAGTACTATCCCACTATGGAGTCTTTCCTGAATTTTAGCATAGACAGGTCGGCATTGTGGCACGTGGACGTTTAACATTACAGATGACACTACTGAGGTGTAAGGGATTTTAACATTGTGTACCAAAACCGTGTTGTAATGATTTTAACAATCTAGACAACTGTGGAAATCTTTGGGAATTGAACAGTACGTGAAATCTGAGACAGTATTCTGGTATAGGTGAATTGATATTATTGGGCAACTCTGTTGCTGTGCTTGAATTTAACATGGGTAAACCAGTATGGGGTATATGAAAAATTTACATTGTCAAATTTACAGTGGGGTTCTATAGAATGTTAACATTTTGGTTAACCTTTGGGTTATATGGTGCTTTAACATTGTAGGCCACTGCGGATGTCAATGAATGTGTAGCTTTGTGGACCAATACAACGGTTAATGGAGGTGTAACATTGTGGGCCACTGCATATATTAACTTTACATTACGCCAAATTTGGGTCGGTATTGCGCTCTATGGGGATTAACATTGCGGAGTAATTGGGTCACTATGGGCCCTACAAGATCTGGGATGATATGGGACCCTATTTGAATTTAAAGTAGTTGTTTCTAGGTCACAATATGTATTGGTAAGCGTGAGGTCTTGTCTATCAAATGTGCTAGACCAAGTCTGATTAAGTTTCATAAAGCCTAGAGTGTCCCGTCATGTTAAATGTTAAAGTTATATTTTGATGGGGACCATGGTGTAGTCCGTAATGTTAAATTCCGTTAAAGGGCTATAGTGTCGTTCATACTGCGGTAGTCTCATATGGGACCCTATTCTCATCCATAATCTATTTTTTGCCGTAGGGTGTAAAATATTCTACCAATTTTAAATTCCCTTGGCGGGTTATAAACCGATAAAGTTACATTGTTATTTGGCCCTATACCGTCCCAAAACTGCTAATGTTAAATCCCCATAAGGCTCATACATATTTGATGTGATGTTTATTCCCATAAACCATTAGAGTCCCCCAATTAAGCAATTATAAAAAAACAGCACATAACTCATTTTAGGAGGGATGTAAAGTAAAGAGTAGTGCTATGAGAACATGCACCAATTCTTACAGACGCATTTATCAGGGCAGATACCTATACATTCAAGCAAGTGGATGATGGATATGAGATCTATGTGATGGTCATTAACACATTATTTAATTTTAATACCTTAGTTTGTCATCATTATCAAGAACATACATTTGTAAACACTGTAATTCTTTAAAATGTATTATACAACAAAAACGCATCATTGGGTGGAGCGGGGTCCATTATTTCTGGCATGCCCATGGGATACTGATGAATGCGACTAATGAGGAAAAAGAACGAGAAGAATATATGCAGATGGAAAAGCAACAGAGACTAAGGTAAATACCATATGTCCTTGTGATACCCCCTATCAGTCCCTAACCCTCCACCTCTATTTGCTACTAAGATAAACCTCCGTATAATAAATAGAACCAAATTCATGCATGACATCCAAGAAAACCTAACAACTTTCTTACATCCAACAGCGGAATAACTTAATAACTGTCTGCGTTCATTGCTTGAAAAACATGCCCCAGCCAACAAATGCAGAGTATCTATAAAAAAAAGTGTTTTCCATGGTATAGCAGTGTTACGGACCAGCTTCGCACTGCTAAAAATGTATTATAATACACATGTATTTCGCACATCGCCAAAAAGCAGAGAGGCTTTGGCTTTCCACCAGACTCACTATTCATAAACAAATCTACGAAGCCGCTAAGATGAACGTCACAAACATAGTCCATTTAGCCAAATCATCCCACTACAGTACTAAGATCACGGAGAGTTCCAGCTGCAAGAAGCTCTTCGAGATAACTAACAAACTAATGTCAAGGAACAAATGTACACCACTTCCAACAAACTTCTCTCCATTAAACCTACCAGACCAATTTGCAAATTTCTTCGATGACAAAGTACAAACCATTAGAGATTCGCTTGACAGCACAATTTCAACTGATTCGTAACCACACAGTTATGATGCAGAATGTCAGCGACAACCGTTAGGAGCATTTTAACCTGTTTCTATTGATTTAGTGCGGACAGTCGTGATGAAAAGTGCACCAAAGTCTTGTGAACTTGATCCAATTCCGACATCATTGCTGCTTGAGTGCTTAGACCCAATATTGCCTTCACTAACTGATGTTATTAATAACTCTCTCATCAGGGAATTCCCATCATTTTCTAAAACTGCCATCGTAAAGCCACTGCTGAAGAAACCAACACTGGACCATAACGATTTAAAGAACTACCGCCCAGTTTCTAATCTCCCATTCATATCAAAAATCTTAGAAAAGGTTGTTCTAACTCAATTTGTATCTCATTTGAATTCAAACAGTCTTTTTAGCATTGTACAGTCTGCATATCGCCCTTGCCACAGTACGGAAACTACTCTTCTGAAAGTATTTAGTGACATTCTCTCTGCTTTGGATAGTAGAAAGATTACAGTCCTCACTCTCCTGGGTTTATCTGCAGCATTTGACACAACAGACCATGATATATTACTTCACTGTCTCCAGCATGTATTTGGCATTCACAATATAGCCTTACAGTGGTGCAAGTCCTTCTTAGTCAACAGGACACAAATTATATATGCAAATGGAATACACTTCAGCCCAGTTGACGAATGTTGTGGTGTTCCACATGGATCTGTTCTTGGACCTGTACTCTTAATTCCGTATACTCAGCCGCTCTCAAGTGTTATAGATCATCACCCAGTGTCGCACCAATTGTATGCTGATGACACCCAAATATACAAGTCTAGCCACACAACTGAAGTTGATGCTACCATCCATGGAGTAGAGAAGTGCATTTCTGATGTGAAATCATGGATGACATGTAACAAGCTGCAGATGAATGATGATAAAACTGAGGCTATTCTGATCACAACACAAAGACTTTCTCATTCACATCCTTTACCTCAGACAATAAATATCAGCAACACCAACATTAAATTCTCAAAGTCAGTACGGAACCTAGGCGTTACTCTAGACAGTACTCTCACATTGCACCAACATGTCATGAACATATGCAAGGCTGCATATCTTGAATTGAGACGCATCAGTTCCATTCATAAATATCTTTCAGTTGATGCCACTAAAACACTTGTGTGTTCATTAGTACTTTCAAGACTGGACTATTGTAACTCAGTTCTGTCTGGTTCGTCACAATATTTACTCCAGAAACTTCAAAAAGTTCAAAACACAGCTGCACGGATCATCTTTAGAGTACCTCGATCAGAGCACACTTCACCACTGCTCTGTACCCTACATTGGCTACCAATACCAATTCGATACAGAATCAAACACAAAATTTGTTTTCTGTGCTATGTTTCAATGACAGACTCCAGTCCAACATACCTATCCAGCCTCACCCATGTGTATACACCAGCTAGATCCTTACGCTCTTCTGATAATCATATACTTATTGTTCCCAAGGTGAAAACAAAGTCATATGGACAACGTTCGTTTGCACACCAGGTCCCGGCGACGTGGAACGAATTGCCTATTGAAATTAGGCACAAAGACAGTGGTCTCTTTTAAGAGTGCTCTTAAGACTCCCCTGTTTCAACTGCAGGGACAAACTTAGCGACCTAATCATGTTTTGTATCTTATATCTTTTCAGCATGTTTTTATGTTTTCCAATTTCATTGTTTTTGTCATTAGTTGTTCTGTAGTGTAGTCATATCATTATTGATGGTGTAAAGATCTTAGAGCTTCGAAAGATTAGGCGCTATACAAAGTCCTCATTATTATTATTATTATTATTATTATTATTATTATTATTATTATTATAGGGGGTTTCAAGGTTGCAACAGAGTTACTGATCGTAACGCTTAAAATTACTTCCCTTAGCTCCAATGCGCATGCCCAAGAAAAATTTCCAGTTCCGGATAGTTCAGAATATCGCACCATAACAGCCGACATAATAAGAAATGTCCCGTCACCCAAAGCAAGACCCCCTTATCAAAATATATATCAGCCCCACCATCCTTGCCTCAGTTCTATAAAATGTGGTAAAACTTTAGTCAGGTGACATTCCATTACAAAATAATTGTTATCTTTTTGCTTAAACTATGTAGCAAAGATATCTTTAGTAATTCAATATAGAGTGGAGGTGTTAAATAAACATATCAATACAATCATTAAAACTTTCTCTTCAAGATTCATCTTCACTAAACGTTTATGTGCACATGCATGACTACATAGGACCGGTTTCAAGGATAAGGAGCATGTTTAATAAAAGTGAATCAACTTGTATCTGACTGCTATGCAGGAAGTATTTCGGACAAGAAAAGAACAGAGCCTGGTGTGTTGGATCTCTGTGAGCCAGGTAATTCAATGATGATCGATAAGAGTTTTTCATAAGAGACCTGAAAACTTCAAAAGAAATTGTTCTTGTCATTCCTCATTTCAAGTAAAAAAAATGAAACAGTTTACACAGAGGCAGGTTGAGGAGACAAGACGGATAACAAATCTGAGGATACAAGAGGTAAGGGAGATACAACGAATTAAAGTTTTTAAAATCCTTAATGGGGTGATGCCTATTTGTTGCCATTTAACAGCATCAGATGTTTTCGAAATGTTTGCTGCACTAACAACACTCCAGCCATCACTTTTACAGCACTAACTCACTATTTTACCTGAAATCAACATAAGGTAACCCAAACCCAGCAAACATGATTTGTTGGATCCTGCTATGTGTAAATTTTATTTATATTAAAGTAACAAATATTTTGGACATAAAATTAAAAATGGATGTAGCACATTGTATTCATTTGTCATGCTCATTTTTCTATACCCCCTTTCCTTCTTTTGCTTATAAATGGACGAGAAGGAAGAGAAGAAAAAAAAAACGAATAAGTAAGAGGTTTATTCGAAAATGCATACCGAAAAGAAATTTATTCCACTCGTTAACTGATACAAAAGCTAGACTTACTTTAAAAAAATTTAATGTGATAAGATTGTATTCGGTCAACAAAAAACGAATAATCTCGTCTCTACGATATCATCCAGAAAATGAATCCAGATCAAAGGCATGTTGCTTTCAAGAAGAAATAATTAATTGCAGTGATTGCTTAATTGATTGTGATTTAATGATGTCACATATAACTAAACATTAATGCACCTTTCAAATGTACAAGAAAAGAAAATAGTTTTAATTCTACGCAACGCCTAACCTTTGAATATATAAAACAGGTTATTGTGTCAACACGGCAGATCTTAATTGGAGGTCACACATTTTTGTGGCCGGGAGGGGGGTGTTTCTTGGCACAGCAACACAAGTAGGCTAAGGTAACTGGAGTAAAGGGCCTTACTGCCAGTTGCCGACACAAAAAGTCTCTAAGAGGTAGATTCGGAAAAAATTATTTTTTCTTCAAATTTATGTAGAAGTTTCTTAATACGAAAAACTCATTACAATATATAAAAAAAACTGAGTACAGGACCCAGACCTTTTAAAGAAACTCAATAAAGTGTAAGAAAAAAAATTATTTCGGTAATTTGAAGTAAATCTGTGCCGTCTACATTACAATAAAGAAATCTACGAGCGGCTGATTCATTTCATGGTTTTTGTAATCTTTCCAATTCGAAAACATTACCCCGTGACTGTTTTTCCGTCTACAAAATACAAAAAGTCTCAAAATAACTGGCTTCTTTCAGGAGATTTCTAATTAAGTCTACTACTTTACTCAATCTGGCTCAGCACAATGTAACCGTTGTTATAAGCAGATCTGTCTGTACTAAACAAACAATCCCTCTATCTCTATTTATATGTCCCCCGTTGAAATTCTTACTACAACATATTACCTGAAATGTGCCTATACTAGATTAAGCAACAGTTTGTATGACTCAGTGATAGTTAAGAAGCATGAAAATGCTTATTAAAGAACTAAAGACAAGCGGTATCTCTTGATATTAACACAAAACAGTAATAGAAGATTCTGATAACTCGTTAAGACTTTAAAATCAATGTGTAGAGAATTGAGGAAAAAACGAAATTGGAAAATATACAGTGTTTCCATAAGCAGATCAAAACGTTTTAATTCAACACGAACATTATACACGTGCGAGAGAAATAATATGCAATATGAAATGATATGCAATAGACATATATACACACATATATATATACATAGATGCATATATATATATATATATATATATATATATATATATATATATATATATATATATATATATATATATATATATATATATATATATTGTTACGTGCTTAGGCTCGAATAAACAGTAAAATAGAAAGAGTGAAAATAACAAGCTTGTAAAAACTTAATAAACAATTTACATAAATAAATAAATAAATATATATATATATATATATATATATATATATATATATATATATATATATATATAAATATATATATATATATATATATATATATATATATATATATATATATATATATATATATATATATATATATATATATATATATATATATATATATATATATATATATATATATATATATATATTGAACTACCTCGAATAATGAATCGAAATCAACTAAGATACAGACCTACAAAAAATCCCAAAATAGATACGAAATACTTTGCATTAGTGTTTCAAACAATATTAGTGGTTTCAGTTGAGTTAATACTTAAAAGGACGTTTTAGAGTACAGGCCCTTTGAAAAAGTCAGATAAGATTGAATGATGATGAATTACTCCATGATGAGATTTGTCTTTTCCACGAAATTAATATCGTGGGGAAACATATGGTTTTGCTTTCAGGTTCGTAGATGTTGAAATGAAAAGTTAGTCATGTGCTACCTTCATGTTTCAGAAGACGTTCAAAGGGTTTGAAGAGAAAACATTTGTCCAAATCAATCCATTAAAAAGGTCATCACATATGTTAGCTATGTCAGTATACATTTTGAGGGGCAACTTTTCATCCTTAATCCTTCGGAGTACTTTGGCTAGTACGTAGTGACTTTGGAAAGTGTGTCTTGTTTCCAAAATGGCAATGTACCAAAAAAATTTGTATACAATAATAAAATCTTCTCCATGTGTTGGTAGGACTTCAGAAACATAGAGGATATCAATCTAAGATTTGTGTCAGGGTCGATGTTTGTCAATTTGCAGGTACTTCATCGATGACGTTACCCGAATTACAGCGCATGCGCATAGGCTTGGGATGCGAAAATTTGACCCGAGAGTAAAGAGTAAATGATAGTGCCAATTGTCAGTTGTTTATTATATATTTTTTAATCGGGTTGATATTAAATCATAGTTTTACACTAATCAAGAAAATTTATTGTAATACCAAAATTATTTACTTCTTTATGGAACACTAAGTTTATAGTGAAGCTGTTTTAACTTTAAAATTTAAAATAGTCAGCATGGAAATGAGTACAGCGTTGTGCATCCCATTTTGTATTCGTATCATGAATTGACTGTGTCTAGAATAAATGTTAAAAATAACATATACTATCCGTTCATTCTCTCTGTTCTATCAAGTAAACAATGAATACCGCGTCGTATTCACGGTGATCTTAACGTCACTTACAGACCCTTTTGGAGACGGTGATTTTACTAGCTACCGACCAACGATACCAGCGAACTTAATGAAAATTTTAACAAGATGGCTAAAACCCGTATATGCCAGAAACAATACACATATACTCTGAGCCAACAAGTGGGGGGTGGTGGCAACCGGAGATATATCCCAAGGGCGTGGGCCGTAAGAGGGCCCGGGCCGAACAACACTTTTTAATTGTATAAAAGAAAATATTTGTTTGAACAAGAACTATGAAAGGACCGGGCTCTCTACCCCAGGGCCCATAATCGCTTTTTACTGACCTGCATATATTGCAATGTGACGTACAGTCAACAATTATCATGAAAAGTAATTAAAAGGTTATCTTCCAGAGATATAATTGATTGTGGCACAATAATCTGGCAAGTTCTTTTATTGGTTCATGTCAGAATGAATTTAATCATCAAACTTCGCTGCGTTTGTTATGTTTTGCAATATTAGTTTAAAAATAGCAGATCAGTAATGCGTGTGCTGGACCACATTTTAGACTAAACAATCAAGGGCACATAAAACAAGAATGATTACCTTATTAATGATAATGTTAGTTCTTTCATTAGACATCTACTCATTGCTGTACAACGTTCCTTTTAACAAATAAACAATACCCCTACACTTGAACATTACTGAAAATCGTTCCTTACTACTAAAGCACCAAAGCTGAGGAAATTTCTTTACTGATAAGGTTTCAGTGATGGGGTCTAAAACAGTACAATACCTTACAACTGAAACACCAACATACACATGTGATATCTGAAGTATGAATACTCCATAATAGCGAGTTGATAAAAATGTACAATTGTACTATTGAAATCTAGACAAGAGAGATGGAACGTAGAGATATTCGATACCATTGTAGTCTTGTTGTAGGAGAATTTTTCAATCCTATTCTAATATCTGTCTAGTGAAATCAGTCTTTTATGTGTGTTCAATTATAAATTCCGATTATTTATTTATTTTATTCACTGAAATCACAAAGTGCTCATTCTCTTTAGGACTATATAACTATTTTGGAATTATTGTGAATTCATTGAATGACATTCGGAATTGTATCATTATGAGAAATCAAGTCTGATGGCACATTAACACATTTAACTCCTCCTGCGTATCATCACATTCAAGATTATAATTCACTCTATTAAATTATTTTTTTAAAAATTGTAAATTACTTGTTGAATTTAAAAAAAAAAGGTTTTGATTTTCGTTTTTGTAACTTAGTTTCAGACCATATTATAGTAACACAATTAATAATGGAAAATAATTTAGGACGTATTTGTTCTTTCCTAATCAAAGTAGTCAGTTGAAGGCAGAAATCGGTTTGATTTGTAAGATTTAAATAGTAAACAAAACAAAAATACAATATCTACTTAAATGTCTAAGTAAACATAAACTTACTTTGGAGTAGTATTACACCTGATATTACACACACACACACACACACACACAACACACACACACACACACACACACACACACAACAAGTCTAGACTTAAAACAGCAATTTTAAGCTTCATTCGACAGTTAGGATACTGGCTTCTTTCAATGTCATTGTTCAAAGAGTTTCATCACATTTTCTGTTTAACCCATTTTTTTAATACTATACAGCCTTTTAGTTCGGATATTTTGTCTGCCGATGTTAATTAGTAAATTGGTTGTGTGAATAAAACCACCGATTACAAGTTACCCTGAACAAGAAGAATATCATATTTCATTATGTATCGGACTCCAGAACACAAAATAATTTTAATTAAGAAAAAAACTTTAAAAGAATTATGCTCACCCAAAGTACTCTGTAACTTTACTTACATCAGTCTAAATTTCAGAAAACGTCCTTATTGGCCTCCATTAGTGGGGTCATACACTTTCCAAAAGAAACAGGTTATCGCTGATACATGATCATTTTCAAAAGCTCGGTGGCAAGTAATCCAGTGCTTCATTGTGGAAAGTTGCCAAGTTGCCAACCAAATATATCATGAGTGTTTCTGTTATCCTCCATGAGTGAAATAAAGCGGATAAAAATAATTAAGACGATATTCTTTTCACATAATTACAGCCCTTCACCGCTACTATCCACAGCACGCGAGATAATTCCTGGTTGCAAGTCATTATTATCAAATCGACTCACATTATTAAAAAAATAAACAACTGAATGAATACAAAATAAATATCTTACATAAATACTTTGTGAAGTAATACAGAAAAATATGAATGCAAAATGTTTTATGTTTTCTGAATTGTACTAAACTTACAAACAAATGGACAAAGGAATAAGTTCATGTACAGTTGAAGAGAGATATAAAGTTTGTCACCAATTTCGACTTCGATCGTATGATAATGTTCTACCTTAAATTACGTAAAATGATGTTAGTGAAAGTTTCTCATCTCAGTGAGCAATTTAAAAACTTTTAAGAAATCGTAGATGGCTGACTTGATGAACAACGTATCTCCCTGTAATGAAGATTTTCAAAGAAAACTGCTATCCTTATCGACACTATTATTTCATGAAGACTCAACCGCTCCGGTGGCCTAGTGGTTAGAGCGTCCGCCGAAGAAGCGGGAGTTAGTGGGTTCGATCCCCGGCCGAGTCATACCGAAAGACTTACAAACATGGTACTAACAGCTGCCTCGCTTGACGCTCAGTTTTAAGAGGTTAGCGTTAGGACTGGTCTGCCTGGTGTCAGGACAATGTGACTGGGTGGGACATCATGCTACATGTCTGCGGCATGATGTCCCAGTGCTAGACATCATTATATGCAGACATCGTAGCGATATGACTGAAAAATTGTTTAAGCTACGTTAAAAATCCTAAACAAACAAACAAATCATGAAGACTCAAACAAACTATTTTGAGATCTATTTGAGATTATACCTCTCTCATGTCTACAATACCATATATACTCAGTCATTAACAGAGTATTAATTAACAAACTGTATAGATCCAGATCTACCAATTTCACGATGATAGAGTTGTATATGTGTAGTTTGCACTTGGCAAAATGTATAAGCGGGTACAAACGGTAATATAAAAATAAAATAGCATTTCATTTCCTCCCACGACATTTTGATTATGTTTCCAACTGAGATTTTATGATGATTGATCTATGTCTTACTGACTCTTTATTGGTGTATTCAAATAACTCCTGATCTATGCTGTCTTTAATGAAAGAAGAATACATAGCAATTGGCAGATTAGGACAGATTACCTATTATGACAGATTTCCTATTAGGACAAATTACCTACGAGTTTGATTTACGTATAGAAATGTTTATTTGGCTAAATTTACAATACAGTGAGAAGATATAAAACAATTCAACCAGAACATATACGGGATTTATGGAATGAGAAAATAAGATTTTAAACAGGTCACGGTCACACAGTAGCTGTTTTAAAATACACCACAAAAATGACATTTGACATAAATCTCAAATCATTCATATGTTTGAACGAGCTGAAAAATGGTTGCACAATGCTAACAATAAATGCATTGTATTGGATTCTTATCAACTTCCAAAGATAATTTATCCAGCATAACATATTTTCTGGATCGGGTTCTACATCTTAAATTGACCTAGGTCTTGAGGGCGTAATTGTGTAGAAAGCATACGTTAGATCTTGACATGGTATGAAACTTGGATACATTACTCTGTACCCAAATGTAAGAGACAAAGCAGTGCATGAGTGCAAAGAAATTCGTTTTAGCCTATTAAAACATATCTTTCCGCATTTGCTGTCAAGAATATGTACAATATGTTCTTCAACACACACCAAATAAATGTTGAACCGAAAAGTACTACATAAAAACAAGAATACGATGCCACCTATAATTTACGTTTGGCTATTCGCAAAACGAGGCCAGACCTACATTTGCAGAGGAATAAACCACACACACACACACACACACACACACACACACACACACACACAACGATTTGTAATTCACACCGTACAGACTCTTGACTTTGAATATATAGATCACCTACCATTCAACCCATATTTAACTTCTTGCGACTTCGGCTGTTTCCAAAATGGAAAGATTCACTGTGGGGAAAGCATTACAACAATAAATAAGGGATGCAATCACCGGGCCGTTACGTATGCTGTCACAAAACAGGCCGCTGCATGTGTTAGAATATGGGTCACAAGATTGGAGAAGTGAATTCCTTTAAAATGAAGTTAGTTTGAGAAGGACCACTCAAATTACTGTAAACAAGTAACGTTTTCTTTACAACATTTGATGTAGAACTTTATGAATAACCTTGGTACAGTTTGAGAGTGAGAATATCCGAAAAGATACAATTTGATGAAAGGAAAGAGTTTTACAACAGGAAAGTTAGTTATTTGCCTGAAAAGGACAACGCCAAATACATTTGGCATATGAAGACAAACAAATGTCTATAGTTGAAAAGTTTTTTAATAGAAATTAAAATACCTGACTATGGAAGCATTTTACAAAATATTAAATAGGAATTCAACGTGTTCAATTATTTTATTAAGACATGCAATAGCACTAATAAAAGTGACCCATATTGTAGTAAGCAATCACAAAACCAATTAAAAGTGTGGCATAATATTTTCGGATACCTGAGAGCTGACACGCGTAAAAAAATAAAATCAAAATTGCTGAACTCCGTTAGAATTTGAAGAAGATATTTTTCAACGGTCATCTTCCTAGCCCTAGCAAGAAAATATTTAAAATCAGATAAGTAATTTAAGATGACCCAGTTATTTGCAAACTGGATTATTTCAAAGGAAGAAAAAACGAAGGGCATCTTTAACGAACAATGTTCATATTCATACGACAAAGAAGATTACAAATATAAAGATGAAAAGACGTTAAAGACCAAACTATGTAAGGAAAAAAACAACTTTTGCAATGAAAAGGATCTGATCTTTAGTTTAACAGTTGTCAAACTACTCAAACCATAATACCGTGATATGAGTGAATCTGTCATACGGAGAGGTTTTAGCGTAAGTACAAATAGAAACATGTTACAACGCATGAGAACTTCAAGTTTTAAAAGAGAAAAAGTTTATAGATTTTGATAGCTGTAGGGAAAACATTAGTGAATAAAAGAATTAAAGAGTTTTAAAAATGCAAGATATGCTGATCACGTGAGTTTTGAAAAGTGAAATGTATAACTAATGAAGCAGTTGATTTAATTAATATTCCTTCTTTGAATGAACTTTGAAGAAAAGAGCATTTAAATGTCGTCGTAATGGGTTTTTTTCTTAACCTATGATAAGAAAGAATAAAGTAAGCAACTAATGTCTTAAACGTACAACATCATGCTTAGATAGGAAAGAAACAACAAGTCTAGCTTTTTAAAAACTAATGTCTTAAATGTAAAATATCATGCTTAGATAGTAGACCTAAGTGCAAGAAATATACCACATGACCTTTCGTAGATTGCAAAGGAATGTGTTGAACAAACGTTGTCCCAGTTATGTGTCTAAACATAACATAGTGGCTGGACATCCTAGAAGTGTACTCTATTGCATCACAGTGAACTGTTTCGCACATAATAGCAGTAAAAATATGTTTTAAAATACTACCTCATTCCCAATGACCTTCCGGTTTATTTATTTTCGTACTGCAAGAAATCCTACAATATTATAATCTTTTTAAAAAGGCCGAAGGCACACGTATCTAACTTGTATATAACTGGCAGTTTGCGAAAGATTTCCTATTACATTAATGTCCGCATAACAAAACTTTGTAAACTTAATGATGGGATAAAAACTATTCTGCAAATGATTCGACAGCAAACAAAAGAACTATTTACAAAAGTAAATAAATACGTTGCAGACTCTTTGGAAAGACGCCCACTATGAAATATCATTCTCTGCCTTTTTTTGAATATTTAAGAAAAGAATTTGGAGAAAAGTATAAATATATATTCTTGCAAAACAAAATCATAGTGTACAGAAAGACAGAGAGACAGTCGGAGAATTTTCTAGAAATGAATGTTTCGTGTAGAGAATGTGTTCTTCCCATATACCTCTATTATATTCGGCAAGAGGAATATAAATTTATTGAGCAAATATTTCATTTACGAAAAATGCAAAAATGGTTCACGAGCTTGCAAACGAGCTATATTGTAAAAAAATCAAAGGACTATTTTTTTACATCTCTTTTACACGTTAAGTGATGACTCTAATTACAACGTTTCTTGTTAATAAATGTCAAGTTTACAATGTTAAGATAACTAACTATTCTGAGAGATCATTAAAAATATTACAACTGAAACGAGAGAACATTCCTTTCCAGAGGAAGTGACTCAGAAAATCTAATCAAGTGTCTAGTGTTTTTTGTGTGGTTTAATCTTATCCCAAACACGTGGAGCACTTCAGAGAAGTTTTAGATCTAAAGAAAGAAAAAGAGAGTATTTTGAAATTCGATTCAGTGTGAAACTCTGTTAATACATTGTCCCGCAAAATGTTCCAGTGTATCAAAGCTTGCGGTGGGGATTATTTAGGGCTATAATAATAATTAATGCGAGACCTTTATACGGATCATTTATAACATAGCTTTTGCATCAAGACAACAAAGATTAATTTACGAAGATGTTTTTGACAATTGAATCTTTTTATCCACAGAAAGAACAGATTACCAGATCTGCTTCTTATAGAAATCCTTCTGAAATATCGTGTAATTTAAAATAAATGTATTTCTGTCTTTCAAGTTTGCTTTAATTTGTCATATTGGAAAAATAAATCTTTAGTCTTATCACTTTCTGTCTAGGTTCATATTTCTTTGAACGAATTGTATTAGCAACAGATTTATTATTTTCATAAACAGCGTGCAACTTATAGATCTTCGAGATTGAAGTCTCTAATTGATATTGCAGTGCGCATGCGCCTTACTTGCATGCTCAGAATGGTTTACCTCGTTCGAATCCAGCGTACAAAATCCATACACAACTTTGCACTTTTTCATGACGTGATTAGGGCCAAATATGTGCAACGTCACAATGTACAGTTGATTCTTGTGAAGCTATACCTATATGATGACCTGACAATATACATAAATCTAGACTCAATTTCTGATGTAGAAAGGTAAATACACCCAATAGATGCTACACGAGAAAGGAAGCCCACAAAGAGTGTGTTGTTGCCCGCCAGAACAAAATTTATATGTAAATTTGACTGCAAAAACTCATTGTTTTAGGACCATTTGTTGCTTGGTCGTTTAAGTTGTAATACTTTTCAAAAGTAAACAAGACAAACAAACAAATAAATAGAAAACTAGTCGAGAAGAAAACGCGACTTAACGTCATTTATAGAGTTTGCAATTAGCTACGTCTCGATATCCAAAATATAATTTGTGGTTTCCTGTCCTTACCAAAGTTGTCCACATCGTCAACAAACAATTTATGAATTGAGATTATTAAAACAAACCATCTGATATATGACAAATCTCACTTAAGGGTCATGATATTTTTTGGGAAAGAGGCCTTGTATAGTTCCTGCACACACATTCAGATCATGAGGATAGGATTTCCGTATCTCACATCTTTTTTTAAAAACTCAATGTGCTTTGTTATACAGCCTTCGATAACAAGAGTCTGAATGAGACTGACCATTTCGGCATAAAGTAAGACATACTTAAAGAAGAATCGCACTATTGTAAGTAGCAAGAGTAAGCCAAAATCCTAACTCACCTTAAATTTCACCTGCATAAATTTCACTCACCCACCTACCTATATGAACATATCTGTTTTGAATGACCACCACTTATCTTTCCGACTGTTTTTTTTTTATTCCTACGAGATTAGGTTTGTATTGTTATTTTTACCCTGAGATTTTTTTATGTAACACAAACACGATCAAAATGAACCAAAAATTATTTTCATTGGTGAAAATAATTGTTTCCGTGCAATTAATAAGTGTGTAATTAACAAAAGGCTCATAATTGTATACGATGCATGGAAACACAGACAATTTCGATCTTGTTTTATATGTAGCATTCAGTAAAAGTGTCCATTAAATGAAGAAAACATTGAACTAAGTGCTTTTAATTATAGCTGACAAAAGTGATATCGTCAAGATCGAGATTTAGGTTCATTGTGTTAGACCGGTAAAAATCTCAATGCAGTATCGGCCGGGAGAAACATTTCTATACGGTTATAACTACAAAGCAGATGAAAGCAAACTGATGATAAATATTAGTAGTATATATTGTGACATATCTGGTAGAGTTACATTTTTGTGTAGTATAATCTTGTATATGAGAACATTTAAAAAATGACAATGTGAGACTGAGTGATAGACTCTTAAAAAAAATCAAAATTAAAATTATCATTGCAAGCATAATGAAACGGAGAACGCGACGTTGTCCTGATTTTGAAATGGCACTTTACATCAAGCTAATGACCAAGGTGATACTATGTTCATTTCAGATAACGAAAGGTAGTGTTAATTATTGCTTTATCAATCTGATTGAGCTCTTACTGTGTATCTATCATGTACATATACTAAATATATCGGTGCGATATTAAAGCCTAACATAACTCTTCCTGAATATCATTATCCTAGTTTAATTAAAAGTTTGTAACATGAAATGAGAGTATTAGATTAATTTCATAGGTCATAGGATACCCACATTCTAATAGCTAGCTCTTATGCACTTGATTTCGGACGAGAGACAGACGAGAGAACGGGTAAGTTGGATTTAACAAACTAGAGTACATGTAATGACATTTCAAAATTGATAGTTACCTTTTGAAAACAAAACTAAATTATTTCCTCAGTGTAAAGTTCATCGGTTCATTGAATTATGTATAATGATGACATTTGGGTGCAGTTAAAGAGAACAAAATGGTGTTTAAGGCGAGAAACGCAATATATTGCAAAGATAGAATATGCATCAGCTTGTGTGGAACAAATAGGGGATAAGTAAATAAATTGCTTCAAACGAAAAGTGACTGTAAAGAGACAACGACGAGATTATAGATCAATCATTGTCTTTACGAACGGAAATATTTGAATGGCCATGGGAATGAATGCCCGATCTTCCTTAGTTGACAGTTGTGCAAAAGAAATCATATGAATATCAATAATTTAACTGAATAGCACTCAGAAGAAATTTAAAAAAATACATCTCCTATCCCATACAATGACGTACTGGGAGTAGTGGGAGGCAAACGATCAAACATATATGAGGAACAAATGTTTATACATCATGTTTTTTGCGTCACAAAGCTGTCAGGCAGTGACTCTACACCAAGTATAAAGAAAAAGCCTAGGATGTTCTAATTGGGAATTGTGAGAACCTGATTTCAGATTGCGATTTATATACAAGGCATTTAAGTAACAAGTAATTATGTTCACAGTATATGTCAATTTGAATATGTTGTATTTAGGCTATAAATAACTTTCATTAAAGAGTGTATCTCGAGTGAATAATCACGAAATTCAAAATTTCATCTCCGTAACTAGATATTCCATTCTTTTTTGCAATTATTGATGATGTGTGAGAAAATTGTAATGTTACTTTCCGTTCGTCTTGCAACAAGGTTTATCCGCAATGGAAAACAGTTTCGCTGTACTTGCACCAGTCTACTGATCTTTCGAAACACTCGCCATCCTGACTATGTCAATTGTTTTCTGCTTTAAATGTTATTTGTTTTCATTTAACATCTGCTTTTTATTGTTCTCATATACCTTTACGACATTTAATACACTAACATATCTCTCTCTCTCTCTCTCTCTCTCTCTCTCTCTCTCTCTCTCTCTCTCTCTCTCTCTCACACACACACACACACACACACACACACACACACTTATCCATTATTGTAAAGTTTACTTTATTACTTTGTTCATGACGCACACAATGTCCTAATATTGCCGACTTGTGATTTCCGAATATTCAATAAATTCCATTACATCTAAAAATAATCACTTCAAGCTGATAAGCGAAAGTTCAGGGTGCTTACCTCATTGGTAAGCCAGACCCCTGGCATCAGTCACCTAAATCTAGTTCATGACTGGTACTTATCACTAAGGTAATTGGTTTACAAAGTACTCAATAAATAGCACAGGTCCTAACTTAAAACACACATAGGCATAACATTAATCGGTGGGGTCTGCTGCACTTAAACGCGAAGGGACAGATTGGCGTATCACCATAGCAATATTAATCGTGCTGATATAGTGAAAACTATATATATATATATATATATATATATATATATATATATATATATATATATATATATATATATATATATATATATATATATATATATATATATATACACACTGGTTATTATATTTAAATAATTAGTCAAAACATGACGTTTTGCATATTTTGATAAACAATGCATCAACAAGATGTACCTCTTAATTTACACTCTATTTATCTGACAACTGTCAAAGGTGATCTGTATTAATGCATCTTTCCTGAAGCTTTCTTTAAGAGACTTTTCCTTGTTTCCATTTCTACTTTGGTAAGAGTAAACCTTTTCCTTTATTTTGTTTCTTTTTTATTTGAAAGTTGTAAGTATTATAACAAAATATGTAAATAATATAGACGAGGAACAAAAAGAGTAAGGCTATTCCATAATGACACCAAAAGGCAGGGATCTTTTTTTGCAGATAATATGTGAAAAACTTGATTACCATTCTTGATGCCACCTAATATTTTAACAATTGTGTCAATGTCTTATTAGTGAGTTGAGATGATCTTCGATTATTGATATATTTCTTATACCTTGTAACAATACACGTACAACGAAACCAACTCTTTCTATAAGTGAAAATCTTCGAACAATTTCTAGCCCATTTAGACGCCTACATTCATTGTATATTCGCTCTTCTAAGACAAACTTAAAAGTAACGGTTGACCATGTTCCAAAGTCAAATCAAATGTACGGGTACAACCCTGAAGGAATCCTATCTACCAAACCCAATCGGTATGTGGCCTTTGCAGATGTTTTTTTAATTCGACAGTAGTTCTTCATAACCATTAACTACTACAAACCTTTCTTTCACAAATTTGCACATTTGCCATAAAGCGAATGTGAAAAGATATGAAATGCTAAGTATTAAGGATTAATATGTAAGTAACGAATTTAAAACTTGTAAATGCAAAATTTAGAGACACAACCACTAGTTGTCGTCCTTTCTTACTTATGAAACAACAGTGCTCATTTGACGTTTTGATGTACTAACCGTATACATGGATTTTGCATCCATATTTCGTTTGCGATAGTTACATTTTGTTTAAAAAGAACACTCCATTTAGTTTTGATGTATTTAATTATGAATTTTGTTTTAAAATTACTCTGTTCCGGGTAATAAAATATATTGATGAACTTAAATCATTGCTATATTGATCAAATTAAAAGCTTTTTATTTTAAGTTTTGACAAACTGTTTCAAGTTTCAAATAGATCTCATCTAATGACCAAATATAGGTGTCTGGTTCAAAGTTTAATAAGACCTGGAACATTTTATTTTATACGAATTCACGCGTGCAGGCACAAAGTTGGTTAAAGCAATGGTTTTGGCAAGAAATTCAACAAAAATTAAGGGGTCTTCTTTTTTTGGCAAGATTAGGGTCCAATCCAACACTTTCATGAGTGGAAATCAAATGAGGTTTTCCTAATGAAGGAAACAGATGGACGTAAAGTTTCTAAGTAACAAGATCTTGAACGTCATGTGAATAATCGGTTTTGATTTATTGTGTGTGTGTGTGTGTATATATATATATATATATATATATATATATATATATATATATATATATATATATATATATATATATAGAGAGAGAGAGAGAGAGAGAGAGAGAGAGAGAGAGAGAGAGAGAGAGATTGATTATGTTATGTTTCCAGCCAATGATAGAAATGCGAAAATGCGAACTTTCTTGTTTAAAAATTAGTATAGTAGTTCTGCTCAGGTATAAAACGATAACACTTATCGCTTACAAATCAGATCAATTTTACCCAGTAGCACAGCACTTTGATCGTTTATCTGTGATACACATATGCAAACCTGGGCTTTTTTTGTGCCGAGGAACACATATGTTTGCCTGGATCCTTCTCTTGGCAATATCCGTTCTAGTTTGTTAATTTATATTACTGGTTAGTTTGTTTTATGGTTTTTCCTTTATTTACCGGATTTGGAATAGATTACAACTGTACTTTGAGCATCACATGTGTAGGCTTAAATTTCACTTGCAATCGCGACAAGGGACTCGACACTGCTCTCTTTTTTAATCAATTAATTGCTTTCACTCGTCTTCATTATGCCCAGTAGAATGACCTTACCCTATTTTTGGAGAGCATACAAAGCAACTCGATCGATCGATCGATCGATCGAGAGAGAGAGAGAGAGAGAGAGAGAGAGAGAGAGGCATTCAACAATATTTGAAACCAATAAACAAAGGTTCAATGCAGTACGTCATATAGGTAGACACACTTTTTAGTCATGCGAAGATTTGTTGGTGTATAAACAATGATGTACCCTTTCACTCTTGGCCAAATTATCTATTTTTGTGCAAAATCCATATAGAGAAGGATTCGTTTTGGTAATGAGAGCATTTGGTCCATATTGAATAAAATACTGAACAAAAAGTTATCAAAAGCTATGAAACGAATAAGACTGACGACAATCGTACTGCCATACCGGCCAGGTGAGTTAAGAAATTTAAGTTGTCAGAGATATGTTTCATATGCACCGTGAATGCATAATTTGCGTTAATAATCTTGAAATCGTGTGTACATGTCCGTCAACCGGTCCGTCCCCCTTCCCCCCTCCCCCCCCCTGTATATTGTATCAAAATAGAGTATCTATTCTTAAGAGGATGCGATCTTCATGGAATGTAAGACAACAGACTACACAGCGCGACAAGTGAACAATTATAATTAGACTTAATACTATTATATTTTGTTTTTAAAATATAACAATTTTCAAGAAGGTGGAAAAATCTTATATTGTTTTCTGGCTTTTTGCAAGTGATTTATAAAATAGAAAAAGAAAAAAGTATGAAAACGAAAATTAAATTAAAAGATAGAATGCGGCAACGGATTTTGGAACAAGACGAAGAGAATCTATCTTGAAGTTTTTATGGAAACAAAGAAATCCCATAACATTATAACGTTTTTCCGTCCTTTCATCTTTCAACTGCACTGCAAAGTTTATATACTATTCTGCCTAATGTGATTGTGAGTGCGGTAAAAGACCTAAAAATTAGGACGAGTAATTTTTGATATATTGCTGAACGAAAGAATGTGAAGCAAGATAAATACGGGAATTGCACTCTCGATTGTTTTATCTAACGGAAGAGAAACCATGATAAAAGGGTTGTAATAATGAAGAGGTTAGACGAGGTTTCTACAGTTCATTTAGGACTAGCTAGATATCGTAAAATGACTTCTGGAGGAGTAGCGATAACAAAATTTAAAAGATGGCTGACATAATGGACATGTTAAATGTCTGATTGTCACCGTTTCATGTAGTGTCAATCCTTTATCGATACAACCAATCCTTCAGAAGGAGAAGATTAGGATAACATTTTCTAATAGTTTTTCATCGCTCATTTGCTAAGTCAGAATAAACACCCTGATAAAGGAAGCTCTCAGTTAAGAATTTTTTTTAATGGAACTCCTTTTCATGTATCTAAACCATTCTTGGTCGCTTCTGAATTGGGAACGTAACACTCTGTTAAATGACGTTGCAATCTAGTACCATAAAATGAATGTCTAGTAAATTCAAATTTTACAAGTCGTACAATAGTCTTGACCATCTTGTAAAGGCTTCAAATGCAAATAATGATTGAGCCGAACTTATATTCAACTGCAAGCTGCAGTTTTCCTTAAATACAAAAAAAAAAATGTTGATTGAGTTCATGCTGTAGGATTTTGCAAGAGATTACATAGCAAACAGGAGTGGTTGCTCCAATCCCAGAAAGGAAACTTGTACTAAATATTCCACTCATTTCATTCACATGCAAATAAGTAATCACAGGCATGCTTTCTTCATGGAAGTCTGATTATAATTATATACAGCTAAAAGAAAGATTTATAAGCTCAGTTTAAACAATGTATACACTTAGTCAAAACCGAATTATAAATTTGGCGTAAGATGCCATGTACCATTTTAATGTCAGTATAGCCTTCTGTGGAAATTTTAATGAGGTGGACAAATAAGACGAGAGACGGACAGAGACACCGCTTTTGGTGTGGTTCGATATATTTGGAATGTACAATTCTATGAAAGTTGGAGTCACGCGAGTATCATCATAAAACTATCAGAAATCAGCGAACCGCCTGAAATTTATATTATTCAACAGTTTTCTGTTCCGAGTTCTAGCAGAGAAATTGGCTGCATAAATGTCTGACTTGTTTGACTCTACGTTTGTTCGAGTTCAACCGACAGTGTCTTGCCAACGATTGTTTTTTCTTGAGCGACTTTCTATCTCTCATGACAGTTTGAAATCTATCGTATTACTTAAACTTAGTTGATTCACTTGCAAAGACATCAACAAATAAGTTGTAGTCTTATGAACGTTCCAATAAATCAATAAATAGTTTCCAGGGCATTTACATTTGGTTAGAATATTCAGAAGAAAGCTTATCACATGAAAATAGAAAATTTCAAGTAAGATTTATTTGCGATTTTAAAATAATTTTTTTTCACGAACTTATGGAGCATTTTTTTTCGGTTAAGTAAACGGTCATACAGTTATTAAATCATGCTGCTTTTTCAGATGGAGGGCGACTGGAGAGTCCTTCGCGAAATGCTGCAAACATAAACAACTTTCCTATGAAAAGAATGAAACGGTACTTTTAAGGAGCCAATCATTCAAGTCAATAAATCAGAACAGAGATTTTTAAGATACTGGTTTGGTTCTGTCTCTGACATGGGTCAAGGTCAAAGTAATGTGTAGCTCATGCTTACATACACTAATGTAGTGGACTAAATAGATTAACAGCAACCACATATGGAGTTTGACAAATGAGACTGCATTGCTCCATTCTTTAAGAAAAAAATAAATTCCCTCCATAGGATTAGAAAACAAAATCTGATTAAGAAATAAATATGGAAATATATGATACGTATGTACTGTATGCATGTTTCATTAAGTGCTGTAAAACCTGAACTGTATGCATGTTTCATTAAGTACTGTAAACCGTGTACTGTATGCATGTTTCTTTAAGTACTGTAAACCCTGTACTGTATGCATGTTTCATTAAGTGCTGTAAACCCTGTACTTTATGCATGTTTCATTAAGTACTGTAAACCCTGTACTGTATGCATGTTTCATTAAGTACTGTAAACCCTGTACTTTATGCATGTTTCATTAAGTACTGTAAAATCTGTACTGTATCCATGTTTCATTAAGTACTGTAAACCCTGTACTGTATGTTCGTTTCATTAAGTACTGTAAACCCTGTACTGTATGCATGTTTCATTAAGTACTGTAAACCCTGTACTGTATGTTCGTTTCATTAAGTACTGTAAACCCTGTACTGTACGCATGTTTCATTAAGTACTGTAAACCCTGTACTGTATGCATGTTTCATTAAGTACTGTAAACCCTGTACTTTATGCATGTTTCATTAAGTACTGTAAAACTTGTACTGTATGTTCGTTTCATTAAGTACTGTAAACCCTGTACTGTATACATTGTTTTTATTAAGTGCATTAATATTAGTAAAACAATTTTTCTATTATGTTCTCGACGCTTCGGATGCGGGAAGTCGTGGTTAGATCCCTGGCCGAGTCATAACAAAGTACTTACAAAAAATGATACAAACAGCTGCCTCGCTTGGCGCACAACATTAACATGTTAGTGTTAGGACTGATCGGCCTGGTGTCTGCCTAATGCGACTTGCTGTGACATCATGCTTCATATATATATGGCCTGATGCCCCAGTGATAGACATCACTATAAAGTGCCACACTGCAGACATCGTAACAATATGACTGAAAAATGATTAAAGCTACGTTAAAAATCCAAATCAAACACGCCATACTCTTAGGGATGATTACCAGACACGTGGCTGTTTGTTCTAACTCTTCACCGAAGCAATACTTGTCAAATTTTAAGTTATAAATTAAACTTTCTTGTGCTCATCTCACGTACATTTAGTGGTAATATACGCATACATTGCATTTCTATTATGGTTAAATATTCTAAGTTGTGTGGGTATATTTTTTTTAAATTAATTGGTCAATATGCAAAAAGTTAATAACTAAATACACATACCAATCATAATGATGCAAAGTACAGCATAATTAATATTCTAAAAATCAATAACTTCTAATACGTTGAAGACCTTTTGATGGAATTGCTGAGGAAATATGACAATAAAACACTCCAATGCTATTCATTTTTTTTTCTTCATATTGTCTAAATATAGCTTAGAATGTAGAAAGAGACAGTCTCGTATTATGTGTGCGCGTACGTGATTGCGGCAACACACTGAATGACTTTGTATTACATCCACCTTTAAAATAAATAATCTACATGATTTTCATCTATACGTGACAAGCGAATTAATTGTTTAAATTTAAAGTAGTTTTTATATATATATATATATATATATATATATATATATATATATATATATATGTGTGTGTGTGTGTGTGTGTGTGTGTGTGTGTGTGTGTATTTTATGTTGATTTTAAAGCGATATGACTTACGTCAGTTGTGAATTATAATGTATTCAAGATGAATAATCAATTAATAGTCAGAGCGAAACAACTGAATCCAGAGTAACAAACTACAAAGGATTTATTTTGATTTTTTGTGTATAAATCAACTCTCGTTGTTACGTATAACTTCAACCAATCAAAAATTTATGACAGTTTCTTCATTTTAATACCGACCGCCATGAATAGCCTATCGTGTGTTGAAAAATGGCGTTAAACCCCACAATAACAACATCATTCTAACCTTACTTTGACCGAAGTCATAAATGACAGTTTTGTAATCACGATGCCAGAGTAGGCAAATAATACCAAGGACTCTGAAACAGCAAATATTGATCTGGACAACTCTCCGAAAGAACGCCCTGAGAATCGATTCAAACTAATTAGATAGCAATATCTAAATTCACAAAAGGTGGCATTTAAATTATGGCGCTTGAGACCAGGAGCAAACCTAAAGATTCAAAATGCATTCAATCACAAGTTACTTCGAACATAAACATTGTGTAAAGTCACCACGTGAGCTAATCGAAGATGTTGCCCACCTGTTCGTGGGAAATGTTTCCCCCGTGAAAATGAACCAACTTTTTTTCCCCCGTGCGTAACAGGAATAATGAATCTGCTTCTGAAACATTTTGCCGACAATAGTCAATTCTACGTGCCATCCAAATTTGGCACATCCCCATTTCCTTTTTCCCCTGCCCGCATATAATTAAATTAAACTGTGCTTCACGTATAAATGGGGCACGCTCTAGTCTTGTTCTTCAGAGTTCGTTGAAACATTGGGCAGTGCCACCATGGTGACAGGCCAGTGTATAGTATTGTTGTTGCTGCTAGGTGTTTGCGCCTACGCAAAGCAAGTTAGTGAACAGGACACCCTTCGGATTGAGCTCGAAAATGCCAAACAACAGCAGGTGAAGCAGAAAGAGCTTATAGATAAAATCTTTGCTGAAATAACCAGACTTAATGAAGAGCTTGAGGATGAAGATTTAGGTAAGTTAAGATATTGTTTATTTTGGGTTTTAAAAAAATATATATAATTTAAATTCATTATGCTTCATATGTTATATTTCATTCCTATTAAGTTTTACACATTTTATCCTGAACCATCAAATAAGTATATCACAGATTTATGACACTGAGCGAAAAGATAATTTTCCAAAAATATAACTTGCTAACATTCGTTATTGTGTAGAAATGTAAAACATATACTAGTACATACTAGAAAAAAATGGGTACCTATGAAAGGAAACAGTATTAGAGTTGGTATAGGAACAAAAAGGAAGCAAAATATTTCAAAAAATTAAAAGCATCATAATACTTCTCTTATTTTATATCCTGTTTTCCTTAATAATTACTTGCAATAGACTCTGCTTCCAATTTTCTTTACATTGGATCAAAGATAATGTAGAAATATATTTGAATACATTTACCTTTACCATATGCATGCTTCGTTTAGTTAACAGGTCTGTTAAAATTAGTTGTAACGATTCTTATACGAACTAGTTTTATGTTAAATATACACAGCAGCTGATTCGAAAATACCAATATATATATATATATATATATATATATATATATATATATATATATATATATATATATATATATATATAGAGAGAGAGAGAGAGAGAGAGAGAGAGAGAGAGATAGATAGATAGATAGATAGATAGATAGATAGATAGATAGATAGATAGATAGATAGATAGATAGATAGATAGATAGATAGATATTGCTACAATTGATCTTCGCTACCAGTCCTCATCAGCATGTTCATTCAGTCTGCTAAGATTTTTGCTGAAAGTTGCAAGAGTCCGCAGATGAATCTGTGTAGATTTAGGGACCCCTTGAACGATATATTGAACAAGCAGAGCTATTAAAAATATACGAGCCTCTTTTGTCTCCCATGAATATCTATAAGTAATAAACATAAATAATGTTCAAAATATATATACAAGGTGCTAAATGACTGGTAGTAACAATTACAGTATTATATGACTACTAAAGCGAAATTCTTTGCAAAACACGCATTGTTATATGAATTGTAATCTGTCTATATATGGTGAAATGTCAATGTCACACAACTAGTTGAGTGCTTATTTTTGAAGGAAATGTAATGTTTTCTAAAAAAAAAAAACTAGTCTTAAACATATTGACATACATACAAGTTTCAACCTTCAATGAATTTTAAGTTGTACGGGAAGTTTGTCTGCATCATAGCATATCTCTCTCTCTCTCTCTCTCTCTCTCTCTCTCTCTCTCTCTCTCTCTCTCTCTCTCTCGTTCATAAATTAAGTGTGTGTGTGTGTGTGTGTGTGTGTGTGTGTGTGTGTGTGTGATTTAGATTATTAATATAGCTTTAAACATATTTAGTCATATCGCTATCATGTCTGAAGTGTGTCAGTTTATAGTGATATCTAGCACTGGTGCATCATGCTGCAGACTTGTAATATCATGTTCCACGCAATCACATTATTCTGACACCAGGCCGACCAGTCCTAACACTAACCTCTTAATGCTCAGCCCCTACCTAGTACCATTTTTAGAAGTCTTCGGTATGACTTGGTCATGGTTCGAACCTGCGGCCTCCAACATACAAGACGGCGCTCGTTTTTCCTAAACCGCTAGTATGCAACTGTCGATAATATATCCATCCCGGTGATTCGAACCAATGACCCCAGTATGAGAATCAGCCGCATTAGCAATGCACTACATTCCAATCACACAAGGCGGCGCTCTAATCACTTTGGCCACCAGAAAGGTCTCATCGATTAAATAATCAGGGTACATGTAAATATCAAAGCAGAAAACATTTGTTTATTTGTATGTAGATGCTTGTCTTTAATTTATAGACTACTTGTATTTTAGTCCAATGTTATACAACTATTTTTAAAATTAAATGTGAGAGAAAAAACATATATATATGTGTGTATATAAGATTTAGATTCTTTTTCAGGTGAATCAGTTGCACTAAAGAGAATTAAGCGTCACTACTGGTTGCAGGGTCCAGCAGGGCCAGTCGGAAAGCCCGGTAAGTGGACATCTGCTCTATCCCTTCAATTTCACACCTTTCTAAATGGAGACAAAAAATCTAGATCGGACCTTACGTTTAAGGAATGAGTGTAAAAAGGAATAAAATTTGAACTATTCCGACTGTGCCTAAGTTCAGTGTAAATAGTATGGTGGAGTATGTAGAAGTATGTAGTAAATAATTATTTTTACTTGTGTACTAAGCAATTTTGATTTTTGTACTAAGCGATTTTTATTTGTGTATAAAGCGATTTTTCTTTTACAAATTTCTTTTCGCTTGTGGAAACAAGAGCCAGCATATGATACAGTGTGTAGCTTCCTTTAAAAAAAGGTACATCATTTGGAGGTTCTGTTTCGTAAAATCTCATTGCCTCGTAGTAGTATCATTGGCGCATTTTTCCAAAACATTGTTTCTTCCTGACGGTTTCAGCAGATCAGCTGAGAGCTTTCGTTATTGTTTTACAACATGGAAAATTGGTTTGGCATAAATTGTAAAACTTGAAGGTGGTGTAAGGATTAAAATCAAGCCCTAGTTTTTTTTTTTTTAGCAACAACCCAAAGGTTTCAAATTGATCAACATAGCATTTCTGCGCGTAAATGTAATCAAAAATAATTAATCTAAGTGATACTTTATTTTCGCTTTTATGAAACGTCGGTATTTATTTATTTATTTTATTTACTTGTTTATTTTTATTCACAAAGTAGTGATCTTGCTACTGACATTTATATTCAGTTAAAGATATGCACCTTTTGGACATCATGTCACGGACATGTAGCATGATGTCCCACCAAGTCACATTATCCTGACACCAGGCGATCTAGTCCTAACACGAACATCTTAATGCTGAGCGCTTAGCGAGGCAGCTGTTAGTATACTTTTTTTGTAATCTGAGTGGACGTTCTAACCACTAGACCATCGGAGCGGTCGTGGACATTAATAGAATACATTTTTTTTAGTAATATTAATGCACTTAATAAAACATGCATACAGTACAGGTTTTACAGTACTTATATTTGAAAATTGTCGTGATGTGATAATCCTTCTTTGTAATATCCAGGTTTGCCCGGACCGCCAGGAGAGCCAGGTATTCCAGGACCACCGGGCCTAATGGGAGAACCAGGATCCCCCGGAGACATTGGTGAGCGCGGTCCAATGGGACCTCAGGGTCTTGCCGGCGACCCTGGCCCAGAAGGAGAGAGGGGACCATCTGGAGACCAAGGAGAACACGGACTTCCAGGACTTCCAGGAGAGAAGGGAGAGAGTGGACCTATGGGACCAGAGGGCGCTCCTGGACAGAACGGACCTGCAGGAGAGAAGGGAGACCAGGGACCTTTCGGACCCCCTGGACTACCAGGAATCCAGGGCGATAAGGGTCTTACTGGAGCTCCAGGTGAGCCCGGCGAAACTGGAGCACCAGGCGAGCGAGGACCAATTGGGCCCCCAGGATTACCTGGACCACGCGGACCTCAGGGACACCCCGGACCACAGGGCTTCACTGGAATGCCTGGAGTAACGGGACCAAAAGGAGATAGGGGATTCCCAGGCCGCGCCGGCTCCCCAGGACCACAGGGTTACCCCCATTTGGCACCCGTGCAGTCCGCTCCAAAGTACGTTGCTGCTCCTCCTCCTTCTAAGAAAGGCTAAACCATCCACGCATATCATGTGACAAAACATGTCTTCTTTTCATAAATTTTACTCATATTCCTA
This sequence comes from Unio pictorum, assembly GCA_030141615.1. Taxonomy (NCBI): domain Eukaryota; kingdom Metazoa; phylum Mollusca; class Bivalvia; order Unionida; family Unionidae; genus Unio; species Unio pictorum. The sequence continues at coordinate 4,098,790 of JARLTB010000021.1, forward strand.
CTGCTTCTTTGCGGGACAAAAGGACGAAAGAGGGTTGAGAGGTTTCCGAAAATTATTCGTTTTTATGAATAATTAGGTTCAAATGGGTTTTAAGTCTTAGAAATGAAGGTTAAGCAAATTAAGACAGGTTTTTCCCTCCATTTCCGTCTGAACATGTCTCTCATTCCCATGTCATGATTTTATAACATTTATTTATTGTGATACGAATCATTCGAATTTGACATCTCTATTCTAGACGGTGAATGCCATTTTGATAATTTGTTAAGACTGCTAATATTCTGGAGCGTACATTAGTTCAATAAAACATTACAATGTAATTTTTTTGAGTTTTATTGTAACTTGTATTAACACTGTTTGATGGGGTCCAACACCACCACCACTCTCTCTCTCTCTCTCTCTCTCTCTCTCTCTCTCTCTCTCTCTCTCATTTTTGTTTAGAGGCCAATTACATTGGAAAAGCCTCGCACTCGTGTATTTGCATCAGGTTTTTATTTCCATCCTACAAACACACAGACATCTCTTTCTTATACTTAAAAAAAATGTTATATCATATTGGCTCTCTCATGCATATTCACGTTCTGAAGTTTCCTGAAATCCACATTTTGTTTATTTTAGATCACTAGATAACTGATACATGAAAACAAATAATTAAATTTAAAGCAGTCAGTGACACGTAAATGAAAATTGACCATATCTACATATGATATCTAATGATAAAAATTATTCAAGATAATAATAGTCGAGAGGTATAACATGATGCTCATGACAACGGTAATAACGACTAATTTATTTGATTCGAAAACTATTTTTCCAAACGCACAAGTACACACCATATCTCTGATGCAAAATGATGCCAATTTTAACTGCATAATAAAAATGCACGGCTGTACAGTTAATTCCACGAATTTGTGCTATTCGGGATGTCTGTTCGTTTACGCACAGTCTCTCTCTCTCTCTCTCTCTCTCTCTCTCTCTCTCTCTCTCTCACACACACACACACACACACACACACACACACACACACACACACACAGAGTAGCTGCAAGAACAATAATTTTAAATATGTAATACTAACGTATTTGCATCGGATTTTCAGTTCAGAAAGACCCATGTTATATTAAGAGTTTATCTTGAAACGAAAATTAATAATTATCACGTACTCGTGTGCATATATATATAGTTGTTATGCTGTATGACAAGAAACAAAGAAAAAACAAAATGTAGTAAAAACCTGTTTATATCCCTTTTCCGCTTACTGTGCATGCGGAAGCGTGTAAAGCACTGTTAAAGTAAAATGCCTCAAAAGAGAAAAACAACAATTTTCTCAGATCGATCGTATTTAGTCCCCACCCTTTTTATTTTTTTTACTGCAGACTATCGGTATATAGCAAGGGTGTATAACCTTTTTCGAGCCAGACTGCATTTTCCTTGACATCTCGAGGGCCGCCAAGACTAATTTCTTTAATATAATTACTTTTCACGGGCCATAATGTATGTATTGTTTTAATTTGCCCTGAGAGCCGGACAAACACGCTCGCGGGCCGGGGGTTGTGCACGCCTGATATATAGTGACTTCACAAATACATCAAATAAGATAGGATCGGTTATATATATATATATATATATATATATATATATATATATATATATATATATATATATATATATATATATATATATATATATATATATATATATATATATATATATATATATATATATATATCATCATCATCATCATCATCATCATCATCATCATCATCATCATCATCATTGGGCATTTTCATATTTGAATATAATACAGTCAAGTGGTTAGGATTTGAACACATCTCGGCCATTTGTATTAAGTCGGTTTGATGGAACAGGCTGATGATGTTCCAACTGGTATGATCATGAAATCGGATATAATAATTTCATTACTTACTTAAACACATAAACTCCTAAAGAGAATCGTGTATAAGGTGAAAAGTTTCCGCTTGAATATGTTTAACATTAGTAATAATTTAGAGTTAGCATGAAAGTCCACTTGAGTTCAAAACGTCCGCAGTACGCTTTTTCTTCAGGGTGTTGTTTCATTTGGGATTTATCTTCTCAGACAGTAAGACCAACTTTGATAATTAAAAGAATTTGTAAGAAAAATGTTTTCTTTTGCAGTAACGTTGGTCTTCTGGTGCAGACTTTGGTTTTGTTTGATTAGGATTTTTAACGTAGCTTTAACAATTTTTCAGTCATATCGCTACGATGTCTGCAGTGAGGCAGTTTATAGTGATGTCTAGCACTGAGACATCATGCCGCAGACATGTAGCATGATGTCTCACCCAGTCACATTATCCTGACAGCAGGCCGACCAGTCCTAACACTAACCTCTTAATGCTGAGCGTCAAGCGAGGCAGCTGTTAGTACCATTTTTGTCAGTCTTTGGTATGACTCGGCCGGGGATCGAACCGACGACCTCCCGCTTCCGGGGCGGACGCTCTAACCACTAGGCCACAGGAGTGGTTGCAGACTTTGGTTGCAATATTGAAATTATCTCGAATGTAAACACGTTCACGCAAACACAACTGCCCCAATGCCACCTCTAAATCTGCACATAAAATTATACGAGGGACAATACAAATCCAACAAGTTTAATTGGTGGTTGCAATGACCCACTGCTGTAATAAATTTCGGGAGTGTACCCTGGTGAAACAGCTTGATAGTATTAAACAAACTTTAATGATGGCTTTTTAATAGTATTGAAATTCACATTTATTGTAATTTATAAGCGTAATATGAGAATAAAACTTTTAATTTTAATTGCTTTTATGTATGGAAACAAGTAACAACTCTGATGAAATTGTATTCGTGTCCTCTCGTGGTACGTTTCTAAACAATACAAGTGATATTCTTATCAGATCTTTGATTCGCTCTTTTTTTTGGGGGAGGGGACGTCTCCTCTAAGCTGCGCGAGCGCGCGTTCGCAGCTGCTCAGGCATCCCCGCACAGCTGAATTGCCAATCCAACGTTAAATTTTGCTCCACTCCTTGCTTGCACAATACAGTGAGCACTGCGCGCACATCTACCATTCGCTTAGAGGGAACGTTGGGTGGGGGTGGGTAGAAAGATGGGAACACGAATATTTAATCAACTGGGAAACATAACTATATACACAACTATGTAAAGCAAAATCCAAAAGTCGGATAGGAAAAATAAATATTTCGCAGGAACGATGTACATGTGTGAAGAGTCACTGAAATGTTTTATACATACGTACATACATACATACATACATACATACATACATACATACATACATACATACATACATACATACATACATACATACATACATACATACATACATACATACATACATACATACATACGTGCAAAACTGAATGATGTGAAGCCTCAACATTTTTTACTGTGAAATTGTTTAAATAGGCGACTGGAGATAAGTCCATGATCAGTAGATTATACTGCAGACGTTTTCAGCAGACGGTAAAATTGTTAATTTATGATACGATTGATATGTGTTTACTAAAAAGCCGTTTGTCTTGCCTTCGTATGTTTATGTCACTTTTTCGATCTCCGAAAAGTAACAAGGGATATATAAACCATGCTACTTTAGGAAAAGCAATAAGGCAACCATATCTTAAAACAATATGTTAAATATTGTTAACAAAAGGTTGATTTAAAATTTCGACTGAAGAGAAATATGAATTATATTTAATTAAAACAGTTACCTTATAATGGGTAAAAACAGTGTGATACAATGGTCACATCGTAATTTCTCTTTAAAGCAGTAGATACATATACACATGCATACTGAAGAACCAATGAGAATAGGCATCTATCTTGCAAAATTTAAACTTTTAAATGAACCCTTTTACTTTAAATTAAAAGCTAATAGCAAAATGCCATTTACAAGTCTTTTTAAAAGATTTGCTAATTTTCACTCTTAGAGGTCAGATCATGCTAAAACACAAAATTCGTTTTGGTCGAAGAAATAGATTCCCACAATAGAGTTGATTTATGGAGGCATCATACATGCAAACAAGCAAACACACACACACACACACACACACACACACACACACACACACACACAGACAGACATACATACATACATACAAACATACATACATACATACATACATACATACATACATACATACATACATACATACATACATACATACATACATACATACATACATACATGTGAAGTATTTGATTTTGAATAAGCTTTGAACCTTAAAGCTGAATGCACCGAGCATCAAGATTTTATCACTCTTAGACATGGGTAGTCTTTGGGAAGGGTCTTTTCTACCTTTATTCTTAATTTATTCCATTAGAGTGTTAAAACTTAAAATGGGCTACTGTTCCGATTCAATGAATTTGACCGAATATCTTACCAAGGGTTTGAAAAAGAGAACTTCCGATCCGTGTAAAAGTTATTCAAAATAGCTGAGCGATTTTGACTGACGAAACAAAAGATTGTCTTTTAGGAAAATATTTTAAAAACAACTGCTTAGTATTGACCGAGTGAAATTAAGTGGTATACCTTGGAAGTAATGTCAATTTAAAGTGACAACCTTGATCAAAATTACTTAGTCCGAAATTTTCTGAGAGAGAGGAGTTTGACTCCGATGAAGCATTTGAAAAAATTGTGATTTCGTCGTTAAAAAAGAAAGGACCAAGTGTCTGTCTTATGAGAAAGACAGGTTTTAGTGCTGGATGCACAAGTTCTAAAGTTGAAAGCATTATGGAAACAGTGTTCCGATGGATAGGTAGACTCTACGTTCCAAAGACGGAGTTCGAAAACAACAAGAAGTGACGAGTTAAATCCGAAAAACGGGAGAAGTGACGAGTGAAATTTGAAATGGGGGAAATGAAGAATTCAAAGTAATATCTAGGAAGTCCAAGAAGGACGAGGCAGTCGGAATAAGAAGACTTGAGTAATAGAAAACGTCGGAACACATTAGTGACAAAGGTGATACAATCAGTCATGTACATTACTCTCTTTTCACTACTCGTTTTGACTATGAAATAAATCCAAATTAGAACTGCTATAAAATCCTGTTCATATCATTTAAGTTGAATTGAAATTACCAGAATTCATTTATTTCATTAAAAAAAATTTTTAAAGGTCTCGTATTGCACTATTTCTTACCAATAATTGTGTTCAGTTCTCGTTTGATATTGTATCTTTTCACTCACACCGGTTCATAATATCGAGGGAGGTCATTTACACGCCTCATTAATGACCTATCTACGCATGTATGTTCCCTGATATATATTTATATTTTCTGTGTATATGCATACATCCAAGCTTTACAAATCGAAACCATATTTCATTGTTTCGCACAGAATCATTGCTACTTTAAGGTAAACAAAGCAGAACGATGCGGAATATGTATTTTCATGAATGAATAAATGCGGGACATACGTTATTAAATAAATCTATGTTATCTCCATTCACGAGAAAGAAAAAAGCGGAAATAAGAAAGGAACGACAGAAAAACCTAAGAGGATATGTTGTAATAAAGATCGAGTATGTTTGTTAACCCAATCTGGGTTATATGAGCCATCATTATGATAGTTCACTACGTTCCGGACACACGGTACTGGGTTAACATAAAAAAGAGTATATGTGGGTTTGGCTGTATGTTAAGTTTTAAGAAAAATAATGAATTGAGAGCTTATCCTAATTGAGAAGAAAGAAAAAATAGAGACATTGTTTATTGGTTGAATGTCACTCAGTCCTTTAATAGTCTTGAGTTTGAAAGACTCATTGCTAAAATTAGCACCTGACTTTGGTGATGATTTCAAAGCACATCTTTCAAACACATGCAGGTCCAGAAAATGTCGCGGCTTACATCTTTTTCTCTAGACAGAAGCTGACATGCAGGTTTATTCTATACTGATAAATCTAGGTTTGATCACGAGCACTCAAAATTTTTAAGTTATTGCATTTTTAATATCATGGTGTTTGCATAGGTTTACCATGGGAACTGAATTAGTACCGTGAGTCCTTCAGTGCCATTGCAACCAGGAAAGTTAACTGAGGTTGATTTGATTACTGAGCGGTGGATCTGGCAAGGAGTAGGGAACTCAATACATTTAACCTTGAGCCCGCACTCTGTGTGGTAAATGCGCAAAGAATGTGTCTCTGATCTTTAATTATGTCCGTTTAAGAGAAGAAAAAGAACAAGAGAGGAAAGAAAAAAGACGCCCGAGTCGCAGCTGAGAGAACGAAAGGAAACATTGAGAAAATATAGAAGGACACATCTAATAATTTTTTATCTTTAATTAAACGCCTGCCTGTAACATGTTTTCAAAAAGGATACATTTAGTGTGCTTTGACAAGAACCGATACAAATATTTAACACGACACTCTACCATTTCCAATATATATATAAATGGGTGGGGAGGAGATGTATGTATGCATGCATGCATGTATATGGTAGTGATTTTTGGGGGACTGGTCTGTACCGCTACGTACTTATCATATGTGTATGTGTTAAGTATGATCAGCATTGATTTTCACATTATTTGTTTACATTGTTTGAGGGGGGGCTGTTATAGTTATTCAAGCAAATTCGTACACAGACGAGAATTTTTAGACAATTTTCAGTACAATATCAAGGAATCTTCTGAACGGTTAACAAACAACCTTAATTATATGCTCCGTTCCGCATTCATACGTCTTTTTTACGATGTATGTTGCGTTTGATTTACGTTTTCTGTCTTTCTTTTGGATGCTATAATACATTATGCAGTATTTTCAAGCATACTTGAAAATTAAATTGCAATTTATATGCCGAGCTTTTAAGTTCTTCTTCTTCATAATAAAATTGTCTAAATACCATCTTCTTCAAAGATGACACTTAGGTATTGTGAATGTTATAATGTTATAACTACCGACCTCAGTTAGTGGCAAGTGTTTACTGTTACGCGTCTAACATAATGATTTTATTTTTGAATAAATTTTGTTATATATTTGTAATTAAAAGTGAAACAGGATAATTAGCATTCAATATTTGTCTTGAATCGTAATCTTAAAGTTATTGTTTATTGTGTTTTATATGCATGTTAAAAAATGTACATTATTTTGCGACGTGTTACATGGTGTTGGCCGCCAAAAGTTATAAATAGCAGTGTCGTGGCACGCCAGTCAGATTTTTTTCTGTCCTGCATAGGATTCGTGTAAATTGACAATATACATTTACACTGTTCGCAGTTCCAAAACAAATTTCTACCCATAAATTAATTTAAAGCAATCATATTTTAAAATAGACATTCATTTTTGCATTATAAATATTTAGTAAATTTCTGTCCTAAAGCCAAATATCTTGTAAAACAGAATACTTACCTTTGAATAGTGGTATTGACCCTCCATAAAATGTGCGCTGTTTTAGTACCAGGGAACAGGGGCGTCATTTGGGATGGCATGGGAAAGGGGCATTTGCATGTGCTGTAAAATTGATGTAGCCTATACTAAACTTAACAAACCAGTCAAATCACCCCCCCCCCACGAATATTTAATGACGTACCTGGGCAGCACGTTTGAATGCCTATATATGTATTATTATATCAATTTTCATACATTTCACACGATAATTCTATTTATTTGGAAACTAATTGTTATTGGGATTTTAATGTTACTGTTACGAATATTATTAAATGTTTTTAGCGAAATGTATTTAATTTTAATTGATATTTAATGCAAATTATTGCGTCTGTTGCTTGTGATGACATTTCATGAAACGGAGGGAGCATAATAAGAGATTATGAAAAATTATGTTACATTCATTTATTATATTGACAAATATATCAATTAAGAATGCTATAAGACTTCTATATATCCTTTATCATTCTCATTCAGTTTTCGTTCTGTATACTTAGATGGATACACAGTTGTTTCTTACATGTATATAAGTAGTTAATTTGCATACTTACATCTTATCAGAGACTTTCAATTTACCAGATCATTATATTGCCACCAAATCAAGGTTTGAATTAAAGGGTTGCTGAAGTCCTGAAACAGAAGTAATTTTCTAAATGAATGCCGACCTTCCCATGTTAATTAAACCTGGATGAGCTCTTTAAAAATCGAGGTTAGGAGGATACAGCAGTCTTTTGTGGACAATAAATTTACGAGAGAACAACATATGCACGCATTTTACAATATTTTTTGTCAGTATATAAAACAATCTTGATAATAATAATAATAATAATAATAATAATAATAATAATAATAATAATAATAATAATAATGATTACTATAATAATAATAATAATAATTATTATTATTATTATTATTATTATTATTATTATTATTATTATTATTATTATTATTATTATTATTATAGTGTTTTTTTCTGCAGTATGGACCAATGGCACATGATACATATACATTCATCATGCGTTACAAAAAGATGTTATAGTGCGTAACGAAAGAATGTCGTATTTATAAGAAGTAATATACATGAAAGTAATAAATATGTTGGGGTTTTTTTTGGGGGGGGGATATAGATGAGATACAAGTACATATTGCACAGTAATCAAACAAACGGAGTTAAGTGTAACCCTAAAACTTGTGATGAGCAAGATTTGTGATAATACTATAAAGTCTTATGTAGCAGGAATCGTTGATAAAACGGTTTTTCATATCTTTAAGGCTTTTATAGTAAACAATGCTAAAGTAGTCATCATGATTTTACTAGTATCATTGTGTCTAAAGTAGTCATCATGATTTTACTAGTACCATCGTGTCTAATGTAGTCATCATGATTTTACTAGTACCATAGTGTCTAAAGTAGTCATCAGGAAAATCATACCATTGTGTCTAAAGTAGTCATCATGATTTTACTAGTACCTTTGTGTCTAATGTAGTCATCGTGATTTTACTAGTACCATAGTGTCTAAAGTAGTCATCATGATTTTACTAGTACCATTGTGTCTAAATTAGTCATCATGATGTTACTAGTACCATTGTGTCTAAAGGACCTAAAAATAATTAAAGTTGGATTCTTTTATACAAAGGTGGGTAAGTATTTGTTTCAAATGTCTCCATATAGCGGAAAAGCAGTAATAAAATGGAATTCATTTTCGATGTTACCGTTGCAGTCAAAAGTCTAAGCTATCTTAAGTTTCAATTGCAAGCTGGATTCTCATAATCTTAAAAATATCCTAAAATTTCGGAACTCCTGTCAGCAAAATTATCGTGTCTGCCATCTTGTGTCGAATAATAATAGTAAGTCGAATACTACTACTACTACTACTACTACTACTACTACTACTACTACTACTACTACTACTACTAGTACTACTACTGCTACTACTACAACTACTACTACTACTACTACTACTAATAATAATAATAATAAGAAGAAGAAGAAGAAGAAGAAGAAGAAGAAGAAGAAGAAGAAGAAGAAGAAGAAGAATTATATCATGTACATGGTGTATGTTTTAAAAGGTAAACGTTTACAAATAAGCCCACTGTGAGAAAAGGCCAGTTTTACCTTTTTCGATATCAATCGGATAAAAATTATCACACCACAGTGATGCTTTTGGAAATATGTATTTTCCCATTTAGGAATTATACATATCAGTACGTATGTTATTCAGATCTGTATTTCATATTAATACTAGATTAATAGTACAATATAAGAAATACTGCCTTTCATCGTTCTTTCTTTCAGGTGTTCTGCCCTTGCTTGGAAACAATCTAGATACAATTGTAGTAATCTGCACTATTTTATTTTAATAAAATCCGGAAGCTTTTGCCATGTATAATTTTATTACGTATTATGGCATGCAATAAAAACACGTGTGCTTCTTAGCAATATCTTTGCCTATTTGTTTTAAGTGTAAACTTAATGGTTGTCCTTCGTGTCATTTGCCTATTTGTTTTAAGTGTAAACTTAATGCTAGTCCTTCGTGTCATTTGCCTATTTGTTTTAAGTGTAAGCTTAATGCTTGTCCTTCGTGTCATTTGCCTATTTGTTTTAAGTGTAAGCTTAATGCTTGTCCTTCGTGTCATTTGCCAAAAAATTAAGACTAGTGCTAGTTAGCTTATCTATCAAGAATACTAAACATAAGCACTAGTCCAACAGGGGCACAAATAAAATTTTTAATTAATTGTTGTTGAAAAAGATTGAATGATTTATATATGACTATTTCGATCAGTATGTACGAGTATTGTGATTTGGAATGCTGGCAACACTGGTATTTTCTCGACGTTTCAGCTTTAAATATTATCTTTTGAGTTTCACCGTTTGTATGAAGGGGAGGGGGGGGGGTACCATGACATTTTCACTGCATAGCGACCCGGATGACCTTAATCCAGCACAGATTAAAACAATGTTAACTACTTGAAAACTAACTTTAAAAGCTGCATATTTCATGTGATGCACAACATTATGTAGTGTATTGTTCTAACTACAAAATCCAGCTTGCAAGTGAAGCCGATGGAAGCGTAGGCATTCGACTAGAAGAGCATTTGCCCGCCATCCAGTTGCAAAGATAACTCAAAACTTGACTGAATATTGAGCTACAAATTGTAGAAAGAACCATTTATGAATTTTTGTCATTGATCACAACATCGGCAGATTCAAATAGGATGAAGGCAGAAAGAGGAGAGATACACTGGACTAATCTTTAAGGAGATATCATAAATTTTTTAATCCTTTTTATGCATTTACCCACGCTTGTAAAGCTTGTTACTGTATTTTAAAACAACGTTCACTTTATAGTGGATATGAGTCATCGCGCGTGTATTCAATTAAAAAAAAAACAACAAATAAACTCAAAACACAGTCTTAAAAAATATATACAAAATTAATGAGACGGACAAAGATTAAAAAATAAAACAACGGTAAAGTTGTTAACCGATTTATCATCTGTTTTCTTTCCGATAATGAATTAATCTTTAACGCCTTAGTTCGTGGGAAGTAAAATGGAAAAGGTATAATGTCTTTCGGAGGTCAGAAGACACTTGACCCGAAACGAAGATGCTGCTGGTAAGTTCGCGGTTCGCCAAAAATAGGTCATAAAGAATGAAGCTAATACAAATGATGCTGTATCAGCAGTTTTGTGCATCGTTCCTCTCATTAATTTGTATTTCGTTTCAGAATGGTTATCAATTGTTTTGCTATGATAAAAGGGAATAATTATGCATAGGTCACAAATAGTGGAACATTAAAGAACTGTTAAAAAAATATCAGAGTACAGAAATACAAATGCATGATAGGAATAAATAAATAAATAAATATTCATATATATATATATATATATATATATATATATATATATATATATATATATATATATATATATATATATATATATATGTGTGTGTGTGTGTGTGTGTGTGTATGTATGTATGTGAGTGTGTGAGAAAGAAAGAAAGAAAGAAAGAAAGAAAGAAAGAAAGAAAGAAAGAAAGAAAGAAAGAAAGAAAGAAAGAAAGAAAGAGAATAAGAATCCGTCTTAGTTAGTTTCTTTGGCACATACGCATACAGGTTACATGGATACAGGGCCGACAAGAAGGTGGGGCAACCGGGGATATATCCCCTTACGGGACCGGGCCGAACAATACTTTTTAATTGTAATAAAGAACAATTTTATTTGAACAAGAACTAGGAAAGACATGGGTGTTTCTTACATCAGGGCCTGTGATCGTTCTCTACTGCCCAGCATGGATGTATGCGCAAGTAAAACTCCTAACAGCATGTTCTGGCCGAACATTGTACGTCAATGTTCTTGCACTCTGAGATAATAAATTGTAGACCTTAAAATTATCAAGGGGCAATTGTTCGGTTAAAATTGTCTGGCTTATTATTGCAATAATTCGGCTCCCTCCCTCCCCCCAAATCAAACAAACAAACAAACAAACACAAAAACAAAGGCAAGAACAACATGAACAACAAATGGTATAGCATGAAAAAATGACGGACACACACTTCACCAGTCCCGGATTACCCATTAGGCAGAGTAGGCAACTGCCTATGGGCCCCGCGACTTTTATGGGCCCCATCAGGGGCCCCTATGATACCGTCTGGGGCCCCAAAAGTTTGACTGCCTATGGGCCTCCACGGTGCTTAATCCGGCGCTGCACTTCACCCCAATTCCTACACATAAAAAACAGGAAAAATACGCAACATAATTTATTTGCAGATAATGTGTTATGTACTAAACGCGAATACTAAACGTTTCTATTCTTGGGTGTAATAATTATAAATCTTTGCATCGTGATTTTAGTCTGGGTTTCAGCTCTTCTTTTCGGAAACAAATTCACTACACAGATAGTGAGTTAAAGTGTTCAATCTGACAAGAAGTTCAAATTTGTGCCATTTGTACACACTACAAAGCTAGGTAATTGGTCCGCCCAGAATCTTTCACATCCAATCACATTCGTGTAACAAGATAAAAGCCTTCCTCTCTCATTGGCTATTTCCTCCGCGTCCAATATCGCTTGAACAAACGTTTTAACATATTTACTGCAGTTGTTAGACCGTCATCAGCTCTGAATCAAATTATTGGTCAAGCCCGCACCGTATGATATAAAACAATTTTCCTGTAGGTCTTAAAGTTAGAACTTCGATAAATCTCGGCAGTGACACACGATGGCAGGCCGAGAGTTAATTGTATGTCTGCTTTTCGCAGTCTGTGTTTGGGCTGACACAGTTTCAGAAATCGAACAACTCAGGCAGGAAATCGTTGATTTGAAGACCCAAATTGCAGACGACGATGCCAGGCTAGTGAAAGCGATGAAAGAGCTGGAGAGGATTGCAGAGATAGTTAGAAACATGAAACATGATCGTAAGTTATTCTTTGATTTATTTCTTTTTTCTTTCTTTTCTTATGTTTTCCCGAAATCTTATTGACAAAAATTATCCCTGCTAAGCAGTTATTTGCCTTAAATAGCAACTTTTCGAGTCTCCGTAAACCAATTTATTGAACAATAAAAATCAATTAAATAGACAGGGTTTTAAGAGGTCACTGCCTCAATTTCTAGAGGTGGTCTTTCAAAACACGCTTATCTGTATTCTGAACTGAATTTTTATATTATAATTGGTTTTCACTTCCAGTTTTATTTAATATCGAATGAAATAGAATGTTAAAATTGTAATGTCTGTTTATGTTTGTAATTGATCACTCATCAGAACAGAAATTCTTATTGCACAATATTCTCCATGACGATTTGATTTTGCAAAAATTTCATAGTTACATTTATCTGGGTCTATAATAACGCTTGCCCATGAGTAGAATCTAGCAGTGCATATCCGATTGTATCATTGTATTAAACACAGCTCGCTACTTAACCGATCATCGGTCAATTGGAATCATAATATGCATCAATTTTCACAGCGATTTGTCGATTACTGATATTCTGTTATTTCATTTCGGACTATTAAAAAGATATATGTGAGCAAGAAAATTCGGAGCTTCATCTTTCTTTAGTAATTGTTTCCAAGACAACATCTGTAATATTGGAACATTACATGCGGGGTTAAGTACAAACATTATCCCATAGACACGAACTAGGGGTGGGGTGGATGCTCTACTTCTTTCCAGATACGCCCCAGAAACGGGCCTTCAGTATCCCCCTCCCCCTTACAACGCACGTCATTGGAAGTGATGTATTCCAGGAATTTTAAGACGCCACAATAGATTTTTGCTTGTATTAAATGTACGTTTTGCTTTAAATTCTGTATTAATCAAACCTTTAGGGCAAATGATTGCGTGTAACAAAGACAACATAATATCAACTAATCAGTTATCATTATTTGGGTATTGTATGATGTTTTTCAGATACCTAAACCAATCACTGGTTGAGGTATTTAAAATTATCAGCAGAACTTGGGACCAACATTTTACAGTGATGATACGATCTGACCTGCAGACTTTGTGCACTAGGTATTTTTTTTGGTGGGTTTTTAAAAAAATACAAATCAAAATACGCAAACATTAAATAAACTCGTCTATTACTGACAGTTCAGTCAAATATGGCAGCTCAAATTGAATGCAGTGCATCACTACCCTTGACGTAGGTTATTTGCTTTGAACACGTCCAGTTAGTACCGTATGGAAAATTGCAATAACGCTCCAACAGCCTTGAGACCGGTCCCCACTGTAAACGCACGGCAAACCATTTTGACATAATGTTCCATATTCTGGTAAATTTGAAGAAAGTAGATTTTGCATCTTTCCGTATAATTGTGACTGGTCATAGTAGTTCCCGTCGGTCGGTGGTTCTACCAAAAATATTGGCTGCCATGTATAGATTAGCAAAACCAAACATAACTATTGGTGTGCGTAAAATATCAAAATCAATGCATGCTTTCACGAGAAATTAGAACATATTCATTCAGTACAAAAATGCATTCTTACAGACGTATGGTATTTATTTAGTTATTTGAAATACATGTACTGTATACTTATGTTTTAAAGATGAATGAATGAATATTTTTTTTTGCAAGCGTTCTCTAGTCACGAAACGGCTTAATGCCATTTTGAGACCTTGTTGGTCCATCAATGACCAACCATTTCTTAACCGAACAGTTATCCTTTAATTCTACCGGGTTCTGCAATGGCTATTCCGTGTTTCGCAAACTTCTTAGCAGCGGTTCCATCGCAACCTCAATATTCTCTAAATAGTATTCTTTTTGTAAGGTGACTTGTAAGTGTACAAAATAACATATAGTGTAGATAGAAGGAAAGTGGGGAGTGGGGCGTTTAAAATAGTACCACCACCAGCACACACACGCCAAAAATTTTTTAAAAAATAAATAAAAAACAAAAAAAAAATCAGGTCGCCAAACGGCACTGGATCATTTTGAGACCTGCGAAGGTTCCATACAAGATTTCATCAAAACGACTGGCACTCTATCGCTAAAAACGATTTTCTTTTCTTTTTCCCTCTTTACTGCGGGGTAATGCAATCATCTAAGACATATTTATGTGAGAAACCTCGACATACCAACTTTTATTAGCCAAATTCCTTTCTTGGATATTCGAGTCAACTTGTTTACAAGATACCTGTAAGTGCGATACAAAATTCTTTGTCCTTGTCTTTGTCCCTGAGGTTGCAAATATGGTTTCACTTTTAATTTAAGCTGAAACTTTATGTAGGAAACACACACTATCGATCTCTCCCTCATCTGTACTGTCTTTTAAAGTCATACACGTTCAATTAGAAAAGAAAAATGATTCTTGTAAGTTGATCTTTATATATAATTTTTTTGATTCAGGTGAGTCGTTGATCAGACTGAAACGAAGCGGAGTATACGGTCCCCAACCAGGACCACCAGGACAAGCAGGTAGGTAGCTGAATGTGGCTGGTGACAATTTTGCTCTTAAAGGGTCTTATTAATCGTTCTTTTTTGGCATTGGTTTCATTGAGAAATCACCTACTTTACAGAATTTGCTTGACTGTGGTGTTCACGCGTCATATTTCTATAATATTAGCATAACTGTAATAGTGCAGCATTCTTTACATTTAATGAATGAATGAATGAATGAATGAATGAGTGAATGAATGAATGAATGAATGAGATTTATTAATAGTTTTATTTTTAAAAAGTGACTAAATATTTAATTTATATATTAATGTATTCACTCGTTTACTTTGCAATCAATTTATCTACAGTTATGGACTCCTATGTCTATCTCCCCCCCACCCCCTTCCCCTTTGTCTGCAGTGTCACTGTTCTGGCCATATCCGTTCATCTCAAAGCCTTTACACTGCATTTGACAAAATGGTCGGATATGGAACTCTATATAGACATTTCAAACGATTTCTCCTTATTCTTAACGGTAACGGACCAGAACAACAAGCTTCTTTTTGTGATCTTTATTGAATTAATTAATTTTACAGGACCGACAGGACTCCCAGGTAGAGCAGGTACGCCTGGATCACGCGGAGGACAGGGTCCACCTGGCCCCAAGGGAGGTAAAGGAATAAGGGGCGCGCCTGGACCCTACGGGCCTTACGGAGAGCCGGGTCTGCAGGGGCCACAAGGACCTAAAGGACCAAATGGAGAACAAGGGTTTCCAGGGATCCCTGGAGCTAGAGGCGAGCAAGGAGAAGAGGGATTACAAGGTCCTCTGGGACTCGATGGACAGCCAGGACCCAAAGGCCCATTAGGTAATGTGGGATTCATGGGATTCCCAGGTCTTAAAGGAGAACACGGAGACATTGGTGCGACAGGGGAACCCGGAAAGCCAGGCACTCCAGGTCTTCCTGGCCCACTAGGGCTTAGAGGAATGCCAGGAACATTTGGACCCAAGGGCTTCGAAGGAGTACAAGGAGAACAAGGTGTTGTTGGATATCCAGGGGTTAAGGGCAACAGGGGTGAAGGTGGTGATACAGGTGCGCAGGGACCACCAGGGCTCCCTGGACCGGCATATTATGCTTATTACGCCCCTGCCCCTGGCCAGAAACAGGCTGCACCTCCTCGAATAGTTTATGCCCCTGTCCGGTCCGACAAAATAGGATAAAAATAAGCTGACACCAGGAGAATCTACATTTTATTAATACAAATCATGTTTTAAGCATTATTAATGGTTTGGCTAGATTTTAAATTTGGACATTAATGCAAATCGTGTTTTAAGCATTGTTAATGGGTTGGCTAGATTTTAAATTTTGGACAATTAATACGAATGCCGTCTTTATTCCCGCACATTGAAATAAAATCAGTAAACACAATAAAGTTATTATCCGTGTTCATATGTTTATTATTCTATATTAATGTGGGATCTCCTTATTTCATCCATCCACTACTTTTGTACACAACACAAGCACACACATACTTACACATGCAAAAATGAACTGTCAGACTTTTTTCCCCTGTAATTCACAGTATTGTTCTATATATTATTCATTGAATCTAATTTACAAATTGTATATTCTCCGATACATGAAACTAATGTACGAAATGGCGAATTCCGGAAAAATCGAACACGTATTTTTCACTGAACATTTTTCTAGACTACCTGTTAGTCAGTAACTATATTGGCGGATTTAATTTTTAAAGAGTTATTTCTCTTGACAAAACAAGGATGAATCTTACTATAGCCATTGGTCATGATCACCATGTAGTACGGACGGACATAAAAGTTAATCTAAAAGCTTACAAAAAATGCTTAATATGTCTCGAGTAGTATTGAACATGCTGACATTGTACAGACCCCTCTTCAGGATGAGGCAAACTGGATTATTTATAAAACAGTCTTTATTTTCATATAATTTTGTAAGTTACATATTGATTACTTCAAAAAGCATAATACGTCGTCATGTTATTTAAATGTTATTGAAAAATGTTATCGTGTGTACTTCCACTCATTTTTTTCATTTTCTTTCTTAGTTGACATCTCTCATTTTTCATTTTAATTATTTTTAACTGAAAAGATCAGCTCAGTTTGTACACATCGTTTACATTTTCCATATCGTAATTTTTTTCACATAGCCATATACAAATTTTATTTAGAGTCGGAACTGCATTACATAACAAGCTAGTAAGAGCTGTTTTACCGACAATAAACAATAACACAACAACTTAGATCAACAGTCAGATATAGTTAAAATGTTACACTTCTTTCTGATTATAAAAATATGCTTCTCTTCTAGAACGGGATACCTGTCTTTAAAATTAATGTTGTAATGTTCAATGCATAATTATTATTTTGACATGGATAGATTCAACTCTCTTCACCCACAAGCAGTGTTACAATAAACATGTGTAATGGCAGAGCAATACACACTTAAGATGCTCCCCTCCCATTAAGTTTTATTTGTTTGTTTTTATGGTTTAACGCCATTTTTAAGCACAATATAGGCTATACATGGCGGCCAGTAATAATGGTGGATGAAGAACCCGGAAAACCCCCGGAAAGAACCACCGACCCACGAGAAGCTACTGGCAAGCTTTCTCATATAACTACATTAGCCGAATCTTAGACTCGAACCCACGCAGACAGAGGTGAGATGCCAGTGATCCGTAACGTACAACGCTTTAGACCACTCGGGGGCCCCCATTATTTTTTTTTAAAATTTTAAGTTCCGGTTTAAAAGTTAAATGCAGTGAAGTGAATTTACATGAAGAATATACACTACATTTTTTTTTACATGTGGTTTTAAATACACTGGTTAAAATAACGACTACTTCCTTTAGATACTATTTACATGTATACAGCCTTTAAACATACAAAACACATGGGGTGGGGGTT
Organism: Unio pictorum; assembly: GCA_030141615.1. Lineage (NCBI taxonomy): Eukaryota > Metazoa > Mollusca > Bivalvia > Unionida > Unionidae > Unio > Unio pictorum. The sequence goes on from JARLTB010000021.1 coordinate 4,117,009, forward strand.
CTCCACCCCCGCCGCTTTAATCTCTGAGCATGTTTGGGCCAACATCCGTAAAAAAAATAATGACTTCTACATGTTTGACCTCCTGCCCGAAAATAATTCTGCGGGCGCCCATGTAAATATCGTGTCATTACAACGCATACCACTATTAAAAGCATCATTCAGGAGGAAAATTCATCCGACACCACGTGTACGCAACACAAGCCAACATTTAGGATACACAATGGGTTGTTTTCACAGACGTCACGATTAAGTACGCAAATACCCACAATTCAACGCGCGCGAACCTTCTGCCGCCATTTTGAGTCCCTAACAAACCGTTGTCAACATTAGTCATCATGTATATTCAAGAATAATAATCTGATTTAACTATCGATAAGGATATTTACTTCTCTGATAAAATACATAGATTATACTTGAAATTATGTGCACTATAGCACAAAAATGAAAATAAAGCTGGAAGTTCACTTGCTTATATCGAAAGACAGAATAGTAAAGTAGAACCGTAATGATGTATATTGATATCTAAGAAATGCACTTTTTGTTGTTTGTTGTTTACAAACAGACAATATTGACGTTTTTAAAAAGTCATTCATATCATATCGCTAAGCTTGTCATCATGAAAGAGTATTTCCAGATCATGATTTTCTGGATACGATATCAGTCACGAATTAAAATTTCATAGCATGTAATTTATGCTAGAACTTTTATGTACAAATATTTTTCGCGACAACATGTGTTTGTGTCATAGAATATTTGAGAAACCATTTTAATTAGTATATTCAAATATTGTATTTGTGGAGGGGATGGTGGACGTAGACTTATACTAGATGAAAGCGATAACCGGTCAAAGAAGTTTCATCTTTAGTGTATTAAAACGAAACACGTGTATGACGCACCATGACATTGTTTCGAATGTCAAAATGATGTATTCCTGAAATGCTTTTATAAATCTGAAATTGTATATAAACAATTGGCTTTGAAACTTTAACGATAATCAAATGCTTGATTTAAGCCCATGAAAATCGAAAATCATTACATGTTTCTACTTGGTTGTATATCCATTTGTTTATGCGTTTGTTTATTGATGGATCTATTTGTTTAGGAATGAATAACAAATAAAATTGAAATATAAATATTTTACTTGAAGAAAACACGTAAATAGAGTCACGCGATTCGATCTCGCAAGGTTGACATGCACAACAGAATGTGATGTATTTTTATATTCTTACTCACAAAATGAAACGTGCCAGTTATGTGGATAGGGACTCACAATGGCAGATATGGAAGTACACATGTTTTGTGACGTCATGTGAAAACAACGGATAGCTACAAGCAGGGGTGGCTGCATAATTATTTTTGAGGGTGGAGGGCAAACATGTAATGGTCGGCTATTAAGTTTTACAGATGTAGCCGTACCGAGTGGTCAAAAGCACTCTCAGTTACAGATCACTGCCATCTCAAAAGTTTCTGCGTGGGTTCGAGTCTCAGATTCGGCCATTGTGAGTATGTGATAAAGCTTGCCAGTAACTTCTTGTGGGTCGGTGGTTCTTTCCGGGGTTTTTCCCAGGTTTATCCTCCACCATTAATACTGGCCTCCAGGCTATCGTGTGCTGAAAAATAGCGTTAAACCCTACAACAATCTCCCCACCCTGCCCGAATGTGCGGGCGTCATGGCTACAAGCGTACATGCAAAATTAGAAACACGCCATAAATGCAGTCGATTATGGTAGTAATGGGAACTTATTACTGGTGATAAAATATGGAGCCTTTACACAAGATTCCATGCAAGGCCTTTAAGAGAGATAATTAAATATTAAATATGAGGGTCATCATAATTAATATGCTAATATCAGAGTTATCATAATTAAATTACAACGAAAAACTGAATTCCCATCATAAGTTCTGAATGCTCTCATATTTTCAGATACCAATTGATATTTAATAATCGGATTGTAGTTTGGATTAGAATTAAAACAATCACCTAATTTGCGTTTTACAGAATTCATTAGCACTAGTATAAACTTTGAAATATTATAATATTCTCTTTCTTTCAATAAATATAAAAGAAAAAAAAAATATATATATATATATATAGATATATATTGCATCATACATATTAAAGTAAAAATAAAACTGTTTATCTCTATTTATTCATAAATTTTACACATTTACCAATAGAGATACAAGTATCTTGAAGATCCAGTTTTATATCTTTCTATGTATTAAATATTAGTAATATGTGATATATATATATATATATATATATATATATATATATATATATATATATATATATATATATATATTTACATGTCCATGTTATTTATTAAAGAATAAGAAAAGTAGGTTACAAATGTACAAACGTAAGCTATGACGTCATATTGTTTATGTCATATTGTTTACTCAGAAACATGATATATTTAATGACGTAAGCAATCATAACAAATTCAGTTTGAATTCAGTTTGATAAAGCATTAAAGCGAAACCGGTCACAACATTAATACTTGTTGGCATTGTTTATTATATATATATATATATATATATATATATATATATATATATATATATATATATATATATTAGGGCATAACCGACTTTTGATCCGGAAATCGGATTCCACCGGATAGTATGAACTTCCGATTAATCGGAGTCGGTCAAGGCAGCAACGACCGATTCGGATAATAAAAATAATAAAGTTGAATTTTTATAGCACCGTGTCTAACACTGCATGTTATTCGATAGTGCGTTAATAAAGTTAAATAAGAAGTCAGAAAAGTTTAATATGGTCAACACAACCACGCTGTGAGACAATCTATTTGAACGGACGGGTGAAAACCGGAAATGAAGCCGGATATGGTAAAGTACTAAGTAACGTGCTAGACATGGCAAAACCAGATACCAGAAACCCGGAAACAGAAGATGAAATTTAAAAAAAAAAAAAATACGGATTTAGCATTTCCGATTAATTGAATTGTATCCGGAATCGGAAAAATTTCATGTCCGAAATCCGGAATCGGAAATCGGTAGAAAAATGCTAATCGGTTATGCCTTAATATATATATATATATATATATATATATATATATATATATATATATATATATATATATATATATATATTAATAACAATGAAGAAATGAATAGATTTAAACACAGTTTGATTGCAGGGTCAAATTTACATTTATTCATGAATTTGGCTGACAGCTGAAACATGATGTAACAATCATATATGGGCTTCCCCTTGAACAAGTCTGTACATAGGTGGTCGGGTCCATTCAGTTTTCAAAGCTCCAGAATGATAGAGTGGCCTTAGGTGCTCACCTTTAGAGATCACTGACATCTCACCTCTGTCCCCTGGGTATCTGTCTCAACCAACATGGTTATGTAATAAAGTTTGACAATGGCTTCTCATGGGTCAGTGGTTTCTGCTTCTTCCTATCATGTGCTGCAAAATGTCATTAAACCATAAATTCTAAACGTTTGTGAAACTCCTCTGTCACGGATATAATTTTTTATATCTTGATTTGTACTTGTGTATAAAATCTTGAACATGGCTTTCTGTTTAAAAAAATGAACATATATACACATTATAAACACATGCCCTCCTACTATACTTGTACCCTACTATACTTATACACATGATCATTAAAGTCAGGTCAGCAAGTATAATCAGGTTTTAGCAGTCTTGGAAGTTTATGAATCCATAAAAAGTACATTTCATACCACCTACACCAACTCTGCTGCAGATTAAAAAAAAGGTCCAGAATAAATAAATAAATAAAAAAAAACAAATAAAATAAATAAACAAGCAGAAATACATTTCCAAGCAACTGATGTTGTATCTGCATCCATGCAATGACATATACCCATCTTCTTTCCCAATCTGACCAGCAATCTTTATCTCACCATGCTTACATTGGTGAAATGTACAAAGAACTGATTCAACAAAATCCTTCACCCACCCCCTGGAAATGATACATAACAATCTAATCAGATCAACCACATATATTTACTGGCATATCCATGCAAATTTTCTTATTAAAAAAAAACATTAATAAAAAACCAATCATAACAGCATTCGTCAAAAAGTCCCAAATAAAAAAGCAAAAGACTGAATAAAAAAAATGGGTTAAAATTTAATCAGGCAATCAAAGTTTACATAGATAACCATCAAAATGTATGTGCCTATTTGGTTGTAATGAACTATCCCATGATGCATATGCAGCTGTAGATACAGACAGATGTATATATAGACATGCAACTGGACAGATATATAGACATGCAGCCAGACAGATGCATATACAGACATACAGCTGGACAGATGCATATACAGACATACAGCTGAACTGATTTATATACAGATAGAATCATGCAGCTGGACAGGAATAAATCAACATGCTGTACTTGTAGTGGGGTATAAAAAAGAATTACTACAACATTGGTTGTATTGCTTTATTGTAGCATTACACCATACACCATTGCAACAGTCATCATGAAACATGAGGGACATTAGATAATAAATCATATTACAAAACAGTTTCAGCACATATATATATACTGAATTATCAATCCTAAAATTTATTATCTCTGGAATTAACATATATACCCAATTAAAAATAAAGTCCAACAGCAATCTACACAGATTTAGATTTGACAAAACATCATGCACCCAGTCTGGCAGATCTGGGTCTACAGAATTTATTAAGAGTAATCAGTAACCACAAACAAGATAAATCTTGAATATTTTCCTATGAGATACATAAGAAAAGACATTTCCAAATACATGTAGTTGCAAGCTTTGTATGTAGGAGTCTTAAAAAGACATTTCAAAATCGTTGCAAGCTTTGTATGTAGGAAAGACATTTCAAAATCGTTGCAAGCTTTGTATGTAGGAGTCTTAAAAAGACATTTCAAAATCGTTGCAAGCTTTGTATGTAGGAGTCTTAAAAAGACATTTCAAAATCGTTGCAAGCTTTGTATGTAGGAGCTTTATGAATAGACATTTCCAAATACATGTAGATGCAAGTTTGCACACTGGTTTCTTTACAGTCAAGCCTATTACAAAAATGCTGGTGAATCTTTGAGAAGAACGTTACTGTGAAGTCATGTTTGAAAGTATTTTAGATTAACATATAATTTGTATTGATTGGTACACAGTGGAAAGTTCAGTACTGAGAAACAAACGTAGATAATATATAGTAAAAATAATTGTGTTCCCACTTTGGTGGCCCAGCAGTTAAGAGTGTCCACCTCGTTAGTGGGAGGTCGTGGTTTCAAACCCTTTCCAAGTCATACCAAAGACTTTCACATGCAGGTTTTGTGTGTAGGAGTTATTGCCCTTGTCAGCATAAAGTCCAACAGCAATGACTGAACACTGACAAATACAATGTGGAAAATTCAAGTTATTTCATTAAAGAGCTTTCTTCAATATATCATTTAATATTTTGACTTTTAACTTGAATATTGTTATTTTTCTACAATGAAGACTGTTACCTTCTACAGCAAAACATAGTTAATGAAGAAGAATAGATACTTTTTGTAGCAAACCAAGACTCCTAAGCTTTGACCTTATCACAAAGTCTAAATCTGAGGAATGACATCTGGATTGGAGTCACATGGTCAATTAAATGTTGATGATATGAAAAAATCCTTTTTTCTCCTTTCTCTTTCATCAATATCTGAAGGAGAATGGAGAAAAATGTGTAACTGTCCCTCAACCATATATTAGTGGTCACTGTGAGAGATTACAAAAGCAAATTTCCGAAAAAGTGTGATCCATAGACCATTTAACACCCAGTGTTCAATCTTGGTACATCCGAAAGACCAAACTCCATTGAATAAGTGGTACATAGATCCAAAAGACCAAACTCCATTGAATAAGTGGTACATATATCCAAAAGACCAAACTCCATTGAATAAGTGGTACATATATCCAAAAGACCAAACTCCCTTGAATAAGTGATACATCTAAAAGACCAGTCCTAACACTAACTTCTTAATGCTGAGCACCTAGTGAGGCAGCTGTTAGCACCATTTTTATAAGTCTTTGGTATGACTTGGCCAGGGATCGGACCTATGTCTTCATGCATTCGAGACGGATGCTTTAATCACCAGATCAGTCAAGAACATAATAGAAGAAATCTTTTACTAATATTATTGTACTTAATGAAACATTCATACATTACAGGTTTTACAGTACTTAATGTTGTTGTTGTTGTTGTAGGGTTTAACGCCATTTTTTAGCATACGATAGGCTATACATGGCGGCCAGTATTATTGGTGGAGGAAGAACCCAGGAAAACCCCCAGAAAGAACCACCGACCCATGAGAAGCTTCTGGCAAGCTTTCTCACATAACTACATTAGCCGAATCTTAGACTTGAACTCACGCAGACAGAGGTGAGATGGCAGTGACCCATAACGGAGAGCGCTTTAGACCATTCGGCCACTCAGGGCCCCTCAGTACTTAATGAAACATGCATACAGTACAAGTTTTACAGTACTTAATGAAACATGCATACAGTACATGTTTTACAGAACTTAATGAAACATGCATACAGTACAGGGATCGAACCCACAATCTTCCATATCTGAGGCAGACACTCTAACCACTAGGCCACTGGCGCAGTCTACCATATAGAGAAAAATTAGGAAAGCTACTGATGTATTGGATGGGAAACTAGCGATGAACTGTCATTCTGGATTGGATGTACCACCTTGGTATAGAAGGATTTTGTCATGTGATCAATATCATAATCAAAGAGTTTATTTCTGCAGCCAAGTACAATTACCCAAGTCTTTCAATGAGTGTTGCAGGATGCCACTATTAATTGAATAATTACAGAATCTATAAAATGTGCAAAAATGATCATCTATACAAAAGTGATGTAAGCAATATTTTTGGAAGACATCTAACTGGCAGTAGAAATGACTATTTTGTTGTTTAGTACACTATCTATTATTCTCAACCAATGAAAGCAAGAGATTCCATTCATTTCTGAACTGGAGCTAATGTGATATAAAACTCATATACTGTTACTTTCATGAAAGACATGCCATATTGAAAGTGGCATATTATGAAACATGTGACAGAGCAGAGAAATCAGCTTAGGGAAAATCAGGAGATTTATAAAATTTCATTTGTCTCTCTCAAATATCTTTTATTCAGTGGTGCTAAAAAGGTTTTTTTTTGAAAAATAAAGTACAAGACCAATAAACTAAAACTGTGCAAAAACTGAAAAAATTTCTATATTGACCTGACATGTGAATAAGCTTATGGATACAAAATAATTAGTAACATTTAATTTGTCTACTATGTGTGCAATCATGGAAACAATCTTGGGACAGACATACAGTTGTATGTACATGCATGACCAAATCAACATGTAGGGACAAGCAATAGGAGTCTAGTATACATAATATATTGTAAAAGTGAAGTGCACAAGTTTGATCTGATTCACAAGAGACTGAAATGTTCATGTTTAGTTAACTGATAATTTATTGCTGGATTTTTACAGAAGAGCAACAAAGATGAAAAATTTTCATCCTCATCTTTTTATATACTGCATTTGATATTATATTAGTTTAAGATATCCAAGAAAACTGAAAAATGCAAATGACATCTCTATCCAAAGTCAAGATGTTTAGTGTCATTCATAATTATCATGGTATGGCATGTAAGATGCTTGGTACACTTCACAGGCACACCAATTACATCTAATATTTTTTAAACTAATCATTTATTAATTAAACCAGACAATTAGTCTATACCCCTACTGGATCTGATTAGCCAGTCCTATAGTACTGACTATCATCTTCTTTACTATGAAAGAACTAAATACAAAGTTTGCTCAAAATTCATTTTAATATGTATATTAAACTGTGTTCATAAGATCAATAGAGTACGCAAATACAAGCAGTGGCCTCCAACTTAATCACAAGATTGAGCATAGTTCGGTTTTCAAACTTCATAATAGTGCAGACATGGTGATGAGATCAGATCTGCATCTTTTCATTCTAGTTACAAAATGAAAGAGCTGTTTTAGTGTCAAGGCCACTGTTATAAGTGATAAACTTTAGCACCATGGTTTCCATGCTGGAGCTCAGAACAGTCACATATATTATATATATTTAGGTACACATGCATGCAATATCAAGGTGTTCATTAGTATAAAATACTGAATGATTTTGATAATGTAAAGTCAGAGACAAAAATGAGCCTATAATAAAATATGCTTTTTCTATTACTTTTTTCATAAACATTGTTAGTGGCATTCTGTTTCTGTCTCTATTATGTTGTAGAAACACTGTGCTAATCTAAACAATTCTTTTTTATACTACCGGTATATATATATATATATTTCTTTTTTATATATCTTTTTTTGCTTTCTTTCAACCAATCTTGTTAATATGCTTTGGATGATTAGGCCATAGTTTTGTGGTGATATCTTGTTGCATCAAGAATCACCTTAGTGCATTAAAATATGGGGAGATGTTATAAAAAAAAAAAATCGTTTAGATTAACACAGTGTTTTTATGACATCATAGACACAGAAATAGATTGCCACTAACAATGTTTATGAAATAATAGAATAAGATATTTTATTATATGCTCATTTTTGTCTCTGTTAACTTTACATTATCAAAATCGTGCTGTATAATATAAGGAGCACCTTGATATTGCATGCACATGCACCTAAAAATAATATTGTATTAGGAACTACTTTGTAAAAAAAAAACATGTATATATAGTAGACACATTAGGTTTTAGTTGATTAGGTTTGTTTGTGAATGAACTAAACAAGCTGTTTCATCCATCTGAAAGTAATGATGATACAATTAACAACGTGAATGAATTCACTGAGTCAAAAATAAAAGCACACAAATCAACATGATATTCGCAATGTCAACAAAAAACATGAGAGATGCAGTAAACTACTGGAATTTCTAGTATATTTCCAACTGAAATCACAATTCTTGTTATTGCACAGAAATGACCCAATAATCTAGTCCATGATAATCATAAAAGCAGAACTGAATTGGATCAACATAAAAACAAAATCCATCCATTCCATACCAAATGGCAAAGTTGTTGCAATGTGCATTCATTCACAAAATGACTCTACATTTCAATTTTAAGTAGACCAAAAAGACAATTCTTTTTTAAACTACTGTCAAGTGCATGATAAAGTTCAAAGGTTGCTATGTGTGCATTAATATTGTTACTGTGTACCAATGAATCTATCATTGCATATTTATTTTTTAATACAGCATAAATTCAATTACTTTTGTATCTTGTAGTGAACTTTTTACAATTAAGCTTTAATTAGAATAAGAAAATGAGTTCAGAATAAAAAGGTTACTATATTTGTATGGGAAAATATGAACTTACTTTGTCAGCTGAATCACTCACACAGGTCGTGCAGTATTAACCTGAGAAAACATGTTCATATTTTTCTATAAAAATGCAGTAGCCTCTAAGTACAAAAAAATATTCTATTAAAAAAAAAAAACAGAAATGCAGAAAAAACGAATTTGGTTGCTGGAATAGTATGATGGGTAATTATACCTCAACATAAATGTTTATGTTTATTCTGAGTACATATATATATGTTTGAGTACATATGTAGACAAACATATATATATATATATATATATATATATATATATATATACACACACACACACACACACACACACACACACACACAAATATATAAAGTATATGTATGTGTAGGCAGACATGTATATACAGGTACATATATTTTCACAGTGATGTTCATTTTAACCATGTGACAAAATATAATTGATTTACAACATAATTTTACAATAGCATAAGTGTCTAACAGCATCAAAAAAGGAACATGCAATGGAATGAAATATCAGAAAAGCACATTCAACAATAACAAAGAAAATGATACATATATGCATACAAACTGGGTAAGATATCTAGATTGTGACTGTGCAGCAGATGAATCCATTATAAACATTACAAGAGGTGGTAATGGATTGAAACTTTAAGGTTACTACTGCTTAAAATCTGTGAAAAGTATATACACCACTCCCTAGATAACTCGCACCTCAATAACTTGTAAACCGGCTTATAACATAAAGTCAGGCATGGACACCATTTTTAAAACTAGAAAATAGGAAAAATATTAGCCCTATTTGTTGAATATAAGAAATTTGCAAGCAAAGCTGGTAACTGAAGCATTGATGCACACCTTATTGTATCATCAATAACAAAAGATTGGACATGGAAAGTTTAATCAGCATTATGAAATTATCAACTTTTAATGAAAAGTCATGTATTTGCTACACATTCTTTCAAAATGATCTTTCTAGTACAGCCTAAAAAACAATAGTCAACAAATTTGGAACAATGAAAATGTCACTGCTGGAGGTATTACATTAATAAATAAATATCAGTCGAATAATTTTCTATGATGTGTGATTTGTGTTTTAGTTCTATCTTTTAGTTCAGTTTAAGTGTAATCATCATACTTGCAATGTACCCTCCTGTTTTCAAACATAAAATGCATCAACTGACTGCAGCTGTAATGTCTGCAATGGTTACCCATAGAACTTAATTACGTGCCAACCATGTTTTGATATCTGACTTAGAAAAGTATTTGTTGTATGGTTATTTGTGTAATCACCTTAATTGCATCTTTTGCATAAAAAAAGTAAGTTGAATTAAAAAAAAGTCAGATGGCATGCAAGTCCTGCATGTGTAAGATCTGGCAATGTTGGTCGTAAATTGGTTGGACTCATTCCAATTAAACAGTTGAACACAGCTATCAATATTATTGTGTATCTCCTATAATTAAACTACCTTAAATTAACCTACTCATTCATAAACGCGATCAATGATTGCAAAGCCACCAACTGAAATGAATACTTTGTCAAATAAAGAGATTTATTTCAGATAGGATCATTATGGAGAAGTGAGTTTCAGAGAATTCCTGAATAGGATCGTTTTGTTATCCTCAAGGATGAGAAGTATCACTAATATCTACAATGAAATAAATTTATCAATATTTTACTAATTGAGCAATACAAAAAATTAGTTTCAAAATAGGTGATTGTTTCACAAAATAAATGTTACTAGTCTTTGGAGAAACAAATCTTGTTTTAAGGTGTATCCAAATTTAGTCTGGTCCTCATTTTGGAGATTCCCTGCTTTGAACTTATAGCCATTAATGATGCAGGAAACCAGACTAATCAACAACAAAATGCAATGATGTATTACAGAATGTGTACATGTGAACATTGTTTGAAACCAGTTTGAATAATGTTAACAATCTTTAGATGTTAAGCAGCTTGAAAATAAATATAATTTATATATAGTAACAAACAACTTCAGTAGAAAATGCGCTTTATTGACAAGTATTCTTGACACAATTATAAAACGAGTTAACAGCCATTAAATAGTACATTTACACGCTAGATGTCCAGTGGAGGATCAATTTTTTTCTCAGAGATCCCTCGGTATCTTGTGTCCTCATTTAATGTGTGGTCTGTGTTTCTGGATCCCATTGTGCATGAGTTATTGATGGAGAGGTGTAAAATATGCGAAGAATGTATAAATCTATTAAAGGAAATATCATTCAATTATGTGTACTGATAAAAGGGGTGTTATGATAGTTCCAATAAAATGTTATCTGATTCATCACATAATCTTGTGGAGAATAGAATTGTCCATTGTGACATCATCTTCATCTTTACTAGCCAAAGAAGTCCTTGATCTTATACAAGAGTGATTTAATTAGTACATGTAAATAGATTTCTATGTAATAATTCCTTGTATTATTTACATTGTGAGGTACAATTTTCTTCACTTCTCTTGTTTCACTGCCAAGAAATAACATCTACACATATTATTTACATTTCAGGTGAATGAATATGCCAGTATTGTATCAATGTCAAATGATACAAATGTATAAATGTCAAATGATACATATGTATCAATGTCAAATGATACAAATGTATCAATGTCAAATGATACAAATGTATTAATGTCAAATGATACAAATGTATTAATGTCAAATGATACAAATATATCAATGTCAAATGATACAAATGTATTAATGTCAAATGATACAAATGTATCAATGTCAAATGGTACAAATTATAATTAAGCAATAACATAATGGATGAAACATCAAAGCACATGCAATGTGATTTCATAGGACAATGTTTTACAACTAGCAAGAACACATGTAAATAAGAACCACCAACATTTCAAGTCAATTCTCCTAAAACAGTCATCTCCTTTTGCAAATACCTCTCATATCCAGCCAGTGTTTCATTTTCTCCAGTCATTCTTTAGAGTTTACCCCTTTAAACAGACACCTCATAAAGGGTCCACATTTGGTAATTCTTTATTTGACTGTAAGAGAATCTGCATCATAGTTCATGACAGAATAATATGAATAAATATGGATATAGCTATATTTGATATAATTTATTAGCAATTATTGCCCATAATTAATTTGATAAAGTTACTGAAGTAAAAGATGCTCTTTTTCTTTAAAACTGATTCCACATATAAACAAGATATATTTTACATTAAATAATTATACCACATAACTGTTCTCCTGTCATACATCTTACTATATACCTGCCTAAGTTTCTCACACAGATTTTCCAAAGATTCTAGAAATATGGTTCACACATTATATTTTTCATTTCTGTACCTCATTTATTGTACTGTTATTCATAAAGTCATGAAAACTTCCTATATGATCACTTCTTTCTGGAAAACTTCTCACATGATCTCTTATTTAAAACTTCTTGCATGGGTATTATCCTCTTTTACTGCAGTGAAATATCACCGTTGTCTTTCTTGTGGGAAGCTCACATATACAACAACACTTAAATGATAATTTCTTGATACATATTAACAATGAAAAATGAAAATAAATGTGCCCAAATGAAATATTGTTATGCTTTTATTAAAATGCATAACATCAGTTCCATAATGACTTCATTTTTCATTTTCTAGGCTTCTGTTCAAATATAGAATTTCATGTTAATAAAAGAGTACCACACTTTGATTTTGCATCAGTTATCTCCCTTCTCTTCACGACCATACCCTTACAGAAATTTCATTCAAAGTATAATAACTTCTCATTTCCTTTAGTGATATGAGCACTCAATATATCTTAAATTATTTATCAAATGTCTATTAATTTAAATATCAACCTCCCACAATTCTTTACAAATATATCACAATGATGCTGAGTTTTTTGAGAAATAGCCATTTATTTTTTTAATTTTTGCCATATATTGTAAATTGTGTATTCCAACACAAGAATTCTGACTAGTTCCCACACAAAATAGTAGGTAGTGAAATTCATTTGTCAATTTTAATTCACATTTGTCTGTGAACTAAAAAAAAACATTATTTGACTTGTTGTCTGCTAGAAGATTGATTAGCTAGCTTCAACAGAAATAACACAGATATGCAACTTTGCAAATCATCCACATTTTTAGCAAAAGCAAATTATGTCACATCTATCATCCAGAATGAGGATTTGGTTAATTTGCAGTTGCAGAGTACCTCTGCAATAATACCGAATGGCAGATGTCACAAACACGAACTGGCTTTGATGAAGAGGGATGCGGCATTTTGTTATCTGAACACTCATTGCAGAAAATGTCCCCACAGTTTCGGCAATGATGCTGCAAAAAAAATAACAGAAACACTGATTCATGATGATGATTTTAATTATTTCTGAAAAATATTAAAGATCAAAATAATAGTAAATAAGCTTACTAATGTAATGCAAACAGCAATTATTTCATCAATGTAAAACTGTAAACTACTCAATAATGTCTTTATCTAAATTATTATTTGAATTATATATTTACAATAACTTTGTTGCATATGTTAACAGCACATGCATGGTTGAGGCTACAAGACAAGCCAACAAGAAATTTAATTCTAATCAAGGCCTTCAACTCAAACATGACTCTCAACTGCAAAGAAAGGGCATTTAAGAGTAAGATTACATTGAGTGAAATGTAGGACACAGTACAAATACTTACTTTCCTTCTCGCTACTGAGAAAGGTCTCTCACACTGCTTGCAGTTGGAAGCATCCCTATCACTTGCCCACTGGGCTTCTCGCATTGCCAAATTGGCTTCTCTCAAATCCTCCATCTTTAATTTGGATCTAAAGAGGAGAATTAATTATAATAATTATAGTATTATATTTACTACATAATCTGTGTTATAGAGCTTACTATGCAATCATATAATCTGTGTGATAGACCAGATCATCTGTCAGATAATCTGTTATAGACTCAAAACAATCATCATGTAATCTGTGTTACAGATCCTTTTTTGATGTCAGATAATCTGTGTTACAGATCCATATCCATTGTCAGATAATCTGTTATAGACCCATATCTGATGTCAGCTAATCTGTGTTACAGACCCATTTCTGATGTCAGATATTTGTTAATCAAATATTAGCTTTTACATGTGTCTGTTTTATTTTTGAATACTTCTGAAGCAAAAATTAAATTATTTTATATTGTTTCAATGCATATGTTTGACTAGGTACTGTATCTGATACCTATAATTTTATACTTACTACCTTAAATCGATATGTGAGGCAAGTAAGGATATAGAGAAAATAGTATCACAGAATGAAAAGAAATATGATTTAATGCTGTAATATATTTAAATATTTTCAATTTCAAGATTTCATTATCACTGTGTGCTTTTCCTTCAATGTGTCCATTGCATTTACAACCCATTCCAATACAGTCTATTTGCTGGCTGTCTTGATCCGTCCATTGCTGCTTTCATCAGATGATTTTAATGCATTTGTAGCATTCCTGATGTATTCCGTCCAACTGCAGTGGATGTAGCTCTTGACAGGTTTATTGATGCTCACATCAAGAGGTTGCACCTTGGATGTGCCGACTCCTGGTATTATTGCTGGCACAACATATCCGCGCAGCAACTGTTTCTTCACATCATTAGTGATGTGAGCCTGGAACGAGTCCATAACTAATAGTGATCTTTCTCTTTTGGTGAATGGCAAAAAAATTTCTTCAATCCATCGCAGCATTAGCATTTTGTCCATCCATTATTTCTCTTCAACTGCAATAATCCACCCCATTTGGTGCCTTCAGATCTAGACATCTCTTTCCACTGAAAATAATCATTGGGGGTAATATGTCGCCAGAACCCGCAATGGCTAAAACAACAGTAATGTGTCTCTAGTCCAGTTCTGAGTGAGTTGATACTTACTCACTAAGATGGGAGCCCAGTTCAGCGAGAGCCTTCTCTTGTTCTTCACACTGTGCTTGCAGAGATTTATGGTACTTTTTAAGATCCTCGTACTCCTGCAAAATTAGGAAATTATCAAATCAATACAAATCATTATTTATAATAAAAAACATCTTAAAAATACATCTAAATTGTTGTTTTGTTTAGATGCTTTTGATATTTTGATTGGTACTTTGTTTAGCCATGATTTGTAAACATGTGCAATTTATAGGCACATTTATTTATACTTAAATGCTGAGGCAACGCGGCTACACTGCCATTGATGGTAAACACAATTGTAAGTCAACAGTATTTCTGTAGATTTCAATGTCATTTCAATGTACAATTTAACAAGAGGCCACAGTGACTCTGTAATCACCCAGCAGAAAGACATTTGCCAAACAGCCAAAATGCAAAAGAAGTTGGACAAAAAAAATCAGTGTAGCTGTGATGCTTTTGGAAGAAATTTCTTTAAATGTTGATTGCCTATCTTATGAACTAACCATAGAACGGTTTCTCTATTTTTCCATATTTCCATTTCTCTATAAAGGTTTCTCGTGTGTGTGTGTGCATGATTTGGATTTTAAAAATCTATCGCTATGATTTCTGCATTGTGGCAGTTTATAGTGATGTCTAGCATTGGGGGAGACATGTAGCATGATATCCCACCCTGTCACATTATTCTGACACCAGGTCAGACAGTTCTAACACTAATCCATTAATGCTGAGCACATAGCAGGGCAGATGTTAGTACCATTTTTATTAAGTCTTTGGTATGACTCTGCCATGGTTCAGACTTGCACTTCTTGCAAATGAGGCAGATGATATAACCACTAAGGCCACTTGAGTGATCTCTACCGTTAGTAATGGTGTCCATTTCTGATTATCATATAACATCATGTGTACAAATTTTAGGCCTGCATACCAGAGAGTCTTCTGCCAGATTTGGTACAAGTCTGTCCAGCTGTCAATTGGTAGAAAAAGTTGAAATGTTTTTCTATTTTTAGTAACAGCAACCAAAACTGATGGCAGTTCAACACAATTTATATAAAAAGAAATGTCCTTCATGACAAGATTCTCCCTGACAAGTATGGCTAAAACTGGTTAAGGTTCTTGAGAAGATATTTCAAATACAAATGTTGATGAGCAATGGGCAATGGATAATAGATAACAAACGAAACATGACAGACAATTGCAAGACCATAGCATAAGCACACATGGTTTATAAACAGGTGAGTTAAAAGCCATTACAAAGTCAATATGGAAAGAACAGAAGGTCACTTTAACTTTTATGTTATGGGTACAAATAGAAGACCTAAAATAAATTCACTAATCGATCTTGATATTAACCGAACATGCAATATCAGAGCTCCAGATGGGGTTGAATGCAAAAAACTTAAAGCTATCACTGACAGGTACAAACTAGGTAACTGTAACCCACTTCTGCCACCAGTTATAATGCTCTGATGATGAATATTAGATTTGCAGGCAAGATACAAATTTGTCATTGAAGACGTTGCTTTATCTATGCATGCATGTTAATACAATGTACTATCTGTAATCTAAGTTTGTATATTCAATATATTTGCTTTAAGTTTGTATATTCAATATATTTGCTTTAAGTTTGTATATTCAATATATTTGCTTTAAGTTTGTATATTCAATATATTTGCTTTAAGTTTCTATATTCGATATATTTGCTTTAAGTTTTTATATTCAATATATTTGCTTTTAAGTCAAATCCAACCTATCATCAGATAAGTCATAAGCAGATCTAGGTCTATGCAAATTATTAGGAGTACACTGTAGAACATACAATAAGAGGTTGTGTTACACTGGTATAGGATGGTTTTTACTGATAAACTTTGCCTCTGTACTGGAAAAAGATGAAGCTGTTGGTATTCATGTACTGATAAACTGTAAAACATGTTTCAAGTCACAAAGAATACTGTCCCAACATCAAAGTATACTCTGTAAGAAGCCGACTTATTCTTTTCACACAGTTGTAGTCATATATCCCTGCTAAATGATCAATGATTGCTAGCAGCAACACAACATTAAAAGGAGAGCTGGCTTATTGCTTTGCATGGGTTGCATGGATTTGATATTTGATCAAAGATAAAACAAAATACAAGTTAAAGCACCCCTCTTTCTGTTTTACAGATGTTAATCCAAGTGGGCAGTTTCTACTTTTTGTGCTGAAGAATTTTGAAAATCAAGATATTTGGGTGTTTAGTTTTTGTTTTGTATACCATTGGTGCTTTCATTTACTCTTGTCTGAAACAAATCAATAACCATGTGTTTGTTTGCTGAGGGACTGACATGGTTGGATTTTGCTGATTTATATTTATCAATGACTAAGTCATGTGATCTAGCCATGCTGAAGGTGAAGGCTTACACTCACACCATGCCAAATAACCAAAATGAAACACTAACTATTTACTGGAATAGGATTACAGTATAGTTTGTTCCACACAGAATCAAAAATTTTATCCTATCTGTAACTCAGTATATGTTCGGGTTGGCATCATTAAATATCTAAAAGTACCTAATTAATTATAAATACTTTGTGTGAAATGAATTAGGTACTTTTAGCAATATATAATATTGCTGACCTGATAATTTACTGATTTACAAATAGGATAAAATTTGCGATGCTGTGGTGAATGAACTACATTGTTGTTGTGTTGACTTGTTATGCAGCACATTATGAATGCAGTTCCTGTAAAGGTCAGAAACTCATAATTTCATTTTCTTATGTTTTTGTTCCTTATGGTTTAATGCCATTTTTCAGCATGATCATTTTCTTACTCTAAAGTATTGTTTACAACATAATTTTCTCCACTTTATGCAAGTGATAAACCATGCACTGATGACACTGGTTCATTAACATTTGTCTGATATAATTTGGTCTTGTACCAACTTGAATTGTTCTTGTCTGGTATAATTTGGTCTTGTACCAACTTGAATTGTTCTTGTCTAATATAATTTGGTCTTGTACCAACTTGAATTGTTCTTGTCTGGTATAATTTGGTCTTGTACCAACTTGAATTGCTCTTGTCTGGTATAATTTGGCCTTGTACCAACTTGAATTGTTTTTGTCTGGTATAATTTGGCCTTGTACCAACTTGAATTGTTCTTGTCTGGTATAATTTGGCCTTGTACCAACTTGAATTGTTCTTGTCTGGTATAATTTGGCCTTGTACCAACTAGAAATGTTCTTGCTACAGTATAAGTTACTGGTTGTATTGCAACCATAAAGGAAATACTAATGAAAAAGTAGTGAATCTTCTGATGCAGATCAGGGTCTATGTTGTTTGCAGTTGGATTTTACTTATAAGTGAGCATATATGGTACTATCAATACATAAATATCATTATATGTTTTTCCTTACATATTTGGTACAGAGATCTTTATTCCAAATACAATTCAGCACATTTTCACAACTAATAAGAATATCAAAAACAGCAAGAAATACACTGTTAACATAATGGGAACAGTCCTTATCTGTGGAGATGGAATGCAAGGACCAAATTTAATAAGAACTTTGACCTTCAGATAACCAATAATGAAAACCAGAGGGTTCTTTCTCAGGAAAATGGAAACATACCAAATTTTGCTGAAATCATTTATAAAGAAGTTTAGTGACCATACAGATGCAAGGGGAAACTCATTTTTTTTTACTAACAATGACCTTTAAGTTACTGACTGCCTATCTGATAGGGATCTTTCTCAGGTAAATGGAAATAAAATATATTATAATACGATTTCATTGAAATAGGTTGAATAAAAACTCAAGCTGTTGTCCAAAATGAAACAAAAAAAAGGACATGCCTTTTTTTGGTAACAGCATCCTTGACACTGAAGGTATACTCTCCAAAATTAAAAGAGATCCATCTTAGGTGTTGTGGAACAAATATATACAGTTTCATATAAATGCATTGTAACGTGCTGACACTAATGTTTGAAAATAAAATGCAATATCAAATTCTTCTGTGACAGTAACCTTGACCTTGAAGCTACAGATCCATGAATCATTGGAATCTTTCTTTGGCTGAGGGAAAAAGATGTATTAGATTTCTTTGAATTATGTAATAGAGTACTACATTTTCATCTGAAGTGAAATGCAAAGGCAAAATCCATTGAAAATACTGATCTCAAGATTAATTAGGGTTCTTCTTTGGGCTAAAGGAAACACATGTAACAAGCTACATTAAAATGTTCTCCACTGAAACTTAATTTATTAATAATACAGAAATGAAATGCAAAGGCAATATATAGTTTAAATACAATGTTATTCCATGAACTATACACTAATTACAGCCATTTAAATATCTCTTTGAAAAGAGTGTAGTAGATTTTTAAAATGATATACTGAATACCATGCACTTACATTATACGACATCATAACAAGACTGTACACTGCTGTTGTGTGCAAATAAGGACTACACTATTTAAAAATTATAGTAAACTACTATGTCATACAATTTAATAGTTTTAATAAAAGGTTCTTAACAAATTCACCTTTCCCATTGATTTATACTGCTGTTGTTCAATCTGAATTTGTGTGACTTTCTCCTTCTCCTGCTCTAAATTCCTTTGCAAGCTTGCCCTCCATTCTCGTTCTATCCTCAGGTCTGTCTCAAGGGCTGTCCTGGAAAGAAATGAAAAACTTCAAAAAAGTGTTGGATGTTGAGAATATTTGATGCCAGTGGCACATGTAAAGGAGATAGACAAGGCTGTACAGTCATGGATGTTGTATCTACTGTCACTAAAAGGAGGCTTCAAGTGGCAGAGGGAATACAAGTTTTGGATGTCATAAGTATTGGCAGTTTTGGATGCTGGTAGTATCCACTATCACTGGTAGATGTAGTGGATTGCACAGGGGTGGCTTTACAGTATTGGATGTTGTATATACTACCAGTGTCAGAGATAATCCAAGGGTTAACAGTTTTGGATGTTGTAAATATCCACTGTTATGTATGTTGGAAGTATCCATTGGAGGTTCACGTGTGGGGGTTGAAATAACAATTTTTGATGTTGGTGGTATCCACTACCATTAGAAGATGTGGACAAGATTTGGTAGTGGTGGGTGGGAATAACAGTCTTGGAAGTTGTATTTACTTTCTGTGGCAAATGTAGAAATTTTCTGTGTGGTAGTTGGGGTAGAAATAATAGTCGGCAAAGTTTTAGTGTAGTTCATAAAAAACTGGGGGGCTCGATGCCCATGAGAAAAATTTCAACTATATATTAATATATACAGATAGCACCTACAAGAGAAAATTTGGATCATACTCCTCAGACTGGGATACATCCTGTTGAAAGGATGGCAGTGCATCCACAATGCTGTAAATTGCTTGTAGGATGTTAGCTGGAGAAAACTGTCCTGGGGCAAAAGGTAGAAAGACAATGATGATGCAGTCTGTTTGGGTCAGTTATGATGTGACCCTCATTTAAGAATCAGTTTTATCAAAATATTGAGAAAACTTTTAACAATAGCTACTGGCATTTTTCTGAATGATATTCAATCATGAAGCATTTTGTCTTTCCAGTGGAGAAGAAATATTCATGTGCATTTTTCTTTTAGATTTTTATTTTTTCCTCAATTGTTAATCATGCTTAACACTATCAGTTGACCTATTTGTGTATAATTTGGCCTTGTTGGGACTGACTTCAGCATTTATTTTTAAAGCCATTCCAAAATGCTACGGAGGTTCATGATGGTCTTGTTTTTCTGGTTTCTTAAGCTGAATTTGCAAAAATAAGTTTTTTGTATTGTGTTGATATTTGCATCTGATCAACTGTGAGTTTTACCTTGTACCTTGAAGGTCTGCATATGGCATATTGCGCTCATTGGTAAAGCAATGAAATGCTTTGACAGCATTGTTTGGCTTGGGTAAATCTTTACTGGTTTTTAAAACTACATTCCAAAGAGTCATTTATTACGGTATGTGTTCAATAATTAATGGGCACAGTGAAATTTTTATGGAGAAATTCGCTGGATGTCAAGTTTCAAATATGAGTCTTGGTTCTCTGGATTAAAAAATTATCAACTCATGTGTACTGTTATGATCAATTTATGACACTTACACATTCTTGTATTTACTATGTCTTTTGCTCTTATACATCTTTAGTGCAGAATCTTACGGTTTTGTATATGAAAAGAACTCAGAAGTCTCTAATTTCAGTGTGGTAACACAAGTTCTATGATGTTACAAAGTAACACATAAGGAGATGTTATAAGTCACAATGGTCACATTGGAATACTTCTGAGACAACACATTTAGCTGGTTCCTTTGTCCTCATTCTTGACAGGATTTTTTCAATGCAAGTATTGGAAACAATTGTAGGAACCAGACAAGCTTCTTCTGTACTAATCCATGTTGACAGTGAACTCCAAGATGACCTAGAAATTAAAACCTCATAATGGCAGCAATAAATATTAAAAGGCTGTGAGAAGTGTGAACTCAAAACATTATACCCACTTTTTTTCAAGCAAACCTTTTATTTTGCTAAAAAGTCAAATGCCTAAATATCAAGCTTAATCTGAACAAATTTAACATTTAGCTTAATCGACAGTAAAGTGGGTTAAACAAATTTCACCAGAGAGCTACAACAAAATCTCAAAGACATTTTAACCACATGTCAATAATGTTTGCAACATGCATGGGCAATTTATCAAGGCTGCGGAGCTTTTAACACCATAGGGGTATAACTTATCATGCACTACCTAAAAAATCCAGCTCTCTCAAGCTTGCTTTTAGCAATAAAAAATGTGGTATAAAAGTAATATGCTTATCTAGTTGGTTGTCATAAAAGAGTGATCTCCCCCTGGAAGAGGAATTTCCATCAACATCCTGTCCATACTTTAGTTACTACTGCAGTGGATATGCATGCTCTGCCTGGTTTTAATTTTAGTGAGTGGAGTCTGGGAGGGTGTGTGTCCTTATATGATTTGGGTTAATATTACTGAAGAAACATATTTTACTATGAAAATTGGTCTTTTTAACATATTACCTGATAATAATACACTGGGATAATAGACAAGAGCTGGAGGGGGTTATATCCTCTTCTGAGGAGGCCCACCACTTTCTGAATGTTCACAAAGCAATTTCAAATATCAAGAGATATACAGGTTACACTCAGCACACAGAAGCATATAGACATGCCTTGGTGGCTTGCAGGTAAAATCCGCCATAAATCCAGTTGATTGGTCACATCATTCTGAATCTAACCATTCGGGTAGCCTAGTGATTAGAGCATCTGCCTCGGAAGCAGGAGGTCATGGGTTCAAGCCTCGGCTGAGTCATACCAAAGCTTTACAAAAATGGTACTAATAGCTACCTTGCTTGTCATTTAGCATTAAGAGGTTAGTGTTAGGGCTGGTCAGCCTGGTGTCTGGATAATGTGACTGGGTGGGACATCATGCTACATGTCTGCGGCATGATGCCCCAGTGCTAGGCAAAACTATACTCTGCCACACTGCAGACTTTGCAGCGATATGACTGAAAAATTGTTAAAGCTACATTAAAAATCCCAATCACACACTTTCTGAATCTGCTTAACAACCCAGATAGGTAGCTTGCTGTACTGCTGCTATGTATAGATCACACCAAGTCAAAGCTTATAAGGCCTGTTGCATTACTTATAAATGGTTGCATCAGGTAAAACTGAGACCTTTTGGATGAAATGTGTCCGAGGTAAACAAAACAGAAAATCATCTACCCTCCATTCCATGGTCTGGGAACAGTAATGCTCAAATGCTCTCTAGTGGTTACTGCCTTAATGTCCTAATGTTGTGAGCTAATATTCACAAGAAACTCATTTGGGAGTCTTGAGTTAGTTGTTTTTATATGCAGAGCAAGTAATTTGTCATACCCAGGATGATAGAGCTTGAGCTAAGGTATCATCCTTTCATTCCCTCAGTAGCTGAAATAAATGAGGTCTCCCTCTTCACACTGGTTCAGTCTACATAAGTATCACTTCAAAGCCCATATGGGATCATACAGATACCCTTTAGATATAGTGTCCATGAAGTTAAGAGGTTTCACAACAACAGACTGATTTACCATTAGAGGAATCCTGTTCTTAACATTTAAAGCAGGGAGCTGTTGTAAGTGAAATTGAAACACAAGGTATGTACCTCCCAATGCTGCAGCTGGCACTACTAGGAAACAGGTCTTCTATGAGAGGCGAGTCTCGGAGGTTCTAGACATAAGTTGAATAGGTGCTTTATTGAGACATGTAAATTCCCATGGTAGATTCCATTCTGAAAACATTGCCAAAGACTTCAACCGATAAAGGTGAAAGTGCAGCAGAATGTTGGAGATGTTTTTGTTTACAGCCATGTCTTCCTTCCATGTGGAAAAAACTGAGACCATGGAACTATAACCTTTTCAAGTGATGGGGGCAACCTTACTTCCCATCAAAGAGTCTTGGAAGATAATTACTGTAGCTGTTTGTCATATTGGGTGAAAACTGTCTATTTTCTTTGTATGCTTTTAATGTGGTGGTCCTTCTTGCCCATTATGTCTATACTTTTTCCAAGAAATTTTTCCCCTAAGGACTTGCCTGATGTGAGACAGGTATTTAGGTTCAACAATTCCCGGTTTGGATTAAACACCTCATTCATGATTGCTGGAGCATATGAGAAGACCAAAACTTTCCCACTTGATGTGAGTAATCAGGAACTGACAAAGCTCAGATTCCCTTGCTTTTTGCAAGACTTTTGGGATCAGCAGGGTTCATGGGAAGGTGTCTGAATCTAGACCATTTTATTTCATGCAATGAATCTAGACAAGAAGCTAGGCTTTTGGATCTGAGACTGGAGGAAAAAAGACGGGAAGTTTTATGTTCTACTTTGTTGCAAATAGATATGTTAGTGGTTGACCAGATGGCTGTAGTTAATGTAAATAATGAGGGATTAGAATTTCTTGATGATGATACCATTCTGAGTAAATCCCAAACAAGATGTGATGGCTGCTGTCTGTGGATTTGATTCCCCTTTGTTTTTGGATGTAATTAACAACATCAAAGTTGTCAGATAGAATGAGAACTCCTTATCAGGATGCACCTCCTACCACGATTGAAATGCATTCCCTCACACTGTAAAAAAAATAACCAGATTTCAACATGTATATGCTAGACCCTGAGGCTAATAATATTGCATAAAAATGTATGAAGGTCAGTCCTGCAAACAATGAGGTGTCAAGCCAGTTATTTGACATGGTCATAGGAACTTGTGACTGGCGCCTTATTTTGGCCAAGCCAGTTATATAACATGGCCATAACATGATTCACAGGTAAGTGATGAAATCCTGTGCTCAGATCAAGTGGGGGTCATAAATCCACCCTCGACAGACTGCCAGGGAGGGGGCAGTGTCTGCTAATTATGTGAATCAGGTGTGAATCAAAGTCCACTTGGAGTTGAGCAAGGCGTGGCCACCATTAGAATCAAAAGGTCAAATCTATTATCTTGAGAACTAAATGTCAGTGTTTACTAAACCATCTTGCAGGACCAATAAGGGAAGATAAGCTACTCTAAAGTCATTCCAAAATGGCGTAAACTTGTTATTCTGGTAATTACAAAGAAGCTTCAGAACACATCATTGACTATTTGCTTGATTGTTGTAATCTATTGGGGAAAAGTAATTGTACTTTAATTTTATGTGCAGTATGTATATTTCATTACTAGACTTGTTAGTACGCAGAATTACCATTTGTAGGGTTTGATTCATTTGTAGTGTTTAATCTACCTGCATATTTTGAGATATGAGCAATATTTATGAAAAGAATATTGTAATTCGCTATTGGGTTAATTCGTAGTAACCCTATGCATTTATTCATGTGATATTCTAGATTTCCAAATGTTGAACTGAATTACAACTTTGTATAATGGTTGCAGTGTGCAACATTAGTACATAGGGATTTGACTATTTGTGTATACTTTGTAGGAGTATCATGTGTAAGGACATATCAGTCGATGGATATGTGGATATCTGTGTACACTTTGTTGATGTGCAATATACAGAAATGTGTCTGATTATGTGACATTGTTCTGTATAATAAGATTGAGAATATATATATATATATATATATATATATATATATATATATATATATATATATATATATATATACCATGTACACCATATCAGAGAGTATTGTATTTCAATGTGCATGAATGTGTGACCAAAGAAGGTAATGGCTTATCTGATGATATTGCTGTTTAGTGTGAGCCTATATAGCTAGAGGAATATGATATCATGCTAATGTCCTTGTGTGTTCATACAGGAAGCTTTTGGGGACCAGAGGAACTGTAGGAGACAGAGAGAAATACCCTAGAAAAGTTGGTCCCAAGTCTCTGGGAGACAAAGAAAAAGGATGAATGGAGGCAGAAGTTAGACTGGGGGGAACTAGAGTACCAGTCCAGAGAAGCATAATACTGACGAGTAGGAACACAGGACAGGAGGAAAATCTATCACACTAAGTCAGATGATGAAACAGGCCATCACATGGTCGAAGGAAAGATGACTGATAGGGTTTTTAATAAAAAAAAATATTTTTAGAAATGACCGTTATTGAATGATATTAAATTGTTTATTTGAATTTCAAAATTTGTGTATTCATTAATTTAACTGTCAACATCAATGACTGTAGGCTTTGCATCTCTCTATCACTACTCCAATTTCTGAAAAATAAATGAGCCAGGGTGGGTCCTCTGTAATAATTTAATATAATATTATTGGGAGCACCCCACCCCAACCTACTTAACGAGAAACTTTTACATCCATACCATTGGTCTTTGGTTCCAGGAACAGTTTGGAAAACAATATCAATTAGTTTCAACAATCTCTACCACCAATTATGTAAGCAGATCATCAATATTTTGCAGCAGAATAATGATTCTCAATAGGTTTTATGCGACACCTGCTGCAAAGGAGATGCTGACAAAAAGTTAGGGGTGCTGAACATGATCTGAAGTCCACCTGAGATTATTTGTAAGACTTACATATTCTCAGCACAAAGTGTTCCCCATTCCATGGCAATATGTCTTGCTAATTATCCCCATTCCATGGCAATATGTCTTGCTAATTACCCTCCATGGGTCTGTGTAAAAGGGGCACTGTGAGCATGGCATCATTTCATGTTGTAAAAAGACTACTGTGGAGAGAACAAAAAAAAAAACAATTCATATCCT
This sequence comes from Unio pictorum, assembly GCA_030141615.1. Classification (NCBI taxonomy): domain Eukaryota; kingdom Metazoa; phylum Mollusca; class Bivalvia; order Unionida; family Unionidae; genus Unio; species Unio pictorum. Next base: position 4,143,493 of record JARLTB010000021.1, read on the forward strand.
CTGCTATCCATTGGAAACCATGTTTCTTGTTTGAGGAAAAGGGCTTATATAACTGTTTTCCCATGTGATGTGACCCAGAAGGGTCCTTTCTGTTTATCTTGCCTCTACTATGCAATGAGGGCTGAGCAAGGTTTGCCTGTTTGGTGGTCTGTTTCTGAGCATACTTTAATTAATCATGGAACAGTAGGGAAGAAAACAGTGGCTGTAATCTATGTATGGCTTTAAGATGATCCTGAAGAAAATAAGATATAGAGAGAAAGGCATCTCTTTCCACAAGCTGACAGTTCACTGATGCTGCAATAAAACTGGTAAGAAAATTGTGATACTCAGTTCAGAACATATGCAAGAATGACTTCCAAGCATGATGAGCAGCATTACATATTGAGAAGTCTAGCCTTTACTGGGCTTTAGGCTGTTGAAATCTATCTATGGAAACCTGTTGAGCACTATTCCTATTCCATACAAAGCAATGAGGGTTTGGACATTCAAAAAGCCTGCGACATATGTTGTTGTTGAAGGGATTAACGCCATTTTTCAGCACATGATAGGTTATACATGGCTGCCAGTTTTAATGGTGGAGGAAGAACCTAGGAAGACCCCTGGAAAGAACCACGACTCACGAGAAGCTACTGGCAAGCTTTCTCAAATACCCACATTGGTCGAATCTGAAACTTGAACCCATGCGGACAGAGGTGAGATAGCAGTGATCTGTAATGGAGAGCGCTTTAGCCCACTCAGCCACTCAGGGCCCCCACCTGTAATATATCTGTTCATGGCTTGAACCTCATTCTGTAAAACAAGTATGTGCACCTTTTTGAAAGCCTTATTACATTTTGAAGAAAAGTCACTGCTGTGAAAAGAAAGGTCTGTTAGCACTTGAGTTTTGAAGCTGCCACTTTACACAATGTAATAAATTAGCAACTCAACATGACTGCTGTTGCTGTTTCAATGTCAGCTGGTCAATGGATTGATGGATGTTGAAAGTTTGTAAGTTGCCAACGATGGTGAGGCAAAACTCAGGTGGCATAAGATATAAAACATCACTGACGTGCAAATGATTGAGTCCTCTCTGCCAATTGTTGGATCAAATATGGAAGATACTGCTTATGAGAGCAAACACGGAAGAACACGGAAGAAAAGGGTGAAATGGATACATCCTGCAAAGTATGTGAAAAAGGTGGCAAAGTTCACCAAGAACGGCAATGAACTAAAGTCTAACGTAGTTGTGATACTCTTACCTCAAGATATTCACTGAGTGAATTATCAATGGTCCAATTACTGAGCATCTAGTTTAAGCGATGATGTAGACTGTGATAGTCTTGATGGACATTATGCTGTGCTGGATCTATCTGATGTTAGTACATTGTACTTCATGGAGGCCATTTGTTATTCAATGCTGATTCTGGTAATAACAAGTTCCAGTCATAGCCATTGCTGGGGCTACCAACTCCAAAGGTTGGGAGTTTTTTCTTTTATGAAGCTTGTAGCACACTGGGAAAATAGATCAACATAATATACAGTTTCTGTAGTCAAAGCATGGGTTATGGCTGTTTCAGAGCTTGTGTGGTCCAAAGCCAGTGGCCATCTGATGCCAAAGTTTGCTACAGGCAATCCCAGTATTTTTCACTTCAACTAACAATTTTATGTACTGGTATGTCCATCACTGGTCGAGACAAGCCTATATACAAAATCATACAGGGCCTAATGGTATTGCTAAATAGACTTGTTCAGTCATGGAGATGATGTTGTAGTGATATTAGTAAAGTCTACACTTTGTTGTTTTACTCTTTTGCTTGTCTGAATAATTTGTCTCACAGTTCCTGCATATATATCTAGTTCAATTACATTCTTTCAGTTCTTTTATTGAGTCCATTGTAGCATTTTAAGTGGGACAGGTTTGGCACTTATTATGGGTTGCCCAACGCTCATCCTGTAAATCTGCTTCACTGGTTAATAATGTGTGGGCTGCTTACTGTCGATGTACCATACTTACCATTTTGTAAGGTGTATGTGTGATTTAGATTTATTTAACATATCGCTACAAAGTCTGCAGTGTAGCAGTTTATGGTGCCGACATGTAGCATGATGTCCCACCCAGTCACATTATCATGACACCAGGCCAACAAGTCCTAACACCAACCATTTTTGAAAGTCTTTGGTATGACTCGGCTGGAGTTGAAACACGAATTTTGTAAGGTGTGTGTATGTGTTTTAGATTTTTAATGTAGCTTTACAAAATGTTCAATCAAGTCATAACAGCGTCTGCAGTGTTGCAATTTATAGCAATGTGGCATCATGGCACAGACATATAACATCCCAAGCACATTATCCTGACACCAGGCTGGCCAGTCCTAACACTAGCCTCTTAGTGTTGAGTGCCTAGTGAAGCAGCTGTTTGTACCATTTTTATTTAAGTATTTGATATGACTCAGCAGGGGTTTGTAAGGTTGTGAATTATGATACATCTCTGTAAAGAACAACATACTGAACACTCAGTTTCGTTTGTTTGATTAGGATTTTTAACGTAGCTTTAACAATTTTTCAGTCATATCGCTATGATGTCTGCAGTGTAGCAGTTTATAGTGATGTCTAGCACTGGGCATCATGGTACAGACATGTAGCATGATGTCCCACCCAGTCACATTATCCTGACACCAGGCCAACAAGTCCTGACACTAACCTCTTAATGCTGAGTGCCTAGCAAGGTAGCTGTTAGTACCATTTTTATGTTTTTGGTATGACTTGGCTGGAATTTAAACCCAAACTTTGAAAGGTGTGTGTGTGTTTTAGATGATTAGCGTAGCTTTAAAAAAAATTCAGTAATGTTGCTAGTGTCTGCAGTGTGGCAATTTATAGTGATGTCTAGCAATGGGGCATCAGGGCATTACATATAGCATCATATCCCACCCAATCACATTATCCTGACATCAGGCCGACCAGTCCCAACCTCTTAAGTGTTGAGTGCCTAGTAAGGCAGCTGTTTGTACCTTAAGTATTTGGTACGAGTCAGCAGAGATTTGTAAGGTTGTGAATATTATGATATCTCTCTGTAAAGAACAACATACTGTTCATTATTTCATGAACATATCTGTTTATCAGTTAGATTTCATACATGCATGTATAATTTTTATTTATCAGGTAGATTTCATTTCCAATTAGGTTTGAATGCCTGGGCTCCCATTTCAAATAGAGATGTTAATGGCTAATGGCTGTTTATTATGTGATGGTGCATCCATTAATGTTCTCAACAGGCTGTTGACAATAATACCTCTCTAAATATGGCAGATGGTTAAGTGTCACATGACATTAATGGTATATCAACTCTGCACTGACAAGACATTGTGATCAGTTGAAAAAATGAATCAACAACACCAATTCCCTTTTATGAGTTACAAAGATAATGAAGCCTGTCAGCAAACAGGTGTCACAAGACCACCTCAGCAGTTAGAAGGGAATGCCTCTGCATCCATCAGGCAGCACCTTCTATAGATTTGTTTACATGTTTGGTTATCAGATAGTTTTTACTTATATATTTGTGTTTGAGGTATATTTTATTTACATATATGTTTTGTTTATGGCAGATTTAATTTACATGTTTGGTTATTGTTTTATTATATTTGTGTATCAGGTATATTTTATTTACATATTTGTATATAAGGTAGAGTTCATTTACATGTTTATAATATATATGTTTATCAAATAAATAAATATATATATATATATATATATATATATATATATATATATATATATATATTGTTACGTGCTTAGGCTCGAATAAGCAGCAACACAGAAAGAGTGATAACTAACAAGCCTGTAAAACTTTAACAATGATTTATTTAGTACAATTATTTTCATAAAATAAATAAACTTACAGTTTTAGAGAATCAAATCCAACATTAATCCAATATAGAATTCACAAAAATAATCCACTAATGGAATTGTAAGAGTCCTGATAAATAAATGTTCTAATAGTTCCAGGTTCGAATCTTGACGATGTAATCCAAAATGGCTGACAATGTCACGTGATGCAGTTCTTGTTTAATTTATCATCCAAATGAATTATGAGCACATGTTTTCTCCTCCAAATAGATAATAAATCCTCTTTCTTCAATGAATTGACACAAAGTCCATAATAATTATAACTCAAATAAATATACACAACTAATATCTTAAAGCCCAGAGATTCTACTGAACTCCTCTATCCAAAACAACAGTCTATATAACTGTTTTTTTTAAGTAAACAAGTGATCACTTGATTTTCTAGAAATTGATAGAAGTTCATGGAAGGTCACAGAAAGAGACTACCTTCACTAAAAATCACTTACTCTAGATATTTCCTACCCCTAAGAACTAAAATTAAAACGTTGTTCTTGAAATTAACCAATAGTTTTAGATACTTGTTACCAATGTCTAAAGCAGGGTCAGGAATTAGGTCAACAAGCCAAGGACAAAAACTTGTTTACAGTTAGAGTCCAAGTCAAACTGAACTTTCCAGAATAATTTCCCAATTAATGAATATTAAACCCTAAATGACAAATTTAGATTTAACAATTAAAAAAAAATAAATGATTTAAATCCAATAGCCGTAACAATATATATATATGTTTATCAAGTAGATTTTTCATTAACATGTTTGTTTATCATGTCTAAGGTAAATTTAATTTACATGTCTATCTGGTAGATTTTACTGATATGTTTATTTTGGCACAAAGGTATGTTGTTGTTGTTGTTGTAGGGTTTAGCACCATTTTTCAGCACACGATAGGCTATACATGGCAGCCAGTATTAATGGTGGAGGAAGAACCCAGGGAAACCTCCCAGAAAGAACCACTGGCCCACAAGAAGCTACTGGCAAACTTTCTCACATAGGCACAAATGTATGTATTTCCCCCTTAATCCTCATTTTTTTCTTGACTTTGCTGTTCAGTTATTTTTCTTTATTTTTTATTATGAAAGTGATAAGATCAGGTCATGCTAAAATTTCAACTTACCAAGGTGGCATAAAATACACTTTTTTTATTATGAAAATTAAAATGGGACCTATAGCTCATTGCCTATATTTTTCAAGGGCTTGATATATGTCAAAGTGTTATTAAATTGAGATATGTCAAACATTAGAAACATTCCAAATGAGATATGTCAAACATTAGAAACATTCCAAATGAGATATGTCAAACATTAGAAACATTCCAAATGAGATATGTCAAACATTAGAAACATTCCAAATGAGACATGTCAAACAAGTATTACCTTAGAAACAGTCCAATAAAGTGCAGCCCAGTCTGATTACCCATTTAGATCTAAATGTGTACCCGACTGTATTTATACAGGTATAATTTGTTGGTCAGAAGAGACTTAATAAATCTAAGTGGACCACCTGAACAAGTCTTAATATCTCACATCTACATTTCAAACCTTTGAAAACTTCGTACTTTTCTGTCTACTTGTCATGACGTTTTTACAACTTGTTTAAACACGCTTTGTCAATAAAACTTTAAATAAATAATAAGGATAATAAAACACAAATTTTAAATAAATAACAATGCTAATAAAATACAAATTTATCATAAATAAGAATGCTAACAGGTCAATAAACCACGAATCCATTTGTTGTGGTCATTAAGGATGTCTACTGTTGTAAAGTCAACATTTACTGTGCATGATTGATGACATTTGTTTACCTATCTGTATCACAGCACTATGAACTCTGGGAGAGAATGGATCTTACATCATGTACTTACACCTTCTGTTGTCTCTTATTAAATAATGAAAACAAAATAATTTTACGATTTTATTAATCACAGTAACAGTTGTGTATAAGAAATTATTAACTGTGCCTGGCTTACTCCTGACAGTCCCCAGCCCACATTAAGTGAGGAGGGTTGAACATTGGGTTAACAACCAAACTTCATAAAAATTCCCTTGCTATGGAAACCAATTCCAGAAATCAAACCACTGCATGTGACAGGGATGAAACACCCCAGGACACTGGACAATTGAAGGATGGAAGTAACAAAAGTGGACTTTGGGACAGGAGAAATGTGTATGATGAATGAGACAGACCTGAAGGTAAGACTTGGTTGTGGCCTTAAGTTCCACTCCATGCAATGAGGATTTACTAACTAAAAGAAATAAATACAATCAATGACAGGTATTTGGAGACCTTGTAAAATTGTTAGCAATTTATGACCTTGTATGAAGTCTGTTTGTTGCAAACTGATGTGATCTAAAATTATATCATACTGCCACTGCTGCACATGAATCAATGGTCTTCAACCGCTGCAAATCTGATGACTCTTTTAATACTCTGACAGTTGGTACTTTTAGGATGCATAGTTCGCAGTGTACTTTCTTTTATGCTTTTTCTATGCAACCTTACTTGTAAATAGAATTTGAAAAGGAAATGCACTCAAACATTTTACTAAGTAATCGGAGATTACTTGGACCCTTATCTATGCAAAAAAAATATAACATTTTCAAAATGTTATACACTCCAATATTTCACAAAGAGCAATTTTAATCTGATTAACTGATCTCTTCCAAAACAGCAACAAAGTTGACAGATCAACAGATTTCTAATCCAATAGTTGTGGACTCTATATCTGTTCATGCCACTCCAGTGAAGACTGCTTTGGTGGTACATTTTTGTGAAAGGCATTTAGATCTAAAATCCTTGGAGCCATCTAGCCAATTAAGTGCTGTATGTGCCACTAAATAAATATCAACCAACAAATCAACCCTGTGATCATAAAATCACAAAGCTGAAGATTTTGCTATCCACCAATCTAATCAAATTTTACAAGTTTGTAAATTTTCCTGTGATTGGCTGAAAGTTGAAGATACACACAACAATAAAGAAAAAGGTAAAGCATAATTTGAAACACTTTGCTAGACAAATACTGGTGAATGGAAGCAGACCTAACTGAAGCATGTAAACAAGTGCAGTTATTATGAAAAGACAATCCTTACCGCTTGGCATCTTTATCGGCAATGACTTGTCCCAGCTTACGTGCAGTTTCTTCAGCTGCCTGTTTCTCAGCTTCACATTTTTTAAGCCTAGTGGGTTATTGGCAGCACACAACAACAACATGCAAAAGAAAACAAAATGAAACAAAATATTACACAGAACACTAAAACAACAGAGAGTCGGCAGTTAACTAACTGTAGTAATATGCCTTTATCGTGACATGAATCAAAATGCAAGTTTTCAGTTGAGATGATGAAGAATGGAAATGAATGACTCAATTTAGACACTCAAGAATCACTGTTAAACAGTAGTATCCTGTTCAAGTATCATGTATTCCACCCCATAGTATCATGTACTCCACCCCAAAGTATCCTGTACTCCACCCCATAGTATCATGTACTCCACCACAAAGTATACTGTACTCCACCCCATAATATTGTGTACTCCACCACAAAGTATCCTGTACTCCACCCCATAGTATCCCGTACTCCACCCCATAGTATCATGTACTCCACCCCACCCCCCATAGTATCATGTACTCCACCCCATAGTATCATGTACTCCATCCCAAAGTATCATGTACTCCACACCATAGTATCATGTATTCCACCCCATAGTATCATGTACTCCACCACAAAGTATCCTGTACTCCACCCCATAGTATCATGTACTCCACCACATAGTATCCTGTACTCCACCACAAAGTATCCTGTACTCCACCCCATAGTATCACGTACTTCACCCCATAGTATCATGTACTCCACCCCAGCCAAAACGGATTCTTTAAAATATGCTATACTAGATATAACTAGATGTAGATGTCATTGATATGTATAATCCCACAATTATGGCATATTTCTTCCCACATAGTAAGTGTCCTGAATTGCACATGTATATTAATCACTCATATAATCTGCTAGTCCAAGTTTCCTCTGACCCTTGCCGCCCCATTTTTTATATTTGGTTTTTTATGTACACCCCAACATAAAAAACCAAATATAAAAAATGGGGTGGCAAGGGTCAGAGGAAACTCGGACTAAAGTATGGAATTTCTTGACAAAATAATCTATGCACAATTCTTAGTGATGTTTAAGAAAGAAGTGATGACATTTTCATGGAATTTACCCCAAATTGAAAACCTTACTATTAGACAAGACCAACACTAATCACTGATTTAGCCAACCAAGTTTCAATAAAATCTTTCAAGCAGTTGTGGATGGAGAAGCCAAAATAACTTCATCCTAATTAGAAGGTTCATGGTGCCCAAATCAGATATCAGATTAGTATCATTTTAATTAGGACCAACTAGACAACATAAGAACTTCCTATGAAAACCCCATACCAATTTGACATCCCATTTGGCAATAAAAAGCTTGTGATAATAAAAGAATGGATGATGGATTGACAGATGACAGATAGAAAATAGATGGGCAACAGGCTACTTCATAAGCTCTTCTGGTGTATGACTGGTTAAGATAATATGACTGAAAATCCAGCACTGAAAACATCAGAATACAGTAGCATTGATATTAAGCAATGAAATGCAGTCATTTTAAAATTAAACAAGAACTGTGGTAATGCACTAATATGCACAATGACTTTAAAACATGGCCCTAGTAATAATAATGGACATGACCTGGACATGGACAAGCTGATGTGACCATTAAATACAGTATATTCCCAAATTAATGTCATCGGGTACATTACATTACCCAGCTGGGGGATGTTTATTAGAGCACAATAGAGGAAGATAGACCACATGCATAACTGTGAGTCACTAGTCATAAGAAAATGTGACATCACATGCATTGACTGGTATTGTACCATATCCAACAATGTGAGATCACATGCATTGACTAGTATTGTACCCTATCCAACAATGTGACATCACATGCATTGACTGGTATTGTACCATATCCAACAATGTGACATCACATGCATTGACTGGTATTGTACCATATCCAACAATGTGACATCACATGCATTGACTGGTATTGTACCATATCCAACAATGTGATATCACATACATTGACTGGTATTGTACCATATCCAACAATGTGACATCACATGCATTGACTGGTATTGTACCATATCCAACAATGTGACATTACATGCATTGACTGGTATTGTATCATATCCAACAATGTGACATCACATGCATTGACTGGTATTGTACCATATCCAACAATGTGATATCACATACATTGACTAGTATTGTACCCTATCCAACAATGTGACATACATGCATTGACTGGTATTGTACCATATCCATCAATGTGACATCACATGCATTGGAAATTCTATGTTGAAAAATGATTTTGTCTTTGCAATTGTTCTGTTTATTTGGATGGATGTTTGTTCTTTGATTTATAGTTTGTAAAAAAAAAGGTATACTCTACTTTTACTAGTTCAGCTTTGGGACAATTTTTGACACACAACAAAATGAACACTGCATCATCTGTCTGAATGAATTAAATTATTCATTCTTCTTTCTATCCAAATAACTTCCAATATTAAATTGCAACAATGTAATTTTGGATAATGTCCTGATTTTCTTGCCAAGACTCATTTCATAAATTCATAGTTTAATCATTACTCATTTGAGATCGTCTAAACACTGTAAATTTTCTTTCCTGAAGTCAGTTTCATATGATGTACCTTGATATGTAAAGATCTTAACAGAGAACACGTTTAACATTATACTAAATTTGAGGCAAATGACTAGCTCTTGTCACCTATACAAATGTATTAACTCATCAACTGTCAAATTTACAAGATCATAAATTCAGGGCACCATTATGTCTACAAATAGAGTGCCCATCACCTTCACTGTACTCTTTTCAAATGGATTTCATTTCACAATACTGTAAATTATTTTAAAAAATTTCACTTTGTATTCAAGGGAAATTAATTATTTGTTTATTTAAATGCTCTATATGGTTACTTTGTTTAAGACCATAGTCACAACACTATAAAGTAACCCAAGTATAGCATGGTTACTCATATAACATGGAACAATGCAGTAGTCTCTCACTGTAGCCTATTTATCAGTACTCATAAAACATGGTTATAATAAGAGTGGTCCCTTACTGTAACCTATTTACTCAAATAACATGGTTATAATAAGAGTGGTCCCACACTGTAGCAGTCTCTCATTTAACATGGTATAATAGAGTGGTCCCTCACTGTAGCACAGTTACTCAGATAACATGGTTATAATAAGAGTGGTCCCACACTGTAGCAGTCACTCATTTAACATGGTATAATAGAGTGGTCCCTCACTGTAGCACAGTTACTCAGATAACATGGTTACAATAAGAGTGGCCCCACACTGTTGCAGTTACTCATTTACCATGGTATAATAGAGTGGTCCCTCACTGCGTTGCAGGATTGCCCAAACAACAACAGTAATAACAAGGTTGAGACCAATATGGAATGTTCTATAACAAAGTACAGCAGCAAGTAAATCTCCCTTGTGCTCATTTTACCTTGAATTTCTACATCTTGTGAAAATGGTTTGCTGGTTAGTAGAAGAACAAAGAAACAAAGCTACAAATAAAAGAATACAGGAACAGAAATCAAGGTACCAACAGGCTCTAATCCACAGATACCTCATGAGCCTTGACAAAAAATTTAGCTTGAAATAAATGTGCTGTCTACAATCAATATGAATTATCATACAGACTGTGTTGTGAATAGTTTTATCAAGACATGTTTTAGTGAGAAAACAGATGCCATTACCAATGGTAACAATTCTGCTTATGGTACATGACACCTGCTTTGGTCTGGTAATGAGAGTGCTGATTACTTGAATTACATGTATGTTGATTTTTTTAGTTACACTATCACAGTTGTGATACCAAAAACTGAAATGAAAATCTATCTTACAAGGAGGATATTATTTGTGAAATCAGTCATTGCTATGAAGCAACGAGGTTTTTGAACAAAGATGATTACATAAGAGTGATTTGTATGATTCAGTGACTGGTACATGTTGGCACTTTAATCAAAAACTTAACTGATTTATCACTTTTTGTCTTTTGAAATCATTTATTTATACAAATGTATGTTTGAACATTTTATTACCATAACATATGCGTTCTGCAGTAATTATACAGTACTATTATACATTTTGTATTACATGTGTGTCTAAGATCATTGATGTTGACAAATATATATAGATATACATATATACATACCTCTGTCCCCAATAAAGTTCATGGGGATTTATGTAACATTTTAAGGGACAAAAGCACTCATGTGACTTTGAAAGAGGAGACTGAGATAGTGTGCAATTATGAGAGAACTGCTATGTTTATGTGTAAGAGTGAATATAATTAAAGAACCTGATTGCTTTTTAAAATTTGATGAAAAATTAGATGAAGAATGTATCCCTCTGAAAGTCACATACAGTCCCATTATTAAATGCAGTTGTTCCATGGAATTACAGTCCTTTTCTCAAGAACATTTAGGCAACGAGATACTTTTATAACTTTTTTAAAAGTCCATTAGAATTATGAATGATAACCCATAACATATTTGAGGGGCCCCATAATGTGTTCAGAGTGGACTATGTATCACGGAATCTCACTTCTGTCCATGCGCATTCGCGTTTGAGCTAGACCAATGTGGGCATGTGAGAACTTGCCAGTACCGTTAGGTTCCAAAGGATCAGTAGTTTATTCTGGGATTTCCCTGGTTCTTCCACCTTTAAATATATAGGTTGCCATTGATAGCCTATCTTGTGCTGAAAAATGGCATTAAACCAATAACAACCAACCATAATATAATTATAATGTTCTGTGTCAAATTTTCCTCCTAGTTTCTTCAACATAGTTTTGGGCACAAATTCAGACTCTGTGAACAATGTGCATGCTGTAATGTTTTTGGGATTTTTAATATATCTTTAACAATTTATTGATATAATGTCTGCAGTGTGGCAGTTTATAGTAATGAATGACACTGGGGCATCATGCCACAGATATGTGGCATCATGTTCCACCCAGTTACATTACCCTGACCCCAGGTCAACCATTCCTAACACTAACCTCTCAATGCTGAAAGCAAAGCAAGGAAGCTATTAGTACTGTTTTTATAAGTCTATTTTTATGTCTTTAGCATGATTTAGCCAGGGTTCAAACACGTGACCTCCCACAATAACCATTTAGGCCATCAGAGCAGTCTACTCTGTGATTAGATTAATTTTATCCTCTAGGGATAGTTCAGTCTTATGATACCTTACTGATTATCCATAGATCATGACATTTGAGTGTAGAAAAATGACAGTCATGTCTACTTAAAATACATACAATGTTCTTCTCCTTTGAAAATTAATTGAGTGATTCTGACTTTTAGCTTACGATTTTGTCAGAGTCTGTTGACAAAGGATCCAGACACATTCATATGCTGATTAATAAAACCTGGATATTTAATATTAAAAAAAAGGAACATAAAATGCTTGATGGATCGTTTATATCAATGCATAGCATCAATCACAAAAAGATAATAAGCAGATAAAAAAGATAATAAGCAGATAAACATATTCTTACTTATTTAAATGGCTAGTATGTAAGTATTTTGTTAATAATTTATAATAATTAATATATATCTATTTTGTTAATAATTTATAATAATTAATATATATCTATTTTTCCATAAATACACACTACTTCAAAAGGCTGATGTGTGCTATTTTCAGTAGATACTTCTTTCCATATATTCATAAGCAACATAAAGACCAAAACAACATATAAGCCTTCCAGATGTGGTTGTAACAGACAGGTTTATTTGTATATTTCTAATATCTGATGAAACCTGAATATTCCATACTCACTTTTTCTCCATCTCTCTAAGAGTGTTGACTAGCTGGTTTGTCTTTTCTTCCAATTTTGCCACCATCTCCGTTTTGTGCTTCACTGAACCTTCACAGCTCTAAAATTGTTTTAAAAAATTATGAATAAAAAAAAAATCAAACATTCTGGGTAGCTTTATGTCTTTCAAGTGACCATTGCTTAACACAGAATTGAAACATCAAGGCTTATGCAATAGCTGCCAATAAAAGGTTATGTCTGGCATTGATTTGACAATAAATTTTAATGATCTTTTTATTCAGTTTTCATTCAACTTGTGATTCATTTTAGATTTCAAAAAAGATGTGTAAAACCAAGGACAATTGGGGAAATGTGATTAATACCACAATAAATTCAATGCAGGTTTCAAGACACAACATCTTTTTCTGGAGCAGTCTATAAAAGTGTTACTTAAATATATCTATATGGATCAGCAGTATAATAATGATGTTTCTTCTGCATCAGAAAAAAATAAAATAAAGCCATGAAACACTATCAAATATGTACAGGAAGCAGGTTCTATTTTCAGGTCCCTCTATTAAGGTTATCAAAATGGCTACAAGATGATTAAAAATTGTTCATGAAAATAAAGGAGTTAACTTGCGGCTTCAAAGTCATAGATCCAACATGGTGCCAATACCGGGAACCTATAAATAGCTATTCAGAAGAGGAATTACATGTTTCAATCATACTGCATAAATTTCCTGCCTAAAAGATCAAACTCAATCACAACCTTGATCCAAGTGTGAAAAAAGTTAATTAAGGCCAAGTGTGAAATTGTCAATTGCCAAAAAATGTTAGTAACACAGTAATCTCCAACTGGAATGAGATAAAACAGCTTAAAAGAGGGCAGCATACACTTTGGGATGAATTTTTTTCTTCTGCACTATGATTATTCATGTTAAAGAGAAAATAATGGTCAGTTTTATAACATACCAATAATGAAACTGATAATGGTCAGTGTATAATTTAAAGATAATGAAACTGATAATGGTCAGTTTATAATATTATGATAATAAAACTGATAATTGTCAGTTTATAACAAAATGATAATAAGACTGATAATTGTCAGTTTACTACATAATGAAAATAAGACTGATAATGTTCAGTTTATTACATAATAATAATGAAATTGATAATGGTCAGTTTATAACATAATGATATTAAAACTGATAAAGGTCAGTTCCTTGAATCCTATTTTAAGCAGATTCTAAGGCATTTGGCTTTCATACCTTTTGGTAAAATAATCATCATTATATCATTATATCTTGCATGCTTCAAATTTGCACAAAACATAAATTGAAATAATATATGGAAATACTATCAACTGAGATACAAGCAAAGATTTCTATGGACTTATATTGTGCATGAAATAAAAATTTTGTACACAAATTTTCTTGTTCACCTTCTATTTATCTGCTTGCTATTTCTTATATATAAACAAAATGCAACTATTTCCTTACATTCCAAACTTTGTGGAGTAGCATTTATCAGAAGATGATTGCTGGTAAAGTTATGGTTACATAATAATTCAGAAACTATGAATTACACTGTTAAATGTTTTATAGAAGTTCTGAAGAAAATACAATATTCATAAAGTGTTGAAAGTTGATAATGTTAGTTACTAGCTGAAGCCTACAATGCAATTAGATCTTAATTCCATGTGTTTGCAAGCAAATATAAATATCTGCCACACAATGGAATCGGTGCTGGATGAAAAGGTGTCAGGTGTATGCATCATTAGCAAACGATCATATAAGACCAGTAGTAGCTGTAGGGGTCAGTATGGGGCAGAATAGTGGACATTTATAGGGAAGAATTATTAAAGGCCAGGATAAATTAAATGGCCAAATTTTCTTCACATGTTGTGGAAATCATACATAACCTAAGTATGTATCTAATCAAAAATGGCTGCTCCCAAAATACTGACAAAAATCAGCCAGAAGTACACTAACTTTAGCAAGTATTAAAACATGGAAAACAAATTTTGCCACAGCAGGCAATACAAGCTTTTGAAAGTGCAATGAATGAATTATAAAATGTAAAAGATGAGCAAAATTCACCAAGTTTTTTTACAATTTATCTTTTAAGTACAGGAAATGAAAATGACAAAGCAGAGCTAGCAGTTTATTTGATAGATGCATATCTGAAGTAAGGCCAAGCTGTATACTATATGAAAACCTGGAAAATTCTTTTCTTTTTACACATTAAACACTATGCACAGTAAAAAACAAAACAGAATGCCACCTAATTGTATTGTTAATGATAACAACATAGAATGCCACCTAATTGTATTGTTAACGATAACAACATAGAATGCCACCTAATTTTATTGTTAACGATAACAACATAGAATGCCACCTAACTGTATTGTTAACGATAACAACATAGAATGCCACCTAATTGTATGGTTAAAGATAACAACATAGAATGCCATCTAATCGTATTGTTAACGATAACAACATAGAATGCCACCTAATTGTATTGTTAACGATAACATAGAATGCCACCTAACTGTATTGTTAATGATAACAACATAGAATGCCACCTAATTGTATTGTTAATGATAACAACATAGAATGCCACCTAATTGTATTGTTAATGATAACAACATAGAATGCCACCTAATTGTATTGTTAATGATAACAACATAGAATGCCACCTAATTGTATTGTTAACGATAACAACATAGAATGCCACCTAATGGTATTGCTAACAATAACAACATAGAATGCCACCTAATGGTATTGTTAATGATAACAACATAGAATGCCACCTAATTGTATTGTTAACGATAACAACATAGAATGCCACCTAATGGTATTGTTAACAATAACAACATAGAATGCCACCTAATGGTATTGTTAATGATAACAACATAGAATGCCACCTAATTGTATTGTTAATGATAACAACATAGAATGCCATTTAATTGTATTGTTAACAATAACAACACAGAATGCCACCTAATTGTATTGTTAATGATAACAACATAGAATGCCACCTAATTGTATTGTTAACGATAACAACATAGAATGCCACCTAATGATATTGTTAATGATAACAACATAGAATGCCACCTAATCGTATTGTTAACGATAACAACATAGAATGCCACCTAATGGTAATGTTAATGATAACAACATAGAATGCCACCTAATTGTATTGTTAATGATAACAACAAAGAATGCCACCTAATTGTATTGTTAACGATAACATAGAATGCCACCTAACTGTATTGTTAATGATAACAACATAGAATGCCACCTAATTGTATTGTTAATGATAACAACATAGAATGCCACCTAATTGTATTGTTAACGATAACAACATAGAATGCCACCTAATGGTATTGTTAATGATAACAACATAGAATGCCACCTAATTGTATTGTTAACGATAACAACATAGAATGCCACCTAATGGTATTGTTAACAATAACAACATAGAATGCCACCTAATGGTATTGTTAACAATAACAACATAGAATGCCACCTAATGGTATTGTTAATGATAACAACATAGAATGCTACCTAATTGTATTGTTAACGATAACAACAAAGAATGCCACCTAATTGTATTGTTAACGAAAACAACATAGAATGCCACCTAATTGTATTGTTAACGATAACAACACAGAATGCCACCTAATTGTATTGTTAATGATAACAACATATAATGCCACCTAATTGTATTGTTAATGATAACAACATAGAATGCCACCTAATTGTATTGTTAATGATAACAACATAGAATGCCACCTAATGGTATTGTTAACAATAACAACATAGAATGCCACCTAATGGTATTGTTAACAATAACAACATAGAATGCCACCTAATGGTATTGTTAATGATAACAACATAGAATGCCACCTAATTGTATTGTTAACGATAACACAGAATGCCACCTAATTGTATTGTTAACGATGCTGTTGCTGCTGAAAAGTAATACCCAGTGATGGCCAACAATAACAACATAGAATGCCACCTAATGGGTATTGTTAATGATAACAACATAGAATGCCACCTAATTGTATTGTTATCGATAACAACAAAGAATGCCACTTAATTGTATTGTTAACGATAACAACATAGAATGCCACCTAATTGTATTGTTAATGATAACAACATAGAATGCCACCTAATGGTATTGTTAACAATAACAACATAGAATGCCACCTAATGGTATTGTTAACAATAACAACATAGAATGCCACCTAATGGTATTGTTAATGATAACAACATAGAATGCCACCTAATTGTATTGTTAATGATAACAACACAGAATGCCACCTAATTGTATTGTTAACGATGCTGTTGCTGCTTAAAAGTAATACCCAGTGATGGCCAACTGCCTGACAAAAATGAAGTTTCCAACTATTTTGTCCAGACCCAATGAGTTTTTGTTTTTTATAACTGGTAAATATAATGGATTTTCAATGAGCTTTACAGTTTCACAGATCAAATAAACCTTTAATTTATGTAATGGTTTTCATTTGTCTTTAAACATTGGGTGTTTTATTTAAACCTTGATTTTTAAAATTTCTGGAATTTTAGGAATCTGAATGTATCAGTGAATCTACAGTAACTCTGTCAATTACTGAAATGATCTGCAAAGTCTTAACATAAAACATATTTTGATTTACCCTTGGAACTCCAAGAACCTCAAAATGTTTTTAAAATTATTACCATATTAATAGCAATTAACAATTCATAACTGGCAAAGTTCTGAGTTCTCTTGAATTGGCATTTAACTATTAAAGGGTTACCCATATGTTGAAGTGGACCAATAACTAAGCTGACGAAGATGTTCAGATGTTAATCTACAATTTACTGGGAAATTTTTACTAAAACACATACCAAAAATAGACAATAGAAACAAAAAAACACTTTTCTTAAGATATAATTCAGAAGTGCCTACAAGCCCGATTTAAGCCAATGAAGCTCAAGTTACAGATCAAAACAAGGTGTCAGCTAGTCTTACTACCATTGACGTCATTGTCTTTTTTACATCCTGGGATTTTGTTGATCATTTATCTAAGTCTCATTAGTTTCTTGTGTATAAAGCAAAGGCAAATTGTGTACATTTCATGTAGATAGGTTGTTTTATTTCCTCTTGTCAAACAAGCAGGTGCTTTCTGGTAATCTATGGTCAAAAGAGACAGACTTACAATGGCACAGCCATTCTTGGATGATGTATCTTTTAAAAGTTTAGTCTCCAGTTAACATTTACAAGGAATCTTAATCCATGAATATATTTGATGGCTTTAAAAATCTGTGCTTGAACAGAATTTTTGGAAAACAAAAATTAAAGTAGAATTCGAAACAACCTAACCACTATTGTTCAAAATCTTTGTTAAAATTTTGTGTTGCTTTGAATTTATTGGGCTTAAAAACAAAATTTGATTGGTTTATATTGATAACTGAGTGAGCCATTGAAGTGATGCCATGTATTATGGTGCCTTTTCCCCATCTCCAGTAATACTAAATAAACAGCATAATAATTCAACAGTGTCCTTACAAAGGAACAAAAATCCATCCTTGGCAAATTAACAAGGTCTACTGTACCAAAGAATTCACAGACTTACCAAAATCGTATGACATTCAACTAATGCTAACCTTCAAGTGACATTTAGCCAGAGTTGTCTTTGGGTGTCAAAGTTACAAGACCTTCCCAGCCTGATGGCACTATATTATTAGTATCAAATGAATACTGAAACAACCTTTCTCGCTGCTGATAGAAGCTGATAAACCAATGAATCTGTTACCATATACCTCAACATTCAGTAGAACTTTGAATACATCTATACTCATGGGGGGGAATGGAAGAAAGAAGGAATGGACAATACTTTGAATGCCCTTGCAGTATAGAATATCCTGAAAACATGAGATAGAGAGGCTGAGAAAGTAAAAATATTTAAAGAGACAACACTTCAGTTTTAATTATAATAATGCTTCAGGTAATCAAGAGTTTGAAAAACATTAAACTCAATATGCACCTAGACTTGTATGATGCATACCGTAAATTCTCACTTTGGGGTCAACTGCAAATTGTAAACTTCTAATCTGCATATTCGGTAATTTACACCCTGATCTGCCTGTACATTTTGCAATGACAGATCATCCTATGTTGTTTGTTTAATTGATTACTCCTTAAAAAAACTACACACAACAGATCTGCCAGTGCATTATGTGATGGCAGATCTGGGTCTGTGCAGTCTGCAGTTGGACTCAACTTATGAGTATATGTGGCACTAACTGCAACATGCCAGTAAAAAACATGAGAAATAAGTGCACATATGAGAGAGTAAAATTAGGTATGGTAAAAATACGGATAGCAATAATCAGCTGTCACCTCAAACTCATCATTCCTCCTCCCACATCTTATTATTAATAGTCTGTCATAGACTGTACCCATCCTCAGCCACAAATCTGCATCCCAATCTATTGATCTACCGTAATTCTTCTAATTCACCTAGTGATCTTATAATAAACATTTTAAATAGTTTTTACGTAGGTGCTTGCACAATGAAAAATGTATGGATAAATTTTGAATATTTTGACTTAATATTGATACTTATCTTACAAATCTGGAATTAAACCAACTCCAAAAATAATTAAAAAACAAAGTCCATCAAAGGGTGTACCAACTGACAAGAATTTTCTGGAATTCAATAAAAGACCATTTCCTCTGTTTCTGTGCTATACATCTTTAATATTTCCCATCAAAGCCAAGATTTTCCAATTAGCCACCGTGGCAGCCATATTGGATATAATATTGGCATATTTTCCCTTGAGGACTAACTAGTTTTGGTTGAAAACCCAGGAAAGTACTTAGTAGCAGTAAGGTTTTTAAGATGGCTGCTATGAATGGCCATATTGGATGTCAGAATTGGTACAATTTGTATTTCGGATCTTGTAGACCTAAAAGGTTTTCTTATCAAAACCCATGTATTCATGAGAGTAGTAGCAGTAGAATGGCCAAACCGGATGTCAGAATCGGTAGAATGTTTATTTAGGGCAAAGTATTCTTGTGAAAACCTCATGTTTATATGGCTTTCGATTGAGAAGGAGCTGCAATAACCTTATCTTCACGACAACAATTGGAAAGGTCATACTGAACATCAGATTGGCACCATTTTCATTGAGGTCCAACTACTCACCTTGAGAAGATTTTGGTGAAAACTACATGCCAATAAGACCTTCCATTTAGGACATATTGAAAACTACATGCCAATAAAACCCTCCATTTCGGACATATTGAAAACTACACGCCAATAAGACCTTCCATTTTGGACATATTGAAAACTACATGCCAATAAGACCTTCCATTTCGGACATATTGAAAACTACATGCCAATAAGACCTTACATATTGAAGGTAAGTTGCTACCATTTTTCTTTGGGGCCAACTGGATATCATAAGATATCTTCCAGTAAAAAAAAACAACATGTCAATATGACTTTCTATTCAGAGAGAATAGCAATAACAAGATTTTCAAGATGGCTGCCATGTTGGACGCATTGGATGTAAGATTGGTATCATTTTCATTCAGTATCAAACACAAGTTGATTTGACTTTCAATTCAGGATAAAAATGAACAACAACAATTTAATTGTAGCAGCCATCCTGAACATCAGATGGCCCCATTTACATTCAGAAAAAGTTGAATGCACATGATTTTCAGAATGACCACTGCAGAACCATAGGATAAATGTGTGTGCAATGTTTCATGGCAATCCTCTAAGTAGATCTAAAAGGATTAGCAATAACAAACTTGTCCTAAAAGCTAGACAGAATATACATGTTGAACACACAATGGATGATGGACAATATATAGTTAATGGTCTATCCCATAATATCTCCTGGTATATGTCAATTAGAAATAACAAGCATCATGCAAAAAGAACTAAAATTTATTATAGCAGATTGAAGATCATTTCAGCGTTTAAGGTTGGGCTCTCTTATTTGTTCCAATTCTGGTGAGGGATTTAAAAAAGAAGACAAGAAAATGTTTGTCAGTTTGTTTGCAGGTTGTATCCATATTTTGATGGTGGATCACAATCATTATAAAATGTGAAAAGTTTTGCTTCAAATTACTTCTCTTAATATTCTGTCATATTTTGTTCTGTAGACTTTTAGTACATATTGTGAAAGTTATTTTTTCTTTCTAGTAATGTCACCCTTTTTAATGGTGAATTTACCATCTTTTGTAAATCATACAGGTGTGTTGCCTAGATGCTTACTGTACATTAAGTATTGCATAAGTCCATTTTAAATCATTGCTATGAAAATGTTTATCAAGTTTTTACATAATTTCTTAGACTAAAGTAACTGTGGTAATATTTGTACTGAATTGGCAAAATTTGCACAAATTTAAAGAGATATTGATTAGAGAATGCTGTCTGACAAATTTTGTTTGAACTGGTTTGGAACATTTTGTGAAGATGCTGAAAATGACAAAATCCAAGGTCACAAATAATGGATGACCATACATCAGGTTAGATAAATATGAATAATTTTCTCTTTATTTCTAAACAAACTAGGTCAGAAATGTTCAGTTTTGATACTGAATGTAGGACCCCTGAAGATGTCTGCACATGTAAAACTCTGTAAGATGTTGAGTAAAGGTTTAAACTGCATAAAAAAATTGGTCCATTACAAATTTTGAAAATTTCCTCTCACAACACAATACACAATTTTGAATACTTGTAGTAACCAAATTAAATCTATTTACTTCCTAATTGGATTGTCCAGCCTTGAACACACTCAATGAATTGACCCTTTAGGGCACTATTTCTGTCCTTGTATCAGAAAGAGTAATTTCCTTGGTGAAGTAGTACATCACAACAAAACATCTGCTGTGCTATGTGGGACTATAAACATGCACTATATAAGAACACAGGTTAGAGCTACTAAAAATCAGGAGTTGAGACGAGTGTGACTATCCAACAAAGGGTTCTTAAAAAAGGTAAAGGAAAAACCTATATTTCTCTTTTATCTAAGCAACAGGTTTGTATGAAATCAATATTTTTTAATGATCTAAAATACAAAAATCATCAGAATTGTATGACAGAAAACATTCTTTAAAGTTGAGATATTAGTAAAGGTTTGCTTATTTCTTAGCTAAAACAGGAAATTTAATTTCATTTACCGGGATGTTCAGATTTCCTTGAATTTACAATCATTTTATTATATTATTTAAACTATAAAAATCATCGAAGTTACAATTAACTCAGGACTAATGATCAAGCTTGTCTTCGTGGAATTTCTGTACCATGATCCGTGAGTACATTTCTTTTTGTAGTTTGATATTTTTTGTTGGTACTTACCATCTATACCTGCTTATAAGTTCAAATGCAAACAACATTGTCCATGACCTGCCATTGTATAATGCTCTGGCAGATTGTGATCTATGTAGTTTGTTCTAATGATTATTCCAAACAAATTGCATATACCCAGATCTGCTGGCATATTATGTGATGGCAGAATTGGGTCTGTTCATTTAGCAGTTGGGCTCAACTTATATGATAAGTATATAATGTATTTAATTCTTTGGGACAGGCATACTTTTTTTACAGAAGATTTTATGTTTGTTCTTTAATTTATGGCTGGGAGCATCCAAAAAATCCCTAATAAGTTGTTCCCCATAAAAAATGCTTAATTCACATCACATTTTTTGTACAAGATTTTAAAAAATCAATCCATTTAAATTTTGTACAAATATTAAAAAAAGGCTTTTATAACCTGAAGAAATAAAATTATAAAATATTTATTTACTATAGTATAAATATCAGCCATTGAAATTGCTCATTTTCAGAAACTCAAGATTTTTAACAAGTTCAAACCATATTTTCCTACATTTAAGAGCTCAGTAAATATTTTGTTCAAAATTATCATTTTAAATCAAGAAATGTAATTTTAAAATGACATAAGGGGTTATTTTATTCCATTTCATTAATCTTTTTTTAAAAATACCAGAGTAACATGTTTTTAAATTTTATGCTATTTTTCATATAGGGAAATGTATACAAATCAAATCAGTCTTAAAGAGCCACCTTTAAGAACAAAAAATTCTGAAGACAGGTGACTGATTATCAGAGGAATATATATAAAAAAACGTTGTTTAGGGCAGGTAATTACTAACAGGAAGCTGGTTCAATTACTCTTGTAATTATACAGGTATTTTTGAGGTTACTTTTAGAAAGTAACTTTGGAAAGTATAGCTCATCATTCTGTGGACTAATATTGATAGTCATCTTATAACTAAGCATGGACTGGTCATTAATATGGGACAGACAAGCCCATCTATAAATATACCAATATTTTAGATGAAATATGCATGGAAAAAAATGGATTATGTTTACATCTGAATATGAAAGTAATTGGCTTGTCAAACGAAATCAGTGTTATGTTACACATCAAATCCAATATAAGCAGTGGACACTTGTAGAGAAATGGAAACAAGTCTAACTAGGACCTAAGCAAAGGATCTGGACCTATAACAGAACTGAAAAGAGATTGGTTGGTGATCTTGAAACCCACTGAACAGGTGATTTAAAATTTTAAAGTGAATTTGCTCATTTAAGCTTGTAGTTCTGGAATTCATATGTAATTACCACATGGAGCTTATTTCCAATTTGAGTTTGAGTTAATCAAGGAACATACCTGCATTACACATGTTAAAATCAAAGCATATGTTATATATCCAAAATCAAATTTTGAAATAATTTTATGTGATAAATGTTTTTCTTCTTTTTCTGAGGCATAGCTTTAGACCCATTTATGATCCTATATAATTAATTCTATAATTCCTAAGATTTTACACAGCAGTTTAATACATACATGTGATAAGTCTATTTTCTTATATAATAGAGCTGCTCTAAAAATATGTAAACCTTTGTTTTTAAATTTGTGTTCACAGATTCAGAATGATCTATCAAAAGAATGTATTTGTGAGTTGCTTAGCTGCCATCTTTGTCTTTGGATCCTTGACATCAGGACAGAACTACCACTACAGTAATGGCTGGTTGCCCGGAAAACGAAGTTCTTCTGACAGCTGTCAATTTAGGCCAGAGTTTCCAAATTTATTATTCAAATTTATAGAAGTAAGTCACATCATGTTTTTTCATTTACTTAAAACTTCTGTCCTTAATTTTAGTGACTTACCCCGTAGACTATTTTTTGAAGATAAGCTGGAATCAAATTCTTTTCTAATTCATGAATATGGAGTAGTATTATCCAAAGACGGAAATACGTATACTTGATTATATTTTATTTGGGCTGCTGAAATACAGGAATCAGTTTGTTATAGCAATTATCAATTATGGGGCCTCTTACATGAAAAGCTATTAAATGCATTCAATTTTCCAGCTGTGTCCACAATGTATGCCACTATGCTCAGAATGTGTAAGCGTAATATGAAACTAGAAATTCAGTGGAACCAGTCTATAATAAAACCACAGAAGAAATTAATTGTATTTATATTTATATTTAAATTTTCTTTTTTGTTAAAAATGCCTGAAATCAGGAAAAACATAACATACATGTACATATATGTGCGTAATTATTTTGGATCTTAAGCCTGAACTTTGGCTGAAGTGGAAACTTATTTACCTAGCTATTCTTGGTTTCCAGTGTTGTTCTAAAGTTGTCTTATTCTATTAGAAATCTGACATGATTTGCTTTCTCTATTAGAAATTGGATATGAATTACTTTCTCTATTAGAAATCTGATAGAAATCTGATATGAATGGCTTTCTCTATTAGAAATCGTATGAATTGCTTTCTCTATTAGAAATCTGATATGAATTGATTTCTCTATTAGAAATCGGATATGAATTGCTTTCTCTACTAGAAATCTGATATGAATTGATTTCTCTATTAGAAATCAGATATGAATGGCTTTCTCTACTAGAAATCGTATATGAATAGCTTTTCTCTATTAGAAATTTGATATGAATTGCTATCTCTATTTGAAATCAGCTATGAATGGCTTTTATTCTATTTTGAATCTGATCTCAACGACTTTTCTGATTGGAAATGTGATCTAAGTGGTGAAAAATTGGAATGGTTGATTGTTTTCTACTTAAAACCTGATCAGAATAACTGTTTTCTTTTTAAAATTTGATCCAACTGGA
Organism: Unio pictorum; assembly: GCA_030141615.1. Classification (NCBI taxonomy): domain Eukaryota; kingdom Metazoa; phylum Mollusca; class Bivalvia; order Unionida; family Unionidae; genus Unio; species Unio pictorum. The sequence goes on from JARLTB010000021.1 coordinate 4,168,453, forward strand.
TGACTGTATTTTGATTTTTTTTTTAAAACTGATCTGAATGGTTTTATAAAAGAAAGTTTATATGACTGGCTGAAAATTGAAAAAGCAGACTATTTCCTTTAAGAAATCTTATCTGACAGGCTGACTTTTTTTGCATTAAATTTTTTATCTGAGTGGCAGTTTCCTATAAGAATTTCTATCAAAATGGCTGCCTGATTTATGATAGAATTTAAGTGTGTGTGTGTGTGTCTGTGTGTGTGTGTGTGTGTGATTTATCAGCACACCTCTAGTTATATAGTACAAAATAAGTTTATGTATCCCAAAAGGCACAACAAAATTAGTTTAAAACTGGGTAATATCCTTAAAATACAATGTCCACTGTTTTAAAACAGTCCATGACCCCCACAGCATCATGAGATGCATCCCATGTTAAATAGGTTGCCTCTAATAGTTGCATTTTACAACATGCAAGAAGTCATGCATGGTCTTCTCTAAATCTCTGAGACTGCAAAAGCATGGCTGACTATTTCTAAAATAATTTTTGGGGGTGAAATTTCCCTACATTATGAAATGAAATGATTTTTCCTTGACAAAAAGACCGACCTCTTCAGATTACACCAGGCAAGACATTTAAAGAAACATGGTTTCAGAAATTTTGCATTTTTCTGATTATTTTGATTGGTCTACTTGTATTGATGCTGCAAACACCAAAGAAGGTATCTAATAATATTTATTTTAAAACAATTTATAAAAGATCTTTTTCTGATATCATGTCTTTTAAAAAAAACAAATTGTCACACAATGTTACCATAGGAAGTTACACTTGATGGTAAGTAAGTCTCGAATATATGGATTTATTTTCATGATTAATAACTCAAATATTTGGGAAAGAAATTTAAATTACTATATATTTTTAAATAATGTTTATTTTGTTTTCAAAGTACTATCTAAGAACATAATACAACACCTATTTATCCTGAAACTTGGATTATATTTCCCTCGACTTAATGAATTTTGTATTATGTGGGGTGGACTGTACATAAATTGATTAAAATCATCAAATGATATTTTCTCAATTTTCTCAAATTTTTTCTCCATCTTTTCAGGATGAGGTTAGCAGAATGTTAGTGGATCCAACATGCATTAATGGTATGGCACCCCTAAAGAATCTCTTACAGGTATGTCTAGATTAAATTAGGTATGATAAACCCTCAATAATTAAAAATTATCAATATTAATGATGCAATCTGATCCAAACTGAACACACATTCCATACCATTTTTGCATACAGTAAACACTAATTACCCGAAACCACTGGAAGACATGGATTTTGTCCAGACAAGTCTCTGTCCAGATAAATGACATCTTTTTATCAAATCATGAATAAATTGTGCATCTGTTGGACACTCTGTTCATTCATATTACTGGAAACAATGTTCATCCATATTACTGGACACTACTGATCAATATTATTGGACACCATGAATCCATATTATTGGACAATGTTGATCAATATTATTGGACACTGTTGATCCATATCATTGGGCACCATGAATTCATATCATTGGACAATGTTGATCAATATTATTGAACACCATGAATTCATTTCATTGGACACTGTTGATTCATACCATTGGGCACCATGAATTCATATCATTGGACAATGTTGATCAATATTATTGAACACCATGATTTCATATCATTGGACACTGTTGATCCATATCATTGGGTACCATGAATTCATATCATTGGACACTGTTGATCCATATTATTGGACACTGTTGATCAATATTATTGAACACCATGAATTAATTTCATTGGACACTTTTGATCCATATTATTGGACAATGTTGATCCATACTATTAGTAGTGATGGGAATCGATCAGAAATTCATAATCGATAATCGGTTCCCCTTAACCAACTGATCATCGATTATAATCGGTTACTAAGAGCAAATTTTAATTTTTGTTAAACAGTTATATCTTTGATCAAGAGTTTAATATGTTTATAAATGTACAGGAGTAATCTTTTTTAATAACATGTATACTTTAACCTGAAAATAATATCACATTGTGTTACTTTTGTTCTACAACTTTGTTAAATGAACGCATCTTTTTATGGCTGATTAGTCATATGTAACTGAAATACTGCTATGATTCCCCGAAATTCCTTCGTTCACATGTGATGTGTCTATAATTTAAAGTATAGAAGGACATTGTTTATAAATACTACAAAAGATGTTGCAATTTAACTGAAACAAATCAATAAAATGTGTTTAAAGTTTTTAAACTCAACAATTTAACAACTTGACCATGTATTAATGACTATATGTTCCTAATTATCAATCATAAGGTTTCATATTTGTAGTTGTGAAGAGAATTAATAAATTTCAGGTCAACTTTAGTGGCTGTGAGTTTTACTAACCTTTGTGCAAAGGGATACACCTAAAAAGTAGTCTCCCTTTATACACAATCGATTATGGAGTTCACAATCGATTATCTTATTGGTTTGCTCAACCAAATGATGATCGATTATAATCGATAATCGGAACAACACTAACTATTAGACATTGTGAATCCATACTACTGGACACTGCTGATCCATATTATTGTACAGTTTGGAGAAGTGGCCTTCATTAAAAAAAAGTTGGTTTACTGTTATATGACCAAGGAATCTAAATTCAATTAAAAATTTTGAGGTTGGTGTACATTTTCTTGAACTCCTCTCAGCTGAATATGTAAGGGGAAATAAGGGTCATTACATTAAAATAAAAAATACAGGGAGAAAGTAACCTGACCTTGAAAAGATAGATTAACGAGTACTTAGAGATTTTTTTTAAAAATCTTATTTTTCAATAACTTTATCATTTTAGTTCAAAAAGCCATTATTTCAGTCAATACAATTATTCAATCATTTTTAATTTTCATTTTGAATAAGAGAAGGAAGCAGTAACTGTGTTATTTTATGTCCAAAACTTTCCCAGAGCTCACAGTACTAGGATACACCTAGGTAACAAATGATGTCATACTGATGTCATCATCATGTAATGATGACATCATTTTGAGCTGCATGGTAAGCATTAATTGGAAAAAAGTGGAAATCCTTAAGTAACATATTTTTTTAATCAACATTTGAGTGAAAATTATTTGCAGGGGATGAAGTGACTAGGGCATAAACATGGTTAACTTGTAATTCGGAAATGATAACAAAATTCACAAATCATTAGCATAGGCTGTATATACTTGCTTATAAGCTTGGTCCAATTGTTCTGTGCTAGCAGATCAGGGTCTATGGTGTTTGTTTCACTGATTAGTCCTAAGAAACTGCACAGACCTTGATCTGCAATCACATAATCTCTGGGTCTATGCACTTTGCAATCGGATCCAACTTACAACTAAGCACATACTGGTTACATTTTATATTAGCAAATTAATTATAAGCACTGAAGTACACAGTCTATAAATCTCTTTTAATGAATGTGTATATAGAAATGAACAGATTCAAAAGTTTCATTTTCTAATGCAGTTAAAGAAAGAGATCTCATATCAACCACTTGTAGATGAACGGGCTTAAAAATCACCACTAGTAAACAATTGGATTTTGGAACAAAATAACTGGATTTTAACAGCCTGTAGATGTCAGAGCAAACCTACAGATGAGGGGACAGGAACTGCCACATAATTGATGGTGAACATCCAGATCAGTTATTATCATGTAAATGTACATACAATTCAAAAGATCAATAAAATGAATAAAACATTCCTGTCTGTTTTCAGAGAGATAATATGTATTTTAACAACACAGATAAATACCATACATACTCACTTATAAGTCAACTCAAATTGCAAGCAACAAAGAGTATGATCAGCATAGCATAATGCATCTGCTGATCAAGGTGTATATTTTTTGTTTTCCTGATTACACACACACACACACACACACACACACATACATTATGTATGTACATACATATGGATGTACATATATACATAAATACATACATACATACATATGTACATACATACATATGTATATACATACATATGCATGTACATACAAACACATGTACATACATATAACATGTACATACATACATACATACATACATACATACATACATACATACATACATACATGCATCTATAAATCCATCCGTCCATCACACACACACACCACACACGCACACGCACACACACACACACACACACACACACACACTTTAGTGTAAACTGACCCAGAAATACCACTTGGTATTGCATTATTCAATGCCCAATCAGTAGGACCACCAGAAAAGCGCACAGAAATAGTTAATTTTACCAACAATCAGAATACTGACATCTTTTTCCAGACAGAAACATGGATAAAAACATCAGGTGATGAGCCCAAGTATGTGGATCTACCAGTTACTACATCAAATCATTCCCCCACCACTCTCACAGAGGTGGAATTGCTGTCATCACATAGAATTCCATGATAAAATGTCTTAAATACAACACACACTTCAATTTCTGCCACACATCGTTGGAACTAGTCCAAAAAACACTCACACTGGAAAAAGGTCAGTCCATTTATTCTGCCTCTACCACCTGCCTCCTAGTAGAGAAAACAAGCTGACTGAATCTCTTTGGAGCAGTTTCCGAATCTCCTGGAGTATTTAAATTTGATAGGTGGTAACCTGATTATTCTTGGAGATTTCAACTTTCACTTTGACTGTCCAGGATAATGATAATATTCTATGGTCTGCATGTGTATCCCATGAACTTGCATCAGATCACATCTTGCCATACTAGTCCCTAAACATCCACCTTTATTTGCTACTAAGAGAAACCTCTGTATGATAAATAAAACCAAACTAATGCATGACATCCATGCAAACCTAACAAATTGCTTACATCCTATAGCAGAACAACTTGATAACTGCCTGCGTTCATTGCTTGAAAAACATGCCCCAGCAGAGCATCAATTAAAAAGTTCTCCATGGTATAGCTGTCTTAGGAACCAGCTTCACACTGCTAAAAGAGATCGCTGTAAAGTGGAGAGGCTTTGGCTTTCCACCAGACTCACTATTCATAAACAAATCTATGATGCAGCATAGAAGAACGTCACAGAGTCAATTTAGCCAAATTATCCCACTACAGTACTAAGAGCAGAGAGAGTTCCAGCCACAAAGAGCTCTTCTAGATAACTAACCAACTAATGTCAAAGAACAAATGTACACCACTTCCAACTATCTTCTCTCCAGTAGACCTTCCTGACCTGTTAGCAAATTTCTTCGGTGACAATGGTACAAACCATTAGAGATAAGCATCACAACACAATCTCAATCGCCTTGTCGTCACAATACAGTTATGATATAGAATTTCAGCAACAACCATTAGCAGCATTTGAACCTGTCTCTATGGATTTAGTATGAGACAATCATGATGAAGAGTGCACCAAAGTCATGTAAACTTGATCCAATTCCAACATCACTGCTGCCAGAGTTCTTAAATTCAATATTGCCTTCAATAACTGATGTTATTAATACCTCTCTCTCATCCAGGGGATTCGCATAATTTTTAAAAACTGCAATTGTTAAGCCTTTGCTGAAGAAACCAACACTCGACCATATTTAAAAAACTACCGCCCAGTTTTAATCTCCCATTCATATAAAAAATCTTAGAAAAAGTTGTTCACACACAACTTGTAGCTCATATGAATTCAAACAGTCTTTCAGCAATGTACATTCTGCATATTGCTCTTGCCACAGTACAGTTACTACTCTTCTGAAAGTAGTTAATGACATTCTGCTTTGGATAGCAGAAACATACAGTCCTCACCCTCCTAGATTTCTCTGCAGCATTTGACACAATAGACCATGATATATCACTTCATTGTCTCCAGCATGTATTTGGCATTCACAGTACAGCCTTACTGTATGTAGTTCAAGTCCTACTTAGTCAACAGGACACAAATTGTATCTGCAAATGGAATACACTCTAGCCCAGTTGATCTGTGTTGCGGTGTTCTACAGGGGTCTGTTCTTGGATCTGTTCTTTTCATTCTATACACTCAGCCACACTCAAGTGTCATAGATAATCAACCAGTGTCTCACCAATTGTATGCTGATGACACCCAAATATACAAGTCCAGCCACCCAAATGAAGTTGATGCTACCATTCAAACAAGCAGAGAGGTGCAATTTTAATATGAAATCATGGATGACATGCAACAAGCTGCAGATGAATGATGATAAGACTGAGGCCATTCTGATCACAACACAAAGACTTTCTCATTCACATCCTTTACCTCAGATAATAAATATCAGCAAAGCCAACATCAAATTCACACAGTCATTATGAAACCTAGGTGTTACTCTGGACAGTACTCTCACATTGCACCAACATGTCATGAACATATGCAAGGCTGCATATCTTGAGCTGAGATGAATCAGCTCCATTTGCAAATATCTTTAAGTTGATGCCGCTAAAACACTTGTGTGTTTATTAGTACTTTCAACCCAATAATCTGTCTGGTTCATCTCAATATCTACTCCAGAAACTTCAAAAAGTTCAAAACACAGTTGCTCAGATAATCCTTAGAGTACCACGATCAGGGCACACCTCCCCACTGCTCTGTACCCTAAAATGGCTATCAATTTGATCCAGAATCAAACACAACATTTGTTCTCTGTGCTACATTTTACTGATGGATTCCAGTGCAACATGCCTATCTGGCCTCAACCATGTGTACACACCAGCAAGATACTTACTCTCCTCTTCTGACAATCATATACATGTATTCATTATTTCCACTATGAAAATGAACTGATATGAACAATGTTCTTTTGCAAACCAGGGCCCAGCAATGTGGAAGGAATTGCCTATTGAAATCTGACACAAAGACACAGCAATCCTTTTTAAGAGTGCTCTTAAAACACACCTATTTCTACTGCAAGAACAAACATAAAGACCTGATAATGTTTCCTACCTTAAATATTTTCAGCATTTTTGTTATGTCTTCTACTTTCAAGGTGTTTGTTTTTGTTTTTTGTATTTTTTTGAAGTCCTGTCATTATAGATTATCTATAATGTTGTAAAATGCTTAGAGCTTTTAAAGATTAGGCAATATTCGAAGTCCTCATTATTATTATTGATCCTAATCTTTTCACATAGTCCTTCTTAGCATCAACTTCTTCTTAGGTTAATAGAACCAAACCAGGCCAGACTGGCTTTGAAACTGCAATACCTTATGGTTGATGGAGAGTTTAATGGAATTAAAATATGATATACATTCTATAGTCTCCTTCATGTCTATTGTGTTATTTATGTTAATATATCCACTTCATAATTTTTATATATGTAACACATGTAAGATCACCTCTGGACATAAAATATTACAATATAACATAATGTAAAGGAACAGCATAATGACTGAGAATATCCAAGTCATTCCAACTCATTCAGCCATATCAGAATCATTCAGAGCCCTTTCCAACTCATTCAGCCATTTCAGAATCATTTAGTCATTTCAAAATCATTCAGCCATTTCAGAATCATTCAGCCATTTCTGACTCAGCTATTTCAGAATTATTCAGAGTCGTTTCATAATCATTCAAAGTCAATTTCAGTCATTTAACTACATCATCCTGTGGTTTGGTAAAATGAAATCTGTACCATAAACAGAATCTTACATTTAACTTCTTTTCAAGTTAAATTTATAAAACTCAGAAAAATAATACTCTTTTAAAGTTAAATTTGATCCTGTTTGCCTAGTTTCATAAATTTAATAATTGCTTGTGTTATCATACTAACAGGCTATAAAAAACCAAATCAGGACCATTGACCTCAAAATCATAGGTACTACTTGGGTATTGTTGAGTCATTAGATTATTAACAAATGGGTCTCAATGACCTGGATCTTTGGTGAAAGTATGTAGTCTTGAGCTAAACTTACTGCACCTAAACTATGCTTATTATGATACTGACCATTGACCTTCAGACCCCAAAAAATGTATGATTCTTTCTTGCTCTAAGTACAAGCTATCCACAAAGCTGGCCAAGAAATGTACTCAAAGAACAAACATTATGGTGCAAAATTGATTTTTCTGTGAGTCACAATGACTTTTGAACCATCAAATAATGCATAATTTGGGCATAAAATGGTAATATATACATTACATGCCAGAATTAGAGCACATATGAAAAAGATTAAGTTTTACTAACCTGGTTTTGCAGCCAGTCAAAATTCTTCTCACAAAGAGCAAAATACATATGGATTAGAACCAAGATAGTTATTCAAAATTATTTATATTCAGCACTCACTGTATCTAATCTACATATGTAACTTTTGCTGAATGATCATGAACTAGAATTCTACTATTATCACGATCATGTGCTCAGAGTGCTGAATTATATTACTCCAATATTCTTCTTTTAAAGTTGTAAAGTATTGTTTGTCACTTTTTTTGATCTGACATGTTTTGAAGTTTGAAAAAACAACATCTGTGTTAAATGTTTCTGTCATATAAATCCACAACTCACATTATAAAGCATTTCACTTCATATCTGGTGCCATTTTGTTTAAAAATATAGACTGGTTCACTATCTAAATACCTGATCAATAAAATGAATCTATGAGGCAAAGTGTACTTTTTAAGAAACAAGTCAGTTTTCATATTAATGGGGTCTTATACATTTGCTATATACAGCAAATAAAGAATTAATCATATGCTAATCTTTTGCAGCAGTCACCTTTTTAAGAATATACTCAATTTATATGAGTGGAATTAAATAGATCATAATAAAATAAGAAAAACAACATTTTATTACTACATATTATTTTTTAATGAAGCAAAAAAGGGTAATCTAAATTTACTGTCTCATGAAAAACATAATTTGCTGGAAAAAAAATGTAATGATTATGCCGAGAGAGTAATGGTTGGCCTGTATTTCTGCCAGTCCACAAGAAACCTTAACCAAGGAACATGGTCTAGTACTAATTATCATGCAAAGTCTTTTTCTTTTTACAGTCACAATAACTTTTCACCTTTAGATTCCCAAATCAATAGCATGGCGGCCCAGTTTTGGGTCACAACAAATGGATTAAGAACCACTGTCTACTATGTATTCAAAACTGCCACTCATGGTGCAGGGCATGAATAGTTCTTTATATTGTCAGTAACAGTTTATATTGTCAATAGCAGTTGATAGGTAGTATTTCTTTGAACTCTTAACTCCTATTACAAGCAATGTGGTTTTATTAATCCTACTTTATGATCAGGAAGTCACTTTATTTATTTCTTATTAAATGTATGCACTAGTACTAAAGATTGGTGCCAATGGGAAGAAAGAAATATTTAGTTTCCTACTTTCTATGGTCAATGTTAGCAATCAGTCATTGGAAAGTATTGAAACACTTGTATTCTCATTTAATCAAAATCTGGGAATGTTTAATTGCACTTGCATTGCAAAGTTTCATATAGGATAAAATTTTAGCTGCACTTATATCTGTGGATAATAAATTGTATGGGATTTCTTTTGCAACCTTAATCTGAGACCATTCAATCTCTAAAAATGTATCCACCAATAAAATAAATTAGCTTATAATAAGGCAGTGGTTTTATAACATTTTTCCCAAAAGTTAGAAGCTTTGGACCAATATTATCTGGACCATTTTAGCAAAAACCTCAAACTCAACCTCAAAACCCTAAAATTAAGAGTAATAATTTGATATTATCTACTGAATCAAAATTTTGTAATTGTGAGGAACAAAGTACAGAAGACTGTGTATGTAAAGCTTAATCACTCTATCTGAGTTTGAGGCTTGTGATAATAATATCTTTCAAAATATGGGAACCAGAGCATTGCTCACTTTCAAAGTTATTTGCTATAATGTTCTGTCAAAGGTATCAGTCCAGAGTAATGCCCCCTGTCAATGTTTTGGGGTCCAGAGTAATGCCCCCCATCAAAGTTTTGGGTCCAGAGTAACATCCCCTGTCAAAGTTTTGGGTCCAGCATAAAGCACCCTGTCAAAGCTTTTGCTTGAGAGTAATCTTCCCTGTCAAAGTTATCAAAAACTTCTGGGGTGATCACTGAATTAGATTTATTTGCCAAAAATCTATGTTTGATACCATACATGTAATTGATTCTAAATCAATTGTCTTTTGAACTTAAAATCAGGATTATGCCCTTTGACATTAGTGCCAACAAAGACTCTATAAAAAAAGAACAATTTGACAACAATACTCTCTTATTTTTACAGACAACTATCATTTTATCAAATCATGTAAAACTATACAAAACGACAAATACATTTTTAAACAAAATTGGTGTATACATTTTCACTTAATATCAAATGGAACAAGATCAATATTTGTATAAAACTTAGAGCAGGCACTGAGATACACATGATGTCGTAAATAGGAGTCCCACTTTCTAAAACAAAACTTTCCATGGCTTCTCCAGTTCTTTTTCCTGGATTAAATTAATCCTTTGAAGTTTCATTTATGACCCTTACTTAACAGAATAAATAAATAGAAAATATACATTTTTAACATCAAAAGATTTATATATTTTGAGACCCACATTCCAACTGAATATGGCATATGAGCATATACTCAACCACAGGATGCATCACTAGAACAAATATAGCACTTGAAATTCTTATAAATTAAACACATTTAAATATGTAGCATGTAAAAAGGATGACTTTACTTTCCGTCATAATTTGACACAAATAGTTTTTTTTAGAAATGGGCTGTTTTAAATATGGACAAAAAGCCCTTATAAACTATGCCATGAACTAAAAAATAATACTAATTTGCTAACCCAAAGTCAATGATTTCCTGACAGATTGCTAAGTCTAGCCTTCAATAAATGCTGAAGCAGTGAAAGTTTCTGCTGGTCATTATAATAGCAGTTAAAACTGTGTCAGATATATAAAATAAAACATAAGACACCATTTCCTTTCATGGTTAATTGACATGTTTATTGTGTTACTTGAATACCTATTAAAATCCTGCAATTGATGAGATAAAATATATCCCCTAGCAGAAATGAAAAGGTTTTGTTTCATCAGTCAGGTAAATTAAGATGATTCCCATCAAAAGTCTCCATGTACATGGAACTAGCCCAGTGTAATGACCCCAAACATCGATTAAAATAAGGAAGATTTAAAAGAAATAAAGTATCAGTCTAGCATTGGAACATAAGAAACTGTCTCAACTCAACACATAATTATACTGAATAAATATTTATATCATAACTGATAAGCATTCAATGTGCAATGACAGTTGGAAAGTATGTAGGTATAAATGTAGTAACATTTCACTACACCTCAGCACAATAACGGCAATATGGTGCTAACTATTGGTAAAGTTAAAAAAATAATGTAGAAGTTTGTGCAAGGTGCACAGCCTGTGCACCACTATCAAAATATCAAAAGTTTTAGTCAATGAGTCTTGTTTATAAAATACAGTTGCTATTGTTTTGAGTTAATGATGAAAAATAATACATGCTGAATTAGAACATGAACTAAATTTAATTTGAATTTTGCTGGGTCAGTGACATTTAGGCAGGACCAGTACAAATTTGGTTATGGTGATCTTGTGGGTTATTAGAAAAAAATCATAATTTCAAGCCCTGCATACCTTTGTACAAAAAGAAAGGAATTATTTTGTTCTACATCTGCTTATGTCTATGTGGTAATCCAATTACTGACTCTATATTTAATGCTGTCACTGTCAAGAATGCTCAGATCATGTGATTCTGAAATCTGCCCTTACAAGTAGTCAGCAAGTCAAGACCTGAACGCACACAGACAGAGGTGAGATGGCAGTGATCAGTAATGGCAAATGTTTTTTACCACTAGGCCACTTGGGGCACCAAAAAAACAGCATGTATAATCTTATTCCTGTCACCAACTATAAATAACAAAAACTTCCACTGTCTGCAGGTATAGGACATAAAATGGAGAGTACACAAGTTCACTAAGATAAAATTTTATTATTTTCAAAGGCATTACAAAGCCGGGTTTAACTCAAAGCTCAAAAATGTTTTCCAATTCTGTGCAGGTTCTGCAAGGCCTTTTTAATTTCAATTTATTCATACAAGGTCCAGACAAATGATGCAGTTTTAAGCTGAATAATACTAATACTAAAACTGAAATGAAACCTAAGACCTTCTATGTCTCAAAATCTTAAATCTTAAATGATAATAACAGATGAAGTTATACACATCATTCTCAACACTGTTAAGGGCCGAAATATTTTGGAAAGTCATGAAGGTACCTGTAATTTGCTGTACATCTGTAGGTTGATGGTTTTGATATCCTCCAGCTGTTGACGCAGAGTGATAATACTGTCCTGTTTTTCATGTATGTCTTTCTCCAGCAGCCGCAATGCCATCTCCATCTCCTGTTTCATTCCGATCTGAAGCTCCAGCTCACGCTCCACATCCTGCCATATAGAATGCAAAGGTATTTTGGGAAAAGTCAACAAGAACAAAATCTCTAGTGCTAGAAACTGCCATATAGAATGCAAAGGTATATAGGGAAAAGTCAACAACAACAAAATCTCTAGTGCTAGAAACTAATCTCCCAAATCTTCATATCACAGATATTCAAAATGTCTTACCCACCTGCAAATTTTTTTAAAATATAGATATAAATTATTGAAACTATTTTAATTGAGATAGAGAATTACTGCTCTAAAAAGAATCAAAATAGAAACAGATTTCTGTATCAGCATTTTCCTAACATAATATTAAATATATAAAAGTTTGGCTATCTTCAAAACAATAAGTTATGTCCCTTGCAAAACATGCTTTCTGTAATTTATCACATAAAGTGATAAAAATCTTATGAAACACTTCTTATTCTTGGTCTGATTAAGAATCATCTTTATAGGTTCCTGACAAAGATTTAAACACCAACCAATGTGAAAATAGCAATGTGACCATTAAAATATCAGAATCTGAAAACAAGAGTCCGTATTATGGGACTGATGTTTGACTACTCATAGCTGAGAAGAAAATCCAGAAACCCATGAGAAGTGTTTCTTATCTTTAAGTGCCAAAAACTGAAACCACTTCCAATATTCTTGAGAACTATAAAATCACAATTCAGTTAACAAAACTAGTTTTTGTTATATTGAGTTGATGCATTTAAGACATTATACAGGTAATGTTTTAAATGCATCAACTCAATATAACAAAAACTAGTTTTGTTAACTGAATTGTGATTTTATAGTGCATTAAAAAATTCCTTGTCATAGCCTTTAACCTTTTACCTTATGCATGGAAGATCTTAAAACTTTATGTTAATGCCATCTGTTTTTAAACTTGGATGGTGCTTCCTAACCAAAATATTGTATTTCTCTGCCTTAAATGGTCACTAGAGTGTATCTAGAGTGATGACTCAGCAAACTGAATTTTTGCTTCATGATGATGGCATTGCTTAAAAGGAATACGACTTAAATCGATTTACAAACACTTCTTATCCCATTTGTTACTACTTGTAACTTCAGTCATGTTGACCATGAAACACAGATCTTAATATGTCAAATTCAAATGAGAGGAAGTTTTAATCATATGGGTAGAGGATTGAAGCAACTTGTTTGCTGGATGGTGGGGGTAATGCTATTGCAGAAGTGTATGATAAAAATGGTTCATCTATCTGCCTTTAAAGTCATTTTGTGAAGAAAAAAGTTGTCTTTGAGAAGAGATACTAGTTACATCTCTTTTCCTTAGGGTCAGAGGTCATCCAGTATCAGAACTTTTTCGTAAAGTCAGATATACTGTCAGTTCATGGGTCACGAGGAATAGCCATATTTGGTTTCTATGTATTTACAATTCATCACAGGGTTCTTACATAAGCCGAATGTCTTTTTATCTGGACAAATTGAGCAAATGGATTCTCCAGCTATTATTGTCAAAGTGCAAACAGCTGTTTCCAAGTCAAACTTGTACAAGATGGCTGACTAAAAGAGACAGCCTTAGGTTTTCCAGTCATACATATGTAGTAAAATTATTGTTTTGTAATAGTGCACAAAACGAACTAAGATTACAGTAATCTTGTGTGGAACATAAATTTGAAACATAAGCATGGTTTTAACGATCCTGATAATGCAATAATAATAATTGTCATACTGATATTCAATGCATGGTATTTGTTGAAAATAATTTTAAATGGTGAACCTGTGTAGAAAGGTCACCTGTGTTCAACAGCCAATTTGCCTTTTCCCTTGGGTGGCTGCTGCTGATAGGTCTGTAAATATTTTAAGTCAGTAGATTGCAGATTAAGTCTCAAGAAAGAATAGTTTTGAACTAATTCTATAAAGTATTATTATTATTATTATTTATTAATTAATTAATTAATTAATTAATTAATTAATTAATTAATTAATTAATTATTGTGCTTGTTTTAGTAATTTTATCTGAAACATATATCTACATCTGTGTAAAATCACTCTTCCAACTGTTTACTATCCTTTTAAGTGTTCAGAAATGGTTCTGTGTAATGATAAAAAAAACTCCAAGTTTCTAAAGTTCAAAGCCTTTGTTTAAATGTCAATTCATTTAAAAATGCAAGAAGCTATCCATGGTTGGTATGCTAAAATAGTCCTTGAGATTCAATATGAGAGCAGCAAAACCCTTACTGAGATTAATCTTGTTAATGGACATATAGACAGACAGACACACAGCTGTCAAAGTACTGGGTTTGACAGTTAAACAAAACATATATCCTACATAACTGTGAGCCATATCTTAGTGTGACTAGTCTAAAATATATGTAAGATGCAAGATCAGCACTGTTTCATTTAATGACCGCTAGAGATCAAAAAGGTAAGTTGGTGGCAACCATATGTTGTTTTGACCATCCAGGTGAAGAGGCAATAAAAAACAAATTAAAATGGTCACTATGGTGACCATATTGGATTTTCATATAGGAGCGACCAGGTGACAAAAATAAGTCTTCTAATTAAAGCCCCATGTTAACATGACTTTCTGTTTAAAAGTTCATGTACCAATAACAAGAGCTTCAAGATAACTGGCATGGTGGCCATGATGACTATCAGATTAGCACCATCTTCATTTTGAACCAAAAAGACATGAGATTACTTTTGTTGAAAACCACATATTAGTATGACCATCCATTTAGGAGTAGCATAAACACAATTTTCAAAATGGCAGCCATGTCAGATCAGTATAACTTTTATTAGGACCAACAAGACATTATAATAAGTCTTTTTGTAGAAACCTCATGGTAATATCACTTTCTGTTGAGGGGTAGCAATAAGATTTTCAAGATGGCTGTCACAGTAGCCATACTGGATCATAGACAGACTGATTCCATTCTTATTAAGTCTAACCTGATATCATAGCCTTTCAGTGAAAACTCCATGCTGATATGACCATCCCATTTAGGATTAACGATATTACACTTACAGGATATGAGTGACATCATTTTGATTTTGGACCATCTAGACTCGTAGTTCCCAAATATGTTTGGCCATGACCCCAAAATATATTTTTTCTGAACCTCACAACCATGTTCCACACTTTAATAAGTATTGTCAAGCTAAAAAAAATCCTGGCGACCTTCCAGAATGTCCTTGTGGCCCTGAGGTTGATTTGGGTCACAACCTGGGGAACCACAGATCTAGATCTTGGGATGAATGTGTGAGTAAGGATCATGTCAATCCTTGTAGTAGCAACAAACAAAAGCTATAAGATAGATGACACACAACACAAGTTCTTCTGGTTTATTACCAGTGGAGCTAAAAGTTTGTTAAAAGTATGCAGCCTTCTAATTTACGCACCAATCTACAGTGTGTCTCCTCTTCTAGTTTTTTCTTGGATTCAACGTACATATTATCAAGCCCTTGTCTGGAGGTCTGGTATGTGGCCCTTTCTGCATCTATGTCCTGCTTTACTATCTACAACCAGAATGAAAAAGATAAAGAATGATAAATACTATTTGAATAAAAAAAGAATAACAGTCGAATCCAATATAGTATCAGTCTAATCTCACCTTACAGACTTTTATGTATCTATTTATTTAATATAACACCATGAATAAAGAAAAATATTTTTTTTTACAAACTTGTATATAATGTGCATTTCAAACAGTACAGATACAGGTCTATCATTCAATTATGCACCAGGGGATGAGTGTCTACACTGCCCACTCAAAATAAGCAAAATGTAGACCCATTGTGTTATGTATGCCTTTGTACATAATAATTATTAAACAAGATCTGTGATGAAAAAAAAATACAAAAAAATACAACAAAAATACAAAAAGTTCCAATGTATTTATAGTGATTTAATAGTACTTTTTCAGTATTTTAATCATATGACATATTTCATCAATAATTTTGTTGTCTGAAATGAAAATATGCAAAAACTAAAGTTTAAATTGAATATTTTGTACAGTAATTATTTCACATATTTTGCTTACTTTCACCAGTAATGTCCTATTCCAACCAGAATTGCTAACTCAGTTGAATAGTAAAATAAACAGATCAGTCATATTTTGACATAAATAGATTAAGCCGGTCACATTTTGACATAAACAGATCAAACTCAGTCAAATTTTGACATAAAAATTTATAAATAAATGTTGACAAATGTTTCTGCAGGATAAAGCTACATAAAAATTTCATTAATATGAAACCTGAAATGCAGCAAAAGTTGTACACAGAAACAGAATTCATGATGCAGAGACAAACATGTATGTCATATGGTCATAAATAAGTATAAAAATTTTTTTTTTTTAATAAGTTCATCTAAGAATAAATATCCACACCAGATTCAAAAGTTAACAAGCAAACTGCCAATATATTATGAATGTGACACAATGCAATGGGACAGAAGGATCTGGTGGGTTCACAAAAAAAAGCCTGAACTCTATCCAAATAAACAGAAAGAGATAATTGCCTTACTAAGCATATAATATATAATTATAGAACAATTGGCATACCAAATGCATTAACATATGCTGAAACATTCCCAATCTAAAATGGTGTTCTAACAGGCAACTTCAAAAATGAAAACCTAAAAATGAACAAATATGATTCATAAGTCTAAACAATGCAGGTGAAGAAGCTACTCCCTTAAAAGGCACATCTATAACTAGGTGACCAATGTTCACATGACAATGCATCAAGCTATGCTGATTAGATTTGTTCCTGAGTTCTTTCAGTTACAGGCAACTTTCATTGGTAAAAAAGTGATATTCATTGCCACAGCCCATAACTTTGACAAAATTGCAACAGAAGAACAAAATCCCTAAAATAGCACATATATTATTCACATCAGATTGAACCAAGATATGATAAATTGTTTCTAAACGAAGCTGGCTACAATAAACTGCTACAGTAGCTGTAGTGATCTTAACTTTATCAAACTAGAGCTGCAACTCAGACAAAACCACATTCTTTATAGCAGAAGAGGTGGATAATTAACCAGTGTAATCATCAATTAGATTGCTCAACTTGAGTTTAAAGTTGTCTGTACAAGTTAATATATTGGTCACAATGAGTTTATATTGTTGACTGGGTGTAGAAGTAACATAGATGCAAATCATCATTGATTTCATGATTCTAGCATGTGAGGTAATGAGAAATGAACATCAAAACAAGCAGCAGGGAGAGTGAACAGACCACTTTTTAGACAAGTTCATTAATGAAAATAAAGTGTTACGGCTATTGCATTTAATTTTATTTATTTTTAATTATTAAATCTAAAATTGTCATTTAGGGTTATTATCCATTAATTGGGAAATTTTTCTAGAAAATTCAGTTGACCTGTACTTTACTGATAAACAGGCTGACCTTGGCTTGGATACTTCTTTATCTGACCTTGTTTTGGACATTGTCAACAGGTCTTCAATTCCATTGGTTAATTTCGGGGACAACATTTTATTAGTGGCTGATTTTTCCTTCTGGTTCATTCTGTTGTTACGTGACCTGGAGAAGGTAGCTTCTTTTCCATGACCTTCCAGACTCACATGATTCCTCTTGTTTACGAGGGAATTACAATATATATAGCTGTGTTTTAGAAGCTAACTTTAGTAGTAGAATTATTGGGCTGTTAAGTTATTGGTTGTGTATTTATGTTTGAGTCTTAATATTATTCTGGACTTGTGTCAATTCGTTGGAAAAGAAGAATTATTCTATTTATCTGGAAAAGGACATATGTTTATGATATTCATTTGGATGATTAAAAACAAGAACTGTACCACGTGACATTGTCAGCCATTTTGGATTACATCGTCAAGATTCGAACCTGGAACTATTAGAACATTTATTTATTAGGACTTGCAATTCCATTAGTGGATTATTTTTGTGAATTCTGTATTGGATTAATGTTGGATTTGATTCTCTAAAACTGTAAGTTTATTTATTTTATAAAAATAATTGTACTTAATAAATCATTGTTAAAGTTATACAAGCTTTTTAGTTTTCACTCTTTCTGTGTTGCTGCTTATTCGAGCCTAAGCACGTAACATAGAAATTGGTGGCTATCGTCTCGGGATTGAGATTTGAGATAAATTTGAATTTAAATTTGAATTTCCCCTAGTTTTTGAGAATTTTAAATCTTTAGTGAGACTGACACGCTTGTATCAAAATGACATCTAAGGTAGAAATATTTCTTTCTAATCCTACCCAGAAGCAATTAGATCTTTTCAAAAAAGATGAGTTGGTTCAACTTGCCAGGAAATACGATCTTTCCGAAGTGAAGGCTTCTTTAACGAAACAAGATATCAAAAAGATTTTGGTCCAGTATTGGTAGAACAGGATGTTTTGGAACAAAGTGCTTTGATTCCAGTCAGTAAGTCTACACCAGACTCTGACATTAAATTGAAGGAATTAGAATTAAAATTCAAGATGGAATTAGAGTTGAAGAAGCTGGAATTTCAAAGAGAGAGTGAATTAGAGTTAAAAAAATTGGAATTACAAAAAGAGCAGATGCGGATTGATAGAGAGAAAGAGGAGAAAGAGAAGCAAATTGAATTACAAAAAGAGCAGATGCGGATTGATAGAGAGAGAGAGGAGAAAGAAAGACAATTACAATCTGAATTAGAGTTTAAGAAACTGGAATTTCAGGAAAGGGATAATGAAAGACAATTACAATTTGAAAAAGAGGAGAGAGAGAGACAGGAAAGGGAGAAGGAAAAACAATTACAACATGAAATTAGAATGAAAGAAATGGAGCTGGCAAGTGAGAATCATCATCATACTTCAAATCAAAATTTTGATTTAGCAAGGAATATTAGATTAGTGCCCCCTTTCAAAGAAAATGAAGTAGACAAATATTTTATTCTTTTTGAAAAAGTTGCAGAAAATTTAAAGTGGCCAAGAGAGAATTGGACTCAGTTACTACAATGTGTAATTACTGGTAAGGCTAGTGAGATTTACACTTCACTGTCTGTTCAGCAAAGTGGTGATTATGACGTAGTTAAAGAATGCATTTTAAGAGGTTACGAGTTAGTTCCTGACGCTTATAGGCAAAAATTTAGAAATTACAGAAAAGAAGCTGGACAAACTCATGTCGAATTTGCTAGACAAAAAGAGCAGTTGTTTGATAGATGGTGTTTAGCCAAGAAAGTCGAGCAAGATTATCAAAATCTCAAGCAAATTATATTAATTGAAGAGTTCAAAAACTGTGTCCATAGTGATGTTAAAACTTATCTTGAGGAGCATCAGATTGAAACCTTGGAAAATGCTGCTCGAGCTGCTGACGAATATTCTTTGACACATAAAGTTCCTTTTGTTAACAAGACTTCTACTCAACAATTTTCTGGCAGAAAAGAATTTCCGCCTAATTCAAGCCCTTCTAAAACTCAAACTAACACAACTTTCAAAAATCAGACTTCAGAGAAGTTTGATTCTAGATCCTTGTCTCTTCCGACGTGTAACTTTTGCATGAAAAAAGGACACGTTATTTCTGATTGCTACAAATTGAAAAATAGGCATCAGAATCAAGACAGGCCTGTTCCAAATGCTCTTATTTACAAGAGGTCAAGGTCACAGTCATGTATTGAAAGCAATACATTTGTTGGGTCTAATAAATCCCAGTCTGATTGTGATATGGAGAATTATGAACCATTCATATCGAAGGGTTCTGTATCACTCTTGGGTGATTCGGCCAATCCCACCCCTATTAAAATTTTAAGGGACACAGGAGCCTCTCAGAGTCTTTTATTATCAGGTACTTTGCCTTTATCTGAGAAGTCTTCTTCTAATGAAAGTGTTCTTATTCAGGGGCTAGAGTGCTGCTTTGTTAATGACTTAGCTGGAGACAAGGTTGTGGTTAATCTACTTGTAACTGACAAGCCTAATTTGGATCAGAAAGTTGATCCAATTGAAAAAGAAATCCCTGATATATTTCAAGCTTGTACAGTTACTAGAGCTATGGTAAAGAAAGCTCTTGAGAATGAAGTTGAAAAGGGCAGTATTCCCTTCATTGACATATGCGTGGGTCAGGCTTATGTTGAAAAAGCCAGTATACCTTCAACTGACGCTTGTAAAGGTCAGGTTTTTGATGAGGTCACTTTTACTCTTGGTTTAGATCAATCAGAAAGTATTGATCATAGTGATCCTCTTTTGACAACTCATTCTCTTTATTCTAATCAGGGTGATGATTTTGAGAGTGATGTTACAGAAGGCAGCATTCCTTCAACTGGCGCTTGTATAGGTCAGGTTTTTGATGAGATCACTCTTACTCTTGGTTTAGATCAATCAGAAGGTATTGATCATAGTGATCCTCTTTTAATAACTCATTCTCTTAATCAGGGTGATAAACGACAGTCACTTGTCGTTGAACAGGAAAAAGATCCTGAGATCTCCTGTTTGTTTCAAAGGGTCATAAATGAGACTGAAGTTACTGAAGTTCCTGTCTGTTATTTCATTAAAAATGGAATTCTTATGAGAAAATGGAGACCTTCTGAGGTACCTGCTGGTGATGAGTGGTCAGTGAACTATCAAATAGTAGTTCCAAAACCTTACAGACAGGAAATACTTAATCTGGCCCATGAAACTCCTTTGGCTGGTCATTTAGGGATTAATAAAATGTATCACAAGATCTTGACTCACTTCTATTGGCCAAACATCAAAAGTGATGTTGTCAAATACTGTAGATCTTGTCATACTTGTCAAATGGTAGGAAAAACCAATCAGAACATACCTAAGGCTCATCTGCAACCTATTCCTGCCTTTGACGAATCATTTGGTAGAATTATAGTAGATTGTGTAGATCCCTTATCTAAGACCAAGTCAAGTAATCAATTAAAGTTAAAAATGAAACTATGGTTTGAAAGAAATATAAGGGAGAGAACTTTTGAGTCTGATAATGGAGTTGTGTTACTCTTGTTCATTCTTCTTACTTTTCTTCAGATTAGATATTACGGCCCTTACAAAGTTAAGAAGAAAATGAATTAGTTAAGTTATAGTATTAGTGCTCCTGGGATATAAATTAATTATAGAAGTACCAGTATATTGAAAGAGATAGCCATGTTAAATATGTAATTAATTTAGTGGTACTTGTCCCACTCGGTGAAGGAATATCGTCGGATTCTATTGACATTGGAGCGACAAATTGTTGGAATTCAGAAATTATATAAAAAAATCTAGACCAGAAACTTTTACAGTTGCAAGTCCAAGGAAGAAATGAACTGAAAGTTATTATTATATGAGCACTTATGTCCAGATATTCTTACAAGGACAAACAAAATTTTCATGACGTTGAGATTGAGAATTCCATGCAGGATGAGTCCACTCAAACAGGAATATTTGAAAAAGGAAATTCAATATTTGCTGGAGAATGATTTTATCAAGCCCAGTAAAAGTGATTGGAGTTCACTATGCATATTTGTTCCTAAACCAGATAAAACTCTCCGTATGTGCACTGATTAGAGGAAGGTGAACAGAGTGACAAAAAAACAGATTTATTCCCATTAACAAGAATTGACTATTCTATTGATAAAATCGGGAATACCAAGTACGTCACTAAATTCTGACCTTCTGAAAGGATTTTGGCAGATTCCACTACGGAAAGAGCAAAGGAAAACTCAACATTGCGACTCCAAAAGGACTCTATCAATATAAAGAAAGTCCATTTCAATGTCTCATAAAAATGTTTATCTCTGGTCTAGAGATTTGTGACGTCATCATTTACAACGACACCTGGAAAGAACATCTAGCAACAATTTGATAATTCTTTAACAGACTCACTAATGTATGTTTGACAGTTAATTTGTATAAAAGTGAGTTCTGCTGTGCTATTGTGCCTTTCTTAGGACATTTAATGGGACATGGACAAGTTAAAAGGTTGAGGCTATTTCTTGATAATGTAATTGTAGACACTCTTTCCCGTGTATAATAAATTATATTGTGTAATTTATAACCTCAGATGTAAATTGGTTTGTGATAAAAAGAAAGTTTTATCATATAAACCTTTCTTTTTATTTTAGGGGGGAAGGTGTTACGGCTATTGGATTTAATTTTATTTATTTTTAATTATTAAATCTAAAATTGTCATTTAGGGTTATTATCCATTAATTGGGAAATTTTTCTAGAAAATTCAGTTGACCTGTACTTTACTGATAAACAGGCTGACCTTGGCTTGGATACTTCTTTATCTGACCTTGTTTTGGACATTGTCAACAGGTCTTCAATTCCATTGGTTAATTTCGGGGACAACATTTTATTAGTGGCTGATTTTTCCTTCTGGTTCATTCTGTTGTTACGTGACCTGGAGAAGGTAGCTTCTTTTCCATGACCTTCCAGACTCACATGATTCCTCTTGTTTACGAGGGAATTACAATATATATAGCTGTGTTTTAGAAGCTAACTTTAGTAGTAGAATTATTGGGCTGTAAGTTATTGGTTGTGTATTTATGTTTGAGTCTTAATATTATTCTGGACTTGTGTCAATTCGTTGGAAAAGAAGAATTATTCTATTTATCTGGAAAAGGACATATGTTTATGATATTCATTTGGATGATTAAAAACAAGAACTGTACCACGTGATATTGTCAGCCATTTTGGATTACATCGTCAAGATTCGAACCTGGAACTATTAGAACATTTATTTATTAGGACTTGCAATTCCATTAGTGGATTATTTTTGTGAATTCTATATTGGATTAATGTTGGATTTGATTCTCTAAAACTGTAAATTTATTTATTTTATGAAAATAATTGTACTTAATAAATCATTGTTAAAGTTATACAAGCTTGTTAGTTTTCACTCTTTCTGTGTTGCTGCTTATTCGAGCCTAAGCACGTAACAAAAGCTTCATATGAAAATGAAAATACAAGGTCAATACTGCCAAACTAAAGCCTTTAACTGAACAAGATGTCTCTAATTGAGTTACTTTATTTTTTACGCTTCTGATTTTGTGTCTTTGTTTACCAGCTGGACACTCATCGTTGGTTTTCACCCTCCCTGCTGCTGTAGTGTGATTAAATAATTATTATATCAAAAAATGGAATCTTACACACTATATTAGCTAGAGAGCAACTAGGGGCAATTAAGAAATATCTCCCCATTTGTGATTCTGTCATGCAATATGTGTCACAGTGATCCATCTTATGCTCATGATATGGTTCTTTTCAAGATTTATCCACTCACCAGTTTCAGGATTCAAGGTATAACAGTATTCATACAGTGTGGAAATATCTTAACAAAATTCAATAACTTTACGAAGAATGTATACCAGGATGTTTCTTGGTAATAAATAGAACATGATACTGTTATGAAAGTGCATGCAAGCTCACAGACAAACGTACTGTTATATGTACTCTTATATTGTAGTTATGTAAAAGTCATCTTTTCTAAAATAGGGTCTGTAGGATTAATGGAATGTTAATACAAACAAGAAAACAAATAATTGACTTTTTTGGAAGGTGGATATATTGAAAAAGCGTAATACATATACGTTTACGCGTAATTTAATGAGAAAAAAAAGCCTAATGATTATGCCAAAAGCGTAATGGTTGGCATGTATGTATCTAAGGCATATCTGATCATTAGTCAATACAAGAAGGCTTTATTAATCTACTTTCAGCCTAATAATACTTTACATAATCAACTAGAACATACTTCCAGCTGTTTTTTGTTTTCCTCTACAAATGTGTCTCTCTCTATACGGAGTGCAGATATTTCCTCCTGTAGAGCCACAATCTGGTTTTTGGCAATGGCGAGGTCTTCTTTCATTAAGGCATTTGTCGTCTGCATGGTCTCCATCTTTTGCTGAAGGTTTGTCACAGTTGCACTGTAATAACAACATAATAACCAATAAATGTCTGGACTTCAATTGTAAATTGTCAAAACCAGAATGTGTTCATGAAATATGAATGCAACATCAAGGTGACCTAAATGTGCAACCTGAGCTAGACATTTACTCCTTCCAAAATGAATGATTGGGAATAAAAAATGTTGGTCTTCACTACTATATGTGCCTTGCACAAAACATCAATAGAGGGACTCGAATATTGGATCTAATTTTCCTGAATACATAATTCCTATTACTAGGCTCATCTGGCCCTAATGTAAACTTTAGTGGTAATTTCATTTATGTACAGTACTTGTAATAAAATTGTAAGAGTTACCTCCCTTCAGTGTTGTTCACATGCACAGATCTGCCAAAGCAATATATCGCCTTTCATTGTTTTACTCAATACATAATTGTATACAAATCAGACTAATATCTCATATTTTGTCAAACTGCAGAGACCACAAGTGCTGTCACCACATATGCCAGCCTATCAGAACCTAGGCCAGTCTTAAGACTTCACATGAAACAACATGGAAACATATCAGATGGTATGCTATGAACAAGATATCTGGGTTGATGACAGACTTTATATTCTAGGTATATGACATTCTTTTACTATCTTGTCACATCAATCACAGTTGACTTCAGTATCAACATGAACTTCACAGTGGAAGACTGTTTTGAATTGACAATTTTCAACATGATTGACAAGGGTAGGAACTCAGTAGACCTTGCAAAAAAAATTATTTAAAACAATTTAAACCATATTTTTTTTATCCGACTGATACATATTAAACCTTACTTTTCATTAGAAATATTAGGTCAATATCATGAAGTAAATAGTTCTAAAAATATGTTGGGGTTATTATTGATAATGACTCAAGACCTAAGTAAACTAACTGCACACCAATGCCTCTGTTATGTGTCTTCTAGAGCACGTACTATTAGCATGGTTTCTCTCATGGTTCAGATTTTGTCACTGAACTCCACAAACTCACACCAAGTCATGCAGGACTGTTGCAGACAAAATTTTCTTCCAATAACATCCTCGATGAATTCAATCCAAACTATGACATACTGTTGATACTTCAAAAAAACAATACACATCATTGAGTGCTGAAAATGCAATATCCCATTTTTTGCTAAATAAGCATCTCAAAAGATGTTCTGAAGAAACAAACATAAACTGATAACTGGTTTAATCCTTTCAAACAATAGGTTATAAAACCATCAGAATGCCAGGCATATAATGAAATTAGAAATCTGTGAAATGAAAGAAAAATGCTCATTAACTAAAGGAATAATTAGCAATGTGTTCACCTTTTGCCCATGAAGAAAAGGAATTAAAACTTCATAAAAAATCCATAACTCTTCTGAGAATAATATGAGCAGAATGATTTATCAACATGCATATTTCATCAAGCTGTTCATAATATGTACCAAGTTTCAAGACAATCCACTAAAAACTGCAAAAGTAGTTTGTAGTAAAAAGAATTCTATCATGCACTGGATTTAGATCTATGGGAAAAAAGGACAAAATCTCTATAAAAGAATCATTTGAGCATAGCGAGATATAGTTAGCATTAATTAGATTGTGCTGTATACTGCATTGAACTAATACAGAAAGGGCAATAACTCTATATAAAAAACTCTTTAAAAAAATACAATTACACAATTATTTGAACATCTTTAAGTCTGTCATACACTGAATTATGTTAACAAGACAATAAAAAGTAATATCTCTAAAAACAATTATAGCAGCAAAATGATTTGTTTACATGTGCATCTTCAAATGATGACCATAATATTTACCATGTGTCATGGCAATAGACCATTTCATGGAGACTTTGGCAAACTTCGTAATTTGCTCGGAATTTTTATCACGTGGCGGGTGGTCAGATGACTACAATAGCCACTAAATAGGTGGTGGGCAAAATATGGCGGACGCTTAATATTCAGCATCAATTTTTAAATTACGTCAACATCGTTTATCGAGTTGGAAAATGCCTATTCAACAGCGATGCTGCCGCAGATATTGACAAAATTTAATATTGGAAACATCCTTTCTTATTTTCTGGAAACCAGGGTGGATTTCAAAAGATTAGTTTTGAGTTGTTTACATCTGGACATGTACATGTAAGTAAGAAAACGGTGTTGAAGTAAACAAATTTTATCCTGACAATCAAAGAGCAGGTTATTCAAACTATTTCTATGCATCCGAAACATCACTGTAATAAGTGAATTTATAATTTTGTTTTTGAAAGTCTGTGAATAACTTACATGTAAATTTCAATCATTTAATTAGCTCCACTTGCTGGATTTGGAAAAAGCTGAAAATATCGGCGTCACCGGTATTCTATCTCTATAACGTTCACGGACAAGTACAAAACTATTTATTAAGTCGCAATACTAATACATGTAAAATCATCTCTTTATGGAAGATTATGGAATTTAATGCCACATCCTTGATTGGAGCGACTTTTGCAACCTCTGATGATACAAGTTGCGGGTTTTTCTTAATGTTTTATCTCTGAAATATTTCTAAATAACAATGGACGCCAATTTGGTATGTACATGTACCCACCAGTGTTTGATTGGCTGGAGTAAAAAGTGACACGGCAGGTTATTCGGATAATTACGGAGAAACTCGGTTAAATCCGGTATAAAATAGTCTATTCATCAAAATACTGTGAGATTAGTTGCATCAAGAAGATTTTGCTACA
The DNA here is from genome assembly GCA_030141615.1 of Unio pictorum. NCBI lineage: Eukaryota > Metazoa > Mollusca > Bivalvia > Unionida > Unionidae > Unio > Unio pictorum. The sequence continues at coordinate 4,195,420 of JARLTB010000021.1, forward strand.
CACTGCATCAAGCTACAAGACAAAAAGGGCAATAACTCTAACCCCACAAAATGTGATTTGTCAGTAGGCACATCATCAGGGCATACATAAAATATTTAATCAGTTTCATGGAATGATATCAAAATCTGTATAATTAGTTGTGCTAGTGCAATTGTGTCATACATTACTAAAAAACAAAAAGGGAAATAATGCTAACAAAACTTAAAGCATCAATTAGAATTGTCAAGTTTCATGGAAATCCATAAAAAATTCAATTTGTCCGATCTTCATGCAGGATAGTAAAGATCTAAATTTAATCAGATAGTAAAACAAACTGTGACTAATTGTGCCACTGATATTCTGTCATACATATATGATTTAAAGACAAAATGGGTAATAAATAATAAAACAAATTGCAGGAGCAAACTGATTTGTCAACATACACATTTTTAGATCTTTACCATAATATTTAGTAAGTTTCAATGGACCTAACTAGTATTTCATCTAAGTGGGAAAAGCATCTCCTAGCATCCTGTTTAACTTAAAGTAACTTTTCCATGTATTTTGGATTCATGGGAAAATCTAATATGAGTGTGTACAATTTTTGTCATGGACAAGGTTAAAATGAGCATGTGAACTTGTTGAGCTCAAGGGTAAGATTTTTAAAAAATGTGTGTGTGTGTGTGTGTGTGATTTTCATTTTTAACACAGCTTTAAACAATTTGTCATACTGCTATGATGTCTGTAGTTTATAGTGATGTCGAGCACTGGGGCATCATAAATGAGACATGTAACATGATGTCCCACCCAGTGCACATTATCCTGACACCAGGCTGACCAGTTCTAACACTATCCGCTTAATGCTGAGTGCCAAGCGAGGCAGCTGTTAGTACCATTTTTATATGTCTTTGGTATGATTCGGCTGGGGATCAAACCAGTGACTTCCGCATCTGAGGCGGATGCTCTAACCACTATGCCAGTGTATCAGTCAAAATAAATTTGTTTAGCCCAGGCTAAATCTGGGACAACTATTCAGTGGGTAAAAGTTTGATTCAATGGAAAGTAATTCTTTAAAGAACTTACTTTAGATGTCTATTCAGTTCTTCTAAATAATTCTTCTGATCAAGTATGGTTGCCATCTTGGATGTGCCATTAGAACTGAAAGATACAATGTATAATGATCTTTTATTTCTATATAATACAATATTGTTTATTGTTATGTATTAAAAATCATAATATTTTTATGCAGAGTTCAACAAACCTTTGACACTGGTACCATGGTCTTAGATACAAAACTGAGAAAGCTGAACTGAGAGGATCTACATGTAATATTACTAGTTAGTTCTACACCATCTTTATTGCATTCATTTTTTAAAACAATCATTCAACAACAGAGAATATCATACTTACTTATAAATCCAACTGTAAATTGCATAGATTCAGACCTGCTATCAAATAATGCACCAACAGATTTGTTTTGATGCAGTTTGTTAGGAGTATTCAGTTGAACAAACAACAGCTATGCCAGTACATTATGCAACAGCTGATCAGGGTCTATGTTGTTTGCAGTTCAACTTGACTGGTAATTAAGTATTGATGGTAATTATTGATTCATAATAAAGAAAACAGGAAATCTTAAAGCAATAGTTTCCAGGCAAAGAATTTTTTTCTTTAAGCCACTGAATTCAAGATGCATAACAAAATTTGTGGATAACATATTGTTTTGCATATTATAGCATCCTCTAGGATAATTAAATTTCAATAAGATTTGTAATTTTGGCATATTTAAGGCATAAAAATTTCATGATTTGCTCATTAATAAGATGCATAAGTGAATTGGATTCTAAAAATACACTCATCTCCTTACATCTTGAAATATATTTACATCAGGATAATTCTAAGGTGTTCTTTACTTGCGACTTGTGAGAGGGGCAGAATTATAACTTTAATAAACTTTTTAAGTTTTACAATCTTTCAGAAAGCAGTGATTGATTCTTACTGCATTCCAAAATTGTAATATATTCTTTCAAACTATGGAGTTATGTAGTAATCACTATCATTTACTCATAATAAATGGAGGTTGATGATAATCACATTCTGAGAATTTAAAGTTGATAATCCCACTCCAACATTTCAGAGAAGAGTACATGTACCATGAATTGCAGATTATCTGTCTACCTTTGGTTTAATAATTTTCTATGAAGGAACCAATAACCTGGACATTTGGCCTTCAAAATTTTGACTCCAAAAATGTTACGTTTCCATCTTACCCCAAGTGCAATTTATCCACAGAGTCTATTCCATGTTATTTACATGTAACTAAGTTACTGTGCAGAAACCATTTTTCTGCATTCACAGTGACCTTAACATTTGATCTCTGACCATGAAATCAAAAGGTTTCTTTCTAACCTCAAGCATAAAAGTTGTCTAGGTCTGTGATGTAGAACTAATGTTAGATTGAGAAACATTTTCCTTTTAGCTACAGTGACCTCGACCTTTGAACATTTGCCCACAAATCAACAGACTTCTTCTTTAACCCAAATGCAAGCTATCCACAAAGTTTAGTGATGGCATGAGCTGTAGAATTGAAGTTATTGTGCAGAAAACGAAATGTTACAGGACAAATGAACAGGATCACAATGTAATACATTCTGTCAAAATGGCAGACATACCTTGTTTTGCTCCCTAGAAATATCATAGGAGAAATATTGTATTTTAAAACAGTTATCTATTAGACAAGGTACCTTTCCCTTGCACCCCCTCCCCCCACCAGTAAGATATATGGCTGAATCAACCGAATAGTCCTATGTACTAAATTAAAAGTTTGAGTACTTTACCATTAGTCACTCAAATAATGAGCATGATGAAAAGGATTTATTCACTCAAGGTATTAAGCCATATCTGGCTTGCATTAGCAAAGAAACAATACAGCCAAAGCCATGTACAAAAAATATGATCCTAGTAAATCTATACTTGCTAACATCAAGCACTCTCCTTTAACCCAAGTCAGTGGGAAAAAAAATATGGTCGACAATGACCCACTACTGACATGAGGGATTAGTGCTCTTAAAGATGCATCCCCGAACCATGTTTCTAAACAATACAGTACATACACTGCATAAAAAGAAACCTGTGTGGTCATGAGCTAATTGCAAAATCTTAACCTAAGTCAGTATGTGTGAAATATAAAATCTCGGTGATCTTTTTTTTTTGCATGGATGTGATACAAAGAGAGATGAACACAATCTTTAAGTTCAATGTTTCAAGAAAGAACATTTTTAAAAAAAGCATCTAACCAAATTTAGTGAAGCGTGAAGTACGATGAGGATGTAGATCTCAAAATGCATCCCCCACCAAATTTAACGATTCCAGATATAACAGTATTATACAGGAGTTTAAATAAACCACATATTATGAGCTAACCACAAAAAACATTATCTAGGCTAGCATAATGTGAAATGCAGGTCACAATGACCTTCTTCTGATGTAAGGGTATGGTACTAACAGAGATGCATACATTCATCTAGTCTGATGATTTTTGCATGAACAGTGTATGAGAAACAATCTTAAAATAATTTAACCACATGTAATAAACCATTAAATATGGGTCACAGTGATATCTTTTTGTGATGCAAAAGAAACATGTATGGTCATGAGCTAACTGTAAAAACTTAAACCCAGTAAACTGAGTTATTTGAGTCACTGTGACCTTTAATATTGTGTGTCATACTAACAGAGATGGCTACAATCATCAAATTTGATGAATCTATCATGAACAGAGCTTAAAACATAAAATGTTCACCCCAGTCAGTGAACATGAAACAATGTTTTCTTTTTGTAGGTATTCCAAGCACTTTTAGGATATCAGCAAATACAATGAATAGCACTAAGCTGTTATAAATGAAAATAAAATCTTGAAAAAATAATGTAAATCAGTCAAATACTTTTAAAGATATGACCTTTTGCGATCCGCTCTGAAAATGCAAGTACCATCAATTTCGGACGAGAAAAAAAAATTTGAAGCTATATAACATTGTCATTTACTGCAAAGCTAGACAGGTTCCTTGTTATTCAAGAAATGCAAGCATTACAGTCATACACAAAAAAATCACTTTTATTAGGTGCATTCTAAAACAGTAAAATTACATAGGATGGCCTTATTGGAAAAAGCTTTTCTATGATTTTGCAACCTTGCTATAACAAGACTATGTCATATAAATGCAAACTAAAGTATGTTCCTGTGAGAAAACCTGAAATCAAAGCTTAATTTTTTCTGGGTCAATGGGCAAGAAACTTTTGTTGCACCAGATCATAGAAATCGAGAAAAAGGTAAAACATTTGAATGTCCAAAAACATGCAAAAACGACAATTTTCAAAAGGTCAAAACGTTTTTATTTATTAACAGATTTTAATCATTCTTGTACCAAAATGCAGGGTATTATATGAAGAATTCATGCAATATATAAGGAGTGTCAACATTAGCATGAAAATATGTTTTGAAGCAGAAGAAAAATATGAAAATAGGCAAAAACTACAAAAACAACAAGTTTCAAAAATGTACAACTTCATCAATTAGTAAGTGAATTTGATCAATTTTTCACCAATAAAGCAGATATAATTATAATAAAGCAAAGTTTTAACTTTAGCTTTTTATTCTGCTGTATTGCTGCTCAATGTGGCCAATATTTTCAACTTTCCAAGTTCCGCCATCGCTTGAAACTGGTTGTACAATAAAGTTCCAGTCAAACACAAAACACGACTTAACCTCAGCTATGTCATCATTGGCTGGCCATTTGAAAAGATCAGTTTTGGTTTATATTTGACAAAAGAAAACTGTATGAGTGCCAGATCAGGTTGGTGAACTTCCATCACTTGTCCAATGTAATATTGGTCATCATAATAGATGGCTACCCATACTCCTTTGCTTCTGAAAGTATCACTTTCCAGTTGAACTTCACTGTTGTCTTCTGATTCACAATTTTCAAAACAATGTTGGGCGTGTGAAGCAGTATGACTATGAGGATATGACGTCTCAGGATAGTTTTTTTAATCCACTCGAAAAACTGAAATGGAAAGGTTTTATAAAAGTCAAGTTAGATACAACAAAGAAAAATATTAAGAAGTAAAATAATTTAAATACATTCATGTAGATTATTATATGTTCAGCCAAAAATATTTAGTTTTTAAAAAATGATCCTGTCTTGTGGTTGAGCACTGCCTGTTTCTAAATTATTGGATGAAAATGTGGAGTAAAATGGAAAATTACCTGTGGCTGTCACATCACTCACCTTCTAATAATAAACAGCATCAAAAATTTCTTATATGTAAATTGTCAGGTCAGCATCATTAAATGAGGCTACATTAGTTCATTTCACACAAAACGAATTATGTACTTTCACTTTTCAGCTATATTTAATGATGCTGACCTGAAACTTTACTGAGTTGTTACAGACTGGAAAAATTAGAAATGCAATGTAGATAAAAATTGGGGATAGGTCTGATATTTTTAACATAAAATGACAGTTTATAGCTGGCTAGATTTACAATGCCATTTCATCGTTATCAAACACTTATCCAAAATTTTGGACCTTGCTCAAAACTAAACAACAACAAAAAAAAAACAAGGAAAAGAAATAAAGAATGGTAACAGTGTTCAATTTCCTTTTGGTAATTCATGTTTACAAACAGAAAGGTCAAAGGTCACAATTGTATCGCTATCCAGTTGAATCTATTAATTATTACTTGTTCAGTCACAGACAAGAAGAAACAACATTATGTCACCAAATTTACTTTAAATACGTAAAATAACACGTCAAGCTTCATTTGAGCCTATTTTTGCATGCATATTTCATGTGTAAAAAATTACTTCACTGAAGAAATTGGACTCTAATGGTTTTCCTTGAACCATAGAATAGGACCTACAATTAATGACTTCAAGTACTCAAAATATAGATATAAAAACAAAAAAATAATAAAACATTAAAAACGAATAATTTTACTTACTTTCTAGTGATAAATAATCCATGGATGGAATATCAAAGGCCATAATACGTCTTGGATTTACATCGACTTGTTTGAAAAAAGTGATAGGTTAGCCATTGCATATGGCTATTCCCAGCATACTTTAAAAAGCGCGGTGATCTCGCATGATGTCACAGAAATTTCTGATGTTCACACAGAAATAAAGTATAATGAACAAACTTTAAAATGATATCAAATTTAAATTTTAAAACTGAAATTTACATAAAAAATTAATTTTGAAATTTTTAAAGTGTAAAATTTTAGGCAAAAACAAAACAGAGTTACACAGTAATGATATCAAAATGTAGGTCCTTCTCTCTGCTTTACAATGGTGTTAAATATAGTAACATGGGAAATACCATGCAAAATCCCAAGCCTTACAAGAAACATGTAAAATTTCACCTTCAGAAAAATGGCCACTGCACGAATTATGTCTATCACATACTTCAAACAAACATATTTTTAATTATGAAAATAAAAGAAAAACACAAAGATTGATGCATAATATGATAGAAGAAAAGTAGTTCTTGTGACAAATACATATATTTATTGATTTTATGAATAGTGATGGCATAAAATTTATTGTTCAAAATGTACACAATTTCGGCTTTTGCCCTGCTGGCAGCCCATTGACCTGATCAGCTAGGGTAGCAAGGAATACCTACTTTTTGTACCCTGATGCTGCTACACAGATATATCTACACACTGTTAACAGGATTACATTTTGGATCCATTTTTTCAAATAACTTATAATTTGTTGTCTTTCTTGCTTTTAAAGCATATTTTACAGGATGAAATGAATTTAGAGTTTTATTATTCATTCTCATCAAAGATATCACCCATAGAAGTCATCTTTTTCTGTAAATCTACTTCAATCAGCTCTGCTTGTCTGTATTCTGAAATTTTCTACATCTTCATCATTCTTTTCACTACTATTATCCTTTCTTCAGGTCACCGAACAAAATCTTTCTGTCTCATTTCAACTAATTTAATATTTACTGACTTTTTTAAAGACATTTTAATGATTGTTCCATCTAAAAAATGAAAACTTATTTCTCTTGTAGATATCACAGGCTGCTTTCTCTCACTTAGGAGTATGGCATAGTTTGACTGTACACAACAAATTGTCCCAAAAACTAAAAACATTTCTCCCAAAAGAGAGTGTGTTATGCTTAACATGGCTTCTTTCAATTTCATTGGTTCACATAATTACTTAAATGGAAAAACGCAATTTCCGAGACAATAAAAACTGCAAAAACATATGGCCCGATAACTCAGCTGTGCTTCAATTGGTCAAAGAACAATTTACTGGTTTTATGTTTCAATGATAAGAGAAATGTTTTGATTGATAATACAGTATAAAACACTGTCATTCTAAGGCTTCACTAGTTAAGAACCAGTATCACTGTAATGACATTACCTGACCAAATTACACTCAAACTAAAATATCTCCTTTGATTTGCACTGGTCTAATTAATATATGACCCAGGCGACAATGGAAAAAGTGGACCCCACAGTAGAACAGAAAGCTCTTATCCCTTATTGTAAAAAGGATAAAACATTAAAAAAGTTTAAATTACAGTTAACATCAAAATGTATGAGACCTTGATCAGAGAGAAGCTTCAGAGAACATCTTATGAAAAACAAAGAAAAAATGTGAATGCTTGTATTTACAAGCCAATGTGATTCTAAGTCTGACCAATTAAAGAGGCATAACTCTGTAAAATATCAAAATCTGATCATCATTATTCATCCATTCTTGTGAAGCTAATGCAAATTGAATCAAATCAATCAAAATAATGTGAAAACTACATGTCTATGGCTAGCCAATCAAAACAATGTTAAAACTACTCTTAGCCAATCAAAATAATGTGAAAACTACATGTCTATTTTACGCCATTCAAAGGCAATAAGTCACAAAATAATTCATCAAATGTGCTCATCACTGAAATTATCTGAGCTCTTCTTGAGATAAAGCTCCAGAGCCAAATCTGGTTGAAATCCAACAAAAAGTTTGCGATGCCAGAGTGTTCACAAACTTGTGCATGGTCAGAGAAAATGATGGATAACTATTTCGATGTCCTTTTGCAACAGGGGTGAGGGAGAATAATAAATGAGGAATCATGAGGGTTCACAGGGCTATGTATCAGGATAGTTCAAAGATCATAACTTAAAAATATGTGTAGAATGTGTTCATCAAAGAATGTTTCTGAGTTCTTGTTGAAGCAAATCTATTTATAAATCTGGAATCTAGTATTCACAAGACTGTGCATTCAAAATGCAAAGATAATCAACAGCCATAACCGTAAGAAGTATGTGCAGAATGAATTCATCATCAAACTTATCCAAATTCTTTTTTTCTGATAAAATTTACATGAAATTTGTTTCAGATATGATAATAAATGCAGATACCTGAACGTTCACAAGGTTAATGGATGGACAAATACACAGACCAACAGATATCCAGGCTACAGCTGGGACCAGTTATAGTCCAAGTGTTTGTTTATTCCATTTACTTTCTTGCATGTGTGTGTGTTGGGTGGAGACAGGTTTAAATTCATTATCAAGGACAAATTTTAACTGGCCCAAGAAAGTGATAAAACATTTCCACTGTAAACTTAAATTTGTTAACAAGGAACAAGGATTTACTGAACATTAACAAATTTCTTAGCACTTTTTTCTGTTGATTATCATAATGAACCCATTTAGCTAGTCTATTGGAGTATAAGTGAATTCAGCTAAACAAGGCACTTAAACTAAGGCAAACATGAACTAATAAAATCCATTACCTCTCCATGTCAGACGTGTTATTCTGTCGTCCATCCTTCAGGTAAAGACTGAAATCTATCACTCCAATCTGTAGAATAAATAAGATATTATTCCTCAAGCCAGACATCAGTGTTAGCTTGCAAGAAACTGTTAAAATGTTATATTACATTCTGTAAATGAAAGGAAATGAGCCCAAGATACAGAACAGGAAACAAGAAATGCACAGTGTATTGCCGTGATGAGTATTCATGTATAAAAGTGCACAATCCTGTCAAACTCAACTGGTATATGAACATACCAAATATATTTGTGTATAAGCCCATTCTCATTTAAGCCCACCCTCTAGAACTCAACTGGTACATGAACATACCAAATATACACGTGTATAAGCCCATTCTCATTTAAGCCCACCCTCTAGAACTCAACTGGTACATGAACATACCAAATATACACGTGTATAAGCCCATTCTCATTTAAGCCCACCCTCTAGAACTCAACTGGTATATGAACATACCAAATATACACGTGTATAAGCCCATTCTGATTTAAGCCCACCCTCTAGAACTCAACTGCTATATGAACATACCAAATATACACGTGTATAAGCCCATTCTCATTTAAGCTGACCCTCTAGAACTCAACTGGTATATGAACATACCAAATATACACGTGTATAAGCCCATTCTCATTTAAGCCAACCCTCTAGAACTCAACTGGTACATGAACATACCAAATATTCTTGTGTATAAGCCCATTCTCACATAAGCTGACTATCAAACTCGACTGGTACATGAACATACCAAATATTCTTGTGTATAAGCCCATTCTCACATAAGCTGACTCTATCAAACTTGACTGGTATATGAACATACAAAATATATTTGTATATAAACCCATTCAGATAAAAGCCAACCCCCTCAAACTGAACAAGTACAACATTAAAAAGTGCATGACCTGTGCATATGCCAACCCATAAGATGATGTAATTATGTATAAAGAATCATTTAATAAAGTAAAATATGAAAAGACATTTTATGTAACTTATAGAGCTTGACTGCAGTTGTGAAATATTTTCAGTAAAGTCCATAAGAGTCATGTTAAAGAATAAGACTTGATTAAACAAAATTCCAGATATACTGTTGAATTTTTAATTTAAGACATTCCATTCTTATCTTACAGGTTGGTCAAGATCTTCTTCTTTGATGCATATAGTACAGTCAATCACATTGAGGCCAACCAACATTCCTGCAATAACTATTCCCTCATCTTCTATCATAATTGCTCCTGGCTCATAAAAATCACTGAAATTACAAAAAGAACACAGACAATGAAGCAAGGCTAGAAAAGCATGACACAGATACCCCACACCAATTTGACTGAACAAATTTTGAACACACTACAGGCAATAACTTGGTTTTGTTTGAAAATGCTGAACATTTAATGTGACCTATTAAATCTTTTACTGTAAAGCCTCATACCATATTTGGTTTCAAACCACAAGTTTTTTAAAAAAGTTAGTAATTAAATTCACAACAGAAGTGAAACAAAACAATATAATTTGATATGAAGAAGGGATATTGGTAACACAATATACAACTCTCCATAGACAATGCTGTGGCATACATATAGGTCAAAGTGACAACATTTTGAAACTTGTAAGTGCTTCTCTTCATCTTAAATCATGAATGATGCTAACATTTTTATCAACATTTCTCTATCATGTTAAGATATTACTTATATAAGATAACATAAACACTGACATCCAATATAATTACTGTACTCAACATACATGCTCATATTAAGTCAAATCCAAATGTGGTGGCAGATCAGTTCTTTCTTCTACTCATTACTACTTACAAACTCCCTCAACTTGGAGAAAGCCAAAGAAAAGTGTTCTACAAGGATCTGGAAGCGCTGATTGCTTAGGTACCAAAGTCAGACAAACTGATCATTCTTGCTGATTTTAACGCAAGAGTTGGCACAGACCATATCTCGTGGAAGGGAGTAGTTGCTAGACATGGTATTGACTGCAATGGACATTTGCTCTTGAGGATGAATATAACAAATGATCTCCTGATAAAAAACACCATCTTCCATCTGCTGAACGATAAAACAACTTGGATGCTCCCACAGTCTAAGCATTGGCATCTGATTGAGTACATCTCAGAATATGGAAATGACAGACAGGATGTCCGGGTGACGAACGCCATGTGTGGTGCTGACTGCAGGACAAACCCCAGACTACTGATTTCTAAGATGAATCTTAGAAATCAACCTCCCAGATGTCCACAGGGAATCAAAGTCCCAAAGCAACTAAATGTCTCCTGGCTGAAAGTCTGCAACACTGAGCAAACTCTGTCTGAAACTCTAAAAACCATAGATTCTGATACCAACAACATAGAGAAATGCTGGGTGGCCTTCAAACATCTGGTGTACTCTACTGCATCTGAAACCCTTAACATCACTGCGTGAAAGCACCATGACTGGTTTGACAAGATGTGGCATTGCCCGACCCAAAATTAAATTAGAACCATGTGTTATCAAGTAAGTCGGACAAGCCACTGTTTATTGTTACACATGACCATAGGCTAACACCATCCCTTACGTAAGTTTGCCATAGTTAAGAGAGGAAGCTGACCCAAGCCCGTCAGAAGTGTAATTAGCACCTTGGGCTGGAAGGATGTTTTGTACATCAAAGAAGCTGCCAGAAGGAGTGGGCGTGCCTTATCTTCTGGATATGCTGACTGACCGCCAGATTGAATAAGTCGAGTGGATAGGGCCCCAGCGCTACCCAATCAGAATCGAGGAAGGGTGGGACCCTGATTTATTTTAAAATATATATCTTTAACCCGGCCATCAAGCATTAGTTGCCATTGGAACTCCGTGCGGCCATACGTTAATTGGCGGGAAAACCCTTAGGAACAGAATTCTAAGTGTAGCTTCTAAAAAAGGTCAGTGAGCTATTTGTTCGATCTTTGCTGTCTGCGACTGCATTTAATTGTAGATCGGGTATATACGTATTATTACTAAAACCGTAGTAGGAATAATTATTTTGTAATGTTGATATGTTTGTTTATTTTGAAGAATAAGTTCATATTTGAAAAGAACCATATTGCTTGCTAGCCGTCGTAAGAATTAATATTATTATTCGCTATGTGGTTATTTTATAGTACAATAGCACATTATCCATGTAATTATAGAAATTGTCAGTGGTCCCAGTGTCTCTGTTAGAGACAGAAGGAAGAGAAAGAAAGAGGGAAATCTGGTGAGAAAGCTTCGGGGGACAGACCAGGGAAAGTGGTCCCAATAGTCGTGATAAAGAACGGAGGAAAGAGAAGGAAGGAGAGAAGTCAGGAGAGGTGAAATCCAGGAGGAGTGGGAGGACAGAATAAATAGACAAGTGGAGGATAGGATAAATAGATGAGTACAACCAAAGGCCAGGTGGAAAATAGAACTCACACTGAAATCATGAGATGAAATAGGCTATCACTTAGAGGACAAGTGATTGTGTGACATTTAAATTTATAGGCTTCATTAAATTGTTATTGTTTGAATTTCATCTTCGTGTTATATATAATTATATATAATTTAACCATCGGCAGTGCTGACTGGGGACTCAGAGCCATATACCTATTTGGTCTTTAATTTAAATTTAAATTCACGAGCCAGGTGGAACTTCCATAATATTTTAATTAAAATATTTTGGAAGTACCCCACCCCAACCTTTGCGGAACGCTACACAAGAATTGTGAATAAATACAGTCCCTAATAGTGCAAAAGTATCATCTCAATCATGCATATAACATTGACCCCAAGTCCGCTGCAAAGAAAGATGCATTCAGTAGAGTCTGCCAAGCTGTGCTGAAGAAACTGCTCAAGATGCAGGACACATGGCTTAGCTGAAAGGCATATTATATTCTGTCCTTTGCTGAAAGACATGACATGAAGAATTTATTTAGTGTCCTTCGTGATGTTTATGGCCCAGTAACAACAGGCATAGACCTCTGAGCATAGATGGCAGCACTCTCATAACTGAGAAGGAGAAGATACTTGATCGCTGGCCAGAACACCTTGACAGCGTCTTCAACAGACCCTCTTCCATCAGCGATTAACCGTCTACCACCTAGAGATTGGCTGACCCTCCAACAGTGCTGGAAACTCACAAGGCTCTTAAGCTCCTGTCTAGTTGGAAAGCTCCAGGAGCAGACTTCATCCCTGCTGAGATCTACAAGTCTATTGGGTCTAAGCTAGTGGAAAGACTAATAGAAATGTTCTGTGGGATGTGGAAGCAGAAATGCATATCGAAGGAAATCAAAGATGCATCCATCATCCATATTTACAAATGCAAAGGCAATCACCATTACTGTGACAATTGCTCTACTCTGCATCACTGGCAAGATCCTTGACAGGCTACTGCTGAACAAGACTCACAGAGCACCATTATCATGGCATACTGCCACAAGTAAGCGTGGCTTCAGAAAGGAGAGAGGCACCATCAACATGATCATTGCTGCCAGGCAGATGCAAGAAAATTGTCTTGAACAAAATGTCCAGCTATGTACCACCTTCATGGACCTGACTAAGGCTTTTGACGCTGTCAGCAGAGACGACCTTTGGAAGATCATGGCCAAATTTGGATGTCCAGATTCTAGATGTCTTCATTGAAATGGTGAGGCTTTTTCATGCCTACATGCTTGCCAGAGTCCAGGATCAATATAACTCTTCCAAACCCTCTGCAGTCACAATTGGTATGAAACAAGAATGCGTCTTAGACCCCACTCTCTTCAGCCAGATGTTCTCCGCAATGGTGATGGATGCTTTCAAGGATAGTGATGTGGGAGTAGGTCTCTTATACCATCTGGATGGGAAGTTGTTCAATATGAGGAGGCTTCAAACCAAATCCAAAGTCCAAGTTGAGAACATTCATGACCTCCTGTTTGCAGATGACTGTACCCTCAACTCCAGCATGGAGGCAAGAATGCAACAGAGCATAGACCTTTTTCCCAAGGCATGCACCAACTTTGGAATCACCATCTCTACCAATAAGACAGAGTTTCTGTATCAGCCAGTTCCTGGAGATTACTTGGAATCATCAATCACTGTCAATGGCCAAAAGCTCAAAAATCATAAACATGTTCACGTAACTCGTCAGTACCCGCTCACAAAAAGTAAATATTGACGATAAAGTCAACACCAGGATTGCCAAAGCCAGCATTGTCATTGGCATACTCTGCTCAAAAATGTGGGACAGGTGAGGCATCAATCATGCCACCACACTTAAAGTCTACACAGTGGTTGTTATTCCCACCTTCCTCTATGCTTGTGAGACCTGGATTGTGTATAGCAGCGATGTAAAAAAAACTCAACCACTTCCATATGAGCTCCCTAAGTAAATTAATAAAAATCTGATGGCAAGACATGGCAAAGAACATAGAGGTGCTCACTGAGACTGGCATGAAAAGCATCCAAACCATGTTGTGCAGGACACAACTAAACTTAAGTTGGAAATGTTATCCACATGCCAGCAGAATGCCTACCTAAGAAAATCTTCTATGGAGAGCTATGGCATAACAAGATATCTCATGGTGGTCAATAAAAGTTACAGGGACACCCTCAAGTCACCTCTGAAAAAATTAGGAGAGATCGCTGCTGATCGATCTGTTTCTCACAGTCCATGGAACAGTATTTCTGCAACTCACACTCAGCAACCCATTCATCCATGTCGCTACTGCAACAGACTCTTCCAGACCTGGATCAAATTATCAGCCATCTCCAGACTCACCCACCCCAGTGAATGAATGACACTGAGTGGTCCTCACCGACACCTATGGACAAACATCATTATCACAAACTGAAGTACCAAGATCTGCCAGCACATTATCTGGGTCTATACAGGTCTACAGGTGGACTCAACTAATAAGCAAGTATATTAGGTAGCATGAAACTAATGAAGCAAAAACTCATTCCAGCAGATGACATCAGGACATTTATGTTCACAAACTGGAGAAAGCAGACATTTTCATCTATTATTATTATTATTATTATTATTATTATTATTATTATTATTATTAAATATCTACTACAAAGGCAGTGTTCAATCATGTCCATCAAGAATACGAATGCAAATTAAAATTTTTTGCACTATTTTCATGACAGATACCCAGATACTCTCCCCTTTATACTGTTTGTAAACTGTTAATTGTTAGACCACCTATCAGGCATATCACTGCCAAAGATAGCACAGCTTACTTAGCAGTAAATCAAATCAGATAAATCAAAGTGTTACATTATAACCATCTCAAACTGTATGCAATAATCAAAGTGCTACATTATAACCATCTCAAACTGTATGTAATAAATCAAAGTGCTACATTATAGCCATCTCAAACTGTATGTAATAAATCAAAGTGCTACATTATAGCCATCTCAAACTGTATGTAATAAATCAAAGTGTTACATTATAACCAACTCAAACTGTATGTAATATATCAAAGTGTTACATTATAATCATCTCAAACTGTAATATATCAGTGTTACATTATAGCCATCTCAAACTGTATGTAATATATCAAAGTGTTACATTATAACCATCTCAAACTGTATGTAATATATCAAAGTGTTACATTATAACCATCTCAAACTGTATGTAATATATCAAAGTGTTACATTACAATCATCTCAAACTGTATGTAATATATCATAGTGTTACATAAAAACCATCCCAAACTGTATGTAATATATCAGTGTTATTTTATAACCATCTCAGACTGTATGTAATATATCAGTGTTTCATTATAATCATCTCAAACTATTTAATAAATCAAAATGTTACATTGTAACTGTCTCAAACTGTATGTAATAAATCAGTGTTACATTATAACTGTCTCAAACTGTATGTAATATATCAAAGTGTTACATTATAATCATCTCAAACTGTATGTAATATATCAAAGTGTTACATTATAATCATCTCAAACTCTATTTAATAAATCAAAGTGTTACATTATAACTGTCTCAAACTGTATATAATATACAGTGGCAGTAAGCTAGGTGACTGGCATAAGACCTTATTTGTTTGACAAGTTCTCAGTATGTCTGTAATTACATAATACCTCACCTTTTGACAAAGACAGTAATAGTCAGCAAATGCTAGTTTTATTTTGGATGTGAAACTGACTTCCACATACATGTTAGTTCATAAAGTGAAAACTGTATATATGACATTCTAAAACTGACTGTTTTGATACATGCTGATTCTAAAACTGCTTATTGTATACATGCTGATTCTAAACCTGCCTATTATACACATGCTGATTTTAAAACTATCTACTGTATACATGCTGATTTTAAAACTGCCTATTGTATACATGCTGATTCTAAAACTGCCTATTGTATACATGCTGATTCTAAAACTGTCTATTATATACATGCTGATTCTAAAACTGTCTATTATATACATGCTGATTCTAAAACTGCTTATTATATACATGCTGATTCTAAACCTGCTTATTGTATACATGCTGATTCTAAACCTGCCTATTATATACATGCTGATTTTAAAACTATCTACTGTATACATGCTGATTTTAAAACTGCCTATTGTATACATGCCGATTCTAAAACTGCCTATTGTATACATGCTGATTCTAAAACTGTCTATTATATACATGCTGATTCTAAAACTGTCTTTTGTATACATGCTGATTCTAAAACTGTCTTTTGTATGCATGCTTATTCTAAAACTGTCTTTTGTATACATGCTGATTCTACACCTGTCTTTTGTATACATGCTGATTCTAAAACTGTCTATTGTACACATGGTGATTCTACACCTGTTTATTGCATACATTCTGCATCATCTGACTACCACATACATATATATGAAGATTGTAAATCTGACAACTGTATACATGCTAATTCTTATAACTGTTGTAAATTGTATATTATTGTGTTGTTCTATATTCAGATAAAAGTAAAATTAAACATTACACAATTCACTAATTGGCAATATACATATTTTATAATCATGTTGTCATCCTGATGATAGTTTTGCAAATGAATGTACCAGGGTAAATACTAGGTCTACATCTTAGCAAAATAAACACATTGCATTAATTTGATGCTATATAAGTTTTTTCTCACCTTTTCCATATTACATACCATATATACAAATCAAGTCCAATGGCAATCAAAGTATACCCTATTCGGACATCACATAATACACTGGCAGATCAGGGTTATTCTTATTCATTCAACTGATTACTCATAGACCCCAACCTTCCAGTGCATTATGTGATGGCAGATATGTGTGTGTGATGTTTGCAGTTCAAATTGACATCAAAGCAAGTCTGATACTTGAACAACCATGCCATGGTAGAATGGTATCTGTCACACATTCTTTAACTGCAAAGTAAAAACAGAAGAGTCCTTTAACAAACAAGTGATAGATACTATGCAGATGAAAATATTTTTAATGCCATCTTTCACCATGTGATAAGGTTTACATGGCAGCCAATATATTTAGTATAAAAAAAAAACAGGAAATGACACAAATTTTGAATAATATGCCTGAAACTCGTTGAATAAATTCAACATTCTTTTTGCTGGTAAAAAAAAGCAGACGTAAAATACAAAGGTTGAGGGTTCCATACACACCCAAGCCATGCTGAGTAGGCTGCCGGTTTCCATTCAAAAGGCACTTGGCTCCCATTTCCTTGGTAAGACCAGCAAAAGCAAAGCAAAAATAGTCCTGCTGAAGCAGCCCTCACATCAAACACTGTTAGAAATAGTTCCAAGCTTGTTTGATAAATTTTATAAATGAAGAAAATTTGCATAACAAATCCACATTATGAAGTAATACTGCATGCATGCTAGGTAAAAAATAAACAGATCTACCTGACATTTCATATTACCTGAGAACTCCATCTTTATTGTCAATCAGTAGCCTGAAGTAGTCTGACAGCTTCTTCTGCATCACAGCAAGTCGTAGCCAAGCTCGAGCTCTGCCTAGTGGGGTTCTACAATAATAATAATAATAATAATAATAATAATAATAATAATAATAATAATAATTGCAAGCATAATTATGTCCTGGTTTATATACATGTAAAACATATCTTAATACTTCTGTCCTGACATGTTATCTGAAATCTGAACTTCTTGAGCTGAACCTTGAGGATAAGGAATGTATTGACTGTTCTCAGAACAAATGTCATTTACCTATAATGATCTGTCTTTCAATGCCTCATCACAGGTATGTACATGGTTTTAGGGTGAGGCTTCACAGTTTCTAAGCTGTAAGGATGTACTCTGAGGCTAATATCAGCTACATGTATAAATCTGTGCCAAGTAGGTGTATATATGGTCATATAAATGGGATCTCTATAGTCATATTGCGGTGGTCATTTATAGAAGTGATGGACCATGGGGTCAAAGTCAGCTGCATTAATAAATTTGTCTTTCTATGCCCAGTAAGTGTATTTATAACCATTATAATATGAGAAGCTCATTAGTTTATGAGTTTTAACCCATGGGCTAAGTTCTTGGGGACTGGGGTGGCTCCCAAGTCCAAAGTCACTTGCACAAAATAAAATTTAAAATAAACACGAGTCCCTCACAGGTACTCATGCTACAGAGCAATTTTACCCAAAAAAAATTCAAAATAAGACAATTTCTTTCTTTTAACTGTTGAGTCTTGAAACCATTTCTGATATTCTTCAGTAAAAGAAAAAGCTTAAAAGTGGCTGCTGTGGTACACACTTTGCATGTCATCTTGGCACCAATTTCATTCAGGACAATGCAGATATCATTAGAAGTCTTTCAGTGAAAACACATTGTGATAAAGATCATACATTCTAAGGAAGTGCTGAATTTGTTTGTAAGACAGTTAACATGGCAGTTATATTAGATGTACAACTGCCATCATTTTCGTTTAGAGCTTGGTGAAGCATAATAACTGTCCAATTTGGGAGAGTAGTGACAAGATTTTCAAGACAGCCATGGTAAATGAATGTTCACTTTAGTAGCAAATGACATCAGTACATGTTAATTTAATTACCACTGTCTGAGTGGTTTCTATTCTTGTTTTAAGTGGTTCAAATTAACAATTGAAAACTGTCAATTACATGTTCTTAAAAATGCACTCCGAGATCAAGATAGGCATACTTGATATTTGGGGTCTTAACAGAGTCACCCTCTCAAGTGCTAGGTATATCTGTTTCGATGGAATACAATAATTGTTTTCCTAAGTTTTGTTTATTTGAGCAATGTTTAGCAAACATTTAAAAGGAAGAAAAAAATGAAAATCTTTCATTGCATTTTTTTGAGAAATTTGCATATTCCACAAATTAATTGGGGAGTTGTTGTGGCAAAATATTTTTAAATTTATTTTTTATATGCAATTCTAACACCATATATATCACAATGACAATTGCTAATTTACAGGTTGTGATACAACATGGCTGTATAATATCCAGCTCTAGTCATCTGAATATGTACATTTGCCTTGTCTATCCTAGTAAGTAACATATATACTTCCTTACAAGACCAATCAACCTGCAAACTCAGACCCAAATCTGATGTTCCATAATGCACCAGCAGATCTTGGTTTTTGCAGTTTTGTTAGGTGTAATGAACAGCATAACCCTAATCTGCAGGTACATTATGCTATGAATGATCATTGCTGTTTATAATTGGACTTATAAAGCAAGTGTAGATGGTATGTACATGTTTATGGGTTGGTATACTCTAAGCTATAACCCAGGGACAGGGTCCCTTAAATGATAAGGATGGACAATGAGGACAAGAGGAGAATGTCTGTTGTATGAACAATGAAATGTTACGTGCTTAGACTCGAATAAGCAGCAACACAGAAAGAAATGAAAATAACAAGCTTGTAAAATTTAACAAACAATTTATTAAGTACAAATATTTTCATAAAAGAAAATAAATAAACTTACGGTTTTAGAGAATCAAGTCCAAAAATTAATCCAAAAAGAATATTCACAATATAATCCACCAGTGGAATTGCAAGAGTCCTGATAATAAAATGTCCTAATAGTTCCCGGTTCAAATCTTGATGATGTAATCCAATATGGACGATGATGTCACTTGATTTAGTCAGTTCTTGTTAATGAAAATTTATGAGCATATATTCTTTTCCAGATAAATAATAATTCCTCTTGCTCCAAATGAATTGACACAATTTCCAGTTCACGGTAATTAAAAATAACTCAAAAAGAAGACACAACTTAATATTATAAAGGCCCAACTTCTACTGAACTGTTCTCTCCCAAACAATAATTTAAATACCTGTTTTTACGTAAAAAGGAAAGGGGTCACGACCTTCCAGAATCTCTCAGAACAATCTCACGTTCAAGAAATCATGCAAACATCATGATCTAGAAAGATGTCCTTGGAATCAACCAATCATTTTAGAAGCTTGTTTACACTCTGAAGCAAGGTCAGAAATTGAGGTTAACATCTGTTGTTTACTTGTAGAGTGTATAGGTCATCCATTTCTAGAAAATCTCTCCCAACTAACGAATTTTAAACCCAAAATGTCAAATTTGAATCTGACAAACAAAATTAAATGATTTAAATCAAATATACGTAACAGAACACACACATATATTTTGCAGGTCAAGCAATGTCTCAAATATATATATATATATATATATATATATATATATATATATATATATATATATATATATATATATATATATATATATATATATATATATATATATATATATATATATATACACACACACACAAATGCAAAATCACCCCAATTTCTAGCCCCCATGGCAAACATCATGATGATAACTAGAACCAGGACTATTATTATCGTATTCCATAAAGAAGAACTTCCTGCTCTGTGACCCTGAGAACCTCCTTTCACTATGGACTTTACTATTGATTTCAATTCATTCAAAACAAAATGATAACAAAAACGTGACAAAATATATACTGATACATATTTGGAATTTCCCAAAGCAACTGTTCTTTCTGAGGCCAGCAAGATGTAATGTCTTGCTTAACAATGGACATATCTTTCACTTCTGTGTTTATCTCTAATGGCTTCACATTAAGGGATTTCACTAAATAGAGTACTTCTCTCATTAAAAGTCAGGTGACTAAAAAGTGAAAGGGGAGTAAAAAAAAAATAAAAGTGGGGGATAGGGGAGTTTTTTTTAAAAATTGGATAAGGCTTTCTTGATTTTTTTTGGCAGCATTGTTAGGTAGGGGCTCAAGCATGAACTTATAATACAGACATTAAATATTAATGATCAACCTTCACGATGCATGCAATCTTGCATGATGCTTAGAATTTCTCACAAACTTCTCATTAATGTATTAAGATTCTGATACTGATTAAAACTTGCATTGCTCTTTGTCTTGTAGACTGGTGCTTATCTCTGAGTTAAGACTCCATGTCTTATAGACTGGAGCTTATCTCAGAGTTAAAACTCCATGTCTTATAGACTGGAGCTTATCTCTGAGTTAAAACTCCATGTCTTATAGACTGGAGCTTATCTCTGAGTTAAAACTCCATGTCTTATAGACTGGAGATTATCTCTGTGTTAAGACTCCATGTCTTGTAGACTGGCGCTTATATCTGAGTTACAACTCTATGTCTGATTGACTCGAGCTTATCTCTGAGTTAAGACTCCATGTCTTGTAGACTGGAGCTTATCTCTGAGCTAAGACTCCATGTCTTGTAGACTGGCACTTATCTCTCGGCTATGACTTCATATTTTACAGACTGGTGCTTCTCTCTGAGCAAAGTCTTCATGTCTTGTAGACTGGTGCTTATTTCTGAGCTAAGACATTACTTTTACTACAACAGCCAAACTAAAATCAATAGGCTACTTCCTTACCCTAAATGCAAGCAATCCACAAAATTGATCCAAATCAATGATGTACAACTAATTTTATTGTGTGGAAATCATTGTCTTCTTTCAGAAAGTGACCTTGACGTTTGACACAATGACCCCAAAATCAACAGCCTTCAAGCTTAAATCAAGTGCAAGTGTTATGTATATTTAATTTACAATATTTTGCTGTATTCATTACATGCTATGCATTATGCAAAATTGTATTTTGTAGATGACCATGTCTAAAATCTAGTTCACTGCCTACATCACCAAAATCATTGATTTTTGTTGTTGTTATAAACAACTAATAGTGAGTTCATATTTTTCTGCGAGTCAAGGTTAATTATTAGGACCATTATCTTGCTCTAAGTCAAGGACATTATATTTACCATATTCTGGCTCTTTTTTGTGTCTTTTTTGTTTTAATATAATCTTATTTATCTAGAAATTATTAATTCATGCAGTAAGATCCTGAAGCAGATTCATTCTTATTGTTGTGTACAATATTTCATTTGGGCTGTAATTTATTTACTCAAATTATTTATTCACTAGAAATACAGAGTGGTCTTCTATAATATTCTTGGACAGGATATTAACTTGGAATTATTGTGAACTGAATTGAAACAAAGATATCTTGGATTATATTGGGATTCATCAAAAGACTGTTGGCACATCAGTACAATTCAGGCCATTTAGTACATTAATACATTAGAGACTACCAACCAATACATGCTCATCAACACCTTCAGCAGTGCAAATTATTTGGATTACCACTAAAGTTTATTCAGAACTTTATTCATTAGAACTTATGTTAGTAAAGCTAGGATTATTTGAGATTTAATTCAAAACACTGAGTTGTTTTTTTTGCATGTTTCTTTAGTATTTTAAAGGAATAAATTATTTGTTGAATTTTACACATCTTTTGCTTTTTCTATTACTCAGTTAAGACCATAGAGTCATAACAGCAATCCATTATAACAAAGTATGGTCAAGGTATGTAATGAAGATCTTAGTTTATTTTGCAGAAACCATTTTTTATTCTTCAGTCAAAGTGACCTTGACAACTGATCTATTGAACGAAAACAATAGGTTTTTTTTTTTACAACAGGTGCAATCTATTCAAAATGTTTGGCAAACATTGATGATGAAGAACTCAAGCTTCTTTCAGTCAGGTTGCTTCCTTACTCAAAGTTCAAGCCAGCCACAAAGTTTGGTAACTGTGGATGTTGAAGAACCTGAGTTACTATGCAGAAACCATTTGTCTTCTTTCAGTCATGGGAACCTTGACCTTTTGACTCTGAAATCAATAGGATTTTTCAATATCCTGAGTGCAAGTGATGCAAAAAGCTTGGCAACTGTAGATTGTGTAGAACTGAAGTTATTGTGCAGAAATTGATTTCCTTCTTCAGTCACAGTAACATAGACCTACAAGTTTTTCTGCCTAAAATCATTAAGGCTCTTCCTTACCCCCCCCCCCCCAAATGATGACTGCAGATGGCTGACAACTGAAGTTATTGTGCTGAATGCAAATTGGTAACATATGGATGGAGAGACTACACAATAACACAATTCAATCATCCTTAAGGCAGACATATAAAATCTGTTTTTTCTTCGGAAAAACCTTGCCAAAACTTTTTTTTAGATAAAAGCTGATAATAATCTGAAGGTGGCTGTGCACAAATAAAACAATGTCATCAAAGATGTGGAGATCGTGTTTGGAGAAAGTGAATATTTATCAAGCTATGTGTCTAATATAATATGCAATCATGCTAACATCGGAAAATAAACTAAAATACCTCTTGAATCCACTCTCATGTAAAGATGACAATTTTATCTTTCTCATCTCTAAACCACAGACAAAAGAAAATTCTCTCAACAGTTATTACCCTTTCCACCACTAGGTGGCTACCTATATACAGGATGTCTGCCCATTTACACTGAGTGATACATTGATGAGGATGCTTGTACATCTGGGAAGGAATTAGATTTATAGTTCAGTGATTGGATAAGTATTCTCAATGAAACTTAATGCACTAACATATTTACCTTAACTATCGCATATGATATAGCTGTAGTCCCTATATATGTAAAAACCCTAATGCACAAAAAAATGGTCATATGAAGTTAATATACCAGTCACGAGAAACAAATTGTGCTTTCTTCACAATAAAAAATCTTGGAAAATCAAGCAAAAATTGCAAACCCATACCCATTGTGCTGTGATCATCAAAGCCAACAGCCAGATCAGGTTCAATTACTTTCTCTGCGATGATAGCTTTTGGAGATAGGAGCTCCAGAGGGCTGACTGTGCATGCCAGATGATGGGTTCATGATGTCTTAGAATGAAAAGTTGCATTCAATGCGAGCCTCACAGAAATTCAATTAATCTCAAAGGCTGAAATTTTGATGAGGCATATCTGGTTTTGAGATTTTGGATAATGTTTAGCACATCACCTACTTAAACCAAGGTACAAAGGTTTGTGGAGTTGAGTTGTGTTTCCAAGCCTATATTGAAATAAGAGATGTTTTTGGATCCTATGGCTTCCTATGGCTTTCAGATCACAGACCAGATGTTACATCACTGTCTCGTTTTTGAGGACAGCAAGTGTATGACAACCTTCTGACTGCTCACAGACAGTAAACCGTTCTTGACTATGAAGCCTGATTGAAACATTTCATTATGATCAATAAATCATCATATATCAACTGGAAATATTTTGGCTCAAATGAAGAGCATGCAACTCACCCACCCCCACTCCCACATGCCAAAGCTACGGCTCCTGAAAAGCATGCAACTCACCCACCTCCCACTCCCACATGCCAAAGCTAAGGCTCCTGACGAGTATGCAACTCACCCACCCCAACTCCCACATGCCAAAGCTACGGCTCCTGAAGAGCATGCAACTCAACCACCTCCCACTCCCACATGCCAAAGATAAGGCTCCTGATGAGCATGCAACTCACCCAAACTCACCCACCCCCACACCCACATGCCAAAGCTACGGCTCCTGAAGAGCATGCAACTCAACCACCTCCCACTCACACATGCCAAAGATAAGGCTCCTGACGAGCATGCAACTCACCCACCCCCACTCCCACATGCCAAAGCTACGGCTCCTAACAAGCATGCAATTCACCCACCCCCACTCCCACATGCCAAAGCTACGGCTCCTAACAAGCATGCAACTCACCCACACCCACTCCCAAATGCCAAAGCTAAGGCTACATGTTATGGGAGATAGCAGCTAGTGAGATCCTGGGCAAGGGGTCAAACTTGTGACTTGAGCCACATCTGAACCCAGAAAAGGTTCCACTTTGAACACACATTAACGGTGTCAAAATCAAATTAAAATTGGCATTCAAGTCCAAGAGGTCCATGTTGTGAGTTATAAAACCTTGGCCATCATGTCTAAACATGTCATGAAGCAGCGGTCGAAATTACAATCGGCACTAGTATTTTGTACTCAGAAAAAATATCAGCAAGTTGTCTGGTTTTGGTTTGAGGGTTTAATGCACTTTATCAGCACATGCTAGGCATGAAAAAGAATCCAAAATGGATAAATAATCCACTGCAATATTGTACAGCCGAGTAGGTTCAAAAACTGACCTGCAAAAATTCAGTCTAACTGGAAATCAACAGTGACTGCTTGACAATCCAAGTCATGAGACACAGACAAAAAAGATTCAGAATGGTCAAGAATTCTTTACCCTGATACAAGAAATGCATCAAAGAGGTGAGATCAGGCTTCTCCATATTTCATAAGACGACCTGACTGAGAGGAGAGAAGGTTGTTCCTGCCATTCATGATAAACAATTTCATTTTTAAAGGATATTGTCAAAGTATGCTGCAGTCACTGTTGATAAGGAATATTTAAACATCATGATGATGCAGTTCATGGTTTTCTTGAATGCCCATGGACAGATAATGAGACTGACTGGGAGTGCATGAAACTGATATAGTCACTTTGAAGTATAACAGAAGGAACTTGCAAGAAGCCAAATGTGTTAGGAAGATCAAGATTGGTCACTTTTGACTGAAAACCTTTGTGCCATCTTCATTTTGAATTTCAGTGTGACTGTAATTCTTGAGTCTGCTGAAGTCTGTAACCAGAATGGCTAATAAAACATCACAAGGAACAGAATCCCAGAGAGTACAGTTTGAAAATTTCACTGCCAGCCCTGGGATGTAATGAATAGGTCTTCCTCTGAGAAACTTCTGCTCCTTCTGAATAGAATATCCATCATTGAAGGGGAAATAGGTGGGTGCTGGATAAACAAAATCTGAAAGTCCTTATGAAATAACTTGGATTGTCCAATTCTTCTGCAGAAAAAGGCCAATCCAAGCCTGCCAAAATACATGGAATCTGGCCCCTATATGCAAGATTTTGTTGGACAGCTGGAGTGGCCTGTCACTGACAACTGTACAGGGCATTGAGGAAGAAGAAACTAGCTTTCTATTTCTTTATTATATGTACTTCGCAACTGAAGGAGCTTGCTGGTACTTCATTTTACTGGCTGAAACTGCTGCTAAGTGGCATTCAGCCTTCTCTCCTTTTGCCTATAATTGGTTCTAATTTGTCTGAGGCTGATGTGGCCAGACATGTCATAAAAATTGGACCCAGTGGTTAGGCTGGTGATCCAGAAACTGACTTGGTTTGTCTTGATCGCATGGATGATTGAAAGCAGGTTGGTTGGTTGGTAAGTTTGGTGGCACAGCGTGAAGCAATGGATAGACCAGCTGAATGGGTCCTCAAAAGATTCTATATAAAGAGATATGACCAGCTAGTATTTCAATTAAGATACTGATGTAACTATCCACTGGCTGCTCATAATAAAGAAAGGCTAGCAAGGCTGCAGACTGGCTGGTGAGCAAATGGAAATGCAACGTGTAGCATAGATGGCTGATAAAACATGCAAATAAAATTAGGGATATACCCCATGGACCTGAACTTCCTGGCACTAAAGACATGTTTGGACATGTGGGGAGGACTTACTCCCATTGGACTTCTAAAAAGTTGGAAATCAATCTCCTATTCAATCCATACCTGTCATAGAGAGATATAATGAACAGAGGGATAGAAAATTCCCAAATCAAGCAAATTAAGCACATGTATCAAATATAAATTAACAACCAATACCAAATTTCCTGATGGGTGTGTAGAATTATAGCTGGCTTCTCATAACAAGAGGTGATCCTGTAAATGTTGACTGTACCACAGAGAAAACTTAAATTGGTAAACATCAGGTATATGGTTAGCCACCTAGTGGTGAGTAGGGGAGGTAATTGTTCAAAGTTTTATTTTCCTTGGTTTATTTGTTATAGGTAGGAATGAAAAAATTTGAGGGATGCTTATTTCCACAGGTAGTGGTGTTTTTTCAAGAGATAAAGTGGGTTAAGGAGTCTAAACATTAACTTTCTTTTAACACACCAAAACATGGTATGAAGAGTTTATCTTATACAATGTGAGATTTTATTGAATCTTTGGATCATATTCCATTATTTTTCAAAGTTGTCAGAGCTCAAAATGCGACTTATCCTGACACCTGGGGCCTGTAAATAAAAGTCTTCACTAAATTAATCTCAAAGAAACATTGAGCCAGCTGATGAAAACAAATGATTTTAAATAAGAACTTCTTGAAAGACACTGATAAATTATTAGTACTCAGCCTCCCTGCCAGGGCTCTAGATATTTGAACTGGTCCACTGTTTCCAGTTCTTGACCTCTGACTTTAATCTTGGATGAGATTTTGTTTGCCACTATTTTTTTACATTGCAAGTGACCATGTATCTGCAATGCATGGTTCAAACTATGATAGAGTAATGTTCAGAGGCCCAATGTATCAATCAAATTTAGTTTAACAGCTATTATTGTCAAGCTGGAGAACCCAGATGTGTAATCAGTTATGAAAAAAGCACATGTTGTGCCAAGCAACCTCTATGGCCACAATTTATGTTGCGACAAGCATTTTAAAGGTGAATGACTGAATAAAAATTGTATAATGTGCAGAGCTCATTTTTATATGTATGGCTTTGAAATAATTTGCACAAGTTCATGTTCATCATTGGTCACCAAGGGTGTAAATTCATATAAATGTTGCATGATTCACCCAAAACTAACATGCCCTGGCAGAATCTCTTCACTGGTGGCTATTTCTAATACAAAGAATGTGGAATCTTACTTGATATTCGGCATTTCTCTCACACTGGTGGTTATCTCAGAGGCATCTGGAGCATATTTTTCAACCATTTCAAGCACACACCAGAAATCTCGTCTATCTCGAAGTAGGCCCTTTTTGGCTATAAAGAAAAATTTTGTTTTAAAATTTGTTTAGTCGATACCTGCACATATATATATACAGAATCATCAGTATATCTTCAATGGAACAATCCTGCATGTAATCTTTTTTGGTTTCCATATGCAGAGGTGTATATATATTTACCTGTCTTTCTATTATAGATACAGTTCAAACATGGTTCATACAGTCCTGGAGTTTTTATTTAAAAAGTTTTCAATGACTTCCAACAATTGTTATGAATATGAGTATTTCTTCTAAAAGAAAGTGGGTCATACACCTATTTTCGATTCCAAACATGGAGTCAAGTCACATTTCTTATTAAATTATTCATTCATTTGCAGATGTGATTAGCATGAAGAAAACAACAAAGGACACAAGGTCAAGGTCACCCCTAAAAAAACTATGATTTTTAAAGGTTCATATTGAAACAAAGAATCATATGTATAAGGGCAGGATAGAGTATCCCTGTTCATTATACCTGCTTCTGATAGTGTGTAAAATTGTGAAATTTGTCAAAATACTAAAGAGTGTGAGACTGAATAAAAAGGTCAGCCCGTCCTTGAGGTGTCACTCCATGTCAGAGGTCGGTGTCCAACATCATCATCATCATCAGTCTCTTGACCTAGTATGGTCATTGAGGCACTGTGCTTCAGAACATCTGACCAGTTCCCTCCACTTCTCTCGATCCTGCGAAACTTTTCCTAGCCTATTCTGTGATGTTGTCAGTCCACTTTTTTCTGTCTACCTCCCCTACTACAACCCTGGATGCTGCCATGCAGTACTGTTGTGGATAGACTGTTGGCTCTAGTAACATGGCCATACCATTTCAGCTTTCTCTTGTTGGCAGTGGTGAGGAGGTCTTAATAATGGATGGTGTTACGCACTTCATTTGTGATGTGGTCCATGTAAGATATGCCAAGGATGGTTCTTTAGCATCTCATTTCAAGTGCCTGGATTTCGTTGTAATTCAGCTGTCAGGGTCCAGGCATCACATGAATACAGAAAGATTGAAAATGACTAGTCTGATGATTATGGAACCAAGATATTTGAACTAGCCCACTGTTTCCAGTTCTTGTCCTCTGACTTTAATCTTGGCTGAGATTTGTTTGCCACTACCGGTATTTGTCATCAGCTTTGTCTTCTCGGCGCTTATCTCCATGTCAGATCTGGAAGATGTTTCATCCAGGTTCTTCCCTAAGGTAGCAAGCTTGTCTTCACTGTCTGCCAGCCAATCAATGTTGTCTGCAAAGTGGAGGTTAGTGATGGTGATGTTACATCCTCCAATGTTTTGACTGTCCCACAGTGGTTTCCAGGGCTTCGCTTTCATAAATAAATTTTATATTTGATACATGCATATAGTTCTTTCATATGCAGAATTAAATTTTATACCTGATCCATCCATACAGCTATTTTATATACAGAATTCAGTTTTATACCTGACCCATGCATACAGTTCTTTCATATATAGAATTCAATTTTATACCTAAGCCATGCATAGCTTTTTCTTGTATAGAATTAAACTGTATACTTGATCATGCATACAGTTCTTTCATACACATAATTCAATTTATAGACAAGGTGGTTACTTGTGTTAGTGTGTGGTTTTGTATGATTATTTCTTAAGGTAAACAGGAGCTGATTGAGTTGGTGCTAAATTTCAGGACAATGACATTTCTAATCACTGGAAAGGAAACAAAGTGTTTGCCTTCTCTGCTGTTATGCTGATAGAATGGTCAGAGACATGCAGAAAGATTCACAAGGTTGCCATTTCTTTAAAATACATGTATTTGGTGATATGGTGATGTGCGGGGGAGTTAATGATGTTATATTAAAAATGCATCAACTCCAATTTAAACAGAGATGTTGATCCCTACCAGCAGTATTATATGTAATTGGAAAATCCAAGAAAATTCTCCATCATTCCCAATAATATTTAGACTAGAGAGCACTGTATTGGATTAAAAGATTTTTACTATTTGAAAAATATTTGTTGCATTTAGATTGGCTAAAGTGTATAGACACTTAAGTAGTAGCAAACACATAGCTTGTTAGCATTTTGAAACCAGAATGTCCAGTTTTCTCTTTTTCTTATTGTTCACATCTCATCTGATCAATGTAGTTGTGGAGAAGTTGTATGGAAGTGCTGATGTACTTGATTCATTTGGCTCTGTGTGTATTTTAGGATTTGTCAGAATGGCATCCCACAGAGGATCACCATCATTTCCAATTAAATGTTCTTATAAAGTGATGACTGAAAGGATGTGGAGGTGTACCTGCCCTAATGCTGGAGGGTAGGGTCAACTAATAGTCTGGTTCATTAATTTGTTCAACTAATCACTTTGTCTTCATAGTGAGATTTTTCTATACCCCTTTCTTGCCATTGTTGTTGCTGCTGCAGCCAGTATTGCTACATGTTAGGTCATGTGACAATTGTATTTATGAGATGTACAGTGGGACCCCGCTATAACGCGCCCCGTTATAACACGAATTCGGATATAACATGGTCATGGCATGGCTCCCGAAATTTCAGGTAATTTATTACAGGTATTTTTCTCAAAGACCAAAAAAAAATCTTTTAAATATGAAAAATAAAATACGTCAAAAGTTTAATTATCATTCTCGTACTCATCTAAAAAATGTGAAAATAAAAACGTGGAGAAAATGTATTATCATTTTGGGGAGGAAATCCTAAAATTTAAAAAAAAACAAATTTCTTCTAGTTTCGTGCCAGAATAAAGATCGGAAATACGAACCAATTGCTGGGCCTGCTGAGAACTTTGATCTTTGTTTATTGTTGAAAAATGACAGCTCATAAGTGTCAATATTATTATTACTGATCCCTGAGCAATGAAGCCATCGTGTCTACTTTGTGTTTGTCATAATTGCATTCCGAATACAATCGTTGCTCTAATAATCTCCGACATATGTTCTCTTAATTTCATACACAACTAAGCAACAGCCAATGCAGGGTTGATAAAAGATTTTCACCAGAATGTATAAATCAATTAATTTAAGTACATTGTTTATCATCAAAGTGAACTGCCGAGCTAAACTTGTTCTAATCAGGGGGAAACGATTTATACATCATCAAAGAAACAAAAAGCTGCCAACGTGTGTGTGTGGCTTGGCGGTGTTGTTTTATGCAATCTGTTGACTTGTAAATTCGAATTCTGCAAGTTACTTTATCATTTTAGCTGTGCTGATATTTACAGTGACATAATTCAGTGGTTAAAGTACAGCCAGTTCTGCCTGCTGTATTTATTAGAGTACATCAAAAGAACATGACGCAATAGCTGGGCGGCAAGTTCAAAGGACTTTGACTAGCAGCTTGAGTGGGAAAATGTGCTGAAATTTACAATGATTTAATTCAGAGACAGAAAGATCCTGAGATGTACATGTAGTTATTATGAGAATACACTTTAGCTTCCATTATTTAATCTACGGACATGTACTATTTTATCATTCATTACGCACACCCGTTATGTAATTTTTGTTATTTTCTTTTCATTGAATTCAGTCACATAATGATCTGTGACAAAATTATTGAATATTTTACATCCGTGTGTGGATATTTTCGATGGAAATATTTTATTATGGATTCAATGTATGTTACAAGTTTCGCTGGTGAGTACACGGTGTTGATACTCTTTTTGATGCAATAGATTATACATGTATATATAAATTAGACACGTGTATGTACCAATGCATGGTTCTCTGAATAAAGTAATATATTATATCTGCAATTTCTGTTACCACAGCAATTGTTCATCTCATTTAATATATATTGATAAAAAATGGTAATTGTGCCATGCATTTTCGCTCCCGTCTTTATTTTACCCCCCTCCCCCAAATTAAATCCAAAAATGTGTTGGTATATTGTACATGGTTGCTTATAACACGGTTCGGTTCATAACACGGTCGGATTCTATGGCTCCCAACTACCGTGTTATAGCAGGATCCCACTGTATTATTCAAGCATCCAGGTTTAGAATGATACCATGTCTTGCATCCAGGAATTGGATTAAATGGTGGACATAACATAATTATATAAAC
Source organism: Unio pictorum (assembly GCA_030141615.1). Classification (NCBI taxonomy): domain Eukaryota; kingdom Metazoa; phylum Mollusca; class Bivalvia; order Unionida; family Unionidae; genus Unio; species Unio pictorum. The sequence goes on from JARLTB010000021.1 coordinate 4,227,421, forward strand.
TTTCTTTTAAACCGGGGTATAAAGAAAGAAATGGCATGAAAACTTTTACTATATTTTTGTATACTGTAAATAATCAAAGTTAGTTTTTGTAACGACTAAGTAATTTTGTTGCTTTATATTTCCTTATTTATAACCCACAATGTCTATAAATTCAAGGGCCTTACATTATTCGTCTATAAATTCAAGGGCCTTACATTATTTGTCTATAAATTCAAGGGCCTTACATTATATGTCTATAAATTCAAGGGCCTTACATGATATGTGAGAGTTTTTGCAGTACAAAGAATTTATTTGGGACAACCAATTGAGATACCGTATTAAATTGTTTAATTTGACCAATCACATAAAATGTTACAATTGAATAATCATATTTAATTAGCCTATATCAGAAACTGAATCTCATTGTTTTATGGTCTCTAATACATTTTGGAGTTATCGTTTGTGAGGTTGTCGACCATATTTACTTGCTTCTATCTTCAGTCCAAAAGTAAACAACACAGACCCTGATCTACCATTGCAAAATTAACCAGTATATTTGGATCTATGTTGTTTGTTCTACTGATTAGTCCTAACAGACTACATACCCCCAGATATGCTGGTGCATTATGTGGCTGCAAATCTGGGTTTGTGCAGTGTGCTGTTGCACATGACTGGTAAGTGAGCATATATTGTATTTTCAGAGAACATACTTTGTTGTCCGAAAAGTGTTTCCTCAGGACAGATTAATACTCACGTTTCAGGCCATGCCGTAAAACATGCTCCAGAACCACAAAAAACTGTTGCAGAGGAGCATGGTCATCGTCCAACATCCGCCCATGTGACAGTGATGAATCAATAAGCTCCTTGATAATTAGTTTTGAAACATTCAACAGATTTGCTCGTTCTATAGCCTTTGGGTCTTTACCTGCAATAGGAAAGTACATGATTAATAAGTTGGTTTGGGGAGGGGATGTCCATGAAAGGTTTCGAAGTTATCCTGTGACATAATGTAATAATTCCATTTATGTGAAACTTCTATAGTGATGGCATTAATAAATGAGTAGTTTTATGTTTATTAGTGATGGGAATCGGTCAGAAATTCATAATCGATAATCGGTTCCCGTTTATCAACTGATCATCAATTATAATTGGTTACTAAGAGCAAATTTTAATTTTTGTTAAACAATTATATCTTTGATCAAGAGTTCAATAAGTTTATAAATGTACAGGAGTAATCTCTTTTAATGACATGTATACTTTAACCTGACAATAATATTACATTATGTGTTACTTTTGTTCTACAATTTTGTTAAATGAATGCAACTTTTTATGGCTGATCAGTCATATGTAACTGAAATACTACTACAATCCCCCGAAAATCTTTCTTTCACATGTGATGTGTCTATAACTTAAAGTATAGAAGGACATATTTTTCTTGTTTGTCATTGTTTATAAATACTACAAAAGATGTACAATTTGACTGAAACAAACCAACAAAATGTGTTTAAATGTATTAACTCAACAATTTAACAACTTGACTATGTAATACTGACTATATGTTCCTAATTATGAATCATAAAGTTTCATATTTGTAGTTGTGAAGGGAATTAATAAATTTCAGGTCAAGTTTAGTGGCTGGGAGTTTCACTAACCTTTGTGCTTTGCATATACCTAAAAAGTAGTCTCCCTTTACACACAATCGATTATGGAGTTCAAAATCGATTGTCTGCTCAACCAACTGATGATCGATTATAATCGATAATCGGAACAACACTAATGTTTATAGCTCAGTATGTTGCATATTACATGAAGCAAATTTATTTATCATAAGTACTGTGAGTACCCTCACTCTAAGACCCTTCATTATAATAAGGTTACTGTTACAAGGTGCCTATGGACACAAAGGAACGACCCAGTCAGGACTGGTTCAACGCACACCTAATAAGGATGGAACCACTAATCGAGGAGAAATGAAAAGCCTTTATAGCGTACAAAAAATGCCCCAATGAATGGACGCATGCTGCTCTTAAAAGTGCTCGAAGCAACACCCAACGCATCACTATACAGTGCATGAGTACTGGCAACAACTGTGCGAAGGAATCCAGCACAGTGCCAAGACTGGAAACATAAAAGGTATGTACAGTGGCATCAAGAAGGCTCTAAGCCCTACAGTGAAAGGGGTCGCTCCCCTGAAATCTATGATGGGAGAGAAAATCACAGACCATGGGCAACAGATGGCCAGATGGGTGGAGCACTACTCAGAGCTATACTCCTGTGAAATGTTAGTCACTAAAGCAGCTCTCAGCAGCATAAAGAATCTTTCCATCATGGAGGAGCTCAACGAAGTGCCAACCTTAGAAGAGCTCAACAAAGCAATTGACTCCCTCCCAAATGACAAAGCACCAGGTAGTGACAGCATCCCGCTCGAAGCTATCAAATGTGGGAAACCAACACTGCTCCAACCAGTGCACGAACTACTTTGCCTCTGCTGGGAGGAAGGCGCAGTCCCCCAAGATATGAGTGATGCCACAATTGTGACCCTTTACAAAAACAAGGGCGACCGCAGTGACTGCAATAATTACAGAGGGATCTCGCTTCTGAGCATCGTTGGTAAAGTGTATGCCCGCATCATACTAAACAGGCTGCATTTGCTGGCAGTGCGGCTTCAGTGCAGGCAGGTCGACAACAGACATGATCTTCTCTTTACGACAACTCCAAGAGAAGAGCAGAGAGCAAGGTTAACCACTCTACATGATGTTCATCGACCTCACCAAGGCCTTTGACTTCGTCAGCAGGAAGGGCCTTTTTTGAAGTTCTCAGTAAGATCGGTTGCCCTTCAAAACTCCAAAGCACGAAAATCTCTTTCCATGCAGATATGAAGGGAACAGTCCTGTATGATGGATCTTCCTCAACCTCCTTCCCAGTTAACAGCGGTGTGAAGCAGGGCTGCGTTCTGGCACCAACCCTATTCCGGATCTTCTTCTCCTTGCTTGTGTCCTACGCCTTTGACTCGTCCACTGATGGCATATATATACACACCAGGTCGATGGGAGGCTGTTCAACCTGGCGCGGCTGCACTCAAAGACGAAAGTGAGGGCTGTTCTCATCAGGGAGATGCTTTTTGCAGATGATGCGGCTCTTGTGGCACACACTGAGGTAGCCCTTCAGAGACTGGGAGACCATTTTGCTGATGCCTGCATGCCGTTTGGACTCACCATCAGCCGGGAAAAGACAAAGGTCAGCATGCAAGATACCACCATTGCCCCTTCAATCAAAATCAATGGTGTCACCTTGGAAGCAGTCAACAACTTTACCTACCTGGGGTCAACCATCAGCAACACTCTCTTGCTTGATAAGGATCTGGACAGAAGGCTTGGAAAGGCAAACACCATCATGTCACGACTGACCAAAAGGGTGTGGGACAACAACGCACTGACAGTGCAAACCAAAGTCAAAGTTTACCAAGCCTGCATTCTCAGCACCCTTCTATATGGAAGTGAGACCTGGAGTACATACATGAGGCAAGAGCACCGGCTCAACTCCTTCCATATACGGTGCCTTAAACGCATCTTGAAAATCAGCTGGCAAGACCGTGTCCCAAACAGCAAAATCATGCAGCATGCAAACACCCACAGCATGTTCTCCCTGCTGAGCAAATGTCGCCTTCGATGGCTGGGACACGTCCGACGCATGGAGGATGGGAGGCTGCCAAAGGACATCCTATATGGACAGCTGGCCACTGGCACAAGAAGAGTCGGCCGCCCCTCACTCCATTTCAAGGATGCATGCAAGAGGGACCTGAAGGCATGTGACATCGCACCTGATGGCTGGGAAGTGCTGGCCGAGGACAGAGGCACCTGGAGACTGACAGTAAGTAAAGGTATATCAGTCACTGATACGAGGAGAGGCCAGTTGGCGGCAGAGAAACGTGTCAGAAAGGGCCATGTGACAGCAACCACAGCAACTCGGGCTTCACAGCATGTCTGCACAAACTGCAAGAGGGACTGCCACTCGCGCATAGGTCTCCACAGCCACAAAAGACGATGCCCACAACCCAGAGACAGACGACACCCCAAGGGCGCTATCCGCATGGTCTCCCGAGACTAAGGCGCCAATGATGGACACAGATTACAAGTCATTATGTGGAAGTAAAATGATAAATTGAGTACTTCATTATAAGGCATTATAATATGGCTTCCATATACAGTGTTATATTGAGGGAATGCAGTATCAAGTACTTCATTTCAAGGCAGTATCATCTGGGTACCTTGGAAAGTGATATAATAAAGGAATACAGTATCAGGTACTTCATTACATGGCAGTATCATCTGGGTACCTTGGACAGTGATAGAATAAAGGAATACAGTATCAGGTACTTAATTACATGGCAGTAAAATCTAGCTACCTTGGACAGTGTCATAATAAGGGAATACAGTATGGGGTAAACCATTACATGGCCGTATAATCTGGCTACCTTGGAGTGATATAATGAAGGAAAACAGGTGTAATGAATTGTTAGAGTATTGCAAGCATCTAACAGTAATCAATGCAGACTCAGATGGGTTATCATACAGTACAGTGACATATCAGGCTCTATGTTGTTCTTCCCTATAGGTATGACTCCAGGCCAAGAAAACAGAACTTGGTCTGCCTGAACATTCTATAATGACAGATTAGGAACTATGTTGTTTGTCAATATATTTAGGACTTCAAACCATGGACAAAGAACTAATCAGCTTGTACATTTTGCAATGACAGAACAACATTAATGGTATTTGTCAATATATTTAGGACTTCAAGCTAAGAATATAGAACTTGTCTGCTTTAACATTCTGAAGTGATAGATCAGGGTCAATATTATTTGTCTATATTTATCACTTAAGACTAGATGCATACAGTTTGGTCTTCATACACATTCTACATTGACATATCAGGGCCTATGTTGTCTTTCCATATATTTATTGCTTCAAGCCAATAACACTGACTGTGAATGTTCTGCTTCTACATTCTGCAGTGACAACAGGGTCAATGTTTTTGATTAGTTATGTCTAAAACACTTTAACATTCAATAATGAAAGAACTGTGTTCATGTTTTCTGTCAAAATTCGTTTAAAACCAAGAACACATAACTTAATCTGCTTTTACATTTTACAACAATGGCTCAAGATTTGATTTTTGTCCAAATATGTATGACTTCAAGCCAAGAACAGAATTTTTAAATGATAGACCTAGTTCTCTGCTGTCTATATATTTATAACTTCATGCCAAGATAATAATAATAATAATAATAATAATAATAATAATAATAATAATAATAATAATAATAATAATAATAACATTATTTAAAGATGGTAGTCGAATTAGTTAAGAACTAGGCCCTCATACAAAGGAATTTATTTATTTAAGCCGTGTCTCTGAAGCCACTGGATATATTGAGTTTGGAAGATGAAAATAGAGCGGGGATTTCACTGAAATTGATCTGCTAACACATTCTGTGATGACAGATCCTAATGGATGCTGGTTAAAGTCAAATGTGTATTATACAAAACATGAATTTTCCTTCAAATTTTCCTTTCAGTTTATACATGTATATAAATTACTTTGATTGACAACTATGATTAATTAGGCCAGAACAGCAAACAAAAATGATTGCAACAGGTATTTAACATAAATTTTTGTTACAACACTCTTGAGAGATATTTAACAAACACATCATTTTTGGTACACATTTCTAATTTATTGGTGTATGGTTCCTGTATTACATAACAACATGACTTTGATGCAGAAACATAATGGTCCATTTTCTGACCTTGCAATCATAACAGAATGACCACTGTAACTGTAAATACTATCAGCAAATGTCAGTATAATTTTAACTTGCATGCAATTTATCTTTACGGAGTCTTTTAACAGGAACGCTGAACTTTTATTTGTTGCCATGGAGATGAACATCAGAAGACAATTTCAACATAAATGAGTATTATACATGGGATACTTTACAGTGTGAGCAAAGAATCTCACAGAATTTGGAACCATCTCAATCTCTCACTCCCTGAGGTCCATTTCTTCTGGAAAAATCAATTTCTTCTAGTTTAGTTTCTTTTTCTGGTGATATTGATTTAATATCAGTCTGATACTTTGAATGTTTCTGCAGTATACAATATTATCATATATTTCGTTACAAGAGAAAATATATATAAATCATATTGCAGTCGGATTTGGTTTATCCAACTTCCTTTCAGCAAACTATCCAATTGTCAATGAATTCACTTATGTTCCTAGTAGACCACTAAAAACCACAAATTTCAAAACCTAATTAGCAGAATCTGTTTTCACCAAAGTCAAATACATGAATTTATACTCTGATAACTGTTATTTTGAGGTAAAAACACATAAATCAATGAAGACTAAAATGAAATAATGAATATAAAATGCATCTTCATTCAGTCATTCAAAATCTCCTAAATTTATCAATGACTACCATGTTATAGTATTAACATCAATATAGCCATATCATAATGATTTAACACATGTAATAACACCTCATCATATAAAAAATGACAACAAAATGTCATGTAACATTGTAAAGATGGAGGAATCTGAATGAATATCAAAGTAATCTAACAACACTAGCAATTTCTAACAAACCAGTACATGTACTTTTTGCCACATGATTAACAGAATCTCACCTATAAGAGGCCACTAATGAGCTGCAAGGTTAATGTGCTGAAAGGGTGTGGATTTGAATCCTACCATTAAACAAGCCTGGGTCAGCTACCATGGCATAACCTTGGGCAAGGCACTTTACTCTGATTGCCTCAGCTTAAATGGTCTACATGTGTTGATATGCAATAAAATACCAAATCAAAATCAAATTATTCCAAATGAAATTCATTCAAATCATCAAATAAGTTTAATATTTTGCTCACAACAGAAAATTAATCAACTTGTTTCATAAATTTCATTTGAATGGGGACTTGTGTAAGATAACCTCATTCAAAAGTTAATTAAATCGGACAATTTAATGTGAACAGTTCCAATACATGTATAAGATTATTAAGACTTGATGATATCTCTGATATGTGTTTTATATTCATCTTGCGGGATGCCAAAGAAGCTAAGTGGTTGGTAATGAAAAGACAGTTTACCTTATTTGGACCTACTGTATATCCTCTAAAAGTCTTAGCTAAAAAAAAGTGTATATAAAGCTCCCAAACATGAAAGCTATGCATTCATTTGTTCTACTAAAACAGGATATACTGAATAACAAGGTCTTACCCTTAACTTTTGTTGATCATGTATATCTACTATTATATATTATGTGTACTTGTCAGACATATTTTTGGTCTGTTATTGTTTGGAGATGGGGCAGGTAAAGAGGGTTTACCTGTGTTGAATAGTGAACAGCACTGCTGCCTTTGAAGCATCCTAAAAGATTAAAAACTTGAGCTCAGAGAATGATTGGGGAGGGGGCTGTAAAGTATATGTACACATGAAAACTAGGTCTGGTAGAATTTGTTCCTGATGATTTCTGTGTGGTGCAGTTCTTAACAATATGGCATTAGCTCAATTTATAATACAGCATTGAAATGATCTTGTTGAGATATAATGGTGTAATAACCTACCATCTTCTGGAGAAACAGGTGGTGGAATCTCTAACTGAACATCACTGAGCTCCCGTAAACATAACCAGTCTCCATCCACAGACACACGAAAATTACACAGGTAAATTGTTTCCTCTGCCATTTTTACAAGTTAACAGATTATCCAGAAGAAATTAATTCTATAATTTCAACTATCAGTTGTCAATAATTAGTTTAATCTAAAATATAGTTATATACATGTACTCAACATGTCATAGATAAATTCGTCACAAATCCATGTTGTTAATTATTCAAACTTCAAATTCCAAACCATAATTATCAAAGGAACAACTTTTTAGAGCAGTTTTTTAAAAGTCTATTTTACACCTCATATATCTATTTGAAGTATATACCACTATTAAGCAATGCTATGCATTTATGAAAAACTTCACAATGGATATTGAATGTAACAATAAGACAATGTCATCTGAGTTATTAATAGAACCAGATTCCACTAATCTTCATGTTTGAAAGTATTATCCATCATGTCCTGGTAATAATCCAATGGAATGTGGAATTTCCAACCAATTATGAACAGCACTCTTTTTCACAGCACTGAAAACAAGAACACTAAGCTACTTCAGTACAATTCACAAAAATACAGCCAATATACAGTTTCCTAGACAACTGTAGGCTTCTGTTTCCACAGCAATTACAGTATGTATGTCCTTGAAATACCTCACATTACACTGAAATAGCTCCCATTCAACAGAACAGGTACTGCATACATTGAACCAAAATCTTCCACAGGCTGTAAACAATGCACTTAATCAGATGCTTGATCCTTCTGGAGTATAGACAACAGTCTCTCAAAATCCCTAAAATTACTTCCAGGGTCTGGCCCCTATCATCCTGATAATCACTCTGAAGCCTTGCCAAGGGTTTTGACTCAGAAAGAAGCCTTGCTTTAGATCAATAACTCAAGCAATTAATGTAAATGCCACAGTATTGAATTGTACTGCCTCATATCTGGCAGCCAATATTTCCATTATCATAATACATGAAACTGTATAATTAATGTTCATGCCAAAGTACTTGAAATGGTATATACCATCACTGTTTGTGATATTTATTTCATTGAAAAAGAAAATGTACAATAATATACATATACAGAATACTGAAATTCAAAACTGTATTAATTACAACTATTCATTATAACTACTAATATTTAGGTAAGCATGTATGTAACATTTGGCAACCTTCTGTATTATTCATGTACTTGCATCTGCACTACAGCAGTAACTGCCCTTTATAATTCACGTAATTCACTTATATTTTTGGAATTGAATCATACATGATAAGAATGGGACTTTCATTATGTTGAAAAAGAACTGATGGCAGTAGCTATCAGGGCATGTTACAGATTCTGTACAGGATATTGTTTGTCTTATGGATCAATATTAGTCTTCTGCAAATCAGCATGTAATGAATGCCTCATATTACACTGTGTGGTGTTTAACTCTCATCTGAATAATCAATACTCCCTCAAATGAATTATCAAGACAGGTTTATCCCTTATGTAAACTGGGGTCCGGTGGGGTGATTGTTTATTTCTTTTTCTTGATGTGTCCCAAAAATTATATTTTTTATCTTTATACATCTGCAAAATTTAATTTTAAAAGACATGGCTAGAAGTAAAACAAAGTTAACAAAACAATTTTATTTAACATTTTCTTTAAAGTTAAAATTGTAAATTGTAATTTTTAATTATGCAATACAAAATTGGCATATACTGATACACTATCCACTATTCTAATGGAAACCCTAATGGTTTTAACACAGTTCCCACGCTTTTTTAAATATAACTTTCCAGGTTATTTCCAGGGTTTTTCTAGGATGAAATTAATTAGTTCAAGGTTCAGACATGAAAATTACTGAATGGTATTAAAGAAAATTTAAGATTATAAAACATGCATTTTCTAAACTGAATGAAGTTTCTACTTCAAGGTGCTCCAAAATATCTAAGTCAGAAAATATGATCATGTACAAAACCATAAAATGTATCATACGAAACAAGCCTGACTATATTCCTATAAATTGGCATGCAAAGTCATTTCAATATATGGAATATAAATTCTAACTTTGCTGACCTGCATTATGTTGTTATGTGGAAACAACATAATAAACATAAATTAGTTTTGTTTTCTTTCAAATATTGCAAAATATTAGAATCTTATCTCATAACAAAAAAAAGTTTAAGAATTACAATTAATATGTACCAATTAAAACCAAACAAGATTTTTGAAATGACCCAAACTCCTTATGAGGACTTGATTGAAAACCCATCATTTAAAAAACATATACAAAAGGGTTTAGTTAAATTTTGACAAAAGACCTTCAAAATTATATCACAATGATGCAATCCAGATTGTTTATGAATGAGTTCACACTAATTTCAAAGTAGTTAGTCCAATAGTTAGTGAGCACTTAGAAATTCCAAAGAATAATTTAAATAATTTCTCTGGAATTGTATCTGAACATAGCTGTAAATTTTAATCAAATAAGATTTCCAGAGACTAATCTAAAATAGGAATTAATTTTTTGTTTATCAAATCCCTGTTAAATTTTTTTTTTCAACTGACATGTATAATGTGGATATTTCCAACAGAAAAACCTAGTTTAACTGTAAACAAGACCATTCGTGAAATCTCACTATGTAAACATGTTGTTTACAACTCACAACCATGGACAAAAATAAAGTACACAATATAAATGATATATAACACTTTAACTCCTGGTAACTTTTTCAAGTAATAAAGAATATAATTCTTTTTCTTTCAAATATAACAGAGCAAGAATGTCTTGACAGGAAAAGAATAAAACAAAATTCCAGGCCCCTACACCAAGAAAATTAAATAATTCCTAATACATGTATAACTGTGATATACTGTGGAACATATTATGGTATATTTAGAAAGGCTTCTTTGTACCAATCTCTAGTTTAAAAAAGGAATGTATTAAATATGCCGATCCTTTGCAATTCACACTAAGAAATACAACAGGTAAAAGTATGAAAAAACACATAACATAAAATCAAATAACCTACTTACAAATGTATACATAAATTCACTTGAGGCATGCAAATTTTAAAATCTGTATTATCCTTATATTTGATCAAACTAATACCAGAATGTTCCAATTTAATCATGAAGATTTGATGGAAAAACATGTTGCAAATCTATCCATAAGCTAAATATCAGAAAAAAGTAAAAAGAACAAGTTTTTGTAAAACTTAACAAATAATTCAATTATCAAAGTTATAAAGTGAGACTGTAAGAGGAACTTTAGTATTATGAATTAAATAAAAAATAATCCTACACAGCTCAATTAAAGTCCAAAAGACTCAAATGCTTTGAATCAATTTCTGATTCTTGAATGCACTGGTGTGCCAACAGTCATGATGCATCAAAATTGCATAGTCCAGAACTCCCTTGAATACTTCACAATAGTCAAAGGAAGTGAATAATCCAAACAACTATTTCCTATGAAATAATACCTAAACTCAACATAAAATATATTTCTGCAGACTCATGTTAAAACAAGAACATTAGAATTTAGACTGCAAAAATTGTCCAGCTACAAGTACTTTGGTAAGAGGTAAAAATGCATGTAACAGGTATGTAATCACCTATTTATCGATCCTATGCAATCAACAATCCAAAACATCAATTTGCATCTAAATATATCATGATATAGGAATTTGTGTGAAGATAATCATAATTTTGATTATTTTACAGAGTTATGGCTCTGGATGCTTAGAAATAGAATGCCATTTCTTGTGCAGATGCTAGCTGTCAAAACTGGCTTGATTTCAACTTAATCTGCAAACAAAAGTCTAAACAATGTCTTGCATAAGTTTGGTGATCAAATGCACGTTTTATACAATTATGGCCTCGTACTGAATAGTAATATTCCCATGGCTTGTGAAAACTAGGATATTCACATTCTTTATACCTCAAATTAGATACAATACTGCAAATTAGCAGGAAATTTGATGACACAAAGTCACAAGTTAGAATGATGTGGCCCTAGAATTTTTACAATGTTCATTGACCTTGACTTCTTGTTTATTTCGGAGCTCTAGGCATGAAGTTAACATACTGGATATCTTACATGTTTGGAACTAACTGCATTTTTATACCCAACAGAAATGCATTCCAAATTTGACCTTATGTGTAAAGGGTTCCAATTCCAAAAACCACAGACCCTGTTTTCAAAATGGCAGAAGATTTCCTGGTCAGTGACATCACAAAGAGTCAGTCAAATGTATTCTTAAATTTTTTATTTGGGGTTTTGTGGGGTTTACTGCCATTTTTCAACACAAAAAAGCAATCATGGTGGATAGGAATCTACTGGCATGCTTTTCCACATAGAAACAACAGTTGAGCCAAGGCTTGAATTTGCATGCAAAGAAGTGAGACATTAAGTGTTCTGATAATTAAGATGTGCACATAAAAACTCAACCCCTTACAGTTTGAAAACAGTGACATCTTTAGTGCCTGTAGTCTTCACAGTTCCCCACTATCTTATTGAGTTTTTAAGGAAAAGAACACTGAAAGACAAGAGTTCCTAATGTTCATCAGATATTGATAGGACTTAATCACCATTAAAAATTGCAAGGATCTGTTGTTGTTGTTGTTGTTGTTGTCGTTATAGGGTTTAATGCAATTTTTCACCACAAGATAGGCTATACATGGTGGCCAGTATACATGGTGGAGTAAGAACTACTGACCCACAAGAAGCTACTGGCAAGATTTCTCATGTACCCACATTGGCCAAGCCTGAGACTCTAACCCACACAGATAGAGGTAAGATGGCAGTGATCCGTAAAGGTGAGTGCTTTAAACCACTTGGCCACGCGGATCCCCCACCAAGATTTGTACTCTATTATAAATTCAACAACAATATCATCAACTTCTGATGTCAATACCATTTATACTTGCTTTTAAGATGAGTCCAACTGCAAACTGCACCGACCTAGATCTGCCATTGCATAATGTGCCAGAATATCTTGGTTTATGCAGTATGTTAGAAGTAATCAGTAGAACAAACAACATAGACTCTGTTCTGTTAGCACATTATCCCTTGACAGACAAGAATCTTTGTTGTTTGCAGTTTGAGTGATGAGAAAGTGGCACCAGATTATAACTTACAATAAAAAAGCAGTACCCATCAAAATGGAGATGATATGCACTGAAATAAAATGTGACTGCACTTATCAATAACTTTTTGAGTGGCAAGGAGCAATGGATTTTGTACAAAACTTGCATAAACAGAACATAAACAGATCTTCTGTGCACACTGCTTTCAAATAAGACATTTTAGTGAGTCCTGAAAACCTGGAAACGTAGATCTAATAATAGGTATGTAGGTCTGTATTGGTCAAAAGCAGCATTTTGTAAGAAATACAATGACAGAATTGTAAATATTTTTGATAACAAGGACATAAGAATGATTTCAATGACAAATATAATAATGACCCCCAAGTTAAAGACTTTAGAATATATTTATAACCTCTGTTCATATGTCTGTCTGCACATGCTGTACTGTATATCTATCTGCCTGGCTATATCCACTAGAAACTTTTGTACTGTCACCATGTCCATATTAAAAGAAGATGGCTATGATGTCACCTAATTACATCCGGGTCAACGTACAATCTGGTCAGTCTCGCTATCGAAGCTGCACTTATGCATTACAATATAGTACATGGTGCATTAATCTTGTGCAATAGAAGCAAGCCCATAATAAAAATACAATATAAGGCATTCCATTTTTAATATTTATACAATTAAGAATACCTCTGAGGAAGAATAAAAACATGTGAAAACGGAAGATCGTATCTAAGCACGCAGATTTTACATCAATGGACAATCTGCATGATGTCATCTGCAGCGGACATTATGAAAATGGAGATTAAAGAAATTGCCAACAATTACTTGAAAATTGGCAATAAAACTGTGTGGCCACATACCAGTTCAACTCAGAGATTTCTTGTCTGATGCTAGCTTTATTTTAGGAATGAAAATGAATCTCAACTAATGCCTCAAATCTTAAACAGTGAAGCCAATTCTTAAAAAGTGATGATTGCCAATAGATTTCAAATTGACAGATAACTTGCAAATGAAAATGACAAATTTTAATTTGTGCACTGAAAAAATTGACATTATATTTATACTGCTTTTATTTAATTCTGTATTTTGTGTTGGTCACCCGGCTGACTCATCCTTCAATACTTTTGCAATGTTGTTTACTCTCCACTATATTGACTGTTCACTTGTACCTCCAGGGGAATATCCAGATGTAATGTGATGATGTCACAACATCTATTCCTAAAGTGGCCAATCTCAACAATTTTATAGTGCATACCCATAAGCAGAGTAAGTTGAGATCTCACTGACTTGCTCTTTCAGATGCTCTGGTTTTAACATTAGGTAAAAAACTAAAACATTGGCAGATCATTTATCTGAAATGCTGACAGATCATTTTATCTGAAATTTTGACAGATCGTTTTATCTGAATTTTTGACAGATCATTTTATCTGAAATGTAGCATTTTAACTACTGTATCATGATAGAACACATGCAAATTTCTGAACAGAAATGAGGTGCACATTTTTTTAAACTTTCTCTACATCAGATGCCTCTTTCTTCTTTATCAACTGATATGGTGGACACCTAATCTTGGCATTATAATCTGGTGCCACTTTCTCATCACTCTTACATAACTTTCCTTATGGATGGAGATTGTGTTGGCAACCAGCAGTACTAAATCACCTCCTTAAATTCTTCCTACTATAGCATCATTGCAAATGACTAGACTGTAGTACTGACTGAACCCAAATCTTCAAATTTCACATTCAAAACAAAATAAATCAATTTTCAACACAAAACAAGAAATGCCACATAAACACCACCAATATAAAATATGAAGACATACATGTAAGGCTGCAACATTTACCAAAATTTGTAAATGTGTACAAAGTACATAATAACTGATATGATGTCATTTAATTGAAAGGAATGAAAATCCAAATCATTTTTGCTCATCTGCACATTAGGCTTCCAGCAGACAGCTATTTATATGAAAACCATTACAGTGTACAAGCCATATCCTACTCAGCTTACAATTGTTTCACTTACTCAATTCTTATTATGTCCTTCTTAAATACAAATACATCAATAGGATAATCATTATTTTGTACTGTTATGTATTTGTGTCTGATGATAATAATGGATACCACAACTAGACACAATTACTGGAAGAAAAAACTGCAATGTTTACAAGGTTGTAAGTGCTTGGGTTTCTTGTTTTCTCTTACAATGTATAAAAATTATTTTTTCCCACACTTTAAGAAAATGTTTAAATTTAAGCCATTTACACATGTAAACATTGCAGTCTTACATGTAGGCATGTCATACCTTTAATGACCCTGTGATGCTGCACTTGGTTTACAAATCATGTTTAATGATAAATTCAACATCAAACTAAGCTGAATGAATGACCTTCTACTTTTCACATACCTGACTAGTTCTTAATTTATAAAATTATGATTTTCTTCTCCTGAACAGCATTGCATTATGGGAAGTGCCTTCTCACACACTAGCAGAAGCACATCATACAACTACAATAGTTCTCACAGCTGCCAGCAAAATCAGTACATGTATACAATGTTGCTCACAATCTTTCATTTCTCCACACATTTTGGTGGCAGCGTTAATTACCTCCTTGCTCAATCCATAGTAGAGGGGTAAATATTTACAAACCACAGCGTGATGGGGCATGCACACCATGTACCTTTCCAATATGGAGGGTGCTGTTTGACATTACTGACAGACATTTGAATAGCCAATCAGGCCCGCACCTGGGGGGGGGGGGAACCATGGCACTTGTCAGGGGCCCGAGCTACATAGGCACATATACGCACATATTTGAAACACAAAAGGGGCCCAAACTCTGTTAGCTGCCTGGAGCCCAGAATTTCATAGGTGCGGGCCTGAGCCAATGAATGAAGACCACTCATGGAAGTTGGAGACACCAGACTGACTAATTCTCATATACCATTTAAAGAGTGAATCATATAGAATGTCAATCAGATATTGGACAATAAAATAAAATAATTTCAAAATTGTCATGTTAAACATTGATGTGCATTATTTCCTGATTCGGTTTAAACAATGCAGCCCATGAAGTATGTATCACAATCCATAGAAAATAGATCAGAGAGACTTCTAGTAATTGTTTGTTTTTAATTTTTTCAAAGACAAACATATGCATCAACTTAATGAGAGGTACAACCTTTGGTTTCTTTTGAACAGGATAAATGTATCAAAATGATAACCACTGCTATTTAAAATTTCAAAAAAGAACTAAAAACAACAAATTTAAATGCAAACTAGATGCATATGCCTAGCCCTTAAGCAATAATGGTAGTACACACTGCCAACAACAGCATGTGTTCATAAGGTGGAATATACACATTCTGTGCCTGCTAGTTTGTGACTCAATACTGTGTGTGTATGGTAAGGGACCTGCCATTTAATTTTCAAGATGGTGGTAGATGTGGGGCTGTTAATATCTTTCTGACTGAGGGAAATCATGCTTTTTTTGTTTATTCCAGGACAAATACATTTTTAAGTAAAATTAAATATAAAATGATTTGTTCCCCCTTAGAAAACTGAATAATTGGTGTGTCGATAAGAAAGACTTGACTTCTGTAAATGTTCTAGAGAAATCAAAGCCATTTTTAAATAAAACACTAACATCAAACAAGTATGTCAATTTTGGCTTGGGAAGTTTCATTGATATGACACACAGAAATTGAACTTGAAGCATTGTATTTAACAGCTAGAATCACAACCCTGCAATTAATGCAGAATTTTATTATTTGTCCAAAATTAACATGAGTTATACTTGTTGCTGAAATGAACAGTGAATATGGGAAAATTGTAATGATTACGAGATCAATCCTTTGCTGTTGTAAGTAAATGGCTATCTGATTTCAGATTATATTTTCAAATGAAAGAGAAACATCTCATACCATCAATTACAGTTTGCTTGCTTGCATTCACTCGTTTTGGCATAAATTATGTTACATTTGAGCCTACCAGATCTCAGTGTCGAAAATACAATTTCTCTCTCTTTAGTGTCAAAGTAAATACTAAATAGTTTTATTTAGTTTACTTATCCTTAGGAAAGATGTATAGCTTCTGTGGATCATTGTCAATATGAAAATTGTACTTTCTTTATTTTTTTATGTAAAGCAACATTTGTAGTGCCCTGTGCAGGGACATACCATTCCAATTGCAAGGAATTTCAAGGGGTGGAGGCTGGAGTGGGGCTAGCCAGGCAGTTTGACCCTGCCTTTAATTCATGTCTGTGCTTCACGACCCCAAACCAAATGATAGGTTACCTTGGGTTTTGATGCTTGCAATTTCAATGTGATCCAAATCTGAAAATTCCAAGCTGTGCTTTTTATGAAACGTTGATTTGGGCATTAGTATCATTAAGAAATTTAGTGTATGCAACAGTGATTGACATTTGTCAGACTAATCTTAATACCTTATTGGTATATAAAAAAAAATAGACATGATATGAGACCTGGTGCAAGATTGCTGGAAAATCAAACCTGTCTGCCACTGAGAGTGGATTAAATTTTTAAATATACACACAGACACATGTAGAAATCTAGATAACTGACCATTTAATAACCAGACTAGCCAGTCCAGACCTTTTGGTCTAGTGGTATGTACACTTGACTGTGGCAGACAAATTAGGTTAAATTCTCAACCATGACAGCTATAATTTGTCTTCCTATCCTTTTACGCTTGGGGGTATGTTGGATTCACAGTAACTGGTGGCCATGTTGGGATTTGACCACTCCAAGAGGTGGATCTGGGTGACAATCATGGACAAATGTCAAGGTGTTTTGTACTTTTATGGTTTTAACGCCATTTTTTAGCACAATATAGGTAATATATGGCCGTCAGTATTAATGGTGGAGGAAGAACCGGGAAAACCCCAGAAAGAACCACCGACCCATGAGAAGCTACTGGCAAGCTTTCTCACATACCCACATTGGCCAAATCTGAGACTTGAACCCACGCAGACAGAGGTGAGATGGCAGTGATCCGTAACGGACAGCACTTTAAACCACTCGGGGCCATGTCAAATGTCAAGGTAATGGGGGATAGAAGGACTGTAATGATTTAGGTACTTAAGGCTGCTTACCGTATTTACCGACCAATTTGACTTATTTTCCATCCTTTGTTCATATTCAAGTCGATTCAGAGTATAAGATGAGGCCAGGTCAATATCTTGGCTTCGTATTTTGCATTAGTAATGGTATTGTTGTACGATATTCCATATTACCGGCAATCTTGAAATTGCATTACCGATGCTAATAAGTTTGTGATTTTACTTCTGAACAAATCACTGCTATATTCTGTTATCATTTGACACAGCTGAATAAACAGTCCATGCTTGTTTTATTATAACTGAAAGCACATCCATGTTGTAATTCATTCTATTACCGTAGTGACGAACATTTTATAAACTTTCAATGACACAATCCATATATAAGTCGATTCGGAGTATAAGACGAAGCCGCGACTTTCAAGTCAAAATGTATCGACTGATAGGCTGGAAAATATGGTACTAACCAGCCTACCTGGTCCAGACCTTTAACTAATAATATGTGAATCTGACTGATGATTTCTGAAAAAAAAATATTGAATAGTTTAAATATGTTTGCAATTTTTGCAATGGAATTACAGGTATTATGGATTAGCTGCATGCCACGAAGGTACTATATCAGACGGTAAGTAAACGGTGTTAATACTCTGTTCATGCTATATATTGGGTATTGAATTCAGACAAAATTATTGAATATTTTAAATCAGTGCAATTTTCCAATGGAATTACATGAATTATGGATGAACTGCGTGCTACGATAACACGATAGTAAACAATGATTATACCCTATTCATTATATATCATCAGTTGGGGCATTATCGATCAACGTGTATTTTCAGGAAAAAACTATAACAATTTGCGAAACTATTTAACGCAAAGTAATAACCTATAAATATATTATCCGTCTATTAATCTGAATAAGTCTTACTGCATTCCATTCATCTGATAATACTCCAATTTTTTACATTCGACACGAGTACACGTATATATGCCAATTCAGTGTTTGGTGAAAAACCCAAAATTAACGCGACCCCCCTATTAATGCGATCCAATTTCTTGGACCCCAATTATCGCGTTATAATGGGGTTCCACTGTATATTGCAAGTAATATACTACCTATTTAGATTTTGCCAATATCTTTTACTTTTATCTATTGCAAGTAATATGCACTACAAAACTGCCTATTTATATTTTGCAAATCACATTATCTTCTTATAAGATTCTTTACATTATATTTTGCTATACTATATTTTCCAACCCTTTAAAGTCAATTGCTAGAAACAGATGCTGATGATCATGATTAACAATGTCTCAAAATGGCAACCTCATTACACCTGGTATTTATCTGCAAAAATCCAACGGTTTTAAATTGAAACATATTTATGGTACAAAAGTTAAATGTCATATAGCATATTTGGCAGTAATAAACATCACCATAAGTTCAGTAAATACATATTCATAAAGCAGAAAAATAAAGTTGATAACCATATACTCTCAACTATGTCTGCTTGTTAAAGTCTGGAGTTATCTGTATAAAAATAAGGGTAAAATATGTCTGAATAGTCATGTAAAACCTCTGAATTATACTTTTATTTAAAGGTCAAACATGACTGCAAAAATGTTAACTCTCACCAACACATGCCTACAAAAAAAATGTAAAAAGAAAAAAAATGATGACTACTACGTAAACTTGTTTTGTAAAACTCATGTTTGTATCAAGTGATCAGTTTATAGCAAATGCATTTCATTCTTGATAAAAAAAACTATTATAAAATTTGGTTCTCGCTTTTGTAATGTAATATATCTTTAAGGTTAAACATCTACAAGTGGCTGTATATTTATTTTGCTTCAAATTGAACAAATCTAGTATAAAATGAATTAAACTGCAAGATAAAAGAAAGTAGTATTAATTAAAATGAAAATTTTTTATGTTTAACACAGGTAAATAATAGGTCAGAGTTTAACTGTTATACAAAAACTTCCCCAAAAATTTGGAGAAAACTATTCAAGACCTTGTGAAAAAGAAAACAATCAGAAAATAAATCTGAAGTCTAATATTCAAAAACATCATTTCTTGAGAACCAAGTTGATGCCAGTTCCTTCTCTGGTTTTAACACTTGCCTCTACTTGCTCATTCATAAACTGGATAATATTGCTCAAAATAATGGTCTGAATAATGAACAAAATACTGCAAATTTGGGACTTCCAAAATTTATATTTATACCTTGTAAAATTTATACCCATAAAGTCCTGACTACCTCTAATGAAAAATTAGTGGAAACCCTGTGGAATATGAAGAGGTAAGAGTTGTGTAACTTAAATGTTGTTTTTGGTCTTATTGGCTTTAAGTTTCATTGCAAAATAGACATTTCAATCAACTTTAATACCATTCATTTTACCTGTTTACAAATCTTAATTTTTTGTTTAGACAACTAATTTAATTCATTTTTGTCTTCACTAAAATAATCAAGTTTAAGTCAGCTCTACCTGTTTTTAAAGTACGTTGAAGTCATTTTTGTAATAATCACTGATTTTATTTGAAGGTAATGACAACTCTGATCATGACCAAAATTTTAATATTGAAATTGTTAAATCAGCTTAATGTAGAAGAAATCTGTAATGAATATTCAATATTGTTTTTAGAAATAGCTGTAATTTCAATTTGTGTATTGCTCAAGAATGATAAAAATATTAGGAGGCACTTTGTAAAAGAGCATAGAATGACTTCACAACTACTTCACCGTTTTTAACTGCAAGAACAAACTAAAAGACCTAATAATGTTTCCTACCTTTAATATTTTCAGCATTTTTTATGTTTTCTAATTTCATGGTGTTTGTCTTTGTTTTTTGTAGTCATAACATTATAGCTGTTGTAAAGTGATTAGAGCTTCTAAAGATTAGGCGCTATATATACAAAGTCCTCATTATTATTATTTATTATAATTACTGTACCTGGAAAACAGAAAGATTCAATTTATTCTTAAAGGCTGGATGTTCGCAAAACATTTCTACAAAACTATGTATAAGAAATGTGTACATTGCTGCCTGAAATACTATGAGGTCAAGAATAAGAAAAAGTTAGAAAAGACCCATATTAAAACTCACTGACACTGACCATCTGAATGTTTCCTGAATTATTTAATTTTCAAACTCTGCTAACTCAGATTACCGGTATGCCCAAATAACTGCACAGTATATCATGTTCTGATGTCATTTAACATCAGAACGACAAGTAAAATTTTCAGGAATACAAACACTTGGCACCCAAATTATGCTTTAGTCAAGACTGTACTTCCTCTGATATCTTTTTCCTGTTAATTCAAATTCCCACACAAGCTAATGGACATGTTTTCAAGTTTCATTGACCTACATTTCAGTTGATTAGGCTGCGATGGAAGCTGGGATTACCGAAATCAGTTAAAAAGATGATAAGAATCTTGAAAAAAAATGAAGCTATCTAAATACTTTCTTCAATATTACTACATTGTTTTATTTTGTTTCATTAAAGTATACTTCAGCTTAACCCAATTCACGGCTTCCATAACATTACAGCCAACCGAAAAATGTAAGCCAACAAAACTTGAAAACAGGTTAATTTCTTTTGTGAGAATTTGAATTTATTAGACAAAAAGACCTCAGAGAAAGTAAAGTTTAAAACATTATCACTTTACTTTGTTGAAAAGCATCATTATTGGTTGCCAGTTGTGCGTGATATTCCTGAAAATTTTACATTCTTTGTGATGTTTGTCGACATCAAAACATGCCACACAGTGTCATTATTTAGGCAGTAAGACTCAGATGCCCAAAACATACATATCAACACTGAGGACTAGATGTAGGACAATTCTGCATGTCAGGTAATTCTTCACAATGACACATTATTTCTGTTCAAAAAGCCATTTTGTATCAAGAAAGAACAATCATACTTTAATTAGGAAAAGTGATATTCATAACGTGTATACGAATATCCCACATTTAAAACTGAAATGCATAGGAAAATTTTATTTCTAAATGTCAACATGAAGACCACACTCCATTACCTTCTTGAACCTGCAATGCAGAAAATCCTATTTAGTATAGTTCCAATCAAATGAATTTTGCAAAACTAGCTAGAAACCTGACCTAATTACTTGACTAAACTCCTATCTTTTAGAATAAAAAAAAAATACATTATATAAAATATAAAAAATGTATACCTTAAAAATTCTACATCCAAGTTTCCAATTTTTCAAGATGTCCCACACATACAAAATTGTCTGCTACACAACTTGCCACTAGAACAGGCTTTTCAATAAATTTTAAAGCAAAATCTGTTTCTAAATTCTTTAGCAATTTTTCCCCATAAACAAGACTTTTGTAAACACATTACATCATGTTTACTGTTGTTTCGTTTCCACATATTAAATAGCTTTTATATAAAATGTTGAACTTTATTAAACATTTTTTACAAGATTGGTTTAGTTTGCTTAAAATTTATTGGCATTTATTTGCATTGTTGAATTTTGTAAAATAAGCTGTAAATTGTAATTTACAGTGTAAACCTGACTTAAATACTTGACTAAACTGCTGACCAACACAGTCCAAAGTAATGTATTACATTTTATAGCACGATGTATAAACATTAAAGCTGTGCACAGAATAGGCTGACATATCGCAAGTCATGAAAACACCGGCGGCACGATTTACCCAAATACCGCCCAAATATACCCAAATACTATCCAGAAACAAGCACATGATACATTTACAACTAGAGATTTTAAATTCCTTGGGTTAAAATCAATTTTTGCATATGTGTGTGTGTGTGTGTGTGTGTGTGTGTGTGTGTGTGTGTGTGTGTGTGTGACACATTCTATTAATAAATAGACATCAAGTAAATAAAAGAAAATATATGACCACACAAACGCCAGTCAAGACACATAATGTAGATAGCAGACAAAACATAATAGCACATACATAGCGAAAATCGTTGGCCACGATCACTGTAAATAAAGATTATCTTATTTAAGTATTCACAGATATGTCAATAGGCAAAAATACAAAACATATAACAAGTTATTAATATTATAGAATAACATAATCAAGTTATGGGAGAGGGGGAAATAAGGGGCCTGATTATACAGGAACCTCCAAGAATGATTCATCCAAGAAAGTAGCTAATTAAGAGAAACCATCGCAACTATAAACAATCATATAAACACATTTTCTATTAAAAATTCTGTTCAATTTTTTTTTTACGAAAAAACAACAGAAATGTTAGAAGATGGGAAAAGGAACACACAAGTTTTTGAATGTTTCGAACAAAAAGCCATGTTGGGGTGACACACTTGAGACCAATAGCTAATTATATCTAAATGTTCAAGGTGTGATCACAAAGAAAAATTAACATAGATATCTGCAATTTAGTATGCAAATTAGTGACATTTATATGTCATCCCAGACTCTTTCAGTAATTTCCGAGAAAATGGTAATTGGAGATGTTCGAAACGTTTCGTACAACGAATTTCTAGTTGCTTAAGTCATTAACTTGATAATGAATTAAAAAAATTATTTAGTAGTAAATGTATCACATGCTTGTCTCTGGACAGTATTTGGGTAGTGTTTGGGTATATTTGGGTAAATCTTGCCACCCTGAAAACACGGGTGGTATCCCGTGTGTCCAAAATTAATATTATTTGTAACAGAATATTTCGGTGGCAATTGCCTTATTTCAAATGGTAAGCACTGCAGTATTTTATCTTCGTCAGTGGGTCGAATTCAGTATAAGTTTTGCTTCAATATTGGAGAAGGAAACCTTGCGTGCGTGGAAATGCCCGACATCATTGTATACTAATAGGACTTAAACACGGTAGGCAAAAAACGCACGATTTAGGCCATAGTCCCATGTGGTCACACGATGTCATTCAGCACACACATACACTTTATTCCCTGCAAGGTTTTCACGCTACTAGGTTTTACTATTTCAGTTTTAAAATCCCCGCCTCCCTGATAGATAGTACTGATAGGATACTGTATTTTGTGATGGTTTTAAGCCGATACCTCGATGAACTTTCTGTGCAGTCTCTGCTGAGTCGATTCCTTTTAATATAAATGCTTTTGCTGCGGAGATAATAGGCGCAGGCCAGCTTTGGCTTTCTACAGAGGATGCACTTTTCTCTACATCCTGTTTCGCAACTTTACCAGCTACATTTTTAGTGGTCGCCATTTTGAATGACATGTGACCTTATGACTGGTTATCTCGCAATTAAAATAAATTATAGGATATAGTAGCAATTATTTCAATACCAGTTCCTAGTTAGGCGTACTTTATTTTAAAAAAATATTTTTGCTTTATGGTTTACTTCTACATATTTCTCCTTGTAAATAAATCTTTGACGAACATATTTTCTTTCTTGCATTCTTTATACTTTTCCTTCTTTTTTTGGGATCTGTCTTTCATTAGCGTTTTTGTATGAACAATATAATTTGTTACACGTTGCATCGTACCAATTGTCTGGGTATATAGTTCCTATTTTTGTTCTTTTAAATTTATATTGCTGAAAATTGCCGCTGCATGTAATCAGAAAGCACATGGGCTTAAATTCCTTTCTTTTCAAGAAGTGCCTATTACCAATTTGATTCATATAATTTAAAAGTAGTAAAACAAAGGTTTCGATCAAACAGCTGTTTTGTTCGGGGTCAGGTGGGGGAGGTTTACGTGTCGCCCTATCTTAGCCAAGATTTAGATATGATGACGCTATCTACACCTTGGCGGATCGAGCGGATACTTTTGTGTTTTGTCCTAGCGACATCTACTAGAGCAGCAAAGAGGGTGAACAGACCTACTCTAATTGAGTTAGATTTTAAGCAAATAATTTTTAGTCTCCTTTTTGCCAAATGGAGCCTTAACGATTTTAGAGCTCCATTTGTCAAATTAAGTCTTTCAGCAGGGTGGACAGACCAAGTTTTCAAACAAAAATAAGGTCTCTACGGAGACCGAAACTATTTCACACAAAAAATGGGCTGCTACAGAGACAGAGTCTCCAGAGAGAGTAAATAGACCGAGGTTTCAAACCTAACGGAGACAAACTATTTCAGTGTTATGGTAAAAGTTATTAGGATTTCACATACAGACTAATTTGTAAACTCTCCTCGTAAATCAATCAAATTATTGGACTGGTCAGTGAGTTTAAAATTAATTCTCGTTAATAAATCATTATGACATCGCATATAGCCAGGATTAGTTGGATCTTCAATTATTAAAAATCCGAGTGGAACCGTTGGTGCAAACGAATATAAAATGTATCCCTCCTGGGCTTGATTTGATTTTTCGAGATCTATTTGGTAACTTCCATCTATAACGTCACATACTAGATTTACTGCAATCACTGAGGATATATTCACATTTTGAGGAGCAATATGCCGCCCACTCCCGTCTGGGTCATTATTATGTTTGAGGATGGTTGTTTGTGGTTGTGGTATTGTTTTTTTGCATGCGGCGAGTATTTATGGGAAGTACTCATCAAGGAGATCATTGGTTGATTTTTTTAAACTGGTCTACATTATACTTGGAAAACTTAAAATTCGGCAGCGTAGCTTCTATTAAAGAAAATGCCTCTAGAAATTTTGGTTTAGAGCGAGTTCGTTTATCATCTTTTTGATAAATTATTGCTTGAACTATTCGTTTGTTGATATATTCCATGTCGGATACAAGTTGATTTAATATTTTTACGTGTTCAACGATTTCATCGCGTGTCCTCGTTATATCAGAGATATATTTTTGAAAACTCTGTCGTATTCTCTCTAGTTGTGTTTTATGTAATTGATTAATCTCTTTAAAATAATCAATGACTTTACTTAAATAAAGTGCAGTAACGGTTCTAGTATCAATAGTTTCCTCAATACTAAAACCCCACTCCATGGAATTCCTATCGTGAAATGTAAAGTCATCGCCTAATTTTGCATTTCTTATATCAAGGATGTGTTCTTTGTATGATGGGGTGATATCATGATATTATTTATTGTCTGTAACATAATCAGATTTTTTAGGTTCGAGTATTTAATAAGATGGTACCTGAGGTGGGATTTCAGTCCATCCCGGTATAATTCTTATAGAACTCTGATAGATGTCTACGGCATATCCGGGTGAGTTTATCTCAATCGCGGATGATAGTGTTGGTTCATGAAATGCTATAGCGATATTTGATATTCTTCCCGTAATGGATTTTATTCTACGCTGTAATTCATTATTGATCTGTTCGATCTGGTAAGACACAGATGGTAAGGAAACTATATTCCAGTCTGGAGTTCCGTCTGGTTTATTTTTACTCGCAAACACCAAGGAATTATTCGGTTGCTGACCACCAAATGGTTTTGATCTAATATTTGACCAACTGTGGTATACTCGTAAATTTTGTCAGCGCTATCTCTTTGACGGGACTCGCAGTGGGGAAATTGACACTGAATTCAGGGTTGGTTCAGGTTATTGAGATCATGGTTGTCTTTTCCGGCGTTGTGTTTATAGCTATCTGCTGAAGTAATTCCGTTGTCGATATTGACATTATTATTATTGTGTTGTTTTTCTAATTTTGATGTTGCGCTGTG
Organism: Unio pictorum; assembly: GCA_030141615.1. NCBI lineage: Eukaryota > Metazoa > Mollusca > Bivalvia > Unionida > Unionidae > Unio > Unio pictorum. The sequence goes on from JARLTB010000021.1 coordinate 4,253,817, forward strand.
GTATATATTCATCATCGCGGATAATTCGTTATCTGATATTGTTGTGTCATCGAGACTGGATGATATCAGCGACGATAATTGGGAATACGAGGCTGATGCAATATGTAACTTAATTATATACTCTTGTAGTATATTATGACTGCATGTCGATATTTTTTATTTGGTGATGATGCTAAGAATTCCTGTAATTGTTGTCGCCGATGACACACAAATTGTGACAACTACAGGTGCCAGTGCTGTTATCGCTGATAACAATATACCAGTTCCAGTAAATACACTTGAAACCGAATACACAATAACGTCGACGCTGGTAATTCGCCTGCGGTATTTTTTTTTCTTTTTCTGTATACTCGTCAATAGGAGTTTTTAGTTTAGTTTGAAACTCACGGACTTGATCATATCGATTACAAATTCTACGCAGTATGTCATTGATGCCCGAGCTAAATTACCACTGACAGATGTTATTGTAAATGTTCTTATGGCGCCCTTATATATTATTGCACTTGCAGTATTAATTCATATAGATGTATCCGATGACACTTCAAACTGTACTCCTGAAAACAGAGTAAATTTATAGATACCTCTGACTTCAGCGGTAGTATTAATAATATTATTTTGAGGTGTCCAGTCAAAAGATCCTTGATATGTTGAGTACACTGTATTGATATTTTGTTTATGTGGTATTTTGATTTATATCGTCATGTGTTTTTTTTAATCGTATCGATATTTGTTTTAATATCAGAAAGTTTCATTGAGACTACTGGTGGTTCACCAAAGAAATCATCCATTTTTCTAAAATTCTTACGTAGGTTTGTAAACGCGTCTACATGAACATCATACTTAGCTCTCAACGTCGATAGTTTATCATCTGTGGTTTTATGCTCAGCTTGCAACGTCGATAGTTTATTGTCTACCACATCTACATATTTTTGTCGTAGCATCAGTATCCAATATTGGATCGCCAAGTGTGGTTATTTTATTCGAGTTCATGTCGAGAACTCCTGTCATTGTGTCACCGGATGTTTTTGCTCGACTGTTAATACTATCTATCACAGTTGGAAAAAGAACTCCTTGTTTAATCTTACCAGTGGAATCAAACACCGCTAAGGAAGTTTCGGTTATTCCATTTATTTTAACAAGAATATCATTCAGGGAAATATTACTTGTTTTCAATTTACCCTGTTTGTCTTGAAATACGACTATTTCATTTGAATCCACACTTGCGAGGTTTAATATCTCGGATATTTCATCTTCGATTATTTTTTTACTTCTTTGGTTGCAGGTATTTCCCCGGTGGGTTTTCTTAGGCTTGAGAGAGATCTTCCCCAAATATCAACCCTTATATTTTAAGATCTCTCTAAAAAGCGATTACTAGTATATTTGTGTACGGTTTTATGGTGTGGTTTAGTTGATGATGATAACGGGTCGAGTACATTTAATACTTCTAGGCCGCATATTGGTGGGTCGGTCATTTTCTGTGTTGGTCACGTGGAATACCAGATATAAATTTTTAATTGATGTATATAACGCATAAATTCTTTAGGTGGTGCTAACCCATATGAATCGAAATAAACAATTGCACGCGGATCAATCGCGTATGCAACCCAGTGAGTTCCAGGTCCGGTGCTTTATCGAGATTAATGATACCGGTTTCAACGCTGTATGATTGTTGTGGTAATTGATCTCGCATAAAAACACCTCTAAAGTTGTTTATCGCTAAATTGGAGTTAGTAAACTATTCCCAACCTCAGACCGTTTCCACTGTACCATGAATGCGGAGTTCCTGGTAGTCTTAAACCTTTTCCTGATCGTCCCTTTTTTTGTATCCTCGCCCAGTCGCTTTCTTTAGTGCCATCCCTGCCGCGGTACCAACGGCTCCGAGGACTGCAGCTTTGGCCACCGTGGGGGCGGCGGCTGCAATTAGCGCTGGTAGCGCAGCGAGAAGTGGAAATTTACCACCTGATTTTATCATGTCTTTGATCGCGGACGCAGAGAGTGACCTGAACACCTTTTCTGTCTTTGATAACATCATTGAAATGCTTAATCTGACGAGTTGTCAAGGACAGTTTATTCTGACCACCAGACATCTGATTATGTTTTAGTGATATCGTAGATCCACATTTTTTAGCTGAATCCATTGCAATTTTTTAATCTGACCAGGAGTTAGAGTAACATTAACATGACTATATGACATTTTATTTAATATGAGATTGATCTAATTGTCTATGTGTTTACATGTTTTCTACTGGCGCATCAACTACCCTCATTCGTCCACCAGCACCTTCGAGTGGCATTGATTTATCACTGAGTATGACAGCAACTACTCTGTAATTAGGGATAGTGACAACACCACCTGCAACCGGAAGAGTTACACGAGCTCGGAAATGCATGTCAACGACGGACTGTCTTGTTAAATCTAGATGTTCCAACGAAAAGTAATAAATCGGATACAGTTTTCTAAAATCTAACTGTGATATTTGCAGACCAGTATCTACATTATTTATCACGTCCCATAAATGTCAACAAACGATGAAACGCGCGTGCTATTTGGTATTGATTGTAATTAAGTAAAATATCCTAAGATGGTTCTTGTTGGCCGTTTATCCTCAACGAGACTTCAGAAACACCGTATTGATTAAATATCATATGGCTGCGTGATTGTGAACCCACTCCCGTCTTATCCTGTAACGCAACAAATATATCCCGCGGCGCTTTTACCACCTGTTTTGATGTCATGTACCATGCAAATATACAATTAACAGAACTCTCAAAAGTATCTGATGTTGTCGTTAGCCATGATAGCAATGATTTACCACCTGTATCCATAAATGATAGTAATTTTTCCTCTGCGGTGATTGATGGAGTCATTACTGGCATCCACAGTGATAGTTTTGTTATATTTACTTTACCAGCAGCGATTAGAGCTCCAACAGGGCCTGCTTCTTGCCAGCTTGCATCATTATCATCACCTTTTCGCACAAGGACTACTGTATGTTTCGCTACAAAGATAACTTTTCTCACATTTCTGCAAAATCCAAAAATATGAGATAGTGGAATCGCGCATGAGAATAATCTACACTGTCCTTCCAGCATTGATACACGTGTTGCAAACCCTAGGTTGTAATCAGGATAAGTATTTATAATCATATCCTCGACATCAACATCAGCAGCAGCACCAGCAGCACGATCCTTTGGTCGTCTAATAATATACTGAACATGTCCAGCGTGATCATTAACATCCTTAGCGAACATCATAGATGGACCTGCTGATCTCGTATAATCATCAGAATATCTTGCTAAGCCCACTATTGTTGTGGCAACATCAACATCATGCTCTATAGATTTAATCTCTCTTCCATCAATCATATATCTAGCGCTACTAAATAATGCCGTGATACCATTATTGACAAAGCCGACTTTGACATTTGCGGGATATGGTGCTGGTATAGCAGGAGTACCAGCAGCTGTTACAATTTATCCTTTTACTTCGATGAATGCTTCAGCGGGTAGAAAGTATTTGCTGGTATCTTAGACCTGAAGTTCAATTCTTGATCGACTATTTGGTTGTATTGCATTATAGGAATAGAATTGGTAATCGCGTACAGAATCATCTTTGCGTACTGGGGCATCTAAATCAAACGCTGTATCAGGTGACGATTTGAACATTTTGTTATATATTTCTTGATCTAAATCGCAATTTAATTCCACTTTCCGGTATCATATTTGCAGTAATATTTCCCTGAGTGTCATATCCCTCATTTATCCGCGATGCTATAGTCTGATCCACCACGTTTTTTATTATTTTACTAATACTCGCAGGCATAATCTCCTTAGATGGTAGTTGTCCTAGTGATTTTGGTTTCTTTCGTCTTCGAACTAACGCTAATAGTTTTTCTTTGGCCGCGGAAAATGCTTTACCGGCAACATCACCAACAACGCTAATACCCTTATCACGAATAATATCAATAGCTTTCATTGATAATTGTTTTGCGATTGGTGCTATTTTTGGAGCTATCCTTGTAAGTAATCCTTCAATAACATTACCGAGACCATCTGCATAATACGCCCGATAAACAGGCAGTCGTGAATTTACTACGTAGGTCATGGTTGGTTTGTTGTGGTTGTAGTGTATGATCATCTTATTTAAATGCTATTTATCTAATCGAATGACGAAGTCATCAAATCAATCACCGATGATAATTAATCACTAGTTCATCAATAAACTCTCGATATACACCAATATCCATGACACCACCTTCAAATAGTCGTCTGCAGATATCGGCGGCTTCATTAATTATTTCCGGTGAGTTATTTCCAGCTCGTTTTCTCCCAATGAGAATTTCTAATCGTGATATGTCTCCGAGAATATTATTAGGACAACGAACAAGACCACTACCACGAGTTCCACTCTGAGCTCCACTCTGAGAAAAACCTTTCCCAGTTGCACCCTGTGCATCATCATCATCTTCTTCTCGATCAGATGGGATATAATACTCCTGTTGTTTTTTTTTTGTCTTCGTGTTTGTCTCCGTGTTGGTGTTTGACGTCTCTCTTCGATTTGTCTTTGACGTCTCTCTTCCATTTGTCTTTGTCGTTCTTCTTTTTGATGTACATCATAATTATTAATTCCTTTTTTAAATTCTTTATGTCCCAATTATTTTGTATTTATACGACCAATCACCCTGTTCTATTTATATAACCAATTAATCCATTCATCACGCTTTATTTTATTTCTCTTATACTCTTCTTTTAAAAAATAACTTCTTGAATGATAGCTTTCAGCAGTAAAATCACCAAAAGTGTGATAATCATTTTGTTATCCATGAAAGAAACACCCTTTTGAGTTTTACCAACATCACATTCCTGTTCTACTTCATCATGTGGTTGTTGTTTATCTCCAGCTATCTGTTTTAACAATGGGATAGTACGCATTTTTCTATCATGTTCGTCAACAATCTCTCCCAATATAACTTTTTCAGTGGTCAATGCAGTTTTCTCAGTTATTGTAGTTACTGGTTTAAATAATTGTACGGTATCAGTTGCAAACAGTTTGAAATTCCTGACGCGCCTGCAATTTATTTCTGACAGAGTCCCGTACGGGTAAAAATCTCTTTATTGCTTGTAATCGCTCGCGAGCGAGTCTGGTTGTTAAAGATTCTCCTACCTTTATTGTTAAATTGCTAGCAATTTCTAATATGATCAGCGGAAAATCTTCGATGCTCAATCACCCCGACAGTGTTTTCATTACATCTGTGTTCATTGATTTAATCACCAGTGACAAAATTACCGGTGCAAAAAAAAAATAACAATGATCATACCTGTTCGCGTTATTAGTGATTTATCACCAGTGATATTGAATTTCAAACCCATACAAATTGTCAAAAGGACTTCGTTCCGTGTGAGTAATCCCATACTTGTCTTGTTTCAAAACACGTAGTGTGTACATGTGAGTAATCCCATACCTGAACACGTATTGGTTTCAAGGCAGTGTACATGTGTTATGTTACGAAATTGGGACAGTCGAGAGAGAATAGTGATTATTTGCGTTCTTTTCATCATTCGGTGTATTGTTCTGTTTAATGATATCCTTTATCATCTTAATCCTTGAATTTATTGTACGTCTGACCTAGTATTGTTGGCTGAGTTCAGCTCTGACCTTCTCGACTGCTCTAAATAACGGAATGAATTTATTTACATCACTGCAATATGCCAAGGGTTCATGAATGACCTGCTGTATCCTTTTCATCAGTGCATATTGACTTGGAAGGATGTATTTATTATTCTGAGCACTATCATCGAGATCTTGAAAATAAGAGAGAATCTGATTACAATCTAATTTATTGATAATTGTATTTTTTGATTTTTTAAATTTGAAATTTCATTTATTATGTCATTTATATTGCCGAAATTCATTATATGACACACACACACATTTATATATCTAATACAAAAAAAATTGAGTCAATTTTGACTCGTTTTCTTTCAAGTGTGATATATTTCTTAATTAGGGATGTTACAACCTTTTACTTCTGTATTAGAAAAGGTGTACGGCACATATATTTCTTAATTAGGGACTTTACAACTATATATATATATATATATATATATATATATATATATATATATATATATATATATATATATAAAGGAAAAACCCACAAAATCCGCCAATGAAAAAACACATTCACATCACGTGATGGTGTGACGTAGAGTGGTTTTCCCATGAGATCCGTAACAGTTATCTCTGTACAGAATTATGCACACATATGCCAACACGAGTTATTCCCCTTGGTGTTGGAACACTTACAAAATGGAATTTAGATGTGTGTGAATTGAATTCTATTTTTAAAACGCTTTGAAAGTGCAGAATGTTGTATTTTACAACGCGTCGAACAGAAGGCTGGCAATTATGAAAATACTTTCCAGTCACATTCATTGATTGAAATATCCTTTCTTCGTTAGTTTCTATATTGAGTGACTTGACAGGCCTTTTTGAAATTGTTTTAGAAGTACCAGTTTTCCCAAATGCAGTATTCTCACTGAGTGATAGCTCGTAAATTATCCAATTTGTTATTTTTTGGACATCCATCAATATGGTCAATTACAAAACAAACCGTCTTTGATCACCCCAAAGAAACATTCGAAAATGAATTTACTCTCTCTGGAGACTCTGAGCTTCAAGGTGGTACAAAAAGAGCTGCTGATCCTATTTTGAGTGTCACTACACATAAAATATCTAGCATAACAAGATCCATGGGTAGACCAGCAATCTATAGATTAGATTCAACTGCTCCTCAGCGCGGATTACACGGGAACAATTACAAGTGATACCCGAGGATACTCAATTACCACCGCGTGGTCTTAACTAGCACTTAACTAGCACCTCTGCGTCTGTTACACTCAAGACAAGTCAACATCACATTATCTCTGGTATGACCAACACTGATATCTTTTCTGTCTGCGGTAAATTGGCAAGGATCTTTATCCGACCAACTCCAACGCATTATACAATTACAACTCGCGCAGTGATTATTCTGTTGTTGTTTCAGCGTAATTATAAATTCAGCATCAATATCAAATTCTCGTTTATTTTTTTATCCTGTTGTTTATAACCAGCGAGTTTTTTTCTGATTATGTCATCTCTGACAATATCACTGACTGTGGTGTCATTAGCAGTGTATTGAAGATCGGCTGGAAATGGTGGAAGTAATTGGTTTTAAAAGGGTACCTTGTAAGTTTAACATCGAATGCATGAATACGTACCAGAGGGAGACCATCACAGGTGTATTTCAGTGAAGGGTATTTGTGAAAATACAGACCGGCAGTGGAAAATCGCTTATCGATCGGTCCATTCAAACTGTGCTCCCATTGTCTCCCGCCTCATCCGATGAAATTCGAAAACACGAGGCACGGCAATATCTGCTCGTTACGCTAAGGTATAGATTGGGTTATTATATCGGAACACTGGCTAGCAAAGATGGCCAATTCCATCATGAAAAAATTCGCGTGTGTGCGCGCGCGAGGTCTTTCTATATGTGAAGAAAAGAACTGTCCATGAACTATGTGATATTTTCGCAAAGAAAATACTATCATAATGCAGAAACTATACTGTTTACGCAGAAACCTTCATGGGAGACTGTTTAAGCATGTAATCAGTTATTTAGATAGGTCTTTCAATAAGCTGAGTTTTTTAATTCCATGAAAACAATACGCAGACCCTTTATAAACCTCCAATATTCTGCAAGAAACCTATTTCAATTATGAATGCATTATGTGAATTTTCGGGGTGGCGGGGGACACAATGATGGAATAAAACAGATTTATACATTACTTTAAATGCTCTGTATCATATTTGTAAAGCTCGTTGATTCGTTTGTATTTTTACAGCTTTAACTTATTTTTAATAATAAATTCATGAACTCATTCAATCAATAAAAGTACTCTTTAATTCAAATATTTTTATATCAACTAATTCTTGTCCATATGGTACAAATTGGGACGAACAGGGCTGTTTCCCCAGACACCAAGGTTCTTGAGGCGCCAAATTGGCATTCAATTGCAGGAAAATCGTTGGCGTCCAGGACTCTGCCCCCAGCCCATTTACGCTACTGGCTACTTACGCCACTTATCTTTAGCATTCCAACGGTTCTTACATGTTATTGACATTGGAAGTCTTTTATAGGTATCTACAAGTTTTCTATCAAAATGAAGCCGTTAACTCATGATATTAAAAACTTTGTTGTACATCTATATAAAACTGTTTCAAGAAATTAAATAGCCTTTAATTCTGGAAGTTAAGAGCCGTGTAGATGTATAATTCTTTAAATGATTAATTGACCTCTTTAATTTATTAAAATAAATCACCAGTATTTTATCAAGCTATTTGTATAAGAGCATCTTAATTTATCTTAAAAGTTAATTAGTACTTAAACAAATTTTAGAGCATTACATTTTATTGCGATCTTCGGATATTTAACGGTCAATCATAATTTATTTTGCGTTAAAACTTCCTATCTTAAAAAGTAATTTATGTTCACAAAGAAGGTAAAACATTCACACAAGTAGGCAATTTCTATGCGAAAATATGTAGAAAGAATAATGTTCAGGAAGAGAAGAATACTGTCCGTGAAGAGGGCGATGTTTTCCTCCCAAGATGTTGACTCCGTCCTATAGTAGCACTGGTGTTGAAACCATCGACAACATTACAACATTATTTACGTAAGGAAATTAAAACTTTTTTTAAAAAAAAAACTTTTTGGTAAAGAAAGTAAGTTTTTAAAAAAACTTCTGGATGGTTATTTGTATCTTTGAGTTGAAATAACTACGTCAACGATGTCACGTTGACCACAAGCATTCGATATAAAATGTCACAAACATCATCTTAAAATTTACGAAAATCCACAATCTTGGACTGCATGAACTTGTGGGCGATTTCCCTTTTTTTGAAAAAAAAAACATGCATGCAAATGGGGGTGGGGGAGGGGCTGTAGGGTGCAAGAACACGGTACTTTAATTTAGTTTAAATATATTTCATTTCTTTGATGTAAAAGGGACCGGACCACTAATTTTCACAACACTAGAAAAGCCATTCCTCGTACAAATATAGCTGTAGAAATTAATTCAACATGAGAAGCGGGAGAAGAAAACAACAACAATGACATATATAAGGTGCACATCTAATTAAAGGATAAAGGTTTGGGAAAAAGGGAAAACAAGAAGCGATATATCCATGCAGAGGCGGAGTTAGGAGTGCGCGGGGCCTAGGGTCGACTATGACCGCGCGAGTCCAGAGTATCGTTGTCTCGATTGGTATGCTACTGCAAACATTGAAAAGAGCGGGGCTTGGGACGTTCGCCCTACATGCCACCCCAACCCCAACCACCGTTCCTGTATCAAGTAAACTATGCTGTTGTCAAACTTCTGAAAGAATTTCCTTGTAGGCCAAAATAATCCATCAACTTTCTTTTGGTCTTCATATAGTCTGGAAAAGAATAATATTATAAATAACAAGACTTCAATTTATATTTATAATTTAAATGAAGAAACATTCTTTAAAACGCCTCATGATTTAATGTACTTTACAACGAAAGAAAAAGAACAGAAGCGTAGCTGCCCTATGCAGGCACGTAGCTGCGTATGAAAACTTTGAAGAAAAAAATGCATTTTTTAAACTAACTATTTCAATGATTTGTTAGTATGCAATAAAACTTAATATGAGAAACATTACTCCGTGATTTCATGACCAGTGTTTACGTAAAATATAAACAACCGAACCACCTCTAGCGGAGTGATAACCCCCTCCCACACCATCACGCACTAGTCGCGTAGAGCGGAATGCCGTCGTTAATCTATACTTGCGCATGACAAAAAGTGATCCAGGATTTACTCAGTTATAAGTTTGAGAGAGTCAAATAGAAGAGTGTTTCTAGAGATTGGAACGAATAGTTCGTCCAGACTAAATATTATAATTTGCCTTTGAAATGTGCATTGAGTGCAACTGAAAATATGATACGCAACTTCTGCTTCCATCCCACAGCTGTATTATCACATGTTTGTCGTACTCTATACATCGATGTCTGATCCAAGTATGATTAATACACTATACAGTATTTGAAATCACCAGAATATAAAGGGGTGCTATTGTTTAACGGGATAATATAATTTCGACACTTTAAAATCTGTTTCCGATTTGACTTTTTCAGGAATGGTATTCCATATGAGAATAGAAGAGTTAATGGAAGATTAATTTTGTTTTTTAATGATGATGTAAAGACTACTGAAAGGGCCATACCGTGTACTACTTTGACTACATCCAAAGCAGTATGAACAGTTGCTGTCTTAGCAAATGTTCAGTAGTTCATGATGTTCAATCTCAGCTTATTTCTTTTCCAGCTATGCCTACACCTTGCGAACCATTTGCTGAAAAAATTAAAAAAATGGATTGAAAAATATATTTGATTATTTGCTTGGTTTATCTTAAAAGGTAGACGCAAAATTGCCTAGAATCGTTGGTATTGTGTAAGGTTTATCGTTTAGGACTGTCAGTCAAATTGTTTTTTTTTTCCTGTTTGAGCATGTCATTTTTCTTGTTTCAGACTTAGCCCGTTTGTGTTTGCTTTATTGATCAGTGACGTAAACAAGCATGTAGAAAAAAAGAGACTGGTAACCGATTTTGAAACATCTCTTGCAATCAGGCTTGTGAGAAAATCAACTTGTCGTCTGCTGTTGTTAGTATTGATGTTTCTTGATTGGAGTTTATCCATACTTCGTCTCGCGTGATGTGTCATTCGAACGGGAATAGAAACATTATCGTGATTACAATCCTTCTTCTTTACATAACTTCGACTCGCTCTATCTTGTTTTTGTTCTCCATAGTTTCTTGTCGTAGTGTCACAGATATCCATCAGCATTAGGGAATGCCTCTCGGATTTGACGCTTGGAATTTAAATGTGACCCATAATTGACTCTTGTAGAAATTGTTTGGCACATGGTGAGTAATAAGTGAAAATTGCAGCCTGTGCGTGTTTATGACGCACGTTGATTTGGGACTGAGTATCAGACTTGAATAGCCTACTCTCTTCTTGGCTCTGACAACCTTTCTTATTGAGCGATTAGAGAACTGTTTATAACAAATTTACTGTACACACCATAAATCAACATTTGCTCGACTGTTTTTAATCTTTATCAACCAATGATATCGCACCTATGCAAAATCAACATGAACTGGGCAGAATTAACAGGTCACTATGTCAAACTCTGGTTTGCATAACTGAATCAAGGTTAGATTGTTTGATATATTATACGACTTTGATAGGTACAGGAAAGGGGAATAAAAAAAAGTACCCATATATAGTATGATAGAGAGGGTCCTCTGTCAAAATGGGTCATGGGGGGTAATCTAAGGTATTTTTATCACTCTGCATGATTTATTTCCTTTAGATTATTGTTTTTTTTTTTTTTATTTCACATCAAGATCGCGTCGAGCACCTGTGGATTGGATTAACTTGAACGTAGATCGGCGTTTGTTTGATTGCACATCAATTTGTAATCAAAATTGACCATACCGTGGAAAATGTGGCGGCTTTCGAAACCAGATTTCAAAGTTAAAGGGACAAACCTTAATTGTGTTTCAGTGGCCATTAATTTGCTTTAGCTGGCAAAACGGTTAAAATCGTGACTGTTTACATTATTGTATCATTAAGTAAGGCTTTAGCACATATTAAATTCAGTGATTTTTCTCGTGCATTTTAATTACTCGAGATCGATTAACGAGATAGAATAATTTTGTTATATTAGATGTATATGTGACCCATTAAATCACAGTGCTTCAAAGAAATATGTTCTTTTTCATCTCGGTCTCCGAGTCTACCTGCTAGTGATGCTCATTTTGAGCTTCAGACTTCAAAGCAAGAGAACGTTAGTAACAATTTTGAAGAGAAGAGATTACATCACCTACAGGCTACACTGTAAGACAGTTTAAGTAGGAGTGGAAATAATGACATGTGACAAGTGTTAGGAGCAGTTTGCCACTGACATGGCTATCTTACCTGTTTGTTTGTTTGTTTGTTTGTTACAAAATATTGTAGACGTGTTTCACTCTTTTACAAGAATTCTTAAATAACAGCCTATATTGAAAATTCCCAGCTATGGGCTCAGGAAAGTAAAAACTTTATGATTATTGAGATTTCAGATTTGACTCTTTTGAATTTTATATTCGCTCTTGAGATTTGTTGTAAATGGTTAAATGACTCTTCAGTTTTTGAATACCTTGAGAATCCTGAGCCCTAGTTTAAAATAGTTACTGGATTATTATAATGTGTTGCTGTATTCAACAGTATTGCCCATTTTAATTGCTCTGTCACTCGGTTACATAAAGATACAATCATCACCAAACGTATACCCCATTTTAACTTCTGATACTGAGTGTGTGTTGTTCGTTTCTTAATGTAGCTTTAACAGTTTGGGTCATATCACTACTATGTATGCATTGTGACAGTTCATAGTGATGTCTAGCACTGGGGCATCATGGTGCAGACATGTAGCATCATGTCACACTCACTCACATTTGCCTGATACTTGACCGACCAATCTTAAAAATAACATCTGAGCAAGGCAGCTGCTACTAGCATTTTTAAAAAAAAATAATTTGTATGACTCGGCCGAGGTTCGAACCAGTGACCTCAAGAATCCAGGTCGGAGGCTCTAACAACTTAGGATAGGAGCGGTCACTTCGTAGACTGAATAATACTGTTGGAATTTTGCTATATTGTTTTCACCTGTGTCGTAATTTTTTTTCTCTCTCACTATATATTAATAGTAATAGTAGCTTTGTAAGTGTCAAATGTTGTCGAAGCATACCTTCTACTATCAGGGGCGCTCGCAGAACATTTTTGTGGGTGGGTGGCCAAATATACAGTGTTCAGCCATAAAGTTTTACGGATGTAGGCTCAAACATGTTTAGAGATGAAATGGGGGGAGGGAATGTGGGTAGTGCCCATCCACCCCCTAAATACGGGCGCACATGATGTAATTGTTGTTCTGTTTTGCATCTGTGAAAAGAAAACGTTGAGTATGCTTTAATTCAACCTTGCAGTACTTTGATTTATAAAAAGATAACTAACGTTAAGAAAGAATTTTGTCAATTCTCTTTGCTATTACGATTAAATCATGGAATTCATTTCATCAGTTGACAATGTGTACTGGTATTCAGCACTACGTATCCATAATTATATTCGCTGTTGCAAGTTGCTATCAACAGCTCCTATGGGGAGGGGGGTAGGGTTATCACGGTTGCAACGGAGTTACTGATCGTAGCGCCTCAAATTACCTCCCTTAGCTAAAATACGCATGCCCACAAAATATTTCCAGTTCCAAATAGTTTACTGTTCTACACTTGATTAGCGAAACAAAGGAAAACCAATGAATCAATTATATATGTCAAACTTATTTTGTTCATACTAGGAGAATAATTATAGACACTAAATCAGATAATTAGATTCGGTGTCCATACTTACATTATATCAGATAATTAAATATTTACTTTCCATACTTTAAGAATGTCAATTAACTAATTAAATACACTGTCCATATTTATATTGTACCTTATAATATAGATTCATTATCCATAATTTCAGATACATTTGTAGGAACATTTCACCTTGCTTTCCTATTTTAAACGTTTATTACACATTTTTGGCTGCATAACTTTAAAGAAAACAATCTCAACATATTGCATTTTTGATATGTCGATATATTATCCTTCGTTCTCAGTTACTTTCGCAAGGCTAATAGTTCGTTTATAACACGAGTTAAGAAAGTTATAACACAAGTTCGATAAGAAAATTATAACACGAATTGAATACGGCAGCTGATCTGTAGTGCTAAATATTTTAAATCGGAATTATTATTTTAAATTTAAAAAATGGAACAGTATATTAATGTATTCAGATGAACCTGACAAAGCAAAAATTACATTACCTATCATAACGATAAAGGAGTGTAATTAACGCTGATGTAATATTTATTCATATTTGGGTGTAAAAATTGTACAATTTTCAGATTAATGACGTTTTAATTTGTTTCATTTTCGTTTAGAATTTTGAAACATCGAGTATCGGACGGTACATGCAATAACTTTAAAATTTGCTGGGGCCTTTAGACAAGATTTCTAATTGCCACCTGCAAATTCATTTAAACAGCCTTCTTAAAATTAGATTAGTTCTGTTTAAATTTACATGCATTAAAGATGTAAGTTTAAAAAAAAAAACAATTATTTAATAGATTTTGTCCTATTGCCTTGGTTCGTCTTTTAAATCAATTTTAATCCACGTGACCGGATGTAAAATTGTAAACAGTATGATTTTTAAAAAAAACTACTTGTAAGAAAAAGCCCTACAAGTTAATAATAATTGGATACTCACAAATACTCACAAATATTCCTCTTTGTTGTCTTTATCTATCAGTCACTCGTTCTATCTTACCATCATATTATACTCGTTTTAAACCTGAAATATGTTTATGTAATATACGTATGCGAACACATTCACTCGAGGATATACATTCCCATGCACTAGATGAAATGAGACAGACACACATACAGACATACATGCAGATATGTGAGAACCACAAATGTTCTATACACACATCGGGTGTCGAACATAGATATTTCTCCAAATTGTATACTCTCAAATTTCCATCCGTTTAAGGTAATAAAATTAAAATAATCATCAAGGAGACTCGTACGTGTACCTGTCTGTTCAAGCATGGATGACGTTTGTGCATTTTGAAAGAAACTCAAGTTATTTCATGAAAAATATAATTAACATTAATAGAAATGCAAGTCTAAATCAATAATAAAAGAACCTTAATAAGTTAGAATGTTGCTGTTGTTTAACATCAATTTACTGCGATCATTAAAGCTGTAAAAAAAAAATAAACATATTTTCAATATTCTTCAAACGAAATAAATTGCAAGAACTTTTTACGCAGCGATACACTGTTGCACAATCAAAAAATACAAACTAGTACATAATGTAGGAATGGAAATATAATGAAGATCTGAAATGGGCAGATAAGATTTATTTGAAAGCTGGCTGCACGCAAGTTAGTGGAAAAAATTAAAGATGTAACGACAATTGATCAAATATTCATAGAATGTTCTTTTTAAGATAGCAACATATCAATCCTGTTTGCAAAATGTGAGCTGTTTATCACTTTTTCTTGATCTACGTCTGCCATCTTTAATTATGGAACTATCAGGAAGTGAGCTGCACCGATACGCCCTCTGGTGAGCTGGTAACCGAAACTATGAGTATAGTATTGCAGTCTACTGGTCAATTATCTATCAACTATTCTTGTTTTCTTCATGTAACCCACTTTTGGTCTGGTGGAATTATAAAATTATTGTAGACTTTATATATATATATATATATATATATATATATATATATATATATATATATATATATATATATATATATATATATATATATATATATATATGTATATATATATATATATATATATATATATATATATATATATATATATATATATATATATATATATATATATATATATATATATATATATATATATATCCCCACTGTGAAGTGTCGTTTAGTAGGGGTGGGGTTCTTCCTATAGACTTTAAAGAATTATGAGGAAGTTCCCCTGGTCCGCATTCAGAATGTTTACTTCTGGACAATATATTATATATGGCTACGAGCCCCCAGTCAGCAATGCCGACAGTTAAATTAAAAGAAATACAAAGATGAAATTTAAAAAACAATTTAATAAATGAAAATTTTAAAGATATTAAGCAATCAATGTCACTCTTGACCCAATGATCCCTAGATCATCTTTTGATTTCAGTGTGAGGAATATTTTCCCTTCTTGAGTGTTACTCATCTAAGTAAGTCTCCTTTCGTCTTTCTCTCCTTCCGATTCCTCTACTTCCGTTTCCTCTTCTATCTCTACTTCCGTTTCCTCTTCTATCTCTACTTCCGTTTCCTCTTCTACGGTATCTCTTGAGGTCACCCGAAATTCACTCGGTATCTCTCAAATTCACTCGGAATTCTTTCCACGTCATCCGAAATTTCCCCGGAATTCTATCAACGTCACCCGAAATTTCCCCGGAATTCTCTTCAACGTCACCCGAAATTTCACCGGAATTCTCTTCAACGTCACCCGAAATTTCCCCGGAATTCTCTTCAACATCACCCGAAAGCTTCCTTTGAAGCTATCTTAAGATTTCCTTTATTTCCAAAATCTGAGTCTGCCACCAATTTTCGTCTGGCCGTACGGAGTTCTATCTCTTCTCAATTCTTATTGGAGCGAACTGACTAATTCCTACTAAACATTGGGTTTTATCTAAAATTTTTCGAATCAAGTCCCACCCACATCGCATTTCGATTGGAGGGCGATCGACTCTGGTCAGTCGTTCGACTGTCAATCATCCGAATGTCTGTCTGTGTGTCTATCAATTGTTACAGTCTTCTTATTTGACGCTGTCCTGTCCTTTGATGTGGTTACGTCACCCGTCCGCGATGGACACAGTCTCCTCTCCCCTCGAGAGCTAACAAAGACCATCTTACGTAAGGGGATTAGCTAACTTAGAACAATTGGAAACATCACAGCTGGGTCAGGCAGACCTACAATTTATACATGTACAAGGCCAGTCAGAATCACAAGTTATAGTAACTTATACCTACATACAAAGGTTTGGGGTAAAATCGTCACATCCCCCCACGCTTGAGAATAAAATCAGGATTTTATTCCCTCAAAATACTACAAATGCAAAAGTGTTACAACATCAGCAAAATCAACTAGATGCTAAACTGAGTATGAACATGAAAATTTAACCAGAATGATCTATATCATTCCAGCGCTTCTACTGATGAAATCTGCGCCTACGTTTTCAGATCCTTTCACGTATCTGATCTGCATCTGGTACTGCTGTAAGAACAGCGACCATCGCATCAATCGACCATTGAACAACTTTGCCTGCGCCAAATAGGCGAGTGGTTGGTGGTCGGTCTCCAATATGAACTTGCGTCCATATAGGTATCGCTGGAACCGTGATATGCCGAACACGATTCCGAGACATTCCCTCTCCGATACGGAGTAGTTCTTCTCGGCAGCAGACAACTTTCGACTGCCGTATGCGACAGGGAAAAGCGTTTTGTCATGCTCCTGTAGCATCCACGATAACTACGTCGTGCTGCAGCATATTTGCTACCATGGACATTGGCTTCCCCAGGTCCAGTGACGTTAGCAGCTTCCTTGCCCTTTCCCCCCTCCACTACGTCAAATTCTACAGTCTCACCATCCCCAACACTTCGAAGATATTTCCTGGGGTTGTTCTTGATAATGGCCGTTTGGTGGACAAACACATCTTCCTTGGTGTCATCCCTATTGATAAAGCCATATCCGCTTTTTACGTTGAACCAGTTTACTGTACCGGCGACCTTCGTCGCTATTACTTTCTTTTCAGCCTTTACCGACCTCTCCGGTTGGTTTTCGGAGTCGGACATGTCCCTTGATGGCAAAATAGGCAAATTAGGTGTTCCTCGTGTCACAATCGTGGTGACAACAAAATCGCTGACGGTCTCTCTTTCTGATCCCGCTTCAGCGTGTTTGTGCAACTGCGCCAGAGTTGCGTCTTCCTGTTGCAGCTTCCTCAACTCAGCTGGAAGAACATTACTAACCGGTGTCGATGTAACTTGGATCGGCTTCTGTTTCGGCTGTCGACTCATGGCCCTGGTCTCAACAGCACTCACTGGCATAGGTGTACAGGTGTCGGGGTTCGGCTGGGGTAACACATAACGGCATCCCAAAATGACGTCATGTGATAGTCCCTCCAAGCACGAAGCTTCAATTTTCCCCTTCACGTATGGTGAATCGAGGTCAATGACAGCTACTGGTAATGAGTCACGCGCGCAGTTCGCGTACTGAATTTCTATTACCTCCCCTGTATAGTCCTCCGGCTTGACATACTTCTTGTCGACAAGCGCGGGGACGCTGCACCCAGTGTCATACAAGATGGTGGCACCTTCACCATTGACAGTTGCGGCCGCAAGGTTGCCTGGGTTGCGACTCGCTTCCGGCACGCAATCCTTCCTAACAACGACATTCACCTGGGTCTGCCTGCCCTTCGGACAGTCCCTGGCAAAATGCCCCAGGCGCTTGCAGTTAAAACACGTCGGCGGCCCTCGCCGACTTGCAAGTCCTGGTTTCGTGGGTGAGGCCTGTCCAGGTCGATAGGTGGCATCCCTACCTGTAGGTGCCCCTCTGACCTTCCCGTCGCCCTGAAGGTTGCGGACAGCCGGCTCAACCTCCCCCATACGACGCGACTCAGAGGGTCGGGGTCGATCCGCGCCCCCGGAACCTCCACTCTTCGAGTGCGCCTGCTCGTATCGCTCCGCCATGTTAGCGATCTCTTCGAGCGTCCGGTGTTCTCTTTCGGGTAAGAAGACTGTCAATTCGCGACGGTAAGTACCCAGGACATGCTCCTTGAGTATTACCTCGCGTAGCTCGTCGTACGTGCGTTCGACTTTAGCCATTTTCATCCACTTGTCAAATAAACCTCGAACACGGTTGTGGAATTGAGAGTGGGTCTCTGTTACCTTTTTCGCAGAGTCCCGAAAAAGTTTCCGGTAAGTCTCGGCGGTCAGCCGATAATGGCAGAGAAGGGCCTTTTTGAGGGCATTGTAGTCATCAGTCTCTTCTGCAGGTAAGCCGTGGTAGACTTCCCGAGCTGCACCTTGCAAAAAGGCTGAGACATTAATGGCCCAGTGCTGTTCAGGGACCTGATGAGCGTGTGCGAGTTTCTCGAACTGCAGGAGAAAATCGTCAATAGCCTCCTCCCTGTCATTGAAGCGTGGCATGTTGATCTGGACCATCCGGTGGTCGATGAATGGTCGGCCGGTCGTTCCAGAGCTTGTACTGGCGTCGTCCCGTCCGTTGGTCCTAGCTTCAACTCTCACCTTTTCCATCTCCAGAGTGTGGGCGAGTCTGGCTAGCTCCAGCTCTCTTTGGGTTTCTCTGTCTGCTGCTATCTTGGCTAGCTCCAGCTCTCTTTGGGTTTCTCTGTCTGCTGCGATCTTGGCTAGCTCTTTGTCCGCTGCTTTTTCGTCCTTCCATTCCTTGATCCTTTCTTCTATAAAGGCCGCCAGGCGATCTCCCTCATATCCGAGCTCTTCAGACCCCATAGCTCGATATTCCTTTATCATTTGCCTTTCGGTGGCCATTATAACTAATGTAAAGTGATACCTTGTCTCAATATTCTAACAAGACACAGCTACTTGTAATACAAGTTTAAATACTTACCTGTCGATAGCAACTAATTTCGTTCAGGTAAGATATTTGTTCGATATCTGCTTCACCAGTACTGCTAGTAATGGAAGGTCTACAAAGCATGCACATATGACAATAAAATGCAAGATGAGAAAATCATAAAACAAATACAAAGAATGGAAAATATCTCACACTGTTCCCTAATACTCCTACAAATAACTTCAGGTCCTAAAATAATATATGTCTAATTCATATCCCGGACGAAGCGCCCACTGTGAAGTGTCGTTTAGTAGGGGTGGGGTTCTTCCTATAGACTTTAAAGAATTATGAGGAAGTTCCCCTGGTCCGCATTCAGAATGTTTACTTCTGGACAATATATTATATATGGCTACGAGCCCCCAGTCAGCAATGCCGACAGTTAAATTAAAAGAAATACAAAGATGAAATTTAAACAACAATTTAATAAATGAAAATTTTAAAGATATTAAGCAATCAATGTCACTCTTGACCCAATGATCCCTAGATCATCATTTGATTTCAGTGTGAGGAATATTTTCCCTTCTTGAGTGTTACTCATCTAAATAAGTCTCCTTTCGTCTTACTCTCCTTCTGATTCCTCTACTTCCGTTTCCTCTTCTATCTCTACTTCCGTTTCCTCTTCTATCTCTACTTCCGTTTCCTCTTCTACGGTATCTCTTGAGGTCACCCGAAATTCACTCGGTATCTCTCAAATTCACTCGGAATTCTTTCCACGTCATCCGAAATTTCCCCGGAATTCTATCAACGTCACCCGAAATTTCCCCGGAATTCTCTTCAACGTCACCCGAAATTTCCCCGGAATTCTCTTCAACGTCACCCGAAATTTCCCCGGAATTCTCTTCAACGTCACCCGAAAGCTTCCTTTGAAGCTATATTAAGATTTCCTTGATTTCTAAAATCTGAGTCTGCCACCAATTTTCGTCTGGCCGTACGGAGTTCTATCTCTTCTCAATTCTTATTGGAGCGAACTGACTAATTCCTACTAAACATTGGGTTTTATCTAAAATTTTTCGAATCAAGTCCCACCCACATCGCATTTCGATTGGAGGGCGATCGACTCTGGTCAGTCGTTCGACTGTCAATCATCCGAATGTCTGTCTGTGTGTCTATCAATTGTTACAGTCTTCTTATTTGACGCTGTCCTGTCCTTTGATGAGGTTACGTCACCCGTCCGTGATGGACACAGTCTCCTCTCCCCTCGAGAGCTAACAAAGACCATCTTACGTAAGGGGATTAGCTAACTTAGAACAATTGGAAACATCACAGCTGGGTCAGGCAGACCTACAATTTATACATGTACAAGGCCAGTCAGAATCACAAGTTATAGTAACTTATACCTACATACAAGGGTTTGGGGTAAAATCGTCACACACACACACACACACACACACACACACACACACACACATATATATATATATATATATATATATATATATATATATATATATATATATATATATATATATATATATATATATATATATATAATGTTTTCCGCTGGCTACTAACTGTTAAAAGATTGATTATTGTCACATTTCAAGTCTTCAAAATCTTTTTCAATTGTATACATACCGTGAATGAACGACGTGACTCTGGTGCCTGAGGAAAATAGACTCGTCCATATGGTACCTTATTAGTATGGAACGCGAAAATGATGAGTATTAGGGCCATCCTGGTAATTCAGGTTAGAAATTTTAAATCAATGAATTAAATAGCTTAATTCTGTGTCTTTTTCATTTTTGTTATAGAAATCCATAGGGGGTACAAAATAAACGGGGATTTATGCAAACACTGTTATTGGGATTCGAATCACTTTTTCTTCGTCTATATTGTCTCTGCATTTGTTTTTCAGTTCTGAACTTTCTACTGTGTCTAGTTCATAACAATAATTCAAATGTTAATTTGAAATACTTTCAACGATGACTTCATGATAAAGTTGTTGTCATAGGTTATCTGGAAATTCCTCGACAGCCAGGACTGTAAGCAAAGTAACCCTGCAATGGTCCAACTAATTATTTCCCGGACAGCATCAGTGTGCACTGTCGACAAAATACTTAAATAGCCACACCAAGAATGCCTAAATCTAACTCTTGTATCACCCCCAAAATAAAGAGGAAAAATACTCTAAAAATAGACCCGGTCAACATTCTTGGCTATTGAACCGGAAGTAATAATTCTTACCCGAGTCCAATGCGCTTTTCAGAGATTGTTAAATTGTAAAGCTTAAATATGGCAGTCTTGGCAAAACGAGCATTTGTAGCGTTTAGGAAACATATTTGGCAGCCAGATTTGACGAGGAAAATGGGCACGACCGCTAGGTAAGTTAGCGAATTATCGTATATGTATTATTACATAACACATACACAAAGCGTTTTCTAATGCTTGTTTTTAACAATATGGAACATGACTTTCAGGTACATCAGTAGTACCGGTAGTAGTTTTCCGACACTGAATGCGCAGCGTTCTCATGCAAGCGTCTGTGTACACACGACTTGTTATGTTAGCACTGCTCAGTGGTAATAATTGTTTGCAGTCACACACACACACACACACACACACACACACACACACACACACACACATATATATATATATATATATATATATATATATATATATATATATATATATATACATATATATATATATATATATATATATATATATATATATATATATATATATATATATATATATATATATATATATATATATATATATATATATATATATTGATATATCATGAATAATTTTTAAACCTAAACTTGCTGACATTTAAGTTAAGGAAAAAGAAATAATAGAGACCATTATTGAACCTGCGATATATACCCCAAACTTGCAGGCAATATAAGCAAGTAACAGTCATGATTCACAAAGCCTAGCGCTTAACCATATCACCCTCCGGCAGTTTTGAAACAATTTTAATGGGGATTTACTTTGATCTTTTTCGAAAATAAAAAATGTCACGACCCTTAAATCTTAAAAACAATGCGCTTACTCTGATTTATAAACACAAAGAACTAATTCCATTCATTGCATTAGCTGAAAAAAAACATCATGTATCTTAAGATAGGCACCCCCCCCCCAAAAAAAAAAAATAAAATACCCTAGCTGGATAAAAGAATCTATGTCAGTCAACCCTTCAACATTAATTGGTTGCTCCCATACACATTTAACTGTCATGCACAATATAATATAATAATGGATTCAATGTGAAAGATACATACTGTTTTTAGCCTTAATGTGAACAATGTGCTTATAGAGTGTATTGTATGTATTAACAAAGTATTGATCACACATAAAAAATGATTTATAAAGTAGCAAACAAAGTCAGAAACAAAACCATCGAAAAGGTATGTGTGGTTCTGGTTACCTGACCAAACCAATTAAACTGCCGACCAGACATTTATTTGTTTAGAGTAAACGTGACAACAATGTGGAGAAGAAAAGAGATTTTTTTTTTACGAGACAAACAATTGCACAGGGACGTAACTACAATCAAAGATAAATTCAGGAGCCTTTTGTTATCTAGTTTATGTGGCATTGTATCTGTACGGACCAAATGTTTCACCAACCTACCTACCCCAAAATTTTGTTCCAATATAACCATAACCGCATGTTATGGGTTGGTGTATATAATGTTATTATATTTCCCACTTCTTTCGGTACTCGGTATCTAGGAGATGACCGCCCTCGATATAATTCGCCCGGTTCGAGTAAACTTACAGGTAGAATAAGTAGGAATCTGAGCAGATATATAGAACAGAATAACTCGAGCCTCCGCACTCAAAAGAATAAAAATTTAATCAATTACAAACATTGGAAAAACTATACAATTCATTAACATACACTTCTTTTATAATAAACCTGTCTTCGAACCATTTAAGACACAATTAGATTTATATAAAAATAAAAGAAATAGCCAATCTGTTTTCAGATAGGATTTTTGCTCATCATACGATCGAGTGAACAGTTGAAATCGTTGCCGTGTGCGAGTGCATAACCTGCTTAGCTATGGTTCCCTCCAATTTGTCCTTTCACTCCTTCTTTCCTCAAGTTTTCCTTTCTCTCCGACTTTCTCACGCTTTCGCCTCCCTTCTTTAGGCGGACAGGTCGATATGTAGAGTTCTCAATGCGTCTGAAGATGTCCCAAATATACCTCTGCAGACTTCTCACTGCATGTGAAGAACTATTTTCCCTTTGTAAAGAGGAACAGAGATTCTTACTTAAGTTTTCATGTAGGCTATTCCACAGGGAGTGAATCAATTCTCCCTCCCTCGTTATCAGATTTCACTATCGGCAGTGAAACAGATGTCAAAGGCTATTTAACCGGGCCAAGCACGACGTCCTAAAACAATCCTAGTTCCCTAATTACGCTATTACTAGCAAAGTCAGCGAGACTCAATGTTAAGGCTCCATTGTAAGGGAGACATACTTTTTGGAGGGCCAACATGATGGGGAAATATTTATTCCTCAATAGCTTAGGGAGAAAGATTGCTATCTCGCAAATCCGTCCAGGCTAAACTGTTTTACCTAAAGTATCTAAACGTCATTTCCCAACCTAAATGGAAGTTGGAGTAATCTGCCCTTGATAGAGTGATTGGTGCCAAACCCCATGAATTCTTCTATTACTAATTCCACTTGTGCAGAGCAGCACGCTTTCTAAAGAGAAGTTGGAGAGGTGTTTTCTTCGATGGGAAATATACCCCATCTATAAATTTCCAACTTTACTGTTCTTTATTTCTGTACTTGTTCGACGACAAAGTTTCTGTTTTTCAATGTCACCACTTCTCCGTATTCACACACATAAGCACCATTGGCACGTACCCGCACAGGTCATAAATGCGTCCATTCACGTTGCTTTGGATTTATTTAAATAGGTGCGGGTCTGGAGATCTACCTAAACACACTTAAACAATTCAATTGCGTCCCTTGCTTCACGATGGAACACCACAAACAAAAATAAATTCATATGATTTAAATGTTACGGAAATGGAAAATTATTTTAACAACCATTGTCAGTAAATAATAAAAGCAAATCAGTAATGTTATGTTCATTTTGTAAAAAGGGCTTTTACCTAATGCTATTAAAAGAACTTAATGAAATATGGTTCATTTTACTGTGTATAACTACATCACAAATTTGACAATGAACTAGCAGTACCACCCCACCGGTGGAACATATTTTGGTCTTCCCATCAATAACTGAATATACACCTGAGTTGAGAGCATTTAATGTATTTATTTTAATTCTTAACTTTAATTACATGCTGCTGATAAATACTGGACTAAGTAGCTGTTTTGGAATTACTGTGAAATCATTTAAAGACATGTAAGATTATAACTTTGTTTTACATCAAGACTATTGGCACTTCAGCACAATTTGACTTCATTCAGAACACCACTTGATCGGATTTGGAATACTTGATACTTTTTTGTTAAATGTGATAGAATATTTAGGACTAGTTATGATTTCATTTCCCATACGTTTTTACTAGAACATTTAGGACTAGTTATGATTTCATTTCCCATACGTTTTTACTTGTGATTGAACATTTAGGACTAGTTATGAATTCATTTCACATAAGTGTTTACTTGTGATAGAACATTTAGGACTAGTTGTGATTTCATTTCCCATACGTTTTCACTTGTGATAGAACATTTAGGACTAGTCATGATTTCATTTCCCATACCTTTTTATTTGTGATAAAACATTTAGGACTAGTTATGATTACATTTATCATACTGTTAATCTTTTGTAAATTTTTCACCTTGCATTTCTGAGAAGACAATTCGATTTTTAAGTTTTCAAAACCAAGAGTACCATTCAAGATGAAAATGCCCCATAGAAGCGATTGACATTGCAGAACGATGGATTGAATACTGCAAAGAACTCTACAACCATCAGTCCACAGGAGACCCAGAGGTTCTTGAAGTTCCAAACTCCAGCGATAAGAGCACTGACGAATGGGAAGACAGCCGGAGTAGACATCATCCTAGCTGAACTTATCAAGAATGGGGGGGGGGGGGGCGGAGGGAGGGGAAAATCAGTAATAGAGCTACTAAAAAAATCTGCAAAAAGATCAGGCAGATAGGTGAAACATCTTCCAGATTTGACTTGGCGATAAGCGCTGAGAAGACAAAGCGGAACACAAATAGTGGCAAAAAAATCTCAGCCAAGATTAAAATCAGAGGACAGGAACTGGAATCAGTGTACCAGTTCAAATATCTTGGTTCCATAATCACCGAAAAGGGATCAAGAGCAGAAATTTTGTCGTGAGCAGCACAAGCAATGGCAGCTATGTCAAAGCTAAGACCCATCTGCAGAGACCAGAATATCTGTCTGAAAACCAAACGCAGACCATTGGGAGCTCTAGTCATCTAAATTTTGTGTATTCATGTGAGATCCGGACCCTGAGAGCAGAATTGCAACGATGAAACCAGGCACTTGAAATGAGATGCTACAGAACCATCCTTGGCATCTCTTACATGGACCACATCACAAATGAAGAAGTGCGTAACACCATCATGCGTAAAGTAGGCCAATATGAAGACCTACTCACCACTCAAAAAGAGAAATCTGAAATGCTGTGTCCATATTAGTAGAGCCAACAATCTATCCACAACAGTACTGCAGGGCAGTATCCAGGGTGGCAGAAGGAGAGGTAGACAGAGAAAAAAGTGGACTGACAACATCACAGAATGGACCAGGAAGTTGTTTGCGGAGATACGGGGCATGAACACATGTGAAACAAGTGGGGGAACTGGTCAGATATTCAGCAGCTCAGTGCCTCGACGACCATACTAGGTCAGGAGACTAATGATGATGATGAGGTCTATGATGCCGTCCCGCAGCAGAGTGTGATAGAAGCTGTTTATTTACATAATCAGAAGAAACATGTTGGCATGGATTGAAGACGTTGTCAATAATAAGAGCCAGAGTGTTCAACAGGACTCAAACTTATCGGTTGGACAAAGCCAGATATTTTAAAAAACCAATAGAAAAGTGATGATGATCGGTTTTCTTCCTTGTTTTCACCAACGACCTACCTAAAATACATGACACGGACATATTTGCAGATGACACAATACTGTTCGTAGATAGCAGGAGCAGTTCTGTTTTCAAAGCTGTAATAAATTACTTGAAGAAATTATAAGTTTGGTGGAAAATATGGCAGCTAATATTAGACGTCTGCAAATGCAAATCACTGGACATTTGAAAGACCTACTCACCGCTCAACTCTTCACAATAATGGATATTACACAGTAAGACTAGACAATCGATTACCTGATAATGTCAGTGAAGACTAAATTTACATGTTCAAGACAACATTGGAAATTGAAACTAATCAAATTTGAAATCCAGTAGATGCCCATTTTTTAAAAAAAAAGTTATATAATAGTTGGAATATGGACCATTTAAAAAATGTTATATATTAGTTGGAATATGGCCCATTTTTAAAGAAAATGTTATATAGTAGTTGGAGTATGAACCGACTTTCCAACATGCCAGTCATCTTATTTATCAATTCCTAATCTCGTTACTTATAGCCATTGAGATGACTATAAACTGAAGCGTAGCTTGATAAGCTTCATAGCTTTTCTTGTGGACAACACGTGAGAATAGCTCCATCAGATTCAAATGGAAATGTGTTGAAATTTGAAGTCTAATTAATGGTTGAAGGTAATAAAGAAAATGCATATAAATCCAGTCGACGTCCAAAGTAAATATCTATAAATCTGCAGTGAAGCCAGTGTCGAAAGGAAATGAAGGAAATGTGTTGGAATCTGCAGTCTAACCAATGCCTAAAGAAATAAAGGAAATAGACGTAAAACTGCAGTTTAATCAATGTCTAAAAGAAATAAATGAAATGTGTAGAAATCTACAGCTAATCAATGTATTAAAGAAATAAAGGAAATGTGAAGACATCTGCAGCCTAATCAATGTCTAAAAGAAATAAAGGAAATGTGTAGAGATCGGCAGCCTAATCAGTGTGTAAGAGAAATAAAGGAAATGTGTAGAAATCTGCAGTCGAATCAATGACTACAATAAATAAAGGAAATGTGTAGAAATCTGCAGTCGAATCAAAGTATAAAGTAAATACATATTAAGTCTGCAGTCCTATCAATGGCTAAAGGAAACATATGACTAATTAGTATCAGATAAAAAGATTGTATCGAAGTTTTACTTTGCGTAATAAGTCAGCAACATTATGTAAATGCATGTGCGCTTGGCTTAAGGCAAGTTTCTGAAAGTTCTCTAATGGTGGTTTACCAAAAGGCTTGGAATATATGAACTGTTTGGTTCTTCATGTATGTCCCGGTGTAATGGATCGTCATCGAAACTGGCTTGACAGGAGTTAACAGTAGGATTCCTATCTCACATATGGCGCTCGGTATATGCGGAACTAGGAATAGCGGAGAACTCGCCCCATGGAGAACTCGCCCTGGGAGAACTCGCCCCATGGAGAACTCGCTCTGGGAGAACTCATCCCAGGTGTCAGGAGAAGTTGCCCCATAGTGATCGGAGAAGTCGCCCCACTTTGCCTGGAGAAGTCGCCCCATGGATAATATATAATAATTCTGAGATTTCGCCACATGGTTGTCAAGGCTTTTTTTATTGTTATTTATCTTCAACTTAGTAATTTATTAAATCTATAAAATTTGCAATTCTTTTCTCCGCGTCGAATGAAAGACAATGGCATTGTGCTAATTCTTGTGGACATATGCACCTCTTTGATATAGTATATTGTACCCGGTAATTGTGATCTTTCCTCCGTGAGCAATATAATACCATTGTATTATATCTGTATTTTAGTGAAACCATTTCAGTATTTCTAACTCCGGTTTGTTTCTATTGAAAAGAATACTCACCGATATAATTGAGACCACGATTAAATTCCATTGAAAATAGTTAAATACATGTAATAAATCAACTGTTAACAATGAACGGTTGAATAATTTTGCATTTAATTTGTGCTTCTTCAGGTACGAAATGTTTTAAAAGAAACGGACAACGTATTTTGTTAGATGAAAACTGAGGATCTCTATAATTGTATATATGAAAGTGATGATTATTCATAATAGTAGTGTCTCTTATGTTTGCACATCGCATCAATGTATGCTACATTTAGACAACGAAAATGTTTTTTTCTTCTTTTCTGTCTATTTATGTACTATTAAAAAAAATGGTGCAAATTCTTGAGATTTGCTAACCAAAATTTACTTGTACGTTTTATTATAAATAATACAACCAAATAAATGGTTATTGTTGATACATACCATTTTTTAAAGTGCCATATGTTGTGATATTCACTGGTTATAAAATTTCGGCATGAAAGACAATTCGCTTAGAGAGTTATTATTGGTGTTAAACTGTGTTGAAATATTTGATGAAAACTGCGGATATCTATAATTTTATATATGAAAGCGATGATTATTCATAGTAGTTTCTCTTCTATTTGCACATCAAGAGCACCGGTGTATGTTACATTTAGATGACGAAAATGTTCTTTTTTTCTTTTCTATCTGTTTAGTACCAATAAAAGAAAATCTTGCAAATTCTTGGGTCTTCTTTAAGCGATGATTGATTTATTTTTGTAAAGTGTTTTTACGCTGGTAAATTGATAAATTTATTTGATAAATTTAGCAGACTAAATTTTATTAATTATACGACATAGATTAGATAATGAAGGATTCGATTGTATTGTGAAAGGAATTACATCTCTCTCTCTCTCTCTCTCTCTCTCTCTCTCTCTCTCTCTCTCTCTCTCTCTCTCTCTTGTACATACTGCTTTGTTTAACGCCCATTGTTGAGTAATATTAAGGGCTTTGTTCAGCGCAGAATCAATTGTATGTGTAGGATAATTTATGTTTTGTATATATGTTTGGAATTTATTCAACGAATTTTGTAATTGACAATCATCTGAAATAATACGTCGGTATCTTTTCGACTGGCTATGTGGTATGCCGTTTTCAAATGACATGAGATGACATGAAGATTATTGACATATTGGTGGGAATTAGTTTCCTTGATATGAATATTTGCAGAGATAGTGTTATCAATATTTTATATCACATTTACATCTGAAAATGAAACATGCGTACTAGATGTAGTATAAGTAAATTGAATTGTCGGGTGGAAATGATTTAGGCGATCAATACAATTTTACAGTTCTTCGGTTGACTGCTTCCAGATATAAATGTCATCGAAAAATCTGAACCAAAGAGATGGATTCAACTTTTCGTTTTGAAGAAATTCCCTTTCAAATTTAACCATGAGAGGAAAGTGTATGAAGGAGCCATATTAATACACATTGCCGTACCCATTATGTATATGTATTTCGTATTATTAAATTGAAAATAATTATTTTCCAAGATAATTTGTAATATTATACAAATATCTTCACAAGATAGTGGGCTATTATTAGGATTGTAATCAAAATAATTTGTACACGCTTCAATGCTGCATGCGGAAAGTTGGTATATAGTGATGTTACATCTAATAATACCAGATTGAAATTAACAGATAGCTGTGGAATAGACTTCAACTTTTTAATGAAAAGTTGGTGCATCTTCAATATATGATTTCATTATGAGTTTTGGGTAAAATGTAGAAATGAGGTGTACGCATGTTAAGAGGGAAAGTATCAAATTCCTCGTATACGGATTTTTTTTTAGCCATCTCATTAAAGCATGTTGAATTTTTTTTATTTAAGTTCTATTGACGGATCTTCGCCAATATGTTTGTAGTAGTTTTCATCATTTAATTGACGTTCAACTTATTTAAAATAATCTTCTTGATCCATAATAATAATAGTGTTTGACTAAGCATCATTTGTAATCACTATACTGTCGTCATTCATTAGATTATATAAAGACTGAATTTCGTCTTAGAAATATTACTGTGATATTGCTTTTATGATTACCAGTTAATATATCTTTTGTGATCGCGTATAAATAAAAATCTAAAAATGAATCGCGTAAAAGATGTTTTAATTTTGCCATAGAAAGGTTATCTGGGTTTTGGGGCGACTTCTCCAGACGAAGTGGGGCGACTTCTCCAACCAATCTGGGGCGACTTCTCCAGATACGTTGGGGAGAGTTCTCCCAGGGCGAGTTCTCCATGGGGCGAGTTCTCCCAGGGCGAGTTCTCCATGGGGCGAGTTCTCTGCATACCCGGAACTAGTCTGTAGGACTTATGAACTTAGGACTTACGAAACGAGCACGCCAGAGATATACATGTCATACATGTTAGTGTACATGTGTTGGCAACATCTTAGCGATCTGCTTGACAGAGGTCGTTATAATTTAATCGCAAAACATGGCAAACCTGGCAAAACAAGCATTGTTAGTGCTAAGGAAAGAAATTTCGCAACTAAATTTGACAAGGAAAATGGGTGCGACCACTAGGTAAGTTAGCGAACTAACCTGTAAGTAGTATTGCATCACACTGACGTTTTTTTTCTTATGTAGGTTTCTTACAATATGGAACACGATATGCATGTACACTAGTATTATTATTATTTCGTTCTTTACAATTTTATGCGCAACGTTCTCATAGCAGTCCCTGTTTATACGATTTGATTTTTTATATTAACGTTGTGCATTGGTACTGA
The DNA here is from genome assembly GCA_030141615.1 of Unio pictorum. Classification (NCBI taxonomy): domain Eukaryota; kingdom Metazoa; phylum Mollusca; class Bivalvia; order Unionida; family Unionidae; genus Unio; species Unio pictorum. The sequence goes on from JARLTB010000021.1 coordinate 4,284,773, forward strand.
ATTGTTGAATTATTTGCAATCATATGATTGCAAAGTTATATGATAAAGATGTACAATATTGGTTTGAACATGTTGAAAGACGAGTTACACTATATTAATATTAGTGCCAGGTATTTCAGCTATACATCATGTCAGATATACTCGAATGAACTCTAATTTAATTTAATGTCGGCACAGTGTATGTGTTTTTTTTTTTTTAACACTACTTGCATAATTCAGAGAGGCATACAATGTAGGTCACCATGACTGTTATGGTACAGAATTGTGTAGGTTATAAGAACCCATTTTAATAACTTTTTTAAACTTACATTTTATTTAATAACTTTTATTTTTATTGATCAGCAAAATTCTGTTTCTAATCCTTTTAAAAATCTGAAATCAAGACCAATAACTTGTTGTTTTAGAAACTTATCATAATATTAAAATTAAATAAGTTCCAAGAGTCAAAGGAGGTCACCATGACCTTTCTTAGTATTGAGTTGTAAACATATTTAGAAATGCAATAAAAGGATTTTCCAGTTGTAGTTTCATTTATTGTTGATTTAATCATTGTATCCCCAAAATATAGTTTTTAACAACATTGTTCTTTTAACAAAAGTAGGTGCTAGTCAATGTTGTTGTTGGTGGAAGGTCAAGTACTATATGGCCATGGTCATGCTGAAATTTAGGGCACACCTATATGCATTCACATGTGTAGAAAATTATCCAGGAGAACACATTGGGATCACCTGTAAACTACACAAATATTTATGCACATGCAAAATAGTAGAACCTTTATTGTGTATAATGGAACAATATCCCTAGATTTGAATAGGGGTTGGCATGGCACAAAATCCAGTAGTGCTGGTCATGATTCTCAAGAAAAAGTAGGATATGTTTTATATGTGGAAAGGAAACATTTGATAGCCATACAAGTTAAGATGTTGATGTCTTAGCTGTTTATATTTGACAGTAATGGCTTTCAGATAGAGATGTAGGCGGTGTTTTATGTTTATGCATACCTGTCAGATCGTGTAGTGTCACAAACTCTAACCCATTGACATTTCTGTCTTTTAAAAAACACAATTTCCACTAAAGCAATAAAATAAAACCAAATGATAGACAATTTGACACTGATATACCGTATGCATTTAACCTGTAACCTATGTTAGCATTTAACAGTTGTGATCAACATAGCATAGCGCTAAATGCCATCACTGCTAGGAAGTTTTGGGACTGATTAGTTCATAATGTATTGAACTATTCTAAAAAATTGTACATTTTGACTGAGAAGATAAAAGATAATTTGTGTAATGACTAATGTAGGATGAAACCAAACAAATCATGGTTAAATATTTGTTTCTGAGGTCACAGTACAAAGGATACACATTGAAAAATTATATGCTGTTGTAATAATGTTTAAAACACAAAGGCTCTCATTGGATATGTTTTATTATTGCCTATATCTTCAGCAAGATTATGTGAGACTGTTCCAAAGTAAGAGCTGTTCAAGACTTATCACTTGTAATTGTCTACAGACATGCTTCCTACTCAGATCATTTTTATATATAGCACAATAGCGTCGGTCTACACGAAGTTGACATCATAACACAAGAACATCGGTCTTCACGAAGTTGACTTATCATAACACAATAATAACATCAGTCTACACGAAGTTGACGTATCATAGCACAATAATGTCGGTCTACACGAAGTTGACATATCATAACACAGTAACATCGGTCTACATGAAGTTGACTTATCATAACACAGTAACATCGGTCTACATGAAGTTGCTAGGGACTACATCCATCAATATATATATTGTTAATGTAATTCTTATCTAATTAGACTTTGTATGGTATCACAATGGTGTGCTGATTCAGCCATATATGTGGCCGTCCTAATTCATCTTGACTATTGACTATCTTTGGTTTCGTAATATATATGTTTGGTTTGGTAATGTATATGTTTGGATTGGTAATGTATATGTTTGGTTTGGTAAAGTATACATTTTAACAGATTTGTATTATTATTTAACATTAAATATATTTCGGACAGAAAGGAATTATGGTTGGCTTTTTTTAAAAATGCATGCTAGATCCATAGAAATACATTGTTAGTGATCATAGTATTAGGCCCCCCCCCCCTCTTATGTATTTCCAGTCAGTTGACTGTCCCAGTTTTTAATGCCGACCATAGCACTTTTGTCCCCTGGGGTAAAAAAAATAATAAGTTAGAAAATTCCAAACATTGATTTGGGCATCTAATTCAGCTGGTTTTCGTCCAGTACTTGAATCACTTAGTACATTATATATACTAATCATTATAATATGTATAGCTTTTTAAAAAAACATACCTAGCTATCATACTTTTAAAACTAGTTTGAAAGAAAACGGGTTTCTGTGCTTAATAACTACTCAACAACTCATGAGGAACAGCACATTTACATGAACAGACACAAAATATAAAAAAAAACATTTTAATTGGGTTCCTAGCCTTTTTTAATTTGTGGATTATATGCATTCCAAACATTAGTTTTTCTTAACTGGCATATTTTCTGAAGAAAAAAATGATCATGCATACAATAAGTAATGTATCTATCTATTGTGTTATTTTACTTTCATAACAGACATCCCAGTGGAAAGAAAATAGATCCAGATCTTCTTTGATTCGTAAGCAAATTAGGGTCTATCCTATTTGTCTCCCTTTATGATGCAAGAAGAAAATGAAGCATTTACTTTGCACCATAAAATAGTTCTTTTGGAGGTACCTTTTACCGACAGTAACACTGGATGATACAACATTTCATTGTCAGCACAGGAATGCAAACTCATTAGGTTAAGCAAGACGCCTGCATACCTTGGTATGTCAACAGTCAATTCAGCTTGCACAAGTTGAACTTAATGGTCTTTTATTAAAGAATAGAAGTAATTACTTGGAAGTAGGTCTTATTTTAAAATATAAATACCAGCTTTCAGTGTTTCAAATCTTTTCTCCAGTCCCCTCATACTGGTGTGCTCTGAGATTATTTAAGATTACAGTGTTTAAATAGGTAACAATTTTGTCAACCTTGCATTAGTGGAAAAGACACTTTTCCAGTTACATCAACAGTCTGTTTTGGTTTTTCATTAGATCAGGCCAAATGAGTTTATGGTGCAGCCCATCTTCTGTCATGTGTTGCCTGGAATCCATAAAAAGTTTGTTCTTTTTAATTGCTTCTCAAATACCATAAGATTAATTTTAATTAAATTTAGCACAGAGTATCCAGGCAAAAAGGCAATTCACATTTGTACAAATGATGCCAAAGTGCCTTAACAATGGATGCCTTTACAAAAAAGTTGTTGTTGTTGTAGGGTTGAATGCCATTTTTCAGTACAAGATAGGCAATACATAGTGGCCAGTATAAATGGTGGAGGAAGAACCCAGAAAGAACTGATCACCCACAAGAAGTTACTGCCAAGCTTTCTCACATAACCACATTGAGCCAAACTCGAGACTTGAACCCATATAGACAGAGGTTAGATGGCAGTGATCTGTAACAGTGAGTGCTTTAGACCACTCAGCCACTTGAAGTAACTTTACAAAAAGTAGAAAACCTTTAAACAGCTTGTTTGTAAAAACATTTAAACAGAAGTGGATCATATAAGATCTTAAAATGAAGATCTTTCAGGTCTGTACAGATAATGCCATTCTGCAAAAACATCAGCAAAACTACAAAATGGAACTTACCAAACTTTATAGAAAGAATCCTGACATGATGACCTTTCAGATTTTCTACAAATGATGTTGATCCACAATCAAATATAGCCACCATTTTTTTTAAATCAGAAAAATAATTTTAAACAAGTCCTGCACAAAAAATTGCCCATTAATTAGAGTTGGATCCAATTTAATGGCATTCTGATATCAAGGACATTAATACAAATGATAACAATTAATTATAGTTGGATCCAATTTAATGGCATTCTGATATCAAGGACTTAAGTACAAATGATAGCCATTAATTAGAGTTGGATCCAATTTAATGGCATTCTTATATCAAGGACATTAATACAAAGTTTTTCTGATATCAAGGACTTCAGTACAAATGATAGCATTTAATTAGAGTTGGATCCAATTTAATGGTATTCTGATATCAAGGACTTCAGTACAAATGATAACCATTAATTAGAGTTGGATCAAATTTAATGGCCTTCTGATATCAATGACTTAAGTAAAAATGATAACCATTAATTACAGTTGGATCAAATTTAATGGCATTCTGATATCAAGGACTTTAATACAAATGATAACCATTATTTAGAGTTGGATCAAATTTAATGGCATTCTGATATCAAGGACATTAATACAAATGATAACCATTAATTAGAGTTGGATCCAATTTAATGGCATTCTGATATCAAGGACTTCAGTACAAATGATAACCATTAATTAGAGATGGATCAGATTTAATGGCATTCTGATATCAAGGACTTCAATACAAATGATAACCATTAATTACAGTTGGATCAGATGTAATTACATTCTGATATCAAGGACTTCAGTACAAATGATAACCATTAATTAGAGATGGATCAGATTTAATGGCATTCTGATATCAAGGACTTCAATACAAATGATAACCATTAATTACAGTTGGATCAGATGTAATTACATTCTGATATCAAGGACTTCAATACAAATGATAATGATATGCCATCAAAAATGACCACCATTACTGAAAATGAAAAATCTTTTCAATGACTTTCCAAAATCCATTTAACAGAATTGGGTGAAATACTCCTGTCATTAATCATTGTATCAAGATCGGGTTGTCAATATGCCATCAGTAAGGCTACTGTTATAATAAGGAGAAAAACCTTGAATACATTCTTTTAATAACTTTTTTACTGAATTAGATCAAATTTGACAGAAAGTGTACTATTTAAATTTGTTTAGATTTACACTCATGACCATGTTCTGCCAATATTAAATGTATTGTGGAGCAAATTTGATTGACACTGCATTTTCAAAGAAACAAAACATTTTACAGAATTTTCTGCATCTTGCTGCATTTGCATAAATTTTACCCTGAATGAACTAATAATTTATTAATCTTTCAAAATATTTTTTTGTGTTGATTTTCATATTTTTCCTTCAAATCATTTAAAAATTTACTGTCATTCATTTACTAGCATATCAAGGTTGAAAAATTCCACTCATCTACTGATATCTACAGAGGTCACATTTTCCAGAAAATTAGTATTTTAATCCGATTCAGTAGGATGTATATTGCTGTATAATTGATGCAGGTTAAGTTCCAAATCATTTGACATAGAGCCAGCTGATTTAGAAAGTTATTAAAATTTTCTTCCTGTGAATATTTTGATTTTGCACCATTCATTTTAACATTTTCAATGCATTGGATAAATTACAGATCATTTCACACACATACTTTGATTGGTCAGTGATTAACACAATTTACCAGTACCAGATGTCCTGAAAGTTCCATGAATTTGAGGAGCACAGAGAAATAATTTTAGGCATATATACGTAAAAATGACATTTTCCATGAAAAATATAAAATATATCTCAAACTGATTAAAATCAATGCGTGATCAATTTGGTAGAAATGGTAATTTGTCTAATTTGAAACTGAGTACCAAGATTAGTGTAGCTACATGTATGTTTATTTACTTATATTGTAATTATTGATTAAAACTTGGAATTAGAACATTGCAGCATAAAGTTTATGTGATCAATTTTGTTTTTCTCAATTGTTTTAGATGTCATGCTGCAAAGATAATTGATGGTAAGGCCATGGCCCAAACAATCCAGGATGAAGTCAAAGATGAAATTAAAGGCATTATATCACAGGGTGGTAGAGCTCCACTTCTGTGTGTCATCCAAATTGGTGAGGACCCGGCAAGCACAACATATGTAAAAAATAAGATCAAGGCTGCACAGTACACAGGTATGTGGGATAGTTTTCATGCTAAAGGCTATGTTGTCCTGTTTGATATTGAAGGCCATAATGTTCTCTTTGATTTGTGACTTGTTAGGATTTCAAACCCTCAGTGTCTTATAGCACAGTGTCCAGTCTCACTTACTAAATATAATTTGTATTATTAATAGTTTATAATAACAAAACTATTTCAAAATTGAGATTCATTGTCTATTTATGTCACAGGAAGCAACTCAGATTTAGGTAAACGATTAAAACTGATAGAATCTGTCTCCCTTTGATATGTTACACTGATGTAATGTTTTACACGATAGTTGAAATCGATTTTAAATGGAAAACAGGAAAATAATTATACTCTCAAATAATATTTCAAAACTTAATGTAAATTCTCTAGAGACATGTAACAAAAATAAATTTAGAGAAATATAAAAGCTTTTTAGAGCAGTATATTTATGTTATTAAAGCTACATTAAAAATCCTAATCATACGCACACATACACATGCAGTAGCATTAAGGCCTATGGAAAAACAATTGATACCGTGATACCAGATACTTGTAGCTCAAGGTCAATGTGTGTTAGTCTTCAATGTCAGCAAGGTGCTTATATGTTGACAAAAAGAAGTTAAAGCTTCAAAAGAATGAGGATTCACAGAAATATAACTTCTGATTAGTAGATTACCCATGCTGCAACTGCTCAGGAAATGAAATAGAAATGTTACTGAAGCTGATTACCTGAGGTAAAGGTATTGAATTCAATAGGTCATTGTCAATCATAAACTATTTTTTAAGTAGTGAAATATGGCTGATATTAATTTATAATAATAATAGAGTTTGTTTGCTACTTCTTATAACAATTTACATCAATATCACACTATAGCAATATAATCAAGTTATATCATGATTATTATATTATCGATTTAATACCACAATATTTAATATTATCATGCACCCCTAATTTTAACCTTACAAGCGATAATTGCACACAGGATCCAATAAGCTTAGGAATAATGGAATGGATGTATTGTTTTAAAACAAAGCAAGCTCAAAAGGTACACAGGTCAAGATTTTTCAAGCGTGGAATTAAAATTATGGAAAACATTATTCCATGCTCAGGGTTCAAGGCTGCCTTTAAGCTAATGTAAAAATTCTGTGAGATTGCTCACAAAATCAGTGACACTCTATGCTAAAGAATGAGGTATCAAAGATTCAGTGATAGTGGAATCAAATGGCCCACCTGATTGGGTAATTTTTTAAAAGGCTGATGTTGGTCCATCACCATCAGGGTCAGGTACCATATGCTACATGTACATAGATCATTATGATTGATGAAGTAAGTGACACTTGGTTGTCTAATGGAGTCAAACAAGGTGTAAGAAGAAAACACCTGTTGTTCAGTCTCATGACATACTGAATTGTAGGCTAATCAGTAAGTTTTTTTGTAAGTAATTAACACTCACATTTGTTTGCTAATTGATGTGTTAAACTTACCTGTCCATCAATCACTGTGACAGGTAGTGTCATGTGTGTAACAGGCAATAAGGTCATGATAAAAAGACATTTTCACTTTGAAATCAAAATAAAGACAACTCTCCCTTTTATAGTGTGACCCCAGCATTAATGTCTGTCTAAATGTGACAGTTGATGTTTTCTTCAATAAATTCCAGGTGTATGACTGGCTCATTATATTTGAGCCCTTGAGCTGTATGTATACAACATGTAACAGATAACACCATACAGTATGTTTATACATGTATATCTGTATCTAGTTGTCTGACTTGTATAAATTTAATTTACTTTTTGGGAACTCTGCACTGCATATCTCTGTGCTTACATGAAATTCCACTGCTGCACACATCATTGGCAGGTAATACACATGACACCTCAATCAAGATGCAGGCTTTACCGTAAGTATCAATACAAAAAATTGTATGTCATTCTCCAACTGTTCGTTGTCTATTTCTCACTTTGTTGGTGCAGTGAAAGTATATTTGTGTGGTGTTTAATATTATGAAAAAAAAATGTTTTGATCTATACAGGTATAGAGAGTGAAAATATTCGACTACCCAGTTCCACAACTCAAGACCAGCTTCTGGATCTCATACACATGTTGAATACTAATAACGATGTTGATGGTATTCTTGTTCAATTGCCTCTGGCGGCAAAAATGAATGAAAAGAAAATTTGCAATGCTGTCGCTCCAAACAAGGATGTGGATGGATTCAATGTGCTAAATGTAGGGAAATTTTGTGTGGATGAACTTGCCTTCATACCTGCCACCCCTGCAGGTGTAATGGAAATAATCCGAAGGACAGGTAATGGTGCTTCTGTTGTCATGTTCCAGAACATTATCTTGTACATATATCCTTTCATGTATTTTGCTAGTCAATTTTAATTTTATTTTTAAAGATCGAAACAAAAACAGATTCATATAATTTAAATGTTACCAAATTAGAAAATTATTTTAATGATAATTTTATGATCATTTTGTAAAAGGTTTATTTACCAAATGCTGTGAATAGCCCTAATGAAATATGATTCATTATGCAGTTTCCATTATGTCATGAATTTGCTAATTAACTAGCACTATAACCAATGTAACACCTTTTGGTTTTCTCACCAATAACTGAATAAACACCTCAAAAGTATTGAAGAAGTCATTACCTACGATACACAAGTCATTACTTACCAAATAACTTGAAGAAAAATCACTAATGTTCGAAGCATCATCATGGTCATTTTGTGATTGCAGTGGATTGATTATTCCACGTAGATATATTTATTAGTTTCTCTTTCAATCTTTTAACCTATGAGGAAACAATTTATACTTTATATTTGAGATTACTTTTAAAAGTTTTTATCATGCTTTATACAAAATGTTATTTTACCTGCATAATTCAGTATGTGACCTAGTTCTGTGCCATTTTATGACAATTTTACAGATGCTGCTTGATAATACTTTATCAATATATTGTAAAGTTGGTTTAGTTGGGGGGGGATAGTTTATGGTAATACAATGGACAGTATCAATCAGTTTTACACCCATGTCAGTCTAACGTGATCCAGAAGTACTTGGATAGTTGTTAAGTCAGTAAATATGTACATTATAACAATTTTAGTTGAATACCGGTAAATGGAATAATAAAGTTAATTCTATGACTGTGTTTTGAAATCAAAGATTCACAGCATTTTCACAATTATCAATCATTATATCATGTTTGTCATCATTTCAGAAATAATTGTAATGTTAAAATTTTTTGAACATGACAGGTATTGAAACTTTTGGGAAAAATGCTGTGGTGTGTGGCAGATCTAAAAATGTCGGAATGCCGATAGCAATGTTACTCCATGCAGATGGTATTTATGAAACCAAGGCAGGTAAGGGTTGACAAAATGTTTGCTAGTTAGATGACAATAAGAGGCAGATGAATTCTTCTCCTCTCAGCCTGCCCCCCCCCCCTCCCAAGCCATGGCCTTCCTAATCATGTTGATAACTAAAAATCTCATTTACACTCCATTAATTAGTTCTGAGCCTGAAATTAATTGTAGCCTTCTAAGTCTAGTACATTCCTGCTTGGACTAGGGAGTTACATGGTTGGAACGCTGGATTCAGGACTGAGAGGTTTCCTGTTTGAATCCTACATTTTGACCAGGCTGGGTCAGCTACCATAGTGTGTCCTTGAACAAGGCCATTTACTCTGATTGCCTCAACACCAAATAACCTACATAAAAAGTAAGTCCAGTAAGACTAGTAGTTTTCCTAAATTCATTTATCCTGTGGCAAATATAATTCGGCACTTCTATGAAGGACTAGTAAAGATTTGTAAGGACTAGTACTTTCTTCAGTTTGCCTTCAGCCCCACCCCCACAGTTATGTTAAATTCTTTGCCCGAGTTTTGCCACCCAGGCAATCAATGTTATTTCTTTTTAACTTTGACAGTGGTAATACTAAAATAAAACATGATATATAAATGAATTTATGTGATGTTAAGCTGGAATTTCAGAATGTTTACAAAGTGACAGGTTTCTAGCTGATATAAAGGAACAAATAAAGTGAGCCTTGTGCATGGAAGATTTAAGGATATTAATGGCAGTTTACAGTCACAAATTGAGTTTTCGTGGTGAAACAAAAACAAGTTTGATTCCAGTATTATAAATGTTATTGATAAATAGAAAAAATATTTTATTCATTGTAGAGATGTACTGTCACAATAATGTCAGAATTTCAGACAGTTCATGGATTCTGTTTAGCAGATTTTGAGATTTTGACATTCTACCTTTCAGGAGTTGCATTACATCATGCATTTGTTATTGTAAATGCGGCACCAGGGGCTAATGTGTTAATAGATTAGTGTTAGGACTGATAGGTCTGGTGTCCGGATAATGTGACTGGGTGGAGCACCATACTACATATCTGCAGCATGATGCCCCAGTGCAAACATTGTAGCGATATGACTGAAAAATTGTTAAAGCTATGTCAAAAATCCAAATCACACACATACACACACTTCAATTGGGTCCTCTTGCAAAATTTCCTTGATGAAGATGCATTTGAAGTATCACATCAGAATTTAAGGTTTTGTTGTTGTTGTTGCTGTGTTTAACGTCATTTCTCAGCACACGATAGACTATACATGGCGGCCAGTATTAATGGTGGAAGAAGAAACTGGGAAACCACCAGAAAGAACCACCAACCCATGAGAAGCTACTTGCAAGCTTTATCACATACCCACATTGGCCGAATCTGAGACTCAAAAGTAATGGTGAGCGCTTTAGGCCACTCAGGGCCCTGAATGTAGGGTTTTAAGCGTAAACTTAAGATTTGTGCTTAAAAAAAAAGTTGATATATGCAATTTGTTGAATAATAAATGTATAGATGGGAGTCGATGAGATTTGCATTTATGCAAATGATATTTATAAACTTTATAATGTATATGTATTTTTGTCAAACCTCTTTCAGAATTAGTTAGAAAGTCAAATTCATCATCATGAATGCTGAACAAGATTAAAGATTATTTTAAAATTTAAGAAAAAAAGATTCCATGTGTTATCATAATATGTGCAGTTGAAGCGGTAATTGTTTACTCAGTTTTCAATGCTATGTGGCTGTCAAGTGAATTCTGATTCCAAATTTTCCAAATTCATTTTGGAATGTTGTAAATGTTTTACTAATGTTTAAAATTTCAAAAATAAATCTCCTGATTAAGTATCAACACACATGGGTAGGTTTGTTCATGTAGGGTTTAATGCCAATTATCAGCACATGATAGACCATACATGGCAGCCAGTGTTTTTTGGTGAGTTGCATGAGTTAGGTCTTCAATATGGCCACAGAGGTGTCTTGAAATTGTTGTTATTTATCATGTCTGATTAGTCCTAAATGAAAAGTGATGACATCCAGTATGGCCACTGAGATGTCTTGAAATTGTTGTTATTTATCATATCTGACTGACTAGTCCTAAATGAAAAGTGATGACATCCAGTATGCCCACTGAGATGTCTTGAAATTGTTGTTATTTATCATGTCTGACTGACTAGTCCTAAATGAAAAGTGATGACATCCAGTATGCCCACTGAGATGTCTTGAAATTGTTGTTATTTATCATGTCTGACTGACTAGTTCTAAATTAAAAGTGATGACATCCAGTATGCCCACTGAGATGTCTTGAAATTGTTGTTATTTATCATGTCTGACTGACTAGTTCTAAATGAAAAGTGATGACATCCAGTATGCCCACTGAGATGTCTTGAAATTGTTGTTATTTATCATGTCTGACTGACTAGTTCTAAATGAAAAGTGATGACATCCAGTATGGCCACTGAGATGTCTTGAAATTGTTGTTATTTATCATGTCTGACTGACTAGTCCTAAATGAAAAGTGATGACATCCAGTATGGCCACTGAGATGTCTTGAAATTGTTGTTATTTATCATGTCTGACTGACTAGTCCTAAATGAAAAGTGATGACATCCAGTATGCCCACTGAGATGTCTTGAAATTGTTGTTATTTATCATGTCTGACTGACTAGTCCTAAATGAAAAGTGATGACATCCAGTATGGCCACTGAGATGTCTTGAAATTGTTGTTACTGTTACTTCTCTTAATTGCCACTGCTACTACTCAATATCAACATGGATTTTTCATCAGAAGACTTCTTACAGTTCTAGTCAGTCCTAAATCAAAATGGTACTGATCTGACATCCAATATAGACACCACAGCAACCATTTTGAAAATCTCATTGCAGCTCCTCATCTTAAAAAACTTATCCTTTGTTAATGGATGGTTACATGGTCATAAGGTATCAACCAAAGGATTTCTAATAATGTCAAATGAAATTGGTACCAGTCTGATACGCATTTTGGTAGATGTCTAGAAATATTGTAATATTTAGTCCTATTTAATGGATGATCATATCGACAAAGGTTAAAGGTCAGTAAAGGGCTTTTTATGGTTCTTAGTTTGTCCTACTTGAAAACAATGCAGATCTGACATCAAGCATGACCTCCTTGATATGGCTGCCAGGATGACCATTTTTTCACTGCTCCTCCTTTAAAGATAGTTTTATCAAGATGGGCTTTTCACACAAAGACTTCTTATTATGTCTGGTTTCCTATATGAAAAAGGTCCAAACCTGAATGATATGGTCCACAAAGTTACCATCTTATAAATCTTGGTTTTGCACCTCTTTTTAATACCATTACAAGATGTCTTCCACAAGAAACATTTTCAATATTATTGGTTGCATCAGGCCTATATATTCTACATCCCCAAACCTGTAGGGAACAGTTTAACATGAACAACCTGCATAAGTTTAACAAGAGTACACTGTCATAGTTTACATTTTTTTCAGGCGATGCCACCACTACAATATGTCATAGATACACCCCACCAGAAAAGTTGACTCTTTTCACTAAAACTGCTGACATCATAGTGACTGCTGCTGGAGTCCCAAACCTCATCACTGCAGACATGGTGAAAGAGGGAGTGGCAGTTATTGATGTAGGAATCACCAGAGTCAAAGATGAAAAGACTGGAAAGACTAAACTTGTTGGAGATGTGGAATTTGAAGGTTGGTTGATTTATTTAAAGGTTTCAGATTTTAAAATCTTACTAGTGGTTTATTACATTCAGAAGCTACAGCTGATGATGAAAGTCCACTCAGTAAAAAAAAGATGCTGGAATGTTTTGATTTTAACAACCCAACCTTTTCAGTTCTTGCAGATAATTGGATGCCATTTGATATGTGAATTGACTATTACATACAGATGTGCCTTGTAAAGGTTTCTTCTTGAAGTATCTAATTTTGATGGAGTTATTGCAGTTGTCAAATCGATACTTAAATCTCCATTGAAGCAGATATTTGTAACTGGTATAGTTCAGGAACCATTAGCATATTCTGATGCAATTGTGTACATTGTATAATAGACCTAGATGTGTCTTGTATAGGTTTGGTTTTATCAACTCTATTTTGGATAGTGTTATGGCCCTTGACAATGAACACTATATAAGGTCATGTAAATGGCACTGCTTGTAAACCATATTTCAATGTAATTTGTTTTGAATTTTGTGAACCTATGCATGCCTTTCATGTCCCTGCCAATATTTAGACATTTTAAAACTAATTAACCAATATAAACTGTGTCACTTTCAAGAAAATACTTGCAACACTTCTGGTTTCTAGTGAACTTCACAATTATGTACACTGATTATCTCCAGTTACTGGACCTCCAGATGAGAACCAGATGATGTTATATATATATATATATATATATATATATATATATATATATATATATATATATAGAGAGAGAGAGAGAGAGAGAGAGAGAGAGAGAGAGAGAGAGAGAGAGAGAGAGAATTACTTGGCAACAGAGCAATGACCAGAGTAAGACTCAAACTAGCACATTGTTTTATTGACTTTGTGTCCTTTCAAAATATCTTTAATGTAATTTTCATAGTATTGGAATCGGATTAGATTTTGGATTTTCAGTGCATAATTAATCAGTCTGATAATAAACTTAATGTTTTACAATAAACATATTACTTTAATAGTATAAATTTCAAAACCACAGAAATGGCGCACAACAGAATTTTGACCAAAATTTATCAAATAAATCATTATCAGATAATTGGTTATTTCCTGAACTTGCCCCATGCATCACCAGATTTATTGATTAGAATAGCTTTAACTTTCCATACATGCTTTACTCTGTTCCCTAGTTCAGGCTTTAAATGGTTATGTATTCTGTTTAGTTTTTTACACTTCTGTCCAAAATGGGTCAAAGGGTAATGACTTACTGTAGCAAAAGACTGTCAATGTGTATTCTGTGAATTTACACTTTTTTAGGGTCCTGATTTTAGTGGATTGTGTTGGGTAATAATTTTTGTGGATTGCATGGCATATAAATTTGGTGGATTGTATTAATTTTGGTCTATTATATGGGGTACTAATTTTTAGTGGATCGTGCGTAGTACTAATTTTGGGCAGATAGCATGAAGTTTTAATTGTGGCAGATTGAATGTAGTTCACTAAATTTTGGTGGATTCATTGGAATACTAATTTTCTGAGGATTGTGTGGTGTACTAACGTTGTTGGCTTGTGTGAGGTTTTAATTTTGATGGCATGTGTGGGGCTCTGATTTTGGTGTGCTGTTTGAGTTACTAATTTTTTGTGGATTGTGTGGAGTGCTTATTTGGTGGATTGTTTGAGGTACTAATTTTGGTGGATTGTTTTGGGTACTAATTTTGGTGGATTGTGTGGGTATTAATTTTCTTTGGTTTGTGTGATGTACTAATTTTTTGTGGATTGTGTGTGTACTACTTTTTATGAATTGTGTGGGGTTTTAATGTTTGATGGATTGTGTGGGGTACAAATTTTGGTGGATTATGTGCAAACTAATTTCTGTGGACTGTATGGTTGCCACATAACCATGAATTTAAAGACCCAACAAATAAAGATACTTAAATGGATGCAAAATACCATTTCCTAGTCAACCCATTTTATATGACTGATGATTATGTAACTTTTTTGGCAGAACCATAGAAACTAATACCCATAAAAATAAATGAATTCACAGTATTTACTTTGCCTATATTGTATGTTATCTTTCCAGGTGTGTGTCAGAAAGCAAGCTATATCACCCCAGTCCCAGGGGGTGTTGGACCAATGACAGTAGCAATGTTGATGAAAAACACACTGATGGCTTACAAGAAAATGATAAAGCTGGACTGATTATAGTAAATATTAGGTATTCTTATTTTCTTTTTGATCTGTTAAAGGTTACAACATTATAAGATTTCCTGCAAAAGTTCAACATTAATTTGTACATGACTTAAGACCAAGCTGAATTTCCCTTAAGGCTGTATTCAGTAAAGATAGCACATTGCACTGTCAGCATCATAGCAATTTTGGCACATCAGATCACCCAGTCTACTTTGGGGAATTTTCAAGATGGTGGACAGCACACATACATTTTGCATGATGATGAAATTTCAGCAATTTTATATCCATGCTTTAATGAGAATTAAAAATAAACTCTCCCTAGAAATTCTATATTTAATCAATTTTTTAAAGTAAATATGTACAGTGGAACCCCGCTATAACGCGATGATCTAGGTCCATAAAATCGGATCGCATTAAAAGCAGGGTCGCGTTAATGCGGGGTTTTAAAATATTTAACTTTTTTTCCCAGAACATATATGTGTATACATGTACAATGATCAAAAGTCGGCTTATCATCAGATGAATATTAACTGGAATGCATTAATTAAGATATATTCAAAATAATCGATGGCTAATATATTTATAGGTTATTACTGTGCATTAAAAACATTTACTAATTTTTATTTGTTTGAATGATAATACAGATTGACCGATAATACCAGACTATTGCTATATCATGAAAAGTGTATCAACACCGTATGCTACCGTGCCGTCGTGGCATGCAGTTCATCCATAATGGATGTAATTTCATTGAAAATCGTACAGGTTTAAAATATTCAATAATTTTGTAATAGTCTGAATTCATCGTGTAAAATATAGGATGAACAAAATATTGAAACCATTTACTTGCCATCTGATATCGTACGGTCATTGCATGCAGCTATTCCCGGGTCTACATATGGTACAAATTTCATACCGCTAAAATTTTATCATATGCAACAACTGCAAGAATAATTAACAATCAACGCATGATTTCAGCGTGCAAATAACTTACATACAGTTTCTCTTTAGCAGAAAACGACTTGCGTTTTTGAACTTGCTTTTCCATAACAGTAAAATATTTTTTTATATAAGCAAACAACTTACACAGATAAAGCTCGATAACTAAGTAATGAAGGCCTGCAATGGTTACGAATCACTTTTTATATAAAACAAAATTAAGCTGAACGGATGTACAATTTCATACCCTTTTAATTTACAGATAATAAAATGGATATTATTTACTTTCAACTGTTTGTTGTTTGATCACACCGTCAAGCACAGCATACATGTTGGCAGCTTTCGTCCTTTGATGTTTATTAAATTGTGCGACTCTTGTATCAACCACAGCTTTGCCTGCTGCTTGGCTGTGATTGCAGTTAAATAAGAAGCCCATGTCGGCTATTGTTTGAGCAGCGACTGTATACAGAATTTATGGAAGACAATCACAAAGACGATTTACTGGCTTTACTCATGGATCCGTAATAAGCAACACTTCCGATAATGTTTACTTCGGCTTATCAATTCAAAAACCTAATGAAACCAGTTTTCTCTTCTAGAGTAGAATAAGTAGCTTCACCACAACCTGTTCAAATTGATAAATTTCTGAAGCCAAGTGTTGTACACACTATTTCTCGTACGTTATATATATCGTATTATTTTAGAATTCATACACGATCACTTCTCCAAAATCACTTAAAGAACCTGGATAAATTGTTAAGTTCCGATCGTTTATTATTAAAAGTCATACGCGAATTCTTCCACCAAATTATAATAAACGTTTTACACACTATTTCTCGTACGTTAAACAAATATTTTCACGGTCCGATAAAAATACACGTAAATGAATTTCAAATTTCAGGAACCATGCCACGATCATATTATTTTAAAAGTCACAACTAATCTCGTGCCCAAAATGAAGTTAATTTCTTGTTTTGTTTTTTTTACTTTTCTCCAAATTTTTTTTCTCCATGTGTGAATGAATATACGAAATTTCGGGAGCCATGCTATGACCGCGTTATATCCGAATTCGCTTTATGGCGGGGCGCGTTATAGCGGGGTTCCACTGTATATGTATGTGTGTATATATATATATATATATATATATATATATATATATATATATATATATATATATATATATATAAGGTAAGCAATATTTATGGTTAATTAATGCTGTATTTTTGTCATAATAGTCTCAGCTTAAAGTGTTGATGGGCATGCTTTCTGTGTTTGAAGCCAGATTTGCATGTAATACTGGTGGCAAGCCTCTGATAAATGTTAACTTTGATTATCTTGTGCCATTCACTGGCAGTCAGTACAGTATGGTTATTAGCCTAGCACTGGTCTAGTGCTACCTTAACAATCCTTCCTGACTGCAGCCCCTGTCCTGTAGTCTTGAAACTTATTGAGCATAAACCTTCAGCACAAGTTCAAAGACTTTGATATTATGTATTTGATTATCTTGTGCCATTCACTGGCAGCCAGTACAGTGTGGTTATTAGCCTAGCACTGGTCTAGTGCTATCTTAACAATCCTTCCTGAATGCAGCCCTTGTCCTGCAGTCTTTAAACTTATTGAGCATAAAATTCCGGCACAAGTTCAAAGACTTCGATATTATGTAACTTTGATTAGAATGACATTATGTAACTTTGGTTAGAGTGATATTGTAAATTTGATTAGAGTATCATTATGTAACTTTTAGAGTAACATTTTGTAACTTTCAGTAGAATGACATTATATAACTTTGGTTAGAGTGATATTGTAACTTTGATTAGAGTAACATTATGTAACTTTGATTAGAGTAATGCTGTGTAACTTTCAGTAGAATGACATTATATAACTTTGGTTAGAGTGGTATTGCAACTTTGATTAGAGTGACATTATGTAACTATGATTAGAGTAACACTGTGTAGCTTTCAGTTGAATGTTATTTTATAACTTTGATTTAATATGATGTTGTAACTTTGATTAGAGTAACATTATGTAACTTTAATTAAAATGGCATATGTAACTTTGAATAAAATGACATAATGTAACTTTGATTAGAGGTGCATTATGTAACTTTGATATGAGTTACATAATGTTACTTTGATTAAAATGACATAATGTAACTTTGATTAAAATGACATAACATAACTTTGATTAGAGTGACATTGTATAACTTTGATTAGAGTAACATTATGTAACTTTGATTAAAATGACATAATTTAACTTTGATTAGAGTGGCATTATATAACTTTGATATGAGTTACATAATGTAACTGTAATCAGAGTGATGTTATGTAACTTTAATTGGAGTGACATTTGTAATTTTGATTAGAGTGAAATTAGAACCATCTGTCCCTAATTTCATTTCCACTAATTTACTTGTGAAGGACCTCAAAGAGACTTTATAAAGAATTTCTTCATTATAATAATGTCGATAGGAGCTACATGTATATAGTAGACCACCTTACAGCGAGAGTGCTTTATAATGACCAATTATAAAATAACACCAACATGTAGAATGTGTTAAATCAGTGACCCACATTCTACACATAAATTTACTATTACATAATACAGTAAGGCTTGCTATGAGAGGTCTCTCAAGACAGGTCACCATGGTATCTCATAGCAGGTTTGTACAAAAAGACTAGTTTCCAAGGCCCAGCTTCAGAACAATTTAAAGAAAACTAACCAAAATCACCGTACATATATTCTATTCTTTGTCAATAGTTTTTGCTAAAATATGGTATGCATTCACTGAAAACAAAATTTAATAGCATCAAAGATATACATGCATATGAAAATCACTTGTACATGTATTAAAATATGAAATCATTTCTGATTTACTCCTTTTCCATTATAAAATCAAAAATTTTTTTACCAATGTTTATACAGCTATTTTTTAGTGATCTGCTCTTTTTCACTTCTTTCAGTTATAATAATTAAATTTGTCTCTTTTTAGTAGGAGGTGTTCATCCATTGTTATATAGATATTAGGTGTTAACATTATTAGTGCTCATTTGTAATATCAGCTGTAAAGATGGTTTCGACTAGGCTTTTGTTGTTTTTGTTGTTTGGTTTAACACCATTTTTAGGCACATGATAGGCTATACATGGCAGCTAGTATTAATGGTGGAGGAAGAAGCCAGGGAAATCCCTCTTAAAGAACCACCGACCCAACGAGAAGCTACTGGCTAACTTTCTCACATACCCACATTGACCGAAACTGAGACTCCGACTAGGCTTTGGGAAAGCATGAAAATTCTGTACATGTACACTGCATATCTAACAATTAATGAAATAAAAAGAACAATTATCTCATCCAGAAACAGAACCATTTACTGAGAGACAAAAGTCAATGACATAATTCAAAGAAGACATACAGGAATTAACTCTGTAAACAAAGTGTATACCCAGTCTCACATTTAAAATAGATGACGGCTTGGTAACAAGGATGTAATCACTGTAACATTGGGAAAAAACAACAAACATCACAAACTTTAACACTATCAATCGAATCCCAGAAACAATTTTCATTTGCTGGTTTAATAGACAAAGACTTTATCTATCCCAGGCAAGACGAAACAATATATGCATCCACTACCTTAATTTTAGCACTACAACTGCAATTCGTGACATATTCATTAACCTGGTTTATGGACAGTACCATCTCTCACTATATATAAATCTTGGGTGTGTATGCATTCTTTTATGTTTGTTTTTTATCAGAACAATCTTTATTGTGTTTTATCAGAACAATCTTTACTATTCGAGTGGTCATTGTTACAGATGATTACATAAAGATCATTGGTGTCTATTTTTGCGATACAGTCATTCATAGGAATTCTGGGTCTTGTACATATGAGTGGTTGCAGTAATAAGACGGGGAACCAGACTAACAGCTGGAATAATATATGTGTACTTCAGTCTGGTTTACAAGAGAAAATATAAACACTATTAGCATACTGAAAATATATCAGATATCGGTAGCCAGCCTATTCTTTCAGTTATTTTTTGTTTGTTTTTGGGGGTTATAAGGGTGAAGCGGTCATTGTGACAGGGATTAGCAGTAGTGAAATGCATCTTTTATGCAGACATCTTGGTCACTTGTTGCATTCATCAGATGGTAACTCATGACAGAGCGTTTTTATAATAAAATTGATCTGTGCATTATGCTTGTGGTCAGAAATGACAATAAAGGCCCCATTAGCAAGGGAGTGCTGTATTAACAATACAATAAAGGTCTCTTTAGCAAGGGAGTGCTGTATTGACAATACAATAAAGGCCCCTTTAGCAAGGGAGTGTTGTATTAAGAATACCTACTGTATATAATCTCTTATAAGTTAAGTCAAACTGCAAACAGCACATACCCAGATCTGCCACCACATAATGGGTTTCTGCAGTTTGTTAGGAATACGCAGTAGGACAAATTAGATGGACCCTGATTTGATACCACAATTTCTGATGGTACATTAGGGTGTGGTTTTTTTTGCTATTGGATTACTAAACTTATAAATGTGTATGTATGGTAGGTCACATTTGATTTTAAACACTTTCTGACAAAATCTAACCTAGCTAAGTCCTTTGTACTTGAATATACAATATGTTTACAGCTATGATGAGGGCATCTAGGTTGTATTAATCTATTTTGAAAAGACATAAAGCAGTAAAGGAATCAAAATGGCCCTAAAGATCTATTACACCAACTTCACATTAATTTAAGTTGCAAAATGACAAAAGGTTTTGGACTTGAGCTGAATTTTATGCCTGACAGATTTTGAGATAAAAGTAAAGGTTTATTTAAACTTGCCTGATAAACAAAAGGATTCAGGCTTTAAGATTTTACAACATTACATAAAGCCCCCCCCCCCCCTGTAGTGAAATACTATATTAAACAGGAAAATTGGTATTCTGATTTTTACCCACATGTGACTGAAAATTTCAAAGTGCACTTAGAAAATATTGAAAAAATCAAAACCTTTTTTTCAATTTGGATAATATTTTTTTGAGTATTAACAACAGATTTTTGTAACATGTGCTTTTTATTATATTGTTCAATTCTTCCCTTCATTTATTATAACATTTTCATTCCAGGTATTGCTTTCTGTTTTGTCAAACTTTGTCAACGTGCCATAGAAAGTTACAAAGAAAAGGAAGAAGGTGAATGCATATTTTCAACAAAGAACATCTAGAGTTGGACAGTGGATGACTTGCAGACTTCTATGCAATTTCCTTTATACAAGTTGATTCTTAGAAAGATTGAATTTGAAAATATGTTTTTCATTACATTACAAATGTTTTTTATTTATATTTGCCAAATTGAAAGCTGTACAGTAAAAAATGATTTCAACATATTTTATTTTGGAAAAGAAATATTACTTTTCATGAATTGACCATTGTAAATTTCTAGTATTTGAGTTTATGTTTAAATAATATCAATTCAAACATACTGTGATATTGTAAACCTTGATATGTGATAGGGACCATGTTGTTGTGCACTGGTATGTTTCCATATTTTTGCTGTTTTTAACATATCATGTTCACAGTTGGGGTCACAAAATAAATTATTTTTTATGATGTGGATATGTGTGTGTAGGGTGTAACAGCATGTCAGCACAATACAGCACAATAATGGTTATGTGGTACCAATTAAAATGTAAGTTCTAAACATGTAAATCTAAAGAGTTGCAAAAGAAAAATATATCCTAAATATATGTTAAACATGTAGTACAACAAGAAAAAAGATCAAAGGTGAAGATGTTAAAACTGTCAAAGTAAAATATAGATATAAAAATATAAAAATTACAAACATTTCAGACACATGGCAGAAAAAAACATTTGGAATATTTGTGTAAAACACCTTCTTTATCTGCATTGGAACAAATTATAATGGGATTTTGATTTTCTGTTTTGAGATGAATTTCAAAACACTGGTATGCATTCTTGTTTACAAAGTGCTTATTGCGTATAATAATACACACATGCACGCACGCATGCGCATGCACGCATGCACACACATATGCATGTATAGTAGGATTATGAGATTAAATAGAAAACGAACAATTTTAGGTTACTTTTAATTTATATACTTTTCTAGCTCATCTGGCCATAAAGCTAAGTGAGTTGATGGTATGGTCATGTGTCCATTGTGACATCATACATACATCATTTGTCTGTCATCACTTGCTCATTTCCAACCTGAAGTCCATATTTCTGGAGTTTTATTGGCAAAGTATCAGATGAGTTTTATAATGAGTGAGGTCATTGCATATTAATGAGATGATCTTGCATCTGTTTGCTTAGCCTTGATATCTCTATGGAGACCATATTTCTTTTTTTACTTTGATCAAGCTTAAAATGTATGCTTTGTACATACTAATAGAGTGATCATACTTCTGATTTGCTGGGCAACTTAATACTTCAAACTTTACTTTCCACTCTACAATTTTACTACATGTATATAACTTTGCTTTCAGATGTTTATTGTTGTCCGTTACAAAGGTGGTGATTTGAGGTCCACTTAGGCCTCTTGTTTTGGAGTAAAACTAATTTGAATTACATAATTCTTAAGTGTTGTTATTAATCAATTTCCTACCCATCATTCTGATATTAGTACAGTCTCAGTCCAGGTCAAAGATGTTCCAACTGATGAAATTTGACTAAGGTAACAGACTCAAAATATCTTGTCTTAATTCTAAACATCCTGTTACTAAACTGGAAGAGCAAAATTTCTCCTTGGACTGAAAACTATCACCAGGAAAAGATGTAGCAACCCAATAATATGTTAGTGTTGCAAAATAAAAATTCACTCATCAAAAGAATTTCATTCTTCCTAATAATATCTATCTAGCATTTATCTTCAGCAAATTGTCAGTTAGTATATTTGTATGGATAACGGTATTATTCCACACTTCTCAGGTCTAGGGTTCAGGGATTTACAAAATATTTTGCTGAATTATGTGGAAAATAGGAATCAAGTACACTGTTAGGTAAGATTCTTTTTTTTTCTGTGTGCAAAAGGGTGGAAGAGAGAATGAGAGCGATTAAAATATTTTTTGTGTTTTTATATGTGAATCTTCGTCTGCCATTAGAACATATTTGGATAGAGCTTCTTTTATATCACAGTTAATCTCGCATGCATGTATAGAATGAAATACAAAAGTCACTGTATAATTGCTGTTTTTCATATTATCCTAAAATGTTTTTGCTTTTTTTTTGACTGCAATATATTTTTCTAGATTTCTGTTATATTTGCTATGCACATGTTTATATTGGTAAATTAGTAAAAGAAGTCATGCGAACATTTGCTTGGCTTATTATTGAGGTTTACTTGTCTTAAACTATAAAAATTGAACAAAATGATTACATTAACAATTTCACTTCAAAATATAAAATATTTAAACAATTAAAAAAACGATTGCACAGGAAATTATCTACCATTTGTTTTACATTTTAGTAATACATTGATTGCCCTAATTTTTTATTCTTTTTAAGGGAAAACATTATAAAAGTTTACTATTTTTTAGGCTAGGGTAACTTCCCGTGAGATAAACCTCATAACAGTGGGATCATAGTAAAATGTATAATCTTGATTATTTTTATTTCAGTGTTAGAACAAAGTTTGTATGCAATGTATTCTACAACAACAAATAATGCATATGAAAGTTAGGACTTTATTGTTATGACAATACTGGTGTTGTTAGCAACATATTTATTAATGACAGAAATTTTGTTTTAACACAATACAGGTGTCGTTAGCAACATGTTGGTAAACGAAAGTCTGAAAGTTTGTTTTATCACAATACAGGTGTAGTTTTATGTGTTATGCTGAAGCATATTATTCTAGGTGTAAAATATATCGGTATTCAGAAAAATATAACAGCAATGTATTACACATTTTCATTTTGTAGCTTTTGTGTGATTATGCTTTTTAATGTAGCATTAACAATTTTTCAGTCATATTGATGTGATGTCTGCAGTGTGGCAGAGTATAGTAATGTCTAGCACTGAGTCATCATGCCTCAGAGATGTAGCATGATGTCCCACCCAGTCACATTATCCGGACACCAGGCCAACCAGACCTAACATTAACCTCTTAATGCTGAGTGCCTAGTGAGGCAGTTGTTAGTGCATTTTTGTAAGTCTTTGGTATGACTCTACCTCAGTTTGAACCCATGACCTCCCTCTTCTGAGGTAGATGCTCTACCACTATGCCACCGAAGTGATGTAGTAGCTTTTGTTAGCTCCTCGATACAAAGTGCATGAGAGTGTATGCTTTGACACCAGTCACAATAGTCACAGCATTTTCATTTGTTTAATGTTTTTATAGAAATAGCTATGCATTTAAATTTCACTGCTGTCGCATTTGCCTGACTACTTTTTGACCCAAGTTAATGGATTTTTCACTGTTTATGGGGTAAAGTTTGATATTGCAGTCTGTGTTTATGATTTCCTTTTAGTAGACAGGTTGAAGTTTGTGTTTTAGATTTTATTTAATGCCTGTAGGAAGGAATTGTGCATTTTGAATCTCACTTATGTATATTGATAAGCATTTTTTGACGTTTTTTGCTCGTTTTAAATACAGTTTATTTACCTAATATATTACTATTAATAGTTTGGTCTTGGGGAGATAACACCTTTCTTCATCACATGATAAACTACAAATGGCGACTAGAAAATTAGATGGAGAAAGAACCTGGGAAGACTCCCAGTAAAACTACTGAGTCACAGGATGCCACTGGAGAACTTAATCACACACTCAGATTTGTGACTGATCTGTAAAGCTGATTCACAGGATGCCACTGGAGAACTTAATCACACACTCAGATTTGTGACTGATCTGTAAAGCTGATTCACAGGATGCCACTGGAAAACTTAATCACACACTCAGATTTGTGACTGATCTGTAAAGCTGATCCACAGGATGCCACTGGAAAACTTAATCACACACTCAGATTTGTGACTGATCTGTAAAGCTGATTCACAGGATGCCACTGGAAAACTTAATCACACACTCAGATTTGTGACTGATCTGTAAAGCTGATTCACAGGATGCCACTGGAAAACTTAATCACACACTCAGATTTGTGACTGATCTGTAAAGCTGATCCACAGGATGCCACTGGAAAACTTAATCACACACTCAGATTTGTGACTGATCTGTAAAGCTGATTCACAGGATGCCACTGGAAAACTTAATCACACACTCAGATTTGTGACTGATCTGTAAAGCTGAGCATTAGACCATTTAACCAAACTGTTTGACTTTTGATCTGCTTTCAGTGGACATGAAACATTTTTATATGATCAAAACAAAATACAAATGGGACATGTATCAGTCTGGCCATCTTTCCATTATACATCGGTTCAGTTTTGTATTACTTAAGTTCCCTTTCATAGTCACTCACACTCACAGTCTTGTAGTTTAGTCTGTTGATCTAGCTCATGCCAATGGTAAGTCACCATGATGAACATTTCATGTTCTTTTACTTTTGGATATTTGGTTAGTGTGTCATAAAACGTTGAGTGTACTGTTTACTATTTATTTATTGATCCATTATATTGATTACAACATTATCACATCAGATATAGATCACTGTGACCTACATTTAATGCAGCAGTGACTGTTTAAACTATGGACCTGTTAAGTTTCTCAGGGCAATATTGTGGGTTATCTATCTTTGTTGTTTGTTTGGGATTATTGTCCAGAGCACTATATATTCTACATGCAGATGTATATATAGTTACTATTCATGGCTAATTGTAATCGGATAAATACACTCACTCAGAGAGTAATTTTTTTTCTAAAACCTCATTCATCTGATTTTACCATTTGCTGTAATTCCAATACAGTATGTTCCAAAAGGCAAGCTGTCATGTAAGCTGACTTAAAATCTTTGTAAATCAAATAATATCCACTCTTGATCCCTCACTCTATATCCACTCTTGTTCCCTCACTCTATATCCACTCTTGTTCCCTCACTCCATCTCCACTTTTGTTTCCTCACTCTATATCCATTCTTGTTCTCTCACTCCATCTCCATTCTTGTTTCCTCACTCTATATCCACTCTTGTTTTCTCACTCCATCTCCACTTTTGTTTTCTCTCTCCATTTCCACTCTCGTGTCTTCACTCTATATTCACTCTTGTTCCCTTACTCCATCTCCAGTCATGTTTCCTCACTCCATATGCACTGTATGTATGGTATCATTGGTATAGAAATTTATTTTTCGTCTTCATTTCAGTAATATTTCTAACAAGTTTGACCGTTGTCTCTTTTATTAAGATGCCATTGCTTTTCTAGGTTTAACATATATATATTCTTTGAAAAAATAGACAAAATATTTATATGATATATTTTCTATCTTCTTTTGGATTTGCCGGAATTTAATCTTTTTTTGTGAAGCATTTCATGTTATGTAATTCTTAAAATTGACCTATTTTCTTTTAATGATCATAAGGTGCTGCATATTATGTTGATATTTTCAGTTTTGTCTGTTGGTTACCAGTTTCATTTCTAAAAAGGTAACTCCAGTTCTCCACCATTTGCAATTGTCAGACATTGTGGATGGCTTCCTGTTGGAGTAAAGGGGAAGCCATTAAATGTGATGTTTACTGTAACTAAAAAAGAAAAATGTTTTCTGCTTAATGGCATTAGTTCTACATCATATACTGTAACCAAACTTTGAGAATGGCTTGCACTTAATGTAAGGGATGAAGCCTATGGACTTGGGAGTGAAAATATCAAAAGTCCAGGTTATAATCTGAAAGAAGAAAATGGTTTCCGAACAAAAACATTAGTTATATGTCACAGTCCAGGGTCAGACATTGTGGCTTGCACCTGGAGTAATGAAGAAGAAGAAAAGTCTAGTCCAAAGATCAAAGTTTTAGGTCACTTTGAAGAGGAAAAATGGTTTCTACACAAAAAGAATGACATTAGATATACATTAAGAACCTGAATCAAACATTTTGGATGGCTTGAAATTGTAGTAAAGAAAAGTCTTGATTTTAGGGTCAAGAGATTCAAGATGAAGGTCGCTATGACTGCAAGAAGAAAATTGGTTTCTACATAGTAACGTTAGACCTAAAGTAAATCTTGTGCATGACTTTCAGCTGGAGTAATGAATTTGATATTCAAAAATCCAGTGTCCTGGCTTTATGTGGCATAAAGAAGAAAAATAGTTTCTTCACAAAGATTTATGTTCTTCACAATGTAAATCACCAAAGTTTGTTGACAACTTACCTGCTTAATAAGAATGAAGCCTATTTAATCTGGAGTCATAGGGTCAAAGATCAAGGTCTTTGGAATTGAAAGAAGAAACACAATGTTTGGCATAAGAGTTTAATACTTCATGCTGTGACCAAAAAACATGCAGGGTCTGCATTTATGGATTGAAAGAGGCCTGTTGATTTAGAGATTAAATGGCCAATGAACATGGTCAGAAATAATTGGACCCTAGTTCACCTCGTTATGAAATATAAAAAGATCACTTTTTACAAATTGTAAACTTTATTTAATTTAAATTAAAATCTTGAAAATGTCTTTTCATGTAAATTTAAATAATTTATTTGTAGATCTTTGATAGACGTTCTTTTCATTTTAATAGGTATGATATATTTGTAAGCACAGTTGTTAAGTGCATCATTGTAGACATTTTGCATTTTTTAAAATACAATTTCCTTTATCAAATCAAGCAGCCTATATTTGTTGTGATTGAGTGTGAATATAAATGTATTTGCATGTATAGTAACTGTGAAGATGTATGTAAATAAGGAATTGTTAGGGACTGTATGCAGCAGGTACAGCCTTTACAACTGTTTTATATAGCATATACCTGGACAATGCACATTATGTATTGTCATCAATATACCAGGCAAAGGTATGTACTTGATTATGTTTTGTGCACCTGTGGAATTCTTTCTCCTCCAGGTATTAAAATTATTCAATATGCTTTTGATGACAGGTAAATTCTATATTATTTATTTTGAGGATAAACATGCTGATTTGTTTTATTTCTCATCAATTGTGCCTTTAACAGCTATGCATGGACACTCAGCTTTTATATTTAGTTGTGACAAAAGATTGTTAAATTCATCGTCTCTATTAACAAGAGAAATTTGTTATGATGCACTTTGCAAAGGTGCAGTTGAAACAAAGCCTGTAAGTTTATATAATTTTTGTTGTTTTTTTGCTGTGTCACAATTCAATAAAATTATGTAAACAATCTCTTTAATTATTTTCTAAGGACTGTACTCCCAGGAAACAAAGTCAGTGAAAATCTTACAATAAATAACTAGATAATTTTTTCTTATAATTTAAAATGTTTGATTCTTTGGCAAAGAATCTTACATCATTGTGGTACATATCATTTTTGCTAAACTGAGTGATTGTGAAGTAGCTGTGAGTGATTGTTATACAAATTTGTATGTGTGACTTATTTAGCTAATGGTCCTACAATGTAATATGCCACCTGTTACTGTTTTTCTGGTCTAACCTTCTTACTGCCTAAATAATGGTGTTATGTATTGTATTCTGAGGTCAACTAACTTTGGAACATCAGTTAAAAGGATGATAGGCTATCTAAACACTTTCTTCAGTATTAGAATATTTTTATTCATTGGGCTGAAGAAACATGCTTCTCCTTAGTCTGGTTTCATCATTACCAGCTTCCTTCACATTTCAGCCAACTGAAATGCAAGTCAGTGGAACTTTAAAACACACCTGTTTGCTTGTGTAAGAATTTGAATTTGAATTTATTAGAAAAAAAGACACTGAAGTAAATTAAGTCCAATTAAAACAAATATGACTTTAATCTGTAGAAAAGTGTCTATATGAGCTACCAAGTTTGTGGGATATTCCTGAAAATTTGACGTCTTGTTCCAGTGTAAGTTGATCACATGTTACATAGTGCCATTGTTTAGGCAGTAAG
The DNA here is from genome assembly GCA_030141615.1 of Unio pictorum. NCBI lineage: Eukaryota > Metazoa > Mollusca > Bivalvia > Unionida > Unionidae > Unio > Unio pictorum. The sequence continues at coordinate 4,313,818 of JARLTB010000021.1, forward strand.
ACAGCGACCCCAAAAACACAAATGTCAGGGAAGGCATGTTACCATATAGGACTAATTATCTAGCTATAGTGCCAGGTTAACTTGCCATCAGCACTGGAACAATTTTCAGTATGTATCATGAGTTTACAACTGACATATTTTTAGGAAATATGGACTTGATAAAATATTTTTGTCTCCATGGCAACCATGTTTTAACTCTAATCAGGCTTTTCTAGTACTGTTTAATTTGCACAAAATTAAAAGTTTTGTTATGTAAGTCACTGTTTTGGATGAATTGATAAGTTTTGTGTTGCTATAGAACAGATTAATTTGTTTATACTCAACATCAAATAGTTATTCTGTGGTGACAAAATGTAATGAAGTCTTAAAGTAACCAAGGACTATTGAACATAGCAGATGTAATGTTGCTAATAAAAGTCTGTCTCAGTTTTTGTTATAAAAGACTCGGATGAAAAAAGCAGCAGAGTCAATTTTTTTCCATATGCCAACTATTGTAACCCATGTTACTGATTCAAATACTGTGAATGTCATGTTTATGCAATGGTTCTAAGTCATTTTCATTTTTGATTTTCATATATGTTGATAATACTGGTTTATACAAATATATGTATCACTGAACAAATTGTAAAATATTTCAGTATGAACATGTTAAATTATTGACTTTGGAAATATTTAGTGATGCAGAAATACCAAATATGTGTTGATTTCAATGTGGTTTTAATTTTGCAAGTTTTCTGGTGAGTGGAAAATAATTGTGAAGATGTAACCTTTAAAAATCTTAGGCAGAAAAATGTTGATGTCATAGAGTTCAAAAAATTTTAAAAATAATAAACACAATATCATGTAATTTTTTCCTGATAAATATTTAAGTAATAAATATATTACTGGATCATACATTGTAAAAACTGATATATTCTTGTCTGGTGTGTAATTATTCTGAATGTTCACTATTTGGATTGTGGTAGTAAATGTTTTCAAGTAGAGCTTCATATATATTTACCATAGAACCTTGCTCCGTATGACACTCAACTTGTATAGACAGGGCCTGATACTTGTTCCACTCTGATAAAATTTGTATGCAGACTAAAAAAAGAATTTTAAACAATGATGTCCTTTACACTAGGTTTTCTTTATATGGAAGTGTTAACAACATTCCTGTTTAATGTAATCTTGAATATCTTGAGCTTAAGATTTTGTTTCAACAAAATCACAGTGGATGTTACTTTTGAAAGGTCATTAATGATTGGCCGATCATTGATTATTCTAATGCATGACCTGATCACATTTTTTGACTGCAAGAAAAAACTTTAACACCTAAAAATGTTTCCTACCTTAAATATTTTCAGCATTTATGTTTTCTAATTTCATGGTGTTTTTTTTTTTTTTTTTTTTTTTTTTTTTTGTATTATAGATGGTGAAGAGTGCTTTGATCATCTAAAGATTAGGCACTATACAAAGTTGTCACGATTATTATTATTATTATTATTGTTACATTATTATTATTATTATATTATTATTATTGTTGTTATATTATTATTATTATTATTATTATTATTATTGTTATTATTATTATTATTATTATTATTATTATTATTATTATTATCAGAAGATTACAATATGGGTCAATAGGGCATTTCTCAGTACAAGTGGTTGAAAAGGTGAATATTTATCAAGAAGGCATTTCATGTTTTAAGTCTTGCAGCATTCTTGATTTGATGTAATTATCCTTAGGATACTTCAAACTGTTAAAGTAAAAGTGAATCAGCCATCAGTAATTTATTACTCGAACTTTATCACCTTATTATTACCGCAAGACAGTAGTCTGTGAGAAAATGGCAGTATTCAGTCATTTTGGTTTACAATTATGTGTTTTACACACAGAATATACCAGTGAATATTTCAGTTCATTTTACACATTGCATATAAATCATTTTCTGAATATTATTTTAATGATTGCTGTTAAGTTGGTTTATACATATATCGGTATTATATAATTTGAGTAGTAAATGGCATGCTGCAACCAGAAAAGCTTATACAATGGCTTTTTGTTCATTGGCACGAGTTTGTTGTCCTAAATTACTGAGGTTTCCCACAGAACTTTACAAAATACATTCATCCAATGATCTAGTTGGTCCTAAATGAAAATGGACATCCAGTGTGTCCAGAATGGCAGCCATTTGGAAAATCTTAGCTATTCCTGAATGGATGGTGACATTGATATAAGGTTTTGCTGAAAAAGCATGTTGGTCCTGAATGAAAATAGTACTAATCTCACTTTCAGGATGGCTACAGCAGCCATCTGGAAATTGTTGTTTTCACCATGTTTCCTAAAGATGTTGTTGTGCCATTGCCATGAGGTTTACTCTAACAGACTTCTTGTTAATTGGTTCTGAATGAAAATGATCTGACCATCAGGTTATTCATACTTTTTTTAAACAAAAACCAGACCTAGTTGATCTTGGGGTGAACTTCACTGAAGTCATAGGTCATTGATTGGTTTTTATACTTCAGAGAGTTTACGAACACAGTAGTATGTACATGCACAAGTGAATTTTGACTAGATTTAGATGCAGCCCATTGAAAAAGTTCAAATAGTAGGCACTGTGACATTAATTTTAGATATAGAAATCTTGAAATGTTTAGTTTTGTTGCTGTACTGACCTGTAAGCTGTTGTGTTATTGCATTAAAACATGAGAAGAGATGCCGTGTTCTAACTATCATTAACTTTAACATATACAAACAACTACTGTGAAGTCTTAACACAGTGTTGTCAAAGAAGCAGAGACCTGTTGATAGTACCAGTGGAACTATGACTCATGCACAGAGGGTTCTGATTTATCAATTACACATGTATAATGTTACATCTCTCTTCTGACAAAGAAATGGTTTTAATAAACTGTCTAAATTAATCATGAGCAATTATAACTAATATGTCAAAATCAAGTATGTCTTTGATAGCAATGATTACAATGATCAATGAAGAAATCTAAGACGGACTGAGAATGCATTGTACATTTTTAAAGATTATGTATCTTGTTTGATTTATATTTAATGTATATTGCTGGTCCCTGTCTTGAATCACCATCCGTGTTTATCAATGATGAACAAATAAATCTCTGAGAATGCATTGTACATTTGTTAAAGATCATGGTCCTTTTTTGATTGCTATTTAATGTACACTGCTGGTTCTTTTCTTGAATCACCATCCATCTTTATCAACAAAACCATACCTTGTGCTACACTAATGACGGTTTTATTAGCTGAGTCTTTCTTATCTGTGAGTACAGGATTTCACAACTGTTTCTTATCCAGGATATGTACAGATTTTAGGAACAGATGGTACACTGACTCTATTATCTTTGGTTTTACTAGCCTTCTAGAACATGTTTAGTATCCACTTTGCTAACAATCTTGTGGGATTATAGTCAGGCTCAGACGTACTTTGGTTAAAATGTTGAGATTCCAATGATTGCAAAATTGATTTTCTGGCATTTGTGGGAAGCGATACAGCTATACACAATGTGGTTTTCAATCTGAGAGATGGGCACATTTATATTACATTGCGGGGTGGGTGGGTGGGTGTTTCATTAATTTTCATGAGCTGACATCAATTGCAACGATAAATGGTACCATCTTTGGTGCGAATTAAGTATTCCCTTTCACTGTGTTTTCTTAGTATAACAGCAGGTTCCCAGTTTTAACCTTTGAATTGAACTCTGGCTGATTCCCCTTGCTTAAGTGGTTTTAGTGATTCTGCACTTTTATTATAATTCTTTGTTTTCTTGAGGAGAAGTGTAATTTTCTTTTTGACCTCGGTGGTGATGGATGTTTTGGGAATTCATTTTTTGCAAATTGTTGGGAGAATTGATCTGAGTTGTCTCCCCATCAATAATTGTGCTGGTGAGAACCCGATATCAAGAACAGTGGCTCAATACTCTAATATGGACATAAACAGTTCTCTGCCATCAGCTTTTTCTTTTGAGAGAATGCTCTTTACAGTTTGAACTGTTTTCTCCACTAGGCCATTCGACTTTGGGTTTTTGGTTCTCAATGTAACAAGTTTAAAGTCCCATTTTTTTGTGAAGCTTGCAAACTCGCTGAAAGATAGCATGTTTGATTATCACTAACAATGACTTCCGGTATTCTGAAGTGTGAGAACATGCTTTTCATGTGATTGACAATAGTGCAACTTTTTGAGCTTGCAAGTGCATTAACTTTGAAGTAGCACCTGAAATAATCTACGAAAACAATGCACTCTTTATTATCCCATGACTTTTTGCCATGGGTATTCAGAGACATCATGGTGATGGGAGATTCCTTTTGGTTCAAACTTTTGCGCTCCAAGCAGATAGAGCATTTTGACATTAAATAAAAAATGTCAACTGAGATTCTAGACCATTCGCTCAATGCCTAAATGTCCTGAATGTACAGTTTCTAGCATTTTCTGCCTGACAACTTGTGGTATGACCATGTTTTGAGCTTTTAAGATTAGCACATCTACAACTGAAAGTGTATCTCTATAATTCCAATAGGCAATTATCTCCGATTGGTCACTGAAGTCACTTTTTGGTCTATTGTCCTGTAGCCTGAATTCTGTTGTTAAACTTGGATCTGGCAAAGACAGGATTTAATTTTGGTTGCATGTGATGTTTGAATTTTGTAAAGTATGTTGATGGGTCTTTTTATCTTCATCCGTCAGAGACCATGTGTTAAAAATATCTCTACCTTTGTCTCCAAGCTAAATAGAATGTAGATGGCTTTGAACGCATCACTTCTTCTACTCATAAGTCCATTAATATTAATTCATAGTGTTGTTGGAAGTTAGCCCATGATGTGGTAAGGTTGGAATTGTCTCAAGTCCATGGTAGGGGTTGGCACACTGGAAAGATCCATTTCGAAGGTATTAAGTTCATACGCAGAATTTTCATCCTTTTTAAGGTTTAAAATTCGTGCAAAATCTTCCATGGATTGTAAAGTTATTATTTCAGAATATTGATTTATAATCCATGTGCTATTCCAGTTATAATCACAACCCCACATCTGACACCATGTTGTGTTATTGAGTTAAAACATGAGACGTCGTGTTCTAACTATCAATAACTTTAAACAACAAAACAAACAACTACTTTGAGGTCTTAACTCAGAGTGGTATTAAAGAGGCATATGCCTGTAGATAGTACCAATGGAACTATGACTCAAGTACAGAGAGTTCTGATTGGTCACTTACACATGTATAATGTTACATAAGAATAGTAACACAGAGTGTGTGCATAGATATTTATTGTTAGCTCGACTCTATTAAGCAGGCAGCACAAGCATCGAAGATCAAAGTACATACATTTGCACAACCTTACATAATTTCAACCATTCTATTTTCCCCAGGTCCTAGGCAAACAATTTGGAGTTGGCTTCTTAGGAGGCTAACTTTTTACATATATGTACATTAGTTTTATATTTAAATTGTTTTTTTATACTTATCTTTAACAATTTGTGAGTCATATCGTTATGATGTCTGCATTGTTTCAGTTTATAGTGATGTCTTGCACTGGTGCATCATGCCACAGATATGTGATATCATGTGCCACACAGTCACATCATCCTGACACCAGGCCTAACACTAACCTCTTGATGATGAGTGCCAAGTGAGGCAGCTGTTAGTACCATTTTTATAAGTCTTTGTTATGACTTAGCCATGGTTCAAATCCTACTTTCCACATCTGAGGCAGGCACCTTGTAGCTTTTACTATATTTATTCTCAGAGCCTTGCTAAGGGGGGTCAGGCACGTGTAGGTTTTACTATATTTATTCTCAGAGCCTTGCTAAGGGGGGTCAGGCACGTGTAGGTTTTACTATATCACACATACAGATTCATAACTTGTATACTAAAATTATGACATAATGGAGTTTTGGCTTAACAACGGTTCCGGTGTATGTATACAATTTAACATGACAATTTTATACCATTAAAGTTTATGTTGCTAATGATAATAAAGAACTTTGACATTGATAGTCATTTAATTGTTTGATTTTACACTGGTATCCCACTGGATTTACTAGGATATTATTTAATTTGTACCAGTCTTTGGTGCTTTAAATAATAATAAGTGTTCGCAGATGGTTTTTCTTTCTTATATTGTTCTTTATTTATACTAGCTGCTTGTGAAGGTAGAAAACAGATATAGTATACATACATACATACATACATACATACATACATACATACATACATACATACATACATACATACATACATACATACATACATATTCAATGTTTTCTGAAACCTATTCTAAAAGTATAAACTGATCTTATATCTCATTTCTTTAGTTAAGTGTAAAAGGATAATCTTTTTTGTATTATTCTGTTAGTCACTGAAAATTTTTGGAGTCGTCAAACAATTTATTGGCAAATATTAAATTAAACATAGAATAATATTAATATTGATTGCACTTTTTGGTAAAATTGGAATGTAGATTTTTTTAACATACCAAGAAAACGAAAAGCTTAATTCATGCTAAGATGTTCAAATGAATTTGATTTATGTAACATATAGCCTTAGATTTATTTAAAAATAATTACTTTTTTCTGGTATAATATCATTCATTTCTTCAAATTCATATGACCAAAAAATTGTATTATGTTTTTGAATATCATCAGCATTTATTTTAAAGTTTGTTTGTTTTACCGTTTTACCCCTAAAATGATATTTGCACATTTTTAGTGATTATGACCTGCCATAAATGGGCCATGTTAGAAAAACAGACAAATTCACTCATCAACATGTAGTTTTCTTTGTTTATTTGATAAAAGGAGTCTGTGTACTTCAATCTGAACATTTAATGAAGTTTAGATCCTCTTAAGTATTGTTTTATGGACAGTTACAGGTCATTTTCCCATGTTCTTTGTAATGGCCCTTGCTTGGAAATGGATATTCAAATAGGAGTATCATACAGCTGATAAATTTTGTAAATGATTGTAGATTTTAGGACATTTAGTTATATAAAAATACACATTTTTTAAAATCTAAATAGTCCATCATTTATTAATGATCATCCTTACATTTTTGGTTCATGGAATCCATAAGATCCATGAAACCATGTATCCAGTGAAGACTGGGCAGCATTCAGAGAGCTGGTTTACAGCACAGCTTCGGAAATCCTAGGACCCACAACCAGAAAACATCAAGACTGGTTTGATGATAACTGTACCAAGATCAAGCAGATGAGGGATGAGAAACACTTCCTCCTTCAAACCTATCTCAACAACCCCAAGTCCACTTATAGGAAAGACGCGTACAACATTTGCAGAACTGTACAGCAGAAGCTCCATCAAATGCGAGACAAATGGCTGAGCAACAAAGCAGATGAGATCCACTGCTATGCAGACCAGCATGATATGAAGAACTTCTACAATGCCCTGAAAGATGTGTATGGACCTACATCCTCTGGATCATCCCCCCTTCTCAGTGCAGACAGGAACACACTAGTTACTGACAAAGAGTCGATTCTTCAACGATGGGCTGAACACTTTGACAGCATCCTGAATTGTCCTTCATCAATCAATGATGAAGCCATCTGTTGTGTCCATCAATTACCCATCAACGAAGCACTGGATGACCCTCCAACCTTCCTGGAGACACAGAAATCGATACATCTGCTCTTCAATGGCAAATCACCTGGTTCAGAGTCCATCCCAGCTGAAGTCTACAAAGAACGGGGCACAGCAGCCTTGATAGAAAGGCTCCACTAACTGATTTTACTGATGTGGCAGCAAGAGACAATCCCCCAGGAATTCAAAGAAGCTTCCATAGTCCACCATAAGCATAAAGGTAAGCATCAAACCTGCAAGAACCACTGGGGTATATCCTTACTCTCAATTGCAGGAAAGATACTCGCCAGAATCCTACTGAACTGCCTCACTACACACCTTGACCAGGGACTACTGCCAGAAAGCCAGTGTTGATTCTGAAAAGAACATGGGACCATCAACATAGTGTTTGCAGTGAGGCAGCTACAAGAGAAATGTAGAGCAAAACACCGACCTTTTCTCCATCTACATTGCCTTGACAAAGGCCTTTGTAACTATCAACAGGGAAAGCTTGTGGAAAGTAATGGACAAGTATGGATGCCTAAGAAAAATTATATACATGGTGCAGCATTTCCACGATGGCACGCAGGCACGAGTCCAGGAAAATGGAGAGACGTCTGAGCCATTTCCAGTAACCAATGGCGTCATGCAGGGGTGTGTTCTGGCACCGACACTGTTCAGTCTATTCTTCTCCGCCATGCTGACTAATGCTTTCAGAGACAGGTTAAAGGTGGCATTGGGTACCGTAGAGATGGTAAAACTATTCAATCCCAGGAGGCATCAAGCAAAAACCAAGGTCATGACAGACACCATCAGGGATTTCTTATTTGCTGATGACTGCATCCTCAATGCTGGCTTAGAAGCAGACCTGCAATGCAGCGTTGACAAGTTCACCAGCTCCTGCACAAGCTTTGGTCTCACCATCAGTACCAAGAAGACTGAAGTCTTGCATCAGCTGGCCCCTGGAAAGCCCTATGTTGATCCTAAAATCACCATCAATGGCCAAAAACTGAATGTAGTGAAATGCTTTACCTACCTTGGCAGTATACTGTTACAGAGTTCATAGTTCATGACAAGGTGAATCTTCATATTACCTGAGCCAGTGCAACTTTCGGCAGATTGTATGCCAATGTCTGGAATAGTAGAGGCATCAGCATTAAGACAAAACTAAAGGTCAACAGGGCAGTTGTGCTCCCCACACTACACATGCAAAATGTGGAGAGTGTACCAACGCCATGCTAGGAAACTGAACCACTTTCACACCTTAAGTCTCAGAAAAATCATTAACATCAAGTGGCAGGACAAGTTTCCAGACCCTGAGGTACTCACCCAAGGTCTCCCCAACATCCAGACCATCCTGATGCAGTGCCAGCTATGCTGGGCGTTGCATGTTGTACGCATGCCAGACCACTGGCTGCCTAAGAGATTCTTCTATGATGAGCTACAGCAAGGACAGCGATCCAATGGAGGTCAGAAGAAATGCTTCAAAGACAATCTGAAAACTACATTGAAAGCATTCAACTTAAACCCTGATTCCTGGGAGCAAACAGCAAGCGATCAAGTATTTTATGTGTTCCTCTGTACACAAAGGATCCAAGTTATGTGAATCTAGCAGGACAGCAGCTGCAGAGCTGAAGAGGCAAGCCAGAAAAGCATGTGCCATAAACTCTCTTGGAGATGTCCCACTCATCCCCTGCTCCTTATGCAAACAAACATTCCGTGCAAGGGTTGGTCTCATCAGCCACCTGCACATGCACAGAACAGAACCAGCCCCTCCAACCATCAGATGACTGTAGAGAGTCTTCGTCGAATCGACAGACAAACAACAACAGATTGGAAATGGATATTCTAATAGGAGTAGCATACATGGTGCCATCCAAGGAGTAGAGAGGTTCATTTTTGATGTGAAATCATGAATGACATGTAACAAGCTGCAGATGAATGATGATAAAACTGAGGCCATTCTGATCACTACACAAAGTCTTACTCATTCACATCCTTTACCTCAAACAATAAATATCAGCAACAACAATATTAAATTCACCCAGTCAATACAAAACCTAGGTGTTACTCTGAACAGTACTCTCACATTGCACCAATATGTCATGAACATATACAAGGTTGCATATCTTGAACTGAGACACATAAGCTCCATTTGCAAATATCTTTCAGTTGATGCCACTAAAACACTTGTGTGTTGATTAGTACTTTCAAGACTGGACTACTGTTACTCATTTCTATCTGGTTCACCTCAAAATCTACTCCAGAAACTTCAAAAAGGTCAAAACACAGCTGCTGATCTTTAGAGTACCACGATCAGAGCACACCTCCTTGCTGCTCTGTACCCTACACTGGCTATCCATTCAATCTAGAATCAAATGCAAAAGTTGTTCTCTGTGCTAGGTTTCACTGATGGACTTTAGTCCAGCATACCTATGAGTACATACCAGCAAGATACATATGCTCTTCTGACAATTGTATACTCATTATTCCCACTAATATCTAATATGATTGCTAGTTCACTAATAATTTATGCTTGTGCTTTCTTGAGCTTGATATTTAATTACGATTTTCAACATTTGTTTTAAAACTTTATTTTTCGTCAGTTAATGTTGATAGCCATCATATATACTATCAGAATGCATGGAGATTTGTTATATACAAATAACAGAATACATATGTAACATGAGTCATTCATCACTTTTTTTATATTGTTTAAATTTGATTTGTCAACACTGAGGAGTCCCAGTATAGCACTATTCATCTTGCAAGAAAATTTCATTAGAGTGATACATCTCTGGTTTGCAAAATATGAGACGATTGCAGTGGTGAAACTATTCAGAAATTTTACCAAAAAATAAAAGTTTCAGTCTGTAAAATGAAATGTTTTGTTCTTTTTTATTTTGCCCACCAATTATTAACTATTAAAGAATACAAAGACTGTAATGTATATTCTATTAGTAAATTGAAAATCAAAAACTAGAGCATGAAATAGTCCAAAAAATCATGCAATGAATTAAGACCAAATCATGATATAATGGAAAAAAGCCCATAGTTAAAGAAAGGCTTCTTCCCTTACCTACCATACTGGAGTACAACTAACCATCAAGTACCATGGTGTCAAATAAAAAAAAAAACTTACCATTTTCAGAATTATTTGGGTTTCAGGGAATCCACATCTACCTAAATTCATTTGTTTGAAAAGACCTATATAAACTGAAAATATTGCAGTTTTTTTTATAGACATTTATTTGTTTATGTCTACAGACTCAAATCTTAGTTGTACTCTGTCATGGCAGAAGGAAAAGAGGGCATTGTTTCAATAAGAAAATGGAGCACCCTGTACAGTATTCCTGTATGTGCCTTATTCCTTGTATCCATAATGTGAAACACAATTATTATGCTATAGTGTTGACCATCTGCTTATTTATTTTTTATTTTGTTTCTGCACAATAACGTGATTTGTCCACCATCTACAGTTACCAAACTTTGTGGATGTGTTAAGGAAGAACCCTTTCCATTTGAGAATCGAAAGCTCAAAGCTCAAGATCACTTGTTAAAAGAAGAGAAATAATGGTTTATGTACAATAAATTGAGGTTTTTTTACTGCCTAGTTACCAGAATTTATGGATGAATTGCATCTGGTGTAAAACAAATAACCTTTTTAATTCCAGACCAAAAAGGTAAAATGTCAAGCTCACTGAAATAAGAAATTAACTGGTGTTCTCCATCAACTAGAATTTCTAAACTTTGTAGATGGCTTGCAACTATGATAAGAACGAACAGCATATTCATTTTTTGGGTAAAATATTCAAAGGTAAAGGCCAAATGCTGAATCAAATGACTTTAGAAGAATAACTGTAGTTCTCTACCAATAACAATTATAAAATACTGTGGATTGCATGCAAACCAATTTTACTGTGAATGAGATAATAAAAATGGTTTCCACACAATAACAGTAGTTCTGCATAACCTACCTGGACTACACAATAAGGATGACTTGCACATGGAGTGTGGAAAAAGCCTATTGAATTTGGGATCAAAAGGCTAAAGGTAAAGGTCACTGTTACTGAAATAATAAAAATGGTTTCCAAACAATGGTATCGGTTGTACATCATATACCTTGACTGCTTTGGGGATGACTTGCACTTCAATTAGAAAGGAACATATTGATTTGGGGCTCAAATTTCAAGGTCACCATTACTGAATGAATAAAAATGGTTTCCACACAACAACAGACCTGGACCAATCTTTGTAGACAACATGCTCTTGGGGTAAGGAAAAAGTCTTTGTACTTTGGGTTGAAAATGTCGCAGGTCAAGGTCACTGTGACTGAAAGAAAACAAATATTTTCTGCAACCAAATTACAGTTGTCTGCAAAGAGTACTGTTAAATATGGACAGATGTATGACATGCCAGTCAAAGTACTCTTACTGAGTCTTGATATATTCTGATATTGATCTTCAAGTGAATAAATTGGGCTTTTAAATGTATTTTATTATTTCAATATAAACTGTGCTTGAGATTGCTTATGAATTCTGAACAATCATGTCAAACAAAAGTTATATAATCAGTATTGGAAAACATATTATCTTTATTCAGCTATTAATAAAATCCCTAACTATATAACTCCTTATAAATTAAAGAAAAAGTAAACTTATTGTGCCATTCAATTTGTAATTCAGGTCTAAATTATCAAAGAAACTAAAGACTTTAATGAAATGTAGAATTGTTTATTTCACTCTTTCATTCTATTTAAAAAAATTTATATAGTCATGTTTTTTTAATTGTTTTGTACAGATTAGGATGTTAGTGTATTCATAATGTAAATAATTTTCCTTCTCACAACACAATTCATATAAGTGAAATTCTCTTCATCTTTTACTACTGGATTCTACAATACATATTTTATGTAGACATAAACCTTGACAATATTTTCTGATATGTATTTATATGCACTGGATATATTTACTTATAAGTCATGTCAATTTTGTATAGTACACCCACAAATCAGGATTTATGCTGTTTGTTCTACTGATTACTCTTAACAAACAGAGCCAGATCTATCTGAGTGTGTATTATGCAACAGCAGATCTGGGTCTTTGCAGTTCGAAGTCGGACACTCTTTTAAGCAAGTATATATTATATTATCTACTTTTGATAGAAAAAAGTTGTTCTTTGCCACTTTTTATTATTTTCTGATGATGATGGCATCAGAAAACAATACAACATGGTAAGAACAAGCTGCAAATCTATACTTTGGATTATACAATTAAACTTAATGTATAAATGTATGACAGCATTGTAGTTACCATCTAAACAGTGCATTTAATTAAAGTTTACTCTTGATGGGTTAAAACAGAGTTCATTTAATTTATAGTTATTATATATATAGGTCACAGTTCAAGGTCATAGTACAGAGGCTCTGATATATATATATATATATATATATATATATATATATATATATATATATATATATATATATATATATATATATATATGTATATGTATATATATGTATATATATATATATATATATATATATAACTTTGATTTCTGATGCATAACTTTTATATATTTGTAAGTACTGATGAGCATATAATGTTTGCTGTCTCTAAAAAATGTATTTAATGTTCTTTCGCATGAAAGTCAATAATATGAAATATTTTTTGCAAACAATTGTTCTCTCTATCTCCTGATTAGTGTCCTAAATGAGCAGAAAAGAAACTTTTAAAAAAATTGACTTTTACTGTTTTACTTGACAAATTACAGACTTTTTAATAAAGTGAATTACCTTCTTAAATAACAGGAAAACGAATCATTATATGATAAAATATCAGAACTGATGGTTACTACTGCTCATGAAAAGTTAATAATAATTGCATTAAATTATTATGCAATTTATTTTGTGTAAATAAATACAATTTTCAACATAATCTATAAAGTGTAAATAGATACAAATTTTCTACGTAAACTATTTAGTGTAGATGCAGTAAAAGCTTGTGATGTACATGTATATCTAATTGTTGCTGAAATAGGAAATGTACAGCCATTATTTGAATTCAGTACTAACAGTATTATGGACAAAATGAAAATCACAATCATGGAAAATGAATAAATATGAATCACTGGCAATATAAGACGTGAACACAGTAAAGAATTACTATAAATAGATTTCTATAAAAGGTGGAAAATTTAGAACTAGTAATACCATAATTTCTAATAAAAGTATACATATAACTGTGCCAATATATTATATAGAATACATAAAATCAACATAATCCAGTTAATAATGTTTCATCTCTCTCTCTCTCAAAAAGCTTTTCTAACACTTTGTAATGCTTCATTGCATAATGGGTCCAGTTCTCCATCACTGCCTGAAAAAAAAGGTGTTCACATTTAGATATGAAAGATAAAAAAAAAGAATTTGCTGAAAGCAATCATTTGAGATAGACTAGTTAGCAAAAGTCATTAATACAGCATGCCCCCCCCCCAAAAAAAATCTAGATTTTGTTAACTATTTAGAATCAGGCAATAGTTAACATATGCAAGTATGTATACAAATGCAGTTTTCCTTCTATTATCCATGGGAAACAACATTAATGGAATTTAATAAAGATCATATAAAATGGTTGAGTCTTTAAAGTCTAAATCTGTAAGCTTACATTGGATGCGTTGCTTTACCTGTTCATGCTTTCTCAACTGTCTGCTTTGCTAGTATTTGTATTCACAGTAAGACAGAATTAAGTAAAATGATGTTGAGGAAACCATAACACCAGCTACTATACTTAAAGCTGTATAATTTGCACTGCAGGCTAAGTGTAAATCAATAGCTGCCATGATTGTATAATGCATTTTACACTTCCTCCTCTCTGTGTGTGTATGTGTTTGTGTGTATTTTTGTTTTCTCTTTTTATCATCCCATATTTTAAAAATAAAAAGCATCATGGGATATTTGATACCTCCCATCTGTCTGTCTTCCAAACTATGTCTAGTCATGTGTGTTACCACATGTGTTAAAATACTATGAGAAAATTCACACGACTATTTAGTTATGTTGCCATATGGTATCCATCTGCAAAAGTAGTATCATCCTTGGTTCCTGGTATGGGTTCAAAGGTAAGATATACACAATTTTCAACTACAATCACATTATAAAATATTCTGGCCAAACTATACAAATGCAGTTACATCAGAAAGACACATAAATGATATAGATTTTGCATGAGGACTCCTGAGTCAATTTGCTGGGATTGGGTACAGTTAGTAATGGGGAGGGAGTTTTTCATTCTAAATATTAAGTAAATTTATGTGGAGTCTATGCAATGGCAGACATTTACAGTTGCTCTGGTAATCTTTCTGTCCTTGTTTCTAATGCAACAGTTTCCTTGGGTTATCCCCATTCTTGTGTATTAAGACATCTCTTTTTTATTTTTTGCTTATTAAATGAAAAAACAATCATGACTTTCATATAACCTTCAAAAGGTTAACAATGTCCACAAAACATTATACAGCCTCTTGAATTTTACTGCCTTTAGAATTAAAGTGAATAACATGCAATACCATAGTCCAAATTCCTGATGTCACAGGTGAAGATTTTCTCTCCATTTACCCACAGTTCCACTCTATTCCAGTCTTCAATCTCAACTGTTTCTACAGTATGTCCATCTGCAGTAAGCATACCTAGTAACAACAGTGAAAAAATTTTGAAGAGTTGCAAAATACAAGATAGATAAAGAACTTATATGTCTTGATAAGTGGAAAATGAAAATAAATCAACATAAAATGGGAATGGGAAGTGAGCTATAAGTAAAAGTCATACAGGCATGCATGCATTCAGTACTGACTATTTCATTAATGGGTATTGTTTTTAGAATATGATTACATATACCTTTAAATAATTCACTTTATTTAGATCCTCACACATCCATATTTCTTTGGAAGGTCATTTATTAAATGCCTGGACATATAAATCTAGCCAAATTCAGTGTTAAAGTACATGGACATCGTTTGACCATGTCAATTGAAAAGTGTGATCAAGAACAAACTGGATTGAAGGTCATGTGTTGTGATTTCACAATGAAAACTATACATGCTGAAATATAATTTGTATTAACCTATGTTGTAACAATTAGACCTAACAATTTACCTTCTTAACCTGGCCACCATTGTAAAAGTCCATAAAAATCAAAATTATTTATCTGAAAGTTTCGTTATGACAGTTAAGGTGCTGAGCTTTCATGCATTAATCAATACTGAACAGATTTTGGTTATACTATAATTTAGTATTAAATCTTAGAACAACAAAATATTTAATTTAAGATGAGTAAATGCACCTACATGACCACCTCATCATACGCCTATTTAGGGTGGATGAGCAGTTTCATAAATGTTGACTTTAGATTTTAAATAACACATCTAACATAAATATGATGGCAGATTATTGTTGGAAATCATTTACATTACTATGCATTACCTAGATGGCATGTAGAAAACTATACGGCATAAACATGATGAAATATAAGTATCACTTTTCAGGCAGTGACCACATTTTTTTCATCAACATTACACTTTTGTGATAAAATATTTGCAACTCAGCTATAGGTTGTGGTGTGTGGCAGGATTTGTTATGTTGTCACTAAAGTAGGTGTGTTATGGTTATGGTTGGGGTGGGGTGGGGTGCACCCAATATTTTCTTAAAATTATTATGGAAGTCCCACCCAGGCTCAATTTTGTGGGAAGTTAAATTAGTGATAGAGAGAGAGGTAAAGCTCTGAACCCCCAATCAGCAATGCCAGCAGTTAAATTATTGAGTACAAAAAAAGGTGAAATTCAAATGAATAACAATTCAATACAATTCAATAGTCAAATTATAATAAATCCCCAATCACTCTTCATTCTCTCTACCAATCGATAACCTATTGGATCATTTGATTTATAGTGTGAGATAGCTTTTCCACCTGTCCTTGTTTCCTACTCATCTGTATCTCTCCTATCTGGCAAATTACTTCCAACTTTCCTCCTAACTCCTCCTCCTTGACTGCTTCTTCTCCAATTTTTACTCCTCAACTCCTTTTTCAACTTGCGTTTAATTAACAATTGACTTCTTCACTAGTCTTTATTCCATCTTTTTCCTTGAGTCTCTGGACTAAACTATACCAGAATTTTGTCACCAGAAAGCTTCCCTCACAAAGTTTTGTCTTTCTTAGAATTTCCTAATTTTCCCCACCAAATTACAAGTGATTTCCCTGTAGTATTGCTTTATAACTTTCCAGCATGATGTTTGGGCAATTACTAAGTTCCTTGCTCAAAAATACTAAGCCAAATTCAGACTGAAGTGATGACCACACCCTATCTCAATTCCAATTGGATGTCAGTTCTACCCTATTTTATTCAACTTAGCAGACACTGTC
Source organism: Unio pictorum (assembly GCA_030141615.1). Lineage (NCBI taxonomy): Eukaryota > Metazoa > Mollusca > Bivalvia > Unionida > Unionidae > Unio > Unio pictorum. The sequence goes on from JARLTB010000021.1 coordinate 4,330,822, forward strand.
CTCAGACCTTCTGTCAACGTGGTGAGATTTACGATGCCTATAAGGGTCCCTTGCTCTCAAACAAAACCATCAACTACGACATGTAACCCCCCCCCACACACACACACAAAGTTGGGTTCTCATACCTTATGAAGAGGACCAACTATAGCCATGGTGTCTAACATATATACATGGCTTCTGACCATTTCTTTATTTGCAATCATGGGCAGGGCAGCATTACATAGGTGGTCAGGATGAATATTGCATTATATTTAAACCTGTAAGATATCTGATTCAATCTGTAGAATACATGGTCAACTTCAGTGCTGGTCATATCCTGTTTTATACTTCAAGCAGAATGCCCAAAATTATTTGACATTGAATAACAACCAAAAGATTTGAAAATCTGATAAATTAGTAACTTTTTACATCATATTGACATGAGTGATTATGTTAGCATGTTGGGTATAACAGTACAATGCTGTTAGTCAACAATCATAGTATTGTATCTCAGATCCAAAGTGCAGGGTACACTGTGTTCCCTGTCACCCAAATTTTGGGGACATGAAAAACATCACACAAAGAAAAACACTAGGATATATACAAAACTTGCTGATATTGTGATGTAGAAAGCTTTGATGTTAAATTAAAGATATAATACTAGAAAGTACACTTTGGACATGCTTTACCAACCCTATTCATAGTTACGATCAACTTGTGATTATCATAACCACACTCTCTGTGCCCCTTACATGGAGTTTTTATTGATTGTGACCATTTGTGACTTGAAAATGTCTTCTCTTTATGGTACTTTTATGTACTTACATTTTAGACCCTCCAGCCGTGGTTGTCTGTGATCTACAATACCACATGCTTCATATGGACCATGGTGGATAAACACTTTTGCATTGACAGGCATTTTAAAATCTATGAGAAAAAAAATCATCTGCTTTTTAAAATTAAAAACACACCATCATTTGCAGTGGCAAGCTAGTCAAAATTCATGTCATTTAGCAATAGGTGTTCATGTGCTGAACCGGAAAATGCAAAGCATTTTCATTTATTGTACAAAAAATACTACTATCAGAAACTGAACAACAGGAATTTTGCTTCATATTACAGTAGAACTTGTCTTGAAAGACCACCCTTTCTGCCATAAAATTATGGTCTCTCAAGACAGGTGGTCTCTCATAAAAGGCCACAATGCTATATAATCATTAAATTTGTGCATTGAGAATATGGTCTCTCAAGACAGGTCAGCTCACATAGCAGTGGTCTTTCAAGACAGGTTTCACTGTATAAATAAAACTTCAATATTAATAGGTAACCCCATGCAGTCACATGAGATCAACATAATTTTCAAAGTGGTCAGAAAGTACATAATTACATCCAAGAGAATTGTTTAATCACTACTTGTGTCGAAACATTAATCTTGTTTTTATCTCTAGTACACATTTATTTTGTTACTTTTAAAAGTTATAAGTTCTTCACCTACCCCCTCCAACCCAAGCCTACATATTCAGATCTTTGGCTTTCTCTTTTCTTCGTTCATTTTTTCTTGCAAAATATAGAGTAACATGCTTATGCTATAAATGCTGAAAAGAAGTTACTGTTTGACATTATTGTATTAAAATATAGTTTTAATATCTCATTATGACATTTCAATGTTTGCAGTCATATCCCCTCATTATCTGCTTTCGCCACAAATTGCTATACATGTACTTACTATCTGCACAGGAGACGTTTTATCAATAAAGTATGCTGAAACCTATGACAACATGGAATCACCTTATCAGTTATATAAATGAACACAAGGAGTGCAAGCATTACCACAACACTCTCCTTGATTTGACTTTTCTCGTGCATCTTTTATTGCTTCAGATTCACAAGAAGACTGAAAAACTACACATATACATTCAAAAGACAGTAATATACCAACACATAACTCTTGGATGACCATCACATGAATTCAGTCTGATGAATTAACCTTTATTTTCACCATTATGGTCACAAACCCTTAATTCTAGAATCCATGAGACAGAAGTAGCCCATTCTAGAAGTGTGTGTGTGTGGGGGGGGTAATTTTTTCAAAATTGGAACTGATGAAATCAAACAGTTTCTTGTAACAAATATTAATTATTTATTGTCAATTTCATCTAATATCCATATATTAAATGTGATAATACCTCATTATTATCAGACATTTTATGCTATTTTTCTCTGCTCATGCGAATAAACTGTGTACTTTGGATGCAAGTGTCACACCACATCCCTCATTAACATATTTGTATTCATGTAGACACTACTAGTGAAGAGTTTTCTTACTGTAAAGGAAAATATTGGGTGAGAAAAAAAAAATCTACATTGTTTGAACCAAGACAAGATAACCCAGTTGTGGGGGTTACATAATATATAATGTGACCTACTTTATTGATAAAACGTCAGACTCATGTATCTCTTGTAAGTTGTTCGATTTTGTTTTGCATGATAATTTTAGCAAATAAATGCTGTTTAAATCACAATCAAATCAGCCGAGTTATCCAAAATAGTTTGTCTTCGTATTTTTTTTTTTTTTACATGTGCGCTTATCATTGTATACCTTAACTTGGCAAATAAATCATTAGAAGTGATTTAAATTTAGTGACTCCATAGACTCAGCCTGTAGTGCCGTGTTTCCAGGAAGTCAACACAAATTTGGATTTCCTTGGGTATTTCTATTTGGTCGTTTGAAAAATTGAGAAGCTCTCGAAGAGCAGTTGGGTATTCGATTCTGAGTTAGTTTTCAATTATACACACTTTAAACTAACCAGACTGCAGTAGAACAAAAATGGCTTCACGAATGTTACTACGTCGTCTGTTCCGGGTGAATTTTTCACAATGTCAGAACTGCACGTAAGTACAAGTGTTTCCTTTTATTAATGACATAAAGAGATGATACCCTTAAGGTTAAAAATATTATTGTCAGTTTTATCCAGAGTTGGGAAAAGCAAACATATGGAACTTTGCAGCACAGGGGCTCGTATTGTTGCTTACAAGTTACAATCGACCGGTACATATACTATATATGTAATAATATACTATATACATATACTACATATATAATGACTACTAGTTATTATATAGTATATGTAGGACCGGTCGATTGTAAGCAACGATACGAGCCCCTGTGCTTTGCAATTAGGGCAGTAATGTTGATATCACCCAAAGTTTGGTAAAAAAATAGAAATATACATTTAGAGCTTTGTAACTAATACCACATGTGGATGGCACAAGCTTAATGTTGTCAGAAAGGAATAGCCTGAATTGGAACGAGAAAAAAAAAGATACTTCGGGCCAAAGGATTATCAGATTATCCCTATGACCTGTTCTGACACAGTCTATATCATAGTCCTGCAATGTAAGTCATCCCCCTTGATATTTGTTTTTGGTACCACGTCTTGCTGTCTAAATATAGGTGTGTGCAAGGTATTTGTAAAAATTAATTTTCAAGGTGCAATATTACCTGCATTGGATTTAACATGGTCTCGTTGTTACATATTTACATTTTCCCACCATAAACCCTTAAATATAATTTATGCCAGGAGCTGTAAACAAAAATGAAATCTACAAATAGTGGGTTGTCTGATTTGGAGATCAACAATTTTCTTCTCAGTAAAATGGAATTTGAAAATATTTAAACTATGGAAACATTTTGTTGAAGAATAGTTTTAACTGAATCATTGCATATTTATTAATGAATTTATACAATTAATTAAAAAGACATTTAAAACATTTAAATGTTTTCCTACATCAGTAATTTGGAGTAACTTGTCTCTGCATTAGGATTCATGACTCTTTGATTTACTCCAAAATATAAGCACAATCATGGTGAATCAAAAGTGCAAAATGTGTATTACTATACATTGTTTCATTTACATGGATATTTGTTCCTAAACACTGGGCAGCAAATTAAAATATGAGACTATACTTAATGATACAGTCAAGATGGCAAAGGGTTAAGTTATATTTTTAAGAATATAGGATGGCACTGAAAATTGCCAAAATAGCAGCCTTGATGTTTATACCTTGCAAGCTGACAATCGGTCTTATTAAAATTATGTATCTAGTATTTGAAAAGTCATGAATTTGCAATATTGTATTCCAGTTTTGGTCAGAAAGTTGATACACATTTTCAGTGTTATATTTTCTAGCCATAAGAATGACATCACTAAGTTTTGGTACTACTTTCCTCATGCTGGCAATGCATCTTCTGGTTTGGATTACTGTCTGACACATTTGATATAAAACTCAATTTCAGGCATTAGCTAAAATTTTCAAATATATCGTAGAAAATGGTAAAAATGTTAATCTTTGTAAAAATGTAGCTACCAGATAATGGCATTGTACATCATGTTCCCCAGTCGACTGATGGAGATGAGAGGTCAGAATGGCTCAAACACTTGGCAGCACATATCAACACTTTTCTATAAAATTAAAGTCATCTTGCATTTTTTTCCAATAAATTCAAATTCTTGCACAAGCAAATGAACGACGTGTTTTCAAGTTCTGTTGAACTATATTTCAGTTAGCTGGAACACAGTGAAAGCAGGAAATGCCAAAATCAGTTAAAAAGGTGATAAGTATCTTCAACAACATGAATAAAAATATAGAAATATTGAAGAAAGTTTTTAGAGAACTTAATTTCATTCACAGTACTTATAACAGGGTTCCTGCTATTCCTTGAATCCCGAAAAAGTTTTGAAATTTAAAAAATAAATTTTAAGAGTCTTGAGAAGTTTTTGATTTCTTAACACCTTCCAAAGGTTTGGAAAAGTCATGGCATTTCTGACAAAGGAATTCCAAAAATTGATAACTGCTAAGACCTTTGGATTCAGTTTGACTCTAATGGACAAACTAGAGCAGTATGTCAGTTGTGTAAAGAATTTGGAAAATTAGTCACAGGGACAACCACTGGTTCTTTTTATCTGGACATTTAGCCACATCAGATATGCCCATTATACTTATGGGAGGGAACTGCGACTTTTGCTGGTGGAACTCCTATTTAAACCAGAACATGAGACCTGGACACCTAGTTGTAAAATCCTAGCAAGACCTCTGTTGTAAAGAAAATAAAATAAGCAATTGCTCTATTGCATTTTTTTTTCTTTGTTGGGAGAAATGTAAGTAGTAACTTTTGAGACAGTTCTTTTTTGCCCTGAGTTAATTGTGTCAGTTGTTTTTACTCAGGAAGTTTTGAATTTTGTATTCAAGAATGATATTTATAAATAGATATGTAATTCTTCCATGGAACAGATGTGAATGTCAGCCAGAGATTGAGGGTATGGTGTAGAGTGGATTGTTTGTAAGTTACTTAAATCTTTTATTGTATGATGGACAGGTGGTGTTAGAATGGGTTAAATGAGTATTCTAAGTAAATTTTGGTATGATTTGTATTTCGTTCATGATTATCTCCACAAAGCCATCCAATAACTGGCTAATCCAAATGTTCTTTTTAAAGCTGGATGTTTCCAAACTTAACTTCTACAGTTTATCCAGCCAAAGAGTTCTCCGATTTGCAGTCGCATATAAGTTGATGTTATTATAACAAAGTCAAGATCAATGGTTTTTTCAGTCAGTAATGATTTGATTTATAGGATGGATTAAAGTGAGCTAGATAACAGTATGGAGCTTGGGAGAGAACAACAATGCAAGAATTATATGATTTTGATGAATTATGCACATAGAAAAATCTTCATTACTACTACTACTACTACTACTACTAATAATAATAATAATTATAATAATAATAATAATAATAATAACAACAACAACAACAACAGTTATGATATTTGCTGCATGGCACTTACATAAAAAAAACCTCATTTTAAAAGATTAACCTGTGCACTGAGGTCACCTGTGTAGATAGGTCAGTTTTGCTTTTTGAATTGTGGTTAATATTGACAGGTTTATATATGCAAAAAGTTATATGTAATGTCTTTGATTCAGATCTCCACAATTATGCTAAATGTTAGGAATTAATAGCTTGCTTAGTCAATCCAGTTACTGCAGTATGCATAAAGTCTGTGTGGTACAAAATGCATGGAAGCGAGTAATAGTATAATCTTCATGGAAAGATACATGATTGTTCAGCATTTTAACTTTTACATTTTGAATGACAAAGCAACAGAATTAAGTAGAAAAATATAAATTTGGTGAGCAAAAATTTTAATTGATTAGCAGATGACATTGAAACATATTTCAACTGAGTAATATTTCCTACTCATTTTTTCTTTCTTAACATTTCAGGAGCAGGCTTCAAAGCGGATTGAAACTGCCATGTGCAAGCATGTCAACAGTTATCTCAAACAGAAACAAGAAATCAAACTTGCTTATCCCTTTTTCAAAAAGTCACTTCCAAGAGCAAGCAGGTTAAAACTTGAGTGCTGATGTTTACCAGTTATTAATGTTATTCATCTTATGACAAGACACCACTCCCACCCACCCCAAAAAATTAAGAAAGAATTACTTCACTGTAGTCTTGCATGCTTATGTTATTCATTTACCCATCACTGTAATATTACAACATACAGTACATGTAACTGTTTTTGATATTCTATACCCCTGTATTAAAAATATGCTAGATATGATTGAAGTCATTTACTTAGAAAGTATCAGTGGATACTTTTACCCTCAGAATTACTAAAAGACAATGGTCCTATCTAGAGGATACCTTTTGTGAGCATTTAGCTTTTTGATGGAAATTCTTTTATATATATATATATATATATATATATATATATATATATATATATATATATATATATATATATATATATATATATATATATCATGATAGCCTTAAGCTTAATAATAATAATAATGTTTACTAATAATAATATACTTCTTGCTTGACAACACAGTGGGGTCCAAACACAAAGACTGCAAGATATTTCAAGATAACCAATCTCAGAAAAATGAGTCATGGAAGTTTCAATACATCTCACATTCATATATGTCCTGTTGTGTACCAGGAAACTATTGTATATTTCATCCCTGATTTTGCACAGCTAAATATGATTCCTTTTAGCAAGTAACAAAAGACAGTTATTTTGTGAAACAACCCTCAATTTTCAAGCTTGAATTAAAAAAAAAAGTTATTTTATGAGTTTAATACTGATGTTAAATTTTTGCAAGTAATTATGAAACTTCTGTTCCTGGAGCATGTCTATCAAATGGCTCTGCATTCAGCTAATACTATTTTTGCTTTGTTGCCTTGCTGTCTTTAATAACATTTGTGAATGACTAGAATAATTTAAGGTACTTTAGTTCAGTTGCTTATACAATGATATTTATAGCAGTGTTTAAGTGCTCAATTGAAATGAGTTAAACTGACACATAACTGTAATTGCTAGCTCTTTTATGAGAAGGATTTGCATGTGTTTAAAATGTGTATTGTATTCTACCTCCTTCATTTGAGATGATACAAAATACATAATTTACATGATGAAGCATGTCTTTTTTTAATTAAGTGTATTAATACAGCAGATATATCCATAAATATATCAAAACACAGAATTATTTTTTGATAAAAGGACAAAAATATGGGACTTATTAAAGATGATCATTTATGATGTTGATTCAAATTTTCTGATGCTGCAGTATTTGAAAATAGTATGAGGAATATATCAGGGTTTTGTTTATCATTTTTGATCACTAATTTCTTCACATTCAACAAATATGTTTCAGGCTTTTTTTAAAAATATTCTACCCCCAAAAATGTGAAAAGCAGGTTCACATGTTATCTGTTCATGTGTTATTGAGAAAGCAGTGTAATAATAATAATTAGAAGAAATATTAATAACAGTTGTTTATTATTATTATTATTATTATTATTATTATTATTATTATTATTATTATTATTATTATTATTATTAAACTGAATACATACTTTAAAGAGAAAGATTTCAGTGCAATAAACATGTTCTAGAATTTATGGTCTTTAATGCATGTATAAATGTAGTAAAGTCATAGTTAGTTTTTATTCCAAAATTGACCATTTATAATGCTGTAGTTTTCACTTGAAGTAAAATGGCATCTACATTCATGCCAAAGAAGTCTTGCATTATAATGTATATAAACATAGATTAAGATCATTAATTGAAAAAAAAGAAGGAATGAAGAAATAAACCAAGCACCAAGTAAAAAAAATAAATTAAAATAAATACTTTAAATAGTGAACAGTGTTAAATGTCTTAAGAGCAGTGGTTCAAATAAATAAAGGTGGGATATGTTTTGTTTGTTTGTTTTTTTATGGTTTAACACAATTTTTCAGCACAATATAGGCTATATATGGTGGCCAGTATTAATGGTGGAGGAAGAACCCGGAAAAAAGGTGGGATATAATAATGGCTCTAGAGTAAAGATGAAATAATCTTGGCACATGCTGCAATAGGTAACTCATTAGGCTTCAGTGAGTGAGTGTCAGTGCTGCCAGTCTGCAACCCTGTGTGTTCCATGCCAGGTTGCATTCCTTCATATCTTTTTCTATGGTGCTCCAGTTCTCATTGGGTCAACAGTGGTGGTTAGGGCAAAGCACCAGTTTTCACTGCAGAATGGAAAAGATTTGCTATGAGAACATTTGGACCCAATAAATGTGGACTTGCAAGAGGTGTGACTTGACATCCCCACTCACTGCTTCCAAACATCGTGTGATTTGCCTACAAAAACAACAGGCCACATAGAAGCAGGTTGGAGTAAGACATGTCACTTGTTACCCTCCTTCTCATTCTCAATTTACTTGTCAACCAGAATATCTCTGAACTCATCCCTATTCAAGATTTCAGTCATCCAGGTCGGAACTCAACATTCAAGTTTACTTGAGCATGCCTTCCCTAGGAAGAAGAATTCAGTTAGTACTGTGGTGGATTCATGGCTGTATGGAACAATACATTTGTTAGAAAATTCCTTTTCCACGTGGGGTTGCTTAGTGCGGCTGCAGATTTCTATTTCTGGTCTCCAATTGCAGTTTCTTTTTGTGTTGAGATTTAAATGGCGGTCAAACCCTTGAACAACTTACATAATCTACACAATGTGGTTCGATATGGAAGGTAGGGAAACCTCAGTAGACTCATTTATTTTGGCAAGTGTAATGGCAAGTCTCCTATTTCGTGACGCCAGTGAAGTGGGTCCCCTTGAGATCATTATTTACATATCAACGTTCTTGAGATGAAAACCATTCCAAAAGTCTTTCATTGGTGGCTAGAAAATTTAAATGGGAATGGAGTTCTTTTTTTGTCAGACAATTCCACTGTGGTGACTTCTTTCAAATGGCAAGGTGGAACCAAGTCCCCAAATCTTTGTATTCCTTAGCGGGATTTTGTAAAATGGTGTCTAAACAACAAATCCATATCCATGTTTAACATATCCATGGCTGGTTAATCTGTTGGTCCACACATTATCCAGCAAAGCCCAACACCATACAGTATAATACAAATGGAATGGTCTCTTCATTTCTCAGTTTTCACTCAGTAGATACAGCTACATACATGTTGAGAGCATGCTGTCCACTGCAGCAGTAACTGATGACAGGATTTGTCACCAATCTTGGTAGCAAGGGGAGATCATTCCATCACATAGGTAGCTATAAAAAAAAATTATTCTAGGAGGGCTGGATTTGAAAAGTAGAGTAGTTCTTCCAAGGTGTTATGATCAGATAAGTATCATCAAAGAAACATTTTATGGGTTTGTCTTTTCTTGTCTGTCTATGTGTCAGCTTGAAAATAGTTCAGTGTCATCAACATAAAATGAGGACTTCCAGGGATGAGTTGAGAGTCCACCTAATTCTTCATTTGCCATCTTTGTTATTTCTTTCATCAACCAGTTGATAGCAAGGCAAAAAGGAAAGTTGCAAGGATGCAACCTTGTTTTATATATATTGAAGTTGAAGCAATATGTGAGGTATTTGTCACATAAACTTGATGATGTTTATAATCTTATGTGGGATATATCATCAGACTGGAGTATTTTCCAAAGGAAGTCATGGTGAAGACTAAACTTTTTCAGTCTATGAAGAAGGTACTGTTCCATTCAGTTATCTGTTCGTGTATATATGTGTGTAAATCTAATAAATGCAGTATTTTCCTATCCTGAAACCATCTTGTTCCTTTCTGATGAGGAGCTCATATGTGATGGTGATTCAACTGAGTATGACTTTGCTAAAAAAAAACAACATTGCTGATGATTTATAGCAAGGTTATGCCTCACGTTGTTACAACCCAAAATGTCACCCTTGTTTGGTAATTTGATGATTCCAATTTTCCACTTGACATAGTGTTTCTTTTCTGTCCCATTTCTTTTGGAAAATCTCTCAAAGGATCATTGAGGTTTCTTTATCTTCTGACTTTAACATTTCAGGGCAGATGTTGTCCTTACCAGGAACAGTTTTAAGGGCTTATATGACATATCTGACTTCAGTCTCAGTGATATCCTCCAGATTTATGTCTTAGGTTCTCTTCTGCTTCTGGCTTCAAGTCTGTAACAGTGATTTGTTCAGGGCCTTTTGAAAGTATTCCTTCCATATTGCCATTTTCTCCCTCTAATTGGAGCTGCATTTTTCAGTGGTAAATTTTGACCTTTCCTGTAGTCTCCTTGAAGCTTCATTGTGATCTTGTAGAGAGTCGTCATGCCCAGTCTCTCAGTTCTTGTTCTGCTTCTGCAGTGAGCTGCTGTTCAATATAGCACTGCTTGAGACTGTTTACATACATGTGCAGAGGTTGTAATTTCCTTGGTTTTATTGCATGGACAGTAACCAGAGAGTAATATCGAATAAAGAAATTTGACAAGACCAAACTATAGGCTGCAACAACAATTCAAATGGTAAAAAAATGTAATGATATCTACCCACTGGCATGTCAAATGATGTTCATTGAGTGGACACATTACTGCAAACAGTTTAAATAAACAAAGACCACCATCATCACATCAGGTTAATCATTTAATATGATGGGTACAGGTATTGCAGCTTACAACCATACAAATTATCAACAGCACTTAGTCAACTGTTTTTGTTTAGCGGGAAAGAAAAGGGCTTTTCAGGTTGGTAAGATAATCTCTTTAATAATATCTTCTCATCAGCGTAATGCTGTTCAATGGTTACACACTGTCTTTAGCATTTAAAACAATACATATGACACTTATAATCATAGAAATTATATTACTAAGATAAACAAGTGTATTTTTGACAAAAAGAGCATTTTCCAACCAAAAAAAGCTAATAGTTCAAAAAAGGCATGGTAGGATGTGGTGTGGAAATAAAACTATGGTGTGATGCCATCCTAAAATAGCTTGTAGGCAGCACTAGAGATTTGTTCAGTGTAAACAAGGGTTGGTCACTTTAAAATTTGGAAAGAAATAACAAGACATGCAGGCCGTTCCATTGGCCTAGTGGTTAGAGCATCAGCCTCGTATGCATGAGGTAGTGGGTTCAATTTCTGGCAGAGTCATACCAAAGAATTATAAAATGGTTCTTACAGATGATTTCGAAGGCTCTCTGCATTAAGAGGTTAGTGTTAGGACTGGTCTGCATGTTGTCAGGATAATGTGACTAGGTGAGACATCATGTTATATGTCTGTGGCATGATGCTCCAGTGCTAGACATCACTATAAACTGCCACACTGTGAACATCGTAGTGATATGATTTACATTTTTTGAAGCTACATTAAAAATCCAAATATTTAACACACACACACGCAGTTTGTTAAATAACCTTTTTCAGTGATCTTACAGAATACACAGATCACTGCATGAACATATTTTTAAAAAATAATATTAAGGATGAAGAAAAGTTTTCTTGTCAGATACCATTCAAGTTTTAAAGACATGATATGCTTGTTTAATTTGCATTGTTTGTGTATTTTTTTCATATATTTCATTATATGCTATGCGTAATACAATATGTATCTTGTAGCTGGCGGTCTCCAAAATCAGTGTCAGTGTTATAAACAACATTATTTACCTTTTTTTCTGAGTGAAGGGTAAATATTAGGATCATTATCTTAAGCTGAGTCAAGGACATTTGCATTTTTACCTTACTAGACATGGTCTGTGTTGTACACTCACATTTTTTTGGTAACATACCTAATTATACCAGGATTCTTTTAGAACAATGAACTTATGACCCTCATCCAAGTTATTCTTTTATTGTATTCAGATTTTGATTTGGGTGAAATTGTATTATACTCTGCGAATACAAAGTGCTCTATAATATTCTTTGAAATAGACATTAACTGAGAATTATTTTAGTGTGATTCAACAAAAGACTGTCGACACATCAATACAGTTCAGACCATTGGTACACAAGTACATTAGAAACTACTGGCCACTACTGGCACATCAACACCTTCAGTGTTGCAAATTGTTTGGAAGACAACTGAAGTTTATTCAGAAATTTTTTTAATTAGGATTTGTGTAATTCTAGAATTATATGGGATTTAATTTGCAATTGCATAATTTCATTTTATATTTTCACTTTATTTTATAGGAAAATACATTATTTGTTGAATTTTACAAAGCTTGTTGCTTCTCACTCTTTTCTACAGTATTATTTTAAGACCATAAAGTCATAATGATAATCAGAGCTGATTTCAGGCAGTCTAACCCCAGGCATTCTATTTCAGTTCGCAGTATGTTTATACAGGTACAGGATACACCCAATCCCAATAGCCTGAAGTTCATACCGGGTGTACAGTTGCTTGAACAGGGCACAGTTGACTTCCCGAATCCCCAGTCAGCACACAGCTCTCCATTGGCAAGGTTAGCAGTCCCGACTTCTGACACCTTTGAAAAGTTTAATATTTACTCATTGGAAAAAATATTTTTTTTTAAAGGCTAAGGGTCTATGCAATACATAATTACTTGTTATAATAATTACTTATTTTTTGTATAGGTTAGTAGTGTTTGTTCATTCATCCTGCTCTTAGCATATATACTCATTAGTGAAACATCAAACAAAAAAGATCTATTAAGATATGCAAATATGCGATTCAGTTGATGTAATATCAGGCTTTGAGGAATTTAATTCATGATCAGGTTGAATCAGTTATATTTGACAAGGAAGGCCTGATGTGGTATTGATCCTTATTCTGCATTAATTGTCATAAATTCCGCAATTATCAGCAAGTTTCATTTGACCATGTAAATATCATAAATACTGAATTGCCTTTTTTTTAACTTCCTTATGAAGATAAGAAATGTGGCGATTGATTTTATACACATTGATTACACATGTATAGTAATAACTATTTCTGAATTGGACTGAATACATATTTTGTCATATAAATATTAATAATAATTACTGTTATTCTTTTAGGTTGATTTCTATAGGCTATACATTCAGATAGTTAACAGAATATGTGGGGTCATCAGTTATAAAGGAAGGATTTTTGCCTTCTCTATGTAGTTGCTTATAACTCAAGTCCAAATGCAAACTGCACAGATTTGATATGCCTTTGCATAATGTGCCAGCAGATTTGGGTCTGTGCAATTTGACAGGAGTAATCATTATGAACAACAAAGAACCTGATATGCCAGTGCATTATGTAACAGCAGATCAAGATCTTTGTTGTTTGCCATTTTTGTCAACTTATAAACAAATTCGTGTGGTATTTAATTTGCTCATAAATGAGACTATTACTAAAGATAGTCAAGTGCCCTTTGGTAATTGATAGCATTTGGCGCAGCTGAATGAAATCAAGGAGTTGATACATCATCCAAATTGGTAATTCTCCACTGTCTCGATACACAAGGTTATTGATGACTGATTGCAAAACTAATTCCACTAGCCAGTGCAAAAGTATGATAAATGTTCATAGCAACCCTGATTTTTACACAGGTGTTTTGATTAGCTGCTGTTGTGAGTATTGACAAGGCTTATAATTAGGATTATTTCACTAACTCATTGGATCACCAAAGTTTAACTTTTACTGATTCTGCCTTAATCATGGATCGAGCTAAAGTCAGAAGGCAGATCATTTTCTAATTCAGCATTATTCTTTATTAACATCAGCTCAAAACAATGACAACTTTATTTGACCAACAATACTCCTGAATGAAGTACCCCATGACATTTTGTGAAATCTCTGAAAACTCTATACATAAATCGCACGACTTCACAGTCTCCCTGGAGTCATACTTCAGTCAGTTGTGTTCATTTTCTCAGCATTTCTGGTACTTTCATTGTTCTTTTAAAAATATTGCAATTGTACTCTTAATTTCTCTGATGAATATTACAATGAAAGACCCTATAATAACTAATATATATTTACAATTGTCTCTAAATGTTAAAACACATTGCTTATAATACTGGATTAATTATGGAATTTTGCAATGTTACTTTTTCCAATTGGTCAGTACTAGCCTTAGACCGTACACTTTTTATTATTATCAGTAATGAAATTAAGGCTAGCTCAATGAGTGCAAAGACTTTTGAGAATAATCACACAATTTACTTGGTAAGTGGATGAATGGTTTGATATATATCCATTTACAAGCATTTATTGTACAAAATGCTGGTAGATGATCAATTAGTACAATAAAAGATTAGTCAACCATTAAAGGGAATGCTGACTTGTGACCACTTCATAACAGTTGTGATATAAATAGGTGCTATTTTTCACTGTGGATTAGTGATGCCAGGGTTGTAGTGATCCATCTGCATAAATAATAACCACATGATAATTGATTAGTTTTCATTTAAAGCGCACCTCTTTAGCTTTGTCAAATACCAGGTGAAGTGGTAAAACAACTCACACTTTGGATATAACTCTATCATTCTATTCGTCATTTAATATTCACAAATATTCAAGAATATCAAATGATAAACACTGTATTACGAATCTGAGAAATGTAGACCAACTGACTTTTACATTGAATACAAGCACTTGTTCTGGACATCAGGCTGCTGTATTTGCTTTTTATCCCTGACTAATCAGTATCTCACACACACTCACCATTTCCAACCATCCATCTTGCCCAACAGTTCTAAAACAACTTTGAATGTCTACATACCAGTCAGATCTCAGTGTATGAAGACCTACTTTGAGCAATGTGCAAACATTTGCACAAATACGCACAGCACACTGGGTGTAGAGTGGTCTTGTGTGCCTGCCTCGACTGATCACTGCCATCATCTGTTCATGTGGGTTCAAGCCTTACACTCAACCAATATGGTAGTTGAGATAGTTGGGCAGTAGCTTCCCATAGGTCAGTGGTACTTACTAATGTTTTCTTCCTCCACCAGATATACTGGCAGCTATGTTTTTCGATTACTGAAAAATGGGGTTAAACCTTCAACAAAAACAACAACTACAACAACAGTGCAGAAGCAAGACCACAAAGTCCAAACAAATGTTGTCAAAATGGTGGGATGGGTGATGAGAATACATTAATTATGTACCCTAATGCTTGATACCAAGTTTTGACCTGGACTGAATTGAAGAATTGCAACAAAATAATGCCAGTATACCAGTATTAACAAATGGTTCAATAAGCCTGGTGGTTACAGCTGTTCAAAAAAGGGATGTGACCAGACTATTAAACATTCAGTCACATAATTGACCATTCAGATGAATATTAAGTGGTCCAAAATTAGTGTTAAAATGATACTGATGAATTAATCCTTCATATACCTAGCACTATATCTTATTTACATCATTATTCACTTTACACTGATGGGGCTATGGGGAAAGATTTTACTACACCAGCCAAAAGTTAATATGGTGCAGATATATGGTATGGCTGCCATGGTTGAAATAATAGATTTGATTGCATTATGCTTATGTTCAGTACATTTACAAAATTGACCATCTGTGTGCAAATTAAGTAATCTATGTCATCTTATATTTCAGGCAATTATTTCGAATTGAAGGCATTAAAGGTGTATTTTTTGGAATGGAATTCATCACAATAACTAAAGTAAGAACTTATGTGTTGTGAACCACTTCAAGGGTCTTGTCTTCAGTGTCAAGGTCATGGCTTGATAATTCTAATTTTCCCTATACATTTTTATTTAGCTCTATAATAGAGCTGTTTTAGATTAACTTGTGAACTTGCATTTTAATATTATAATGTGCTCCCTCTTTTGTTGAACTTTGTATGTTCAAGGTCAACAGGCTAAACTTCAGAGCTTTCTATATATTAAGGGATGAAACATCTTATACCTAAATATTGTCATTAGAAGGTTTCTCATCAACCTCACTTAGGAGTCATATATTCAAGGCCACATTCATGGGATCAGTATTTCACAATTTCCTCTCTATGATTCTCTCTTCAAGGTCAAGGTCACACACATACCCCTCCCCCAAACACACTACCCACACAGTTTGTGATTGCTAATGTTCTTGCTTTATATCTTAAAAGTGGCTGAGGTTTAGGGATTAACATGGGTAGATTTTTTTTCTTCTATTTGATTGCCAAGTCATGTATAACAGTAAGATATTTTCTTCAAGTCAGTGTCACTGATTCAATTCCTCCCCATTTCTGAACTTATCAATAATGCCCTTTTGTGTAGTATGGAGATCCAGATAAAAAAAATGAAATGCAGTTGTCCACTAGAAGAAGAAATATGTTCGATAAAAACATAGATTAAGTTCTTGTTACGGATTAATAAGTCTTGAGTTAAACCTTAAATTAAACAGGGATATACATGGCATTGTTAAACAAATCTGTAATTGATTTCACTGAACTAAATATTCTTTTTTATAAGATGTAAAAACAAATCACCAACACAGTTTACTGTATTTAAACAGTCTGTTTAGTGTTGTAAATGCATAATGTATGAATAGATCTGTATTTATTTCTTAGTGCAAAAATGGTCATCATCAGTCTGACTCCTAAGTTGATATATTGGTGTGTTCATTTCATGACCTCATCAGTAAAGGGAGGCAAGACATTGAAATCACTTTTTGGCCATGACAATAATTTTTAATTTAACTTTTATTGTGTTTTCCAGTGCTGCACTTGGTTTATTTCTTTCATATGCAAGACAATAGATGTGGAACATTGGATTATATCATGTTTAATTGCATTATGACGATTTTTATCAGGAGTAAAGCCATCTTATATAATGTTTGTCATAACCATCTTTTCATCAGTATATCTTTAGGACTATCTTTAATTATTTGTACACTTTCATTCACGCAGCATATGCTTGGTTGATAATATGATCATGCTCCATAGACAGGCATATAATCTACTAATTCTATCAAGAATCATAAAACTTATTCATGGATGCATCTTCATGAGTCAGTTATTATGGCCCATATTATATACTTCACTGGCTTGAGTTCAATTTTGGAATTAATGTTCATTTCTCAGGTACTGTTGATCACATTTATGAATCTCATTGTGACCTATATTTCATCTTTTACTGGCTATGGTTGCATTTCTTTTATTGAGCTCAAAAACCACATGACTGTTGGATATATGATATTACATACTATTTTTGAAATAAATGATGACACTTGGTGAGCGGATGCAACTTGATAAGTCCTACATCTTTATGAGCTATATTTTATTCTTCATGTCTTTGTTAAACGTTTTGTGATTAAAGTTCATTTATTAGGTGCTTTTGCGTTCGATCATGAAACTTGATAAGTGGATGCATGCATGATAGTGCATAGTTATAGCATAATCCGCTTATGTTGACATCAAGCATGAGTACTGTATATTGTGAGATGTCTGCTTCTTTTTTTTTTTGACATTTTTGGTAGTGGAGATCAACCAGATGAGGCATTATCTCATCATCTAACTTTTTGTTGGATCTTCGGTCACTTGCTAGTAGATAATATATTTACATAGACTGACATTTGTGTGTGGATGGTAAATAAAATTCATCTTCTTTCCACTCAGAATTAAATCCTTTAGAACAACCAGATTTTCTTTACTAATCCTTGTTATCAGACTAGATCACCTGATCCTTTTGACCCTTTATTAAATTTCTAATGCTTAATTGGAAGGCAGCATCACTCCGCTACCACAAATGTAAAAGAAGCCCCATCTTATTTGTTGGTCTATTCAATATGTAGAGAGAAATTGTAACTACAATCAACCAAAACGACAACCAATTCCTTTTTTTAAAAATGCATCCAGATAAAATAGTTTGCTGAAATTTCAAAGAAAATGTTACCTTTGAAGCATGACTGTTGTGAAAACGTACTAAGCAAAGGAAAAAAAAAATCTCAATCTCAATCATGCAATACAATTATTTGATGTCGCCACAATAAGAAATGAGCATTTGTTTGGTTCTCCAAAGCTGGCATTTAGCAATGACTTCAATAAAGCATGCACCTTTCATCAAAGAAAGCCGACAACAATAGTCAATAAAAACAAAGAAGTTTCCTTCAGAGGAAGTCAGTACCAAGCTTCAATAAAAGCAATGGAATCAGATGGATTGATTTATTTTCCAACGTGACTGGAACATGGTTACTCTACCATGAAAGTTTCCTTTTTGCAGAGAAAAGGTTTGTGCTTAAGAATGCTACCAACGGCGGCTTAAAATGCAAACTAACTTTTTACAACTTGGACGTACTGAAAAGTAAATATGCTTCATCATTTGTTACATATTGTGCTATGTTTATCCATGGAATTCAGACCTATTTGACCTGTGACAAAATTATTGAATATTTTAAATCTGTGTGACACTGTGTGCATATTTGACCGCCAGCATTTATAACCTACCACCCACCCCCACACCACATGTTTTGGGGTACATGCATCATTTTCTTCAGCTAACTGACTAGGCTGCTTATAACACAGTTCGTTCTATAACATGGTTGGGTTCTATGCCTCCCAACTACTGTGTTATATCAGGGTCACACTGTATTGTACATGTGAATGAGTATAAGAATTTGATGAGTGAATTGCATGCTGCATAGTTCCTCTATATAGTGGGGAATAAATGTTAAAATTTTATTTCTAAAAGATTAAGATTAAATGATGAGAAGAATAATTTGCACTTCATTTTAATTAGAAAAGGCTCCAACATTAGCTCACAATATCACTGTAGTCTGATCTTATGCCCTACATGATAATTTACAATGGCTACCAGAGACTCCTTAAAATCTTATAGAGATGAGTTATGTAATTATAGATCACACTCTGATTTGTTGTGGAATCCTATGAAAATGAATTTGATCCAGACAAATGAGGCTTTAAAAATTTTAATTTATGTGGCTCTGATTGATATCCATGCTGTCAAGAGATAGCCAAATGCTTGCTATCCATGCTGTAAAGAGGTAGCCTAATGCTTGCTTGAAATAAGTCTTGATCTTTTTGTATGAGAGAAAAATGTACACCCTTGTTGTATTTAAATTATTTATTACATTATGAAATTTTCTATTTTAGTTAGTTTTTGTTATGTTCACCAGGGTTATGGAATATATTTGTAGTCATAGTAATACTGATAGATTTTTTAAACCTCTGATTTATATAGATGGATGATTTTAAACCTCTGATTTATAGATGGATGATTTTAAACCTCTGATTTATAGATGGATGATTTTAAACCTCTGATTTATAGATGGATGATTTTAAACCTCTGATTTATAGATGGATGATTTTGAAACTTGGTGATTTATAGATGGATGATTTTGAAACTCGGTGATTTATAGATGGATGATTTTACACCTCTGATTTATAGATGGATGATTTTAAACCTCTGATTTATAGATGGATGATTTTGAAACTTGGTGATTTATAGATGGATGATTTTGAAACTCGGTGATTTATAGATGGATGATTTTACACCTCAGATTTATAGATGTATGATTTTAAACCTCTGATTTATAGATGGATAATTTTAAACCTCTGATTTATAGATGGATGATTTTAAACCTCTGATTTATAGATGGATGATTTTAAACCTCTGATTTATAGATGGATAATTTTAAACCTCTGATTTATAGATGGATGATTTTAAACCTCTGATTTATAGATGAATGATTTTAAACCTGATTTTATAGATGGATGATTTTAAACCTCTGATTTATAGATGGATGATTTTAAACCTCTGATTTATAGAAGGATGATTTTAAACCTCTGATTTATAGAAGGATGATTTTAAACCTCTGATTTATAAATAAATGATTTTAAACCTCTGATTTATAAATGAATGATTTTAAACCTCTGATATATAGATGTATGATTTTAAACCTCTGATTTATAGATGGATAATTTTAAACCTCTGATTTATAGATGGATGATTTTAAACCTTTGATGTATAGATAGATGATTTTAAACCTCTGATGTATAGATGGATGATTTTAAACCTCTGATTTATAGATGGATGTTTTTAAAACTCTGATTTATAGATGGATGTTTTTAAAACTCTGATTTATAGATGGATGATGATGTAGATTGGCAGATACTAAAGCCAGACATTTTTGCCACCATCATGGATTTCTTTGCTAGTGGGTTGCCAGTTCTTACAGATGCCCAGCCTTCTGCAGATACAGGTAACACATCAGAACAGATACCTTAAGTCTCTTGAATACTTTGAATCCATTGGAATGCCATATTTTTTTTATTGTCTCGTATGAGAAGCATAGGTGAGAGATAGGGATCACATTTTTTATGGTATTGTGTTGGCAGTTGGCATAGATGTCAGTGTTAAAGTTTTGCCTTAATTTAATTTCTTTGACACTTTTGTATGTACAGTCATTAAACTTGCATGAATGGACATCTGATAATCTTGAATGGCACTATGCAGCATTTGAATGGAGGTCACACTGCCCCACTATTATGGCCCCAGATCCATTTTTCTGGCTCTGTTGTTTGTACACACATGAAACTCGATGGGTATATTCATCATAAACGCTATGTCTCAATATGAGCAAAACTAAGTCACAGTTAGTTACCCATTCTATTTGTTATGTAAAGTTAAACATATCCTAATATCTTTTGTCTTTCTGCAAATAAAATGTCATATTCTACATAAAAAATATGCATGCATCAGCCTGTATTTTCCAAAGTATTCATTGCAGCTGAAATTGAACTTTTTTTTACTTGTAAGAGTTTCAGTTCCATTACCTCCATTGTTCTTGAAATAAATATGTTAAGAATTAATCATGTATTTTTTTTATATACAAACAATTTGTAACTTTCATTTAATATTTTCAAAGTACAACATTGGAAATTGATTTGCTATTATCACATGACTGTTGGACCTGAGATATCATGAACTGAAAATTTTCGAGAAAATAAATCATCTTCCTATTAATTACATGCAGGTTTGGCCCAGTGTAAGTGTCTGGTAAATTCCTGGCATCATATCTGATTTTGCCATCCAGTGTGCAGCTTGTGGCAGTGGTGGTAACCTGCTAACCAGTAAAGAAGGGGAAGTAACTTGCTGCCAGGAGTTTTTGCCTCAGAATTCAAAGATCTGACCTTACTGTTGAGGCCTTAAAAGGAATATTGTTTATATTTTTTATGGAATGAATGAAGACATTTATTTTATTGTAATTTCAGTGATTGAACCAGAGGATGATGAAACAGTTGCCATGATAAAAGAACTTTTAGATACACGGATTAGACCCACAGTCCAGGAGGATGGAGGAGACATTCTCTATATGGTAATATGATCCGTATGATGGTAATAGTAATGTGATGTACATTGTATGAGATAAAGGTAAACAATATGGATGTGTATAGTTAAAATAGGGGTCAGGGAACCTTACAGAATTTATTGACATTGTCAGTGATTTTCATGTAAAATGCAGCAATACTGCAGGGACAGGAATTCCACAGTTTAAAACCTCATAAACGTTATTTTGTAGTCATAGATTAAATTTCGTCTCTGTGCTTAAGGTTGTAATTTTAACATCTCTGTTAAGAAAAGTCTCAAATTAAACTTGTTCCAAATAAACTTTTTTTCTTGTATGTGGAGTCAAGGGAATGCGGCGAACTACTTCTCTGAAATTGTTTATTGTAACCAAGTACTAAAGTATTTAAGATGAGTTGTCCCCTTCATGATGATGATACCATATATACTAGTTCATTAGTCAATTCAGAATACGGAAATAAAGATACTGATCTGCCATAACATAATGCTCATACAGAATAAGGTTAGTACTGTTGGTTTTATTGATTATGTATAACACACTGAACACACACACAGATTTATCAGTGGATTATAAGTCAGTTGGCAGATCTAGATGTGCAGTTTGCAGCTGGACTTCTGCTATAACTGAGTTTATATGGTAGTGACAAAAAAACGTGATGAAAATATTATGAATGTTTTGTTTTTGTATGTGGAGTATGGACTAAAAATTACCATGGTTCCCAAATCAAGAAAAATAAAAACACTCCTTATCCTTAATGATTTAAATATTACATAGATCTCCATGAGATATGATGGTCATGATTTTTGAGTGATTATGTCCATAAGAGAACAGTTCCATTTTTCAAGGGTTAACGATGATCACTGTTGAAATATTAGGGCATAAATTAAACTCCATAACCAACATTTTTACATTTTCAAACTCATGAAAGAATGAAGAAACTTAATCAGTAAAAGTACAGCAATACTTATCCAAACATGATTACTTTCTTTAGGGTCCAGGTCCCTCGCTGCAACATTTGAAAATTGCTAATTCACAATTTACAACCTTGAAAGAACCAATATTGAACAAAATTGGTGACATTTCACATATAAGCAAACATGAAAGATCTTTGCATTTTTGCAGAAACCTACTTTTCTCGGAGCTGAATATGCTACTTCTGAGATTAGTAGAAATTTGAGTAAAGCTGTGATAATTTTAGAAAAATACTGCCACATACTGGGTACCTTGTTGATCCTTATGATTGGTCACACAGTTATCCAGTCAGAGAGATGAATTATACGTGTATAAACCTAGTCCACATTTTTTTAATTCACAGTATCTATAAATTTCCATACCTGATGTAATCTAGTAAAAAGTGCAATAATTTATCCTCATTGTCTGAAATTTCTTAAATCTGCCATTGTCATCTAGTAAATTGGCATTGTCTAGTCATCATTAGTGTCATCAGACTCCCTTTCCTTGGCTTCACTTTCATATGTAGACGCTTATTGAGAGACTGTACTTAAGTTTTATAAGTAACACTTTGAGTTTATGAAATCTATTCTGGGTTGTAACTGATCACATGTCAAATCTCATAACCATTCTTTGTTACTTGCCACTGAATCACACTTGCAGTTTGATCAGAGAGTTATCATGTGGGGAAAACAAGCTGTATGATTAAGGTTATTATCATTGGGCAGGTACCCAATTACTTGGATTCTGTTGGCATCTTTAAATGTGAGATTCTGGTTGTTGTGGTGTAATACATAAGGAGCACTCTTATACATTACTGATTACTTAAAACCTACATGTGTTGATTAACTTTGCAGAGAGATGTAGCATGTTTTTGATGAATTGCAATAAATAATAGCAGTGTTTTATTTTTGTTAAAAGCACACATTTGATCAGGTAATAATCCTAAATCAACCAATAGAATCAACTGTTGCATTTATTTAATCTTATGTGACAGTGTTTGCAAAAATGGCACTAGAGAGCAGGATGTTGTCTCTGGTTCCATGAATTCTCTATTTAAGGAGGGTCTGTTAATATAAAGATTTCCTTGTAATGCCAGAATGCTGCTTTTGAAAAATTTGGAAGAGTTGTTTAATTGGCTAATGGGATAAGATGACGTAATACGGCATGGGTTATGTGATGGCATCCTATTTCAGATACACATTAATAATTTCATTGCTTGACTGCATCACACCTGCTATATTGAGAATCTATTTACAAAGTGTTGTTGAATGATATAACTTCATGTGTATAATTTATTTGGTTTAAATGATTGTGTGAAGTATGTTTGAGTGAAATAAATGAGATAGGAAAAGGTAACTTCATCACTCATATATCAATACAGGGCAGTGACAGTTGCAAAAATATTAAAGTCAGTCAGAATAGAAAGGGCATTATTGTCCTGAATCTGCTTTTAAGATAGGTCTGACATCCCTTTCCAAAGAGGGAGCCATAAATTGGGGATTTTTTTGTCATTTTGTATGTGCTTACAGGGGGTAATGGGACTAATCCTATTAGCGGCCCTACATACCTTAAGATGAAAATGATGTCATAGGGGGAAAGAATAGTCACTACCAGTTAAGTGTGGTCCCCATTTCCCATAGGAATGAAATGGAACACAGGGATGGGGTTTGGAGGCTGATCTATTTCCCTTCCCCAGACAGTCAAAGGAAACCTGTTTCCTGTTATCACCAAACACTGACACAGAAAGAAAAGCATTTTGTCAAGAATATCATTCACAATGAATATAACCATAAAAAACGTAAAAACAGACCTAGGAGTAAATGGGCAGCTGCTTGTGGTAGGCATACAGTTGGTCTTCAAACTATGGTACCACAATTGAGTTTTTGCACCAGAATTGTTCCATTGCTCATACAACATAAAATTATTCTTTCTTGACACCACAGATGAGGGAGAACAGAATCATAAATTGTGATGTCTCTTCAGTCATTGTGTATTCCATTTCCAATGATTGAAACTGGTGCTACCTTAAAGGACTCCAACTTTTATTCATTATCACAGTCTTTGGTAATGATATTTCATTCAGCTTTAAAGCTGTTAAAGTTCTTAATGCACATATAAAACTTGTATAAGATGTTTAAGTATTGGTCATTGAGTTATGAGTCATTTTGTGGACTTAAAAACAACTGCTGCAATTCATAGCGGATTACATATAGCAGACAGGGGCCCCGAGTGGTTGAGTGGTCTAAAGCGTTCTCCGTTATAGATCACTGCCATCTCACCTCTGCATGGATTTGAGTGTAGGATTCAGCCAATGTGGGTGTGTGAGAAAGCTTGCCAGTAGCTTCTCATGGGTAGGTGGTTCTTTCCAGGGGTTTTCCCTGGGTTCTTCCTCCACATTAATACTGGCTGCCATATATAGCCTATCGTGTGCAGAAAAATGGCGTTAAACCCCACAACAACAACATATAGTAGACTCACTCTTTAGTCCTCTTGGGCCATATAGCCAAGTTAGCTTCTGATAGGATCATTCATATGTCTGTCTGTATGTCAGTCATCCATCTTTCAACAATTCTTTTTTACCACTCTTAAGCCATATATCTAATCCAGTTTTTCTCAAACCTGGAATGTAAGTATATACCATCAAAATCTAGGACAACATCAGTAATTAATTATATCCATGCATTTTATTAAGATGATCTTGCATCTGATTTACAGAGCTTGTTACACCTAAGTAGACCATATTTCTGGCTTGATCATATTTGGAAAAAAAACTTCAATGTTGCACTTTGGTTTAGGTGTTCATGGGACATTTTATATATCTCTGTACCCCTTTTATGATCATGATATAGGGATTTATTAAATTTAGTTTGATGGAGGACACTGGCACTTCTCCATGGGAGGATATCCTTTGGGCTTATGCAAGGTGTAACACTGTGAGATTAATGGTCTCAGATGGATTCAGTAATAAGCAATATACTTAAATATTTATGAAGTGATCTTGCACCTGATTGGCTGAGCTTGTGAACCCCTGGTTATTCTGATTAGATTGTCATCAGAAATGTTGCATAGTCTTATTTTCATGCATCTGATTGGCTGTACTTCATAAATCTCTTGTGACTATATTTCTCATTTGATTTTGATATTGCTTTATAAATAAGCTATATCATCATGATCTTGAGTGAGTTTCATTATGAACAAGAGTTATGTTTAATAATTATTCTTTTATCCATATAAAGACATTTTCAGACACTATTAAAATATATAAGATGTGCATGATATAAAGTTTGTAAGATAGTTTCTGTTGGTTTTTACAGTACTATATAATGCAGTACTATATTAGCCTGCTTAGTGGAATTGTCAACTGTTAATTAATGTAAACCAGGTGAATATCAGGCCTACTTTGTCCTCATGGTTTATGGATTACTGTTGCTAGTGTTTCAAAATTGTGTTAGTATTTTAGCTGCGTGAGGCCTTGAATGAAATCATTCATAACAGAAACAAAACATTTACCACCAATATGGTGATCACCTTCTGACTGTTCTCAGTTTGCAACATTGGAATATGCGCATGGGATGCAGCTGTCAACATTTATTCATAGTTCATGAGCTTGAATTATAGGCAGAACATGTCAGAACAAGAACATACAACACAAAAAATCCCAAGTCATAGTATGCTGCAGTAACAAACTAGATCATACCTTGCTAGTGGACTAGTTAAAATATGGATACAGTTCATAGCACAGTTTATCATGCAAACTTTAGAACATTACACATTATATTGGCACCCTATGAAGTTTAGGACCTTATCATTTTTCAGTGAATATTATGCTGTTAATTAGGATAAATGTTTATTTTCTGATTAGGGATATGAAAATGGTGTGGTGAAGTTGAAGATGCAGGGATCCTGCACTAGTTGTCCAAGCTCTGTAGTAACATTGAAGAATGGAGTTCAGAACATGTTACAGTTTTACATACCTGACGTTAAGGAGGTACAACAGGTAACTTTAATTGTTGGAAAAGGAATACAGCTTCAGTGTGATATATACTTTAAAACTTCAGTAAATGTGTTATACCTATAATATGATTGAATGAAAATGTTAAATCAGAAGCTGTAGAAGTATGTGTAGATTTTCAGTTCCACACCAACAGAGCTTGAAACGGTCATTATATTCCCTCAGTTTGTTATTTACACTTAAATGGTTCTTTTGCTGGATAAGTGTTGTTGATATTATTATCCCATCTAAATAAGAACTGGATAAAATTGCTGAACCGGAATTATCAGTTGTTTGAAATTTATTTACACATCCAGCACAGTAACTAAAATCCGTTTTATATAGTTCCTCAGTTGCAAAATTAAATGTGTGCACCACATACCAGCAATTTTCAATCATAGCATCATTCATGATGATGTATCCCAGTCAGAAACACGACATTAAATAGTATTAATATTTAACTGGATTTCCTACCTGAATTTCCACGGTTTTATCCAAGAGATCTATATTAATGTTGTGTAATACTACTTACATTAGTTATTCAACTTTGAGAGAAAGGGTATTTGTATCATAAATAAGAAATTGACATTTCTTCTTCAGTTACATTACCCACTCATAATACTTTAGGAGAAATATCACTACTTAGCCAATCCAGCCCTCCCAGATACTACTTTAGCTAAAGGGATCCAAAAGTTGTCTGCCTATATGTTGGTGATTGAGCAGAGTGATCCCCTCTCACATATAAGACTGGTGGGTGTTGGGGTGCTCGCCAGTTATTATGTACTTTTCATAGATTGACATGTGTAAGGTGAAGTTGTTTGCATTTGTAATATGCACAATAGAGATAATGTTGGCATATCTCTATGCTTCTTTGATGCAATGTGGCTTACATTTCTTTTGGATACTGTACTTAAATTGTATATGATCTAAGCATGACATGGTATAACAAAATGGATGCTCCCATGTGCTTGATAAATAACCAGAATTAATCAAAAGTACACTAACTTTAGCATAAAATAGGGAAAACGAACTTTGCTGAAGTAGGCAATAGCAGCTGCAATGAATGAATTACAAAATATCTGAAAAGTAAAAGAAAAGTTATCAGATCTTTTTCTACAACTTACCTCTGAAGTCCAGGAAGTGAAAATGACCATGCAGAGCTAGCAGTTTTTTTTATATGAGCACATCTTAAGTGAGCCCAAACTGTATACTCAAGAACCAAAATTACACCGATCAGTCTACATCAGAATAAAGGAAATTAAAAGTTCTTCTAACTACACTTAAGATATTTCAAAGTCTTTATTATTTAGCCAGTATAACCAGTGAAGAAATGATAGGAAATTCTTTTCTTTAAAATTCTAACCCTATGCAAAATATGAAACTGTAGAGCACCACCCTAAAGAACCACTGAAGATCTGTTGTCAACTTATTGAAAACTTGTCATATTCTGCAGTCAATTTCAAAGATTTTGATATATTATACATGGTATTTACTTCCAAAATGACAACCACATAGTTAATTTACTATACCCATCTGAAGTAGCTTGAATGTATTTTCATGATATAAAAACTGTATTCTAATGTCACTGGGAAATGCTATAATTTTGACATACAAAGAAAGACATTCAAGAGTAAATGCCTATGAAGTATTTGTTTTATTTTTCAATTCAAACATTAAATATATTTTGATCATTTCCCAAGTTGCAAACTATACTTTGGTCATGTTTACATGTAAATCAAGAGAGAAAAGGGGTGAAAATTCCATAAAGTTTGAGGCAATAGTGCAAAATTTGTCTAGCATTTGCTTAAGAAAAATAAGTCATTGATGCTATAACTTCATTTCAGTAGAAAAACATATTTTTTTTGTAAATAAATATTTTTTCTTTGGTTCTATTAACCTAATTTGAATCTGTACTAATGCTTGTATGCCAAAGAATTGAAATGAAAAGTCAAGGGGAATTAACTCCTGGTGAGACCATTCCATCGACAAGGAATGTGATTGGTGATTACATTCATTATTGATTACATTAAAAATGAAATAAGTTGACTGCATTATATGGTCAAATAAATAAAAACCTCCAAACATGCAGACTTTTTATACATGGGGGGGTTGCTTTTTAACAATATCAAGCCGCAGCCTGACTATGATGTCACATCTTGTCTAAGATCCATCACAACCAGGAACAATTGATAACCATGATGTCACTAATACTATATCAAGCTACATTAGCCACTTCCTAAGAAAATATGGCTGCAGGAAGACCTAAGAAAATAGCTAGGAGTCGACAAGAGTTCATACAACACAGTCAACCATGGGACTATGGTGTACGAGTATCCAAGAGTGACCAACCAAGTCAGGTTGCAATCTGGTTCTACATCTCCACAAATAAAGTGCCCAAGATTTGATGTATATGAAGACTATGTAGCCTATATCAAGTGCCATCCAAGCTTCGCCCTGAAAAGGAGAAGAAGAAAAAAAATGAAAACTTCATTGTTGGGTCACATGATGCAACCGGTGCTGAAAACATCAATGGAAATGTAATTATCAACATACCAAAAATATTATATTGGAAACATTGTGCATAATGCATGACAGAGTTGGAAATTGCAAGAGATATAATCCACTGATGTATAGAAGCAAAACTCTAAGACTGTATGCCTTTTTAACAGTTAAATGTACAAACTGCAATCTGCAGGATGCAGAACAGGCTGCCTATCGGAAAAGTGCAAAGGACAGAGAAAGAAAGGTCCAGTTACAGGAAATTTAAATGAGATGGTGGCACTTCTTGCTACAAGACCAAAGTTGGAGTGACTGACTTAAGATTTATTATATCCTGTCTCAATATTCAACCCCCTTCTTCTGACTATTTATATAAAAACGTTAATGAAATATCTAGTACATTAATATCTCTCAATGAATCTGCTTTTGTTCTCCATCTTTGTCCATAGAGTTTTATTTGACAATTAAATAAACCCAACTTATCACCAGTTCAAAGAAGAACTGATATCATCTTCCTTGGGAAAGGTGAAATTAATGCCACATTTTTAAAACACACAAAAGAGGTTTCTAATTGCCACAAGTCTATGCCATAGTGCATGCAGTGACAAGGGAAATAACTCTTCTGAAGTCTACCTGCAGCCTCTTAATTAAAGCAGATTTTGGAATGAAAAGACATTTAAGTTCTAAAGTTCAGTGAATATAAACTGAATGAGCCAATATTCATACAAACAGCATTCAATATAACTCCATGGGTATACACCCTAATGCTCTTTAAGGGGATACTCATGGTATCTCCAACACTCGCATCTTATGCAGATCTGTACCCAATGGGATCGACTGTTGGTAGTCCTCT
This sequence comes from Unio pictorum, assembly GCA_030141615.1. Taxonomy (NCBI): domain Eukaryota; kingdom Metazoa; phylum Mollusca; class Bivalvia; order Unionida; family Unionidae; genus Unio; species Unio pictorum. The sequence continues at coordinate 4,360,692 of JARLTB010000021.1, forward strand.
TTGTGACAAATAGGGAAGCCAAAACCCCATTTTTTGACTCACCTGTCCCAGACTCCACAGCATGGGCATGGACACCCTGTTGTTAAATTACACCAACCTTAACTCGTATACCAACCACCAATACCTCTGATTCCAGGTGATACAGCAAACAAGTAAATCAGCCTGTGACCTTATTTCATAGAACTCCAATGGAAGAAGTCGTGATCAGCGACCTCATAAATCTGGCATCAGAAATCCTGTTAATTACCTTGAAGAGCTCTTTGCAGCTGGAACTCTCCATGATCTTAGTAGTGGGATGATTTGGCTAAATGGACTATGTTTGTGATGTTCTTCTTAGCGGCTTCATAGCTTTGTTTATGAATAGTGATTCTGGTGGAAAACCAAAGCCTCTACACTGCTATACCACGGAGAACACTTTTTAATTGATACTCTGCACTCAGTGGCTTGGACATGTTTTTTGAAGCAATGAACACAGGCAGTTATCGAGTTGTTTTGCTGTAGGTGGTAAGAAGGTTTGCTTGGATGTCATGCATTAGTTTGGTTCTATTTATCATACAAAGGTTTCTCTTGATAACAAGTGGAGAGTTAGGGACTGATACATCCAGATGGCATATAATGCAGAGGTGATTTGTGGGATACAAGGGTGGATCGCAGAATATTATCATCAGGTCTATGAAGAATCCAGTCTTAAATGTGACCATGTTTATGGGTGGGTTGGTTAACTGACTGTTTAAGGTTGAAAACATGAATGGAATCTAGGAATTTTGATGTGGATGAGTTTCCAGGACAGTCAGAGTGAAAGTTGAAATCTCCAAGAATAATCAGGTTTCCACCTATCAAATTTCCATACCCCAGGAGATTCAGAAACTGCTCCAAAAAGAGAGATTCAATCAGCTTGTTTTTTCTACTAGGAGGAGGGCGGTAGAGGCAGAAAAAGTGGACTGACCTTTGTTCCAATGTGAGTGTTGCTTGGACTAGTTTCAACGATGTTTGGCAAAACCTGCACATCTGGATAACATCAAAAAGGCCCTCAGACTTCAACAATGTTTGCAACCAGTCATACAGAGACTCTCTCAGGCACGATGGCCTTCAACTTGAAAGCATATGAGGGCAAATGGCACTTGGCACCCAAACAAATATATTTTACCTTTCCAGGCATCAGTATCGCAGATAGCTAATTTCTTCCGCTGACTCTTTGAAGAGAGAAAATAAGCTCTGAGTATGATCAAAGGCTACTGCTTAATGATAGTTGACACCTTTTATCACCATGGGCATGAAGACATCAGACAAAACAAGTTATATATCCAATCTCCATTCAACTGTGAGTTTACACTTCCTAAACATTAATTCTCTGCCCAAAAGGGAATCTATCTTGGGTATTAACTGCAGACCTGCTAACCCTACTGAAAAAATTAGGAGAATCCCAATTTATGGATCTTTCTCCAATTCCCCAATTTTTTATTACAAAATCCTGATTTTTCAACTCCCTGAGAAAAAGAAATATATTTTTACATTATCATCATTTTCTGTTTCTGTATCTGGTTTTTCTGTGTCTGATATGTTTCTTAGTACTTTACCATAACTGGCTAGATTTCTAGTTTTCATCTGCCAACACAAAGAGATTGTCTCACAGTGTGGTTCTCTTATCCAACCCCATCAGCAAATCTCAGCATAGTAATGGATAAGTTTCTCAGCAGGAAGTGAAAAAGAAGAAAAGGAAGTAACTGATGACTTATCACCAGTCAAGAAAAATAAATGGGATCAACAATATGGGAGTGATTGGAATAAGCAGTTTGCTTTCATTTGTCCATCAACTCCATGGGCCTATCATGCCTTCTGCCTCTAATGGTCAGTTATTTCCACATTGAATTAGACACATCTGCAAAGCTTGCATGAATAAGTAAGTCATCCTTTAGTGGGTTGCTTTTGGAAAAAAAGGATCTGGTCAACTTTTGTTTCCAACCCTTGGGAGAGTAATGCTATCAATACTTTCAATACTGCACAGCAACAGCTTTGCTGAGAGAGCATTCTCAAATGTCAGAAAAAACAACAGAACCAGCCAAAGAGCCAGCCTATTAGCATCAACCCTTAAAGCTATTTGTAAAAGCAAATTTGGTACCCAAGGACAAACAAATGATGAACTTTTGCAGAAAAACAAATTTGCAACATACAATGGATTGAAATAACAAAATTAAAATCTTTTTCATGATATTTTTTTTTCACTCTTGTATTTCCTGATTTTTTATGCTGCTTCCACATTTTTAATAGTGATTTGGGAGCTAATTCCTGATTTTTATTTTGTCAGTATTGGCAGGTCTGTAACTGGGCTGAGGAAGATCCCTTTTGAACAAATTGCATGGGCATCTTGGTTGAACCTTTCCTACAAGACCTGCCTCCTTAGCTATGGAAGACGGAATTAGTGAAATATATGCTCTGTCCTTAGCAGGCCTGCCAACCCTATGATTTTGCCATGTCTTTTGAAATTTACCCTTAAAATACAGACTTTTGGCATAAAAGCAAAAGCTACTGAAGAATGATCATTGCCTCAAAATCCAGATTTTTAAAAATATATCCATGTTTGATTTGGATCTGGGTTTCATATTAGAATAGTGAAATAAGGGAACCAGTCTAACTTTACAACAGCACCTCAGATGCTTTAAACTGCACCTATTTTTTCATGGGAGCGTCTGCATGATCAAACTGATGATTATAGAAAAAGCAATTAAATGGCATCCTGCAAGTGATGCATGTTTAAGATGAAAGGGAAAGTAAGCCTCTTGAAAGTGTTAATAATGAACACAGAAGAATAAAAATATTCAGATTCTTGTGAATAAAAGCTGGAAGGGAACAATTATGTTAATAGGACATAATGTTCCAATTTGAGTATGACTCGTTGTGAGAGATATGATTGCTGTTTTCATATGAAATGGAAAAAGAATTTCCATGAATTACAAGTTGAGAGACAGCAACAAGCCATCAAGCTGCTTAGGGTTTGGAACTTAATTTTTGCAACTGTACTAGTGGTAAATCAAGTCTACACGTAATTTACAAACGTTTCAGTTGGACATAATGTCTACTCTGGCTGTATCTTTTGAATACTAAACTTTTAATTATGTTTTCCAGCATTACAATAGTAGTTTATGATATTTTGTTACACCTTACTGAAAACTGGTCAAACTTACAAAAAACAAATGAACTGCCTTACTGAGATGGACTCTTCAGGGTTGGCAGGTCTGCCTCAGACTCCAATTAAATGTCATTCCAACAAGATGGGTCAGTCTTACTACATCATCCTATTTCATCACCAAGAACTGTCTCCCTTCCACAGGTTACCAGACTTTTCTCATATAACTTATGTCTCACCTGGACACTTCAGCTAAAGGCCACTTACAAGACCCTGTCAGATATTTGAAGTGATACCTTAATTTGAATGAAGCTGGTGCAGAGAGAGAAATCACATCTTTTTCTGTCTCTTAAATCTGGTCAGGACAATATATCACCTCAGATATCTCATTCTGGAACAAAGGGTTTATTTGCTCAGCATACAGGGAAATAACCCTGACTCAATGAACTTTTACGCATTTCTGCACCTGAGGATAGAGTAGTTGCCACCAGCCTAGTATTCAGACAACTGTTCTCTAACCGTGATCATTCAGGCTTTGGAATAGAGATTGGAGTGCACATTTTCTAGCTTTTATCACTGAGATTTGTTGGCCCACAGGGCCCAATTTGATCTGGTAAGACCTATATATGCAGCTCAACAAGTCACATTTCCAGGTCAATGAAGATCTTAACATGTGGTTTCACGACTGTTGGATTTGCAGGTGGAGGGTCATTTTTGAAGCTGCATGCCAACAGATGGAGTCTCCTCCAGTCTGGCTACTTAGAAGCTGTCTCGCACACCTTAGGGGATTGGAGTTTTTATATTTCCAGGATAAGAGGATATACTTCACTTCACCTCTTACTTATTCAGCTAAGATATTTTGATATGGTAACGTGTTCAAAGAAGAAACCAATTTTTTGTAGTAAAATATGTTTCTCTGAACATACTTACCCAGTCATAATACACATACACCCTCCAGCCACGCCGCAGTTACATCCATAGCGAGTGTGCCTTCTGCTCCAGTAATAACTAACATATCCTTACACCTTGCTCCAAAATCTTGAGCTAAAAGTAGTTTCTGGGAGGGCTGGATTTGCGAGGTTGTAGTTCTCCTAAGGTAATATGATTGGGTAAGTATTTTCAAAGAAATATTTTACTAGAAAAATTGGTTTTTATATATTCTTAACTTTGGAAAATTATTGTATCATTTTTCATTTTATAAAAATGTATTTGGATAGTATGGCCCTGCATCAACAATTCTGTTTGTCAACATTTGACATTTTCAACTTGTCAATTAATGGTGGAACAATTTCATCGAAATTTTAAGTGGTAAAAGGCATAGTTGCATACAGATCTTAATGAATGATGCCAGTATGCATCACATATGACCAGTTTTAGAAAATAAACTTTTGATTGACTTATCAGAAATCATTTTAACAGATCTTGACCAAATGTGCCAAAAAGCATTTTTCACATAGAAGTCTTTCAGATATATACAAATAATGCTGATTACCATCAGATGAGGCCACCATTACAAAAAAAGAAAATCCCTTGAATGGCTTCTTCTCAATAACTGCTTTTAAAAAAATTACCAAAAATAACTTTTCATCCATCCATGTAGTGCTTTCATTTTGATACAGCTGATGCCAGTCTGCCATAAATATGGCTACCAATACTAAAAATAGAAACCTTGAATCAACTTCTCAAAAGCCACTAACCTTGCCATATTTGAAAGAAAGCATTAAGAGCGTTTCAGTTTATAATTATGTTGCTGATACACAATACAATATTTGCATTGTTAGTAAAAAAAAAAAAGAAAATCTTTTCAAAGACTTTTTCTCAAGTACCACTCAACAGAAATTGAATAAATTTGATAGAAACCATCCTGACATGAGGGGCTTAATATCTTACAGAAATTATGCAGTATTCAAGCAAAGCTGCTGTTACTAAATTTAAACACTATTAAATGAGTTCTCAGAAATCACTAAGAGAACATTGATTGAAATCATCCTTATATAATTGATGCGATTTGTTCAAGCTCAGCAACAAACACCTTATGACACATTACTCCCCATAATAATTTTTAAAACGGTATACAATATAATTCTTTATCTGTTACAATAAAATTTTTCAGAAATAAATATCCAAACCCAGTGCTAAGGAACTAAGTTATATTTTATGTTTTTTTTTTTTTGTGAGCTACCGGGTATAAAGATCTTAAGAAGACACAAAACATATTCATAAAACCTACAATTAAAAATTCACCACATCCCTTACATCTTTTCGATCTAGTAGCTAAATATGGGCGGTTTTTCATTGTCATCCATGTGTTCATTTACTTGTCAGCATTGGACACTTAACTATTATCATCCATGTCTAGGTTGCAACCAGAGTTATGTACCTTTCATATATTGGGGATCCAAAATTAGTGATTATTTCACACACACACTTTCTTGTATCATGATGTAAAACTTTCTTCAATGTAAGACTTTAAATACAATTTCAAACATAAAATATGGACTAATTCCAGTTCACATGTTTGCATGTTGATAAGCTGAGGTGTTGAGGTAAAGGCATTTTGCTAATTCTCTCCATTTTTGTAGTTGGCCATTTTGGATAGTGCACTTGATCTTCATGACTATATTTGTTGAGTTTCAAGGTCTAACACAAAATGCTATGTGAAAGTTAGGTCGAGTATTTATACTTATTTGGACTATCATCACACCTCAGAAATATATTGCAGTGTCCAAACTTGTATTTACCAAAACAATGCATCATGATTATATTTGGCACATGAAAGCTTTAGCCTGTGCTGATTACTTGTAAAGCACCCCACCAACTCAGTTAAACATTGATCACTGTGTTGTCAAACAGAAGTATCAAATACTATGATATGAGATTAGAAATACAACAAAGAGCCAGAATTATTCAAAGTAATACTCAGTTTTATACATGAACTTAATATTTTATTTCATGATATGTATAAATGTTGCCATAACAGACAAACCATAGCTACAAACAAGATGTCCCCTAAATGTCTCTGTTGAGAACATTAACACTGCTTGAATTCTAATTATATTATTTTAATTTACCAATCAATAACAAGAACAAATGAATGATTTCTTTTAATTTCCCTTTTAATTCCCTGTAACCTTTCTAACATAAGTTCTCTAGGCATTCGCCAAGTATTATGAGCTTCAGAGACCAGTATCTTGCTCACAAATAGCTAGATGGAATCTTTCATGCACTCCTTGTGTCACATTTTTGCCAAAACGGTTTCATCAGTTCAGCTTCCTTTTGAGATCCCCTAACTCTGTCATGTTTGTGCAGGGGATGATCAAGATGGGCTCCTTTATCCATATGACTTTCAAATTCAGTTTGGTTTCATATTAAGGGAGAAGGAAGGGTCATAAGCATCTCTTTCCTCCTCGTAATGGGTTCTATTGACATTTCAGCATTCGCTTGTTCAAGTAGATTGTTCTTTATATCAAGAAAGCTTATCAGTCCCACACCTAGAGCAGCCCTTCTTTCCTGAGAATTAAATCACATGAAGTTAAGGCTTTTGCTGCATTTTGATCTTATTTTGTAATCAATCATGTTGTGTTGATGTTATGAGAGCCGACTTCTGGTAATCTCACACTACGTTCTTTTCTACCTTCAATCCATTGTGCATCAGAGCAAAGGCATCTCTTTGGTTTCTATAGTGATGGCACAACACATGGTCCAACATTCTACTAGTTTACAGTAATGAACTCTCCTACTGTAAGATTAATATACCAGAGTTGTTGAGACCATGATCATCGTTCCTGACAGTGCATGAGTGAGTTTTAGTAAGACAGTATTACTACTCTTAAAATATAGGGGTGAGGAGGGCTAATTTTGATTATATAATCCTTACCTGCTGATATTGCAGAGATTCATTCCACCCAACCGACTCTTAAGTCCTGTTCTCTGGGTCCAAAACTAAACAAAGATTGTATTCTCTATGTTGGCTGTGATGCAGGAGTCAGACTGGTATCTTGTTCTTTTCAATGTTCTTTAATACTAACTGGAGAAGGAATAATTTTGTTTGTAATGCGGGATTTTGAGTCCCAGGAAAGGAAAGCAATACAATTTTAGCCGAAAAGTAACATTTAATAAAAATTGGTTCCCTACCCAACCTCACTCCCATTTAAAAAGCCCCTACATTTTTGTCTCATGGGAGTGTGTTGACATTTAAAAATAAAAACCAGGGATTTTATGGCTGAGCTAGAATGAATTAAGTTAATACTACTCATTCTTACACACAGGGCTTGTAGTTTTGTACAAATGGTATTGGTTAATAGTCAGGTATGGTCAATATTAAAGAAAGTTGGAAAATTCTTTAAGCAGCTTCTTCACAAAGCCATCAACATGATTTAACCAGATTTATCCGAAAGCATCAAGGCATATAGGACTTTAAATTTTTGCAAATTTGGTGTAGATTCACCATCAAGTATTGTTTCCCATATTAAAGATAGAAAAGACCTTTACAAACGTTTCAAACCTCACCAACAAACTTTGACCAAATTTGTCAGAAAGCATCCTAACTTAGAGACCATATAGATTTATACAAATGATGCCATCAAATGTCAGGGCCCCGAGTGGTCTAAAGCGCTCTCCGTTATGGATCACCGCCATCTTACCTCTGTCTGCAGTTGTGTTTGTTAGATGTTAGCCAGTTATCTCAAGTACAGCAGGGCCTCTTGTCCTAATTCCACACAGTTAACTTTTTACATATTTAACACAAGAGCACGAAATGTGATGGAATTTAAATTCTTTGAAAAATCAGCATTTTTATGCTTTATTTAATTTTATTGCACAGTTCTGATAATAAATTAGATCAATTATTTCCAAATCAATAATTAGACTCTCTGTAAATGGAATAATTATTGTTATCTCAAGAACTTGAATACAATTTGTATATGTTTTTAAAAAAGTTGATCTATTCTCATAATATATGTCATGGTGATTCTGTTGAAATGATAAGAATTTCCATTTATTTTACTTGCAGAAAAAGACAAAACAGATATTCATCATAGTAAATTTTATTTAATGCTTTGATTTAATACTTTTATTTTTTAGGTGGAAGATGTGATGACAGATGAAATAAGTAAGAAGGAGTTTGAAAAGTTTGAAAAGAATCTACATGATCAGAACAAGTCATCGACATAACTTTGGCATGTAATTTATCCTTTATATTCTTTTCAGACTTAACAAAATCGAACTTTGCCAATACATGAAGCTAAAATATAATTATTAGCATATTTGGAAGATATTAAAGGAAAATTAATTGTTTGTGACAGACTGTTTTTATTAAATGTAAAATGTTCAGGACGTTCAGTATTTACCAAAGTTTTAGTTTTCAGCACTCATTTAAGAGGTAAATTGTCACTTGTTTTCTGCATTGATGAATTTTCTAAAGCATAAAATCCCTTCATATTTGTAAGCTCTTCATCTACAAAAGTTGTTTAGTTTATTACACTTAAGTCACACGATGTCAGGCAGTGGAAAGCAACTTGAATTTTTCATATATGTAAGTAACTTTCTAGATAATTAAATACAAAAGTTGATCTCATATAAACAGTAAACATCTTAGCCCCATCTCGTACTATCTTGATAAAATGAATCAATATAAATTATCGTGATATAGTGAACAACAGTCAGTCTGTTCTAAAAGTAGTTTGCACTCTCTCAACTGACAGTCTTACAGACTGGATCCTTGTATATCTCTGCTATTTTTATTCATTGTTTTATTTTCTGTTAACTTTAACCATTTTTCTATGTGGTTTTTTTTTGTGTGGTTCCATAAAACACCTAATTGAAACATAATCACTATCTGTATATGTGATATACAGGAATAGACTTCATGATATCAATATGATATCTACCATGTTAATGCCATTAGCCAATCTGTTGATGCAAATACTTGAAATTAATCAGCCATTTCCTTAAAAAAAATTGATATATTTTCACATTAATGGAGTATAACTGTTGAAGGCACATATGAAAATAACTCCTTGAGTTAAACAAGTTTGGTCTGTATACAGTTGTATGGGCCATGTTTAAACATGTGTGGTCTGTATATAGTTGTATGGGCCATGTTTAAACAAGTGTGGTCTGTATACAGTTGTATGGGCCATGTTTAAACAAGTGTGGTCTGTATACAGTTGTATGGGCCATGTTTAAACAAGTGTGGTCTGTATACAGTTGTATGGGCCATGTTTAAACAAGTGTGGTCTGTATATAGTTGTATGGGCCATGTTTAAACAAGTGTGGTCTGTATACAGTTGTATGGGCCATGTTTAAACAAGTGTGGTCTGTATATAGTTGTATGGGCCATGTTGATGTTTTTGCCAGTTTGTTTACTTTGAGTCATACCAGCATGACAGATAACATACTGGAAATCACCTTGGCTTAAATCTGCCTTACAGTATGTTACCAGTCAGATTAGCCTTTTTTCTAAATTTTGTGATACAACATTTCAAATAATCTTCATTATTCTTCACTGGGAGAGCTGTTTAATCATGTTGATATTTTGCCAGGGAATGTATGTTTGTCGTACTTCCAGTGGCCTACATTGTGTTGTGAGGGTGTCATTGAGAGAAAGGGAGCTGGAGAACCCAAGGAAATCAGTGACTGTGGAAGGGTGACTACTTATCTGTGGTGGCCACAGGATTAAACCTTTAATGCAGTGATGCAAAGTGTGACAGTTGCCATTGTTCAGTCATAGAATCCTATTTCTGTTAGATCATTCTGGCTAGCAGAGTGTCATTAGAGATAGGTTTCATTTTTTAGATTAATGAAATTAAAAACAATATAAGTAATAATAAGCAATGTTGCCATAATAAGTCCAGAAAAGGTATTACAGTTAGTTAACTATTATAATCTGAAATAATTGTAATGAGAACACAGACACACAGGTAGCAACATGTATACCATATGCCTTCATTCTTTTCACCCATACAAATTTTTTCTTGTCAAGGCTTTTTTGCCAAGGTGATGCATAGTGTGAAATTACTTTCAGAGTAAGTAATAGTTTTCTATTCCAATGTTGTTTTACCTGAACTGAAAACATTGCAGCTCTAACATAGTGTTAGTTTGTTTTGGATATACACACACACATGCCACCATTACACTTATGGCATAATTATTATGTTTTTTCTCACCTACTGATGGTTTAATGTACATGAATTAAACTTTTTTGGTATAAAAAAATAAAAATCAAACAATACAATTTTGTGTTTGTCATTTTTATTATAACCTCTTCATTCTGCTTACCATTTAAGTGTAAAAATATTCTAATAAAGAATATTTCTGCATAAGTATAGCAAAGGATACCATTTCCCATCCTAGACCTAGATGTCCGTTTCTTACTTTCTATCTATATTAGACAGGTTTCTTCAATTTGAATATGTGCCTCAAAGATTCTTTATATTTTATATAGTTTATTTTAGTAACAAACAAATAAAAAACAGCAGATGTTAGGCAAAACAGGCTTTATCGATGTAACTCTTGGAAGATATATGTCATAAATATTAGAGTAGAGGGACATGTTTAAATTTTAAAATATGTCAGACAAATAAATGAACTTATCAATACTTGTTACGAACTTAAAAAGAAGAATATGAGAGCAAAGTAATACAGCACTCAGATTGAGCACGTTGTCATGATCATTGCATTTGTGAACTTTACAATTATTCAACTGAAGATAGAGAGACATGGACTTGTTAAAGTGGGTGTTCTATATAAATAAATTGTCCATGTATTTTGTGTTTGTATTCTGGTACTAATCCAAATGGATTTTGTCATTTGAGGCAAGAATTTTAACCAGCTACAGAACCAAATTAGCATAAATAAGTGTACACTTTTCATACACTTTTTTTTGTAAAAATGGCATGTAATACCTAGATTACACTTTCATATACTTTATTGTAATTATGGCATGTAATACCTAGATTACACTTTTCATAGTTTATTGTAATTATGGCATGTAATACCTTGATTACATGTCATACAGTTTTTTGTAATTATGGCATGTAATACCTAGATTACACTTTTCAGAGTTTATTGTAATTATGGCATGTAATACCTAGATCACACTTTTCATATACTTTATTGTAATTATGGCTTGAAATAACTAGATTACACCTTTTATAGTTTATTGTAATTATGGCATGTAAGTCCTAATATTACACTTTTCATAGTTTATTGTAATTATGGCATGTATAGATTACACTTTTCATACACTTTATTGTAATTATGGCAGGTAATACCAATATTACACTTTTCATACACTTTGTTGTAATTATGACATGAAATACTTATATTACACTTTTCATACACATTATTGTAATTATGGCATGTAATACTTATATTACACTTTTCATACACTTATTGTAATAATGGCATGTAATACCTAGATTACACTTTTCAGTTTATTGTAATTATGGCATGTAATACCTAGATTACACTTTTTTAAAGATAAGGCGCTATACAAAGTCCCCATTATTATTATTATTATTATTATTATTATTATTATTATTATTATTGTTATTATTATTATTATTGGTATAAGTATTCTTACTATCATCATCATTTCTTTTAGAAAAGTTGGGTTATTTTAAGAATTTTAGTACACACCAAAAACTTTGTTGTCAGTGTACTTTGTAGCTATAGTTCTCAAACCCAATTGTATACATTTTGGAAATGTATATGTAATGATTTTGCATTTGTTCAAAATATAGTATTATTTGAATTTAGAATGATTTTAGTTATTGGCTTCATTTTCTTCTTTTAGGGTTAGTCATCCATGAATGGCTATGCCACTTTTAATATCATGTAAATATTTTTATCAGGATTATTTTTTCACATAGCCACAAAATCATGGCTAACTCCAACAGCAATGGTTAGAAATAAAAGATCTTTGTTTTACACAGTTATTGAAACAGATGAAAAACTTATTTTCAAGATGAAAATAACTAGTGTATGCACAATTTCCACATTCAATCACACTTCTTACCTTGCAGACATTATTTGGCTTTGCTTGCAAGCTAATATGCACATATACCTCTCATCCAAGGCCATCACAAGTTTGCACTAGATGAAATGGTGTACCAGCATTCAGTACTCCCTACTCAGAAAAAAATACAGAAAACTATGCGATATGTCACTCCCTGTGCAGTTGTCCATATCACCTTTATGACAGCTACATCTTTATAACCAATCCCCATCCCCATTTGCAGCTTTTATATCTTCTTATCAGCATATCTTCTCAAGGTCTTGTAACAGCTCAATTACAATTCAGCAAGATTCTGATGCAGTTTGATGCGACCAGTCTCATAAACTTACATGTGTCTTCTATGTGTTTAGTCTCATTCATTTTGCATCAAGTTGTGCCTTTTTTCAGATTTTGTTTTAATGCAGTACCATGTATGACTATAACTCTTTTAAGTTTTAAATTGTTTACAGCATCATTACTTTGTTATCACAAATTACTTGAAGGATCCATTCAGTATTGTATCAATGGGTCCATTTTCTGTTACTTTTATGGTTTTACATGATGCCTTTCTTGTGAAATGAAGGCCATAGTTACCAAAGGACTAGTTGTTATAATACAGTGATATATATTGGGAATATCTATTTGTATGGCAATACACTGATATGTATCAGGAATATTTGTTTGTTTAGTGATGTATCAGCAATATCTATTTGTATGGCAATACAGTGATTTGTATCAGGAATATCTCTTTGTATAGAGATGCAATCATATGTATCAGCAATATCTATTTGTATGGCAATACATTGATTTGTATCAGGAATATCTCTTTGTATAGTGATACAATGATATGTATCAGGAATATCTATTTGTATGAAAAAAACAGTGACATGTATCAGGAATATCAGTTTTTATAGCAGTGTAGTATATATGTATTGCTAATCTCAGACACATCATTCATTAAATTAGTTATGTAATCTAGTAACATTTTTAGGAGGTTTAGTTATTGGATTGAGTAGTTTCATATTGTATCAGGGTTTTTATAGATTGTTTAAGGTTATGACTGGTGTTGACAGTGAAATAGATTTATTCAGTTTGACAGAACACATGCAATTTAATAATTAGTTGCAATGACAATGTCAGGCTCATCCTAAAGTGTTTATATGAAAATTAAGAGAATGTATTATTGAGATACAAATCTTATTAATAATATCTCCAATTTGCAAAATTGTATTGCCATAAAATCTCAAGATCAACATGTTATGTGTTTAGGCTCTAATAAACAGTAACACAGAAAAGACAATCTTTGTAAAATTTAACAAATAATTTATTTCCCTGGAAAAAGATTGTAAAAATGGAAAATGAACTTAGTTTTAAGAATCAATTATAAAAGTAATCCATGAATTAAATTACAAAGCCCTAGTAATGAAATGTTATAATAAATTCAATTTTGACTCCTGTTGGAAGATCCAAAATGGAAGACAATGACGTATGTTGAAGTCTGTATTGTGCTTATCAACAGTTCCTTGTAGGAACAATATTTAGCACTCTGGTGTCCGAATAAAATTTTGACAAACTGTCTTGTCCAAGAATTCTGTGTGAGCACATCAAATATTTCCAGATGCAAATTAATCCTTTAAAATCCAACTGGTCTGAAGAAAAGATAACATGGATTCAAACACTGGCTAAAACAAAACGACTTTAATGTCAGATGTAAAAGCCCAAAACTAAGAATATTTTACTAAAACAAAGATTATATCATATTCTAATGTGCAGTTTCAAATAGAAATTTATATCACGTACTCATAACATGACCTTGATGAGAACCAATCATTTTACTTTAGAATAATTTTTTTTATAGTTATAATTTATTAGGCAACAAATCATTTTAAAATTAAAATATAAACATGTTTACGTGGTTGACACTAACCCTGAATCATTTCAGGATCGAGGTCAACATTACTCATTTACCAAAGAACAATTCAGGTCAACAGCTTTTTTGGAAAAAACATCTCTAGTGAATAAATTTACATTACAATAGCATGTAATGAATTCTTTTATATTTAAAACAAACAATTACATTTATATTATCAGATATACATAACAAATATAAAACTCCAAGTGAACATAGTGTCAATGCTCAAAACAATAAGTGATATTTTTAAAAGTGAGATTCATCCAGAAAAGACTACTCCAGTGGCCTAGTGGTTAAAGCGTCTGCCTCAGTTATGAGAGGTCGCAGGTTTTAACCCCAGCCAAGTCACACAAATGACTTGTAAAAATGCTACCTACAGCTGCCTCACTAGATGCTCAGCATTAAGAGGATAGTGTTAGGACCAGTCGACCTGGTGTCAGAATAATGTGACTGGGTGGAACATCATGCTAGAGTACCTTCATAACAATACTGTTGAGTTCTTGTATACCAGCTCTACAAGTATTGCTGAATACATTGATACCAGTACTATAAGTACCTTGATAGACAGTGCAACTGAGACCACTCTGGTGGCCTAACGGGTAGAGTATTCACCTTGGATGCAGGACGTCACTGGTTTGAACCCCTTCCAAGTCATACCAAAGATTTATAAAAATGGTACTAGTATCTGCTTCACTTGATATTCAGAATTAAGAGGTTATTGTTAGCTGTAATCAGCCTGGTGTCAGGATAATATGACAGGGTGGTACATCATTCTTCATCTCTTAGGCATGATGCCTTAGTGCTAGACATCACCATAAACTGTCACAGTGCAAACATAATGGAATGACAAAAAAATTGGTACTGCTACATTAAAAGTCCAAATCAAATGCACACCAATAATAGTTGAGTACCTTCATACCAGTACTATTGAGAATTGATACCATTGTGTACAAAGATTGAAAGCAAAATAAAAATACTAATAATAATAATGAGGACTTTGTATGGCACCTAATCTTTAGAAGCTCTAAGTGCTTTACAACATCTATAATGATATGAATACAACAACAAAAAATAAACAATAAGTACAGAAAGGTCTCCATTTTTCATTTCCCTGTATGAGAACAATAAACAGATAAAAGAACAAAATGAAAAGAGGAAAAAAGTTTTTAAATGCTGTGTTCCATTTTATTCTTTATTTTATGCCATTCCCATATGTGGAAGGGGGCCTATATTGTTACCCTCGTCAGTTATTTATCAGTTCAACATGGTGGGTATGACATGTTTTAGAGTTGTATTGATTTTTAATATGTGTGATCAATGACCCAGTCTGAGATAACAGTCTACACAATGATATTGTTTTTTTGTATTTTTTTTGGTATTTTCCCTGTCTGTTTTAAGTCACAGTGTGGGTCTTTGTAAATAAATTATTGATTCTATATGTCCTTTGCTACAAAATAAATAATCATGATAAGCCCCTAGATAACCTGGATATATGAAAGGAAACATTAAGTCAATATTTTATTGACAGGAACAACACTTTGTAATTAAATGATTTGACACCTTGTTTTTTCCCATGCTGGATCTGCCATATGTATATGCTTATAAAATGGATTCAGCTGCAGGCTGCATAGATCCAGATCTACCATTGCAGATTTTGGTCTATACTGCTTGTTAGGAATAATCAGAACAAACAAGAGACCCTGATTTGTTGGAAGTTGTACAATGAAAGATCAGGGTCTATTTTATTTGTATTAGGACATAATTTATAAGCAGGTACAGATGGTATTATAAAACATAACATCATTCCATTAGAAGACTGGAAAATGTAGGTTGTTGGGAAAAAAATTGAAACAATTTTATTTGATATGCACCTTGGTAGTCAATATTTAAATACACAACATGTTGTGGAACTGTACAGAATGTAAGAAGAATGTATGTTTTTATTCTGGTTCACTGTCCAGGCAGTGAATTGAAGAAGGAAAATCGTGTGTTATTTGTTAATTTGATTACTGACAAGTTACTTAAAATAATAATAATGATGATTTTATTCAAAGAAGCTCCTTTGGTAAACTGATCAGTCTTCCATGAGGCCTTCAAATGATCGTGGTTTTAATTTGGTAAAGTCTTTAGTTTTTTGTTTATGTTTTTGATTTTGTTTCTAAAATGTCATTCTATGACTAAAAACTGTTTATTTTGAGCATGTTCTCACCATGGTTTGATATCTTTTATATTCGGGGGGTGTCTTGTGTCTAATGTGATCTCCTTTACCAATAACTGCCATCTCATCTCTGTCCGTATGGGTTCAGGCCTTGGGCTCTGCCAATGTGGGTATGTAAGAAAGCTGCCAATGGCTTCCTCTGGGTCAGTGGTTATAATGGTTGCCATATATGGTCTATAATGCACTGAAAAATAGCGTTAAACCCAAACAACAACAACAGCAATCATCCAGAGCCTTACGTATTCGTCCCTCAACATTTTTAGAACAAACCTGTTTGTGTCTGCATTAGTTAATGCTGCGGGTTCAGCAAAAATTGTAAGATAGTTTTTGTTCTTATTTAGTTTCTTTGTTTATTGAAGTATCTAAATCTTTAATGTCGTCATCTTTCTCTGAGTATTTAAAACTAAATCACTCAGACTAACTAAAGATGTTCTTTCTGCCATATATTTAACAATAAACGAGCAAATTAGCATTGTATTTTGTCTGAACTTGCATACTGCGCACAAGATTCAGGAGCTATGTGGTATCATATTTGGTATCAATTAATTCGGCAATACCATTCCGCCCTTGTCTTTGATGTTGATGTTTAATGCAAATTGTGTTCTGAAAAACGTGGCAGGTTTCGACAACTCATAGGTACTAACGTTTCATGAGCTACGCTTAACTTCAAATCTATCGATAGTTATTGACATATCATTAAAATCTATTCCTTCCTAGTCTTCACTTATTCTGATATTTAACGTGTAATACATTTCGATAATTGTTTAATATATTGACAATACTGAGATCACTGTATAAGACATTCTAATAATATTGAGATCCCTGTGTTCTAAATATAGGCTGTGAAACCTTTACAGCAATTCTTGTTATTCAGCTGATGAAGGAAAATATACAAGCTAGTAGACTTCCCATGTCCACATCACGTACCTGGTTTAGAGAGACGTGTTTATATATCTCCGATCATTAAAACAAATAATTTAGAGTTGTGTTTTCATATGCGCATTGGATAATTGTTGCTCGTTGTTAAAACTTTGTCAGAGTCGATTATTCCGTCTTCATCCATAGTTGAAGTGCCAATATATGTTCAGATTCTTGAGAACATTAATGTGTAAAGTTTATTTTGGTCCGTGTCACTATGGGGAAAGGTGGCTATGATCGAGAGCTTGATAGGTCTGTTTATGACGAAGATCTTGGTGAAGATGATCAGGGTTCAACTTACGTAAAAGTAAATACTTTTTTTTAATAGATAATTTATCAGATGAGGGATTTGAAACCCATATACAATCAGACCAATAATTAAATAAAGATATAACAGATCTAAATAAAGATAATGTATATAACGTTGTGAAATAAATGAACTATTAGTTTATTATAAAAATGAAAAATACTTTTTTATTGAAGATAAAACATTATGAGACTAAGAAATGGGTGAAGACAAAATTCTAATATCTGAACACGGTACAGCAGATAAAAGCTGATCGTTTGTAATTTAGATTAAGCAGGTGGAAGTTAATATTCGAAAGAATTAGGTTGAGCAAAAACAAGAAGCATTTATATCCACCAAAAAGTCAAACCTACATTTAGTACAGCCTCTAGAGACGGAAGAGATAATTAGAAAACCTATAACAGTTCTTGAGAAAAGCGAACTATAAGAAAATAACATTGACAAACAGGTAACAGAAGCAGATGAAGATAAGGCAAGAGTAGCCCCTTTTAGTTTATTCAAGCTGCAAGAATAACAAGAACTAAGGGTTCGTAAAAATGCAGCGTAAGTTGTCATTTCATAAGACTTGGATTTCCTTGACTAAGAGAGGAGGGATGAAAGAAAGGGAAAATAATGAAATTAGAAATCTAGAAGAAGTTTTGTAAATGTATAAAATCGCAAGGGCACAAATAGATGGAAATAATGCACAGATAAAAAATATTGTTAGAGAAGTTACCATCAAATATAAAATTTAGGTTAGCAAGTTACCATGAGGTGAAAGATATAAACGACTGCTCAGGGACAGTTGTGAAAGAACTACCTGTGTTGTTGTTTTTTTAAAAAAAAAAGAGCTATTGGCAGATTGTATTTGCAAGACTGAAACACGGAAAAATAAAAGTTTTTGTAAGTCTCCTAGTAACGTCATCAACGGAAATTCATTTTGGTTGACAAACATAAATGCTGTCATGAATGAAACAAAGGCAAAATTTGGAGCTACAAGCTTGAATTTACAAGAACTTCGATTTAAAAAATCCTAGTTTTCTCCAAAAATAACATAGCATTTAAAGTCTTGTTACAAAGCAATTTAATAATTTACCAGTACTATTGGTCAAGCAATTTAATAATTTACCAGTACTATTGGTCAAGCAATTTAATAATTTACCAGTACTATTGGTCAAGCAATTTCTGATCCGCCCATGGTGCAGTAATACCCATAAATAAACAGTCTACCGACCGACTGTAGTTGATTCTAGATCGATGATGAATTTCCACACATTAATCATTAGTGACGTAATGAAAATAATGGTAAAAAAATTAATAATGCTTGTTTTCTAAATAAATTTAATATGGTACACGTTTTCATCAATCCTTTCTGATTTCTGTCCCCCTCTCAACTCTCACGCATAACGGACATTCCACGCAGAAATTTGGAATGAGAGAGAAAAGGAATTTGTGCTTGATTCAAACCTTGAAATATAAATTACGCCAAGTAACCAACAAGAATATGGTTCGTCGTAATTATTCTTAGTGTTTATAAATGAATCAAAGTTGCAAACCATTTCAGTATTATATAGCAAATTCCTCTGTTACGTAAAACACATATTGTGATCTATTGAATATTTTGATTTTGTTCTTGTTTCTTAAACATACTATAATGTTCTAATAATCGGTTATTATTAATTAAATATGAAAATTTCGAAAAGCACTCTCTCTCTCTCTCTCTCTCTCTCTCTCTCTCTCTCTCTCTCTCTCTCTCTCTCTCTCATCGTAGCAAGATACGGGCTAATATCTATGACATGACGAACTTAAGAGGTTTTTTTGTTTGTGTCATCTCACGATATCTCTAGATTTCTGAATGATGGTAAAAGTTAAGTCAAACCAACCAACGGATATATGAGAGAGAGAGAGAGAGAGAGAGAGAGAGAGAGAGAGAGAGAGAGAGAGAGAGAGAGAGAGAGAGAGAGAGAGAGACTATGGTCGCTTGTAATATATTGATTACTGTTGTTGGTGCATCATTTCGCTATGTGTATATTCCACATTAATATCCACGAGCCAGTAGGTTCATGACTAAGCGTTCATGGGAATGGCGTAGCTAACCAACTGTTTGTATTTCTCTACTTTTATTATTAAAACCATCTTTCATGTTTAAATCACAAATGTGTATTATGATGATTTAGTCACTCTGAAGAAAAACAGAAACTGAGAAAAAGAAAAGAATCAACTTAAAAATATGCAAAAGTGATTGTAAAAATCCACATAAGGCACATAAATATATTTTCTGGCGGACATACTCTGGAATGTGATGCGCTCATTCACTAGGCCAATAAACAGCTGCCTGTAGTAAATCTGAACTCCGTTAAAAAAGTATTTTTTTTGTTATATAAAAAAAATATACGTACAGTAAATACGCTATTTCAATGATTTATCACTCGTTTTAATGAAAAATGTCTAGATCTCGTGGTATATCATTGATACAGCATACATTATATATATATATATATATATATATATATATATATATATATATATATATATATATATATATATATATATATATAAGATTTGATAACAACAATAGTTATACGTTTTTTTTGGTGTTTCATTCTTTGCTGTAAGCATTTGTGAATGTTAAATTTAGTTTGTGTTCATATTTCGTAGAAACTCTATTTTTGGGAAAAACTTTAATGTTATTTAGGGTGTGTTCAAATTATTATCTTCTGTAGCCTGCAGAACGCTTTAATGTTACTGGCAGTAATCTTGTAAACGATGGAATTTTGCTGTTTTCAGATTGCAATACATTATATATATATATATATATATATATATATATATATATATATATATATATATATATATATATATATATATATAATTGTAAGTGGCTTTAATGGCTTTTAGATGAATTTATATATAGTGTCCAAAAGTCTCGATTTTTTAATATATCTTCAGTAGATAATTTCTTATGTATTCCATTTTGTCTCGGACTACCTCTCCCTTAGACGCTTCACAAATGGTTTAAGTGAATGCATCCTTTCAATCAATACAGTGCACAATAAACTAAATAGAACATGAGTGAATTCTGCAACTTTCTGTGAATTATGGGTGAGACTGGTTTATGTAATTCAGGCATTCAAATGTATATTTTACACAAGGTAAAATCAAACGTTTTTTAGTTCGACCTTAAAGCAACTCGAGTGGATAAAGAAACTAAATGATCGAATTATAAAATATGCCTCTTATCTAATTGTTTCGTAAACAATTTATAAATCGCTTTTTAAAATGTAAATTTGAAAGTCGCTTCTATCGGGATTTTTTAAAATCAGAAAATGCACAATAATTGTGAACACGATGCGTCATTGAGATATTCATATTTTAAAAAAATTAGCACAAATTATTTTCTGTAAACCGCTGGCACATTCAATTATAAAAAGTATAGTTTACCAGTAAATTAAAAAGAAGTATATCCATCAATTATACACTGGAACTGCACTTTAGTTCATTCTGGCTAAGCCATGTATTGCCCGCATAACTTCCAGGAATAAATTGAGAAACACATAAAGAAATACAGGTCAATAACTCTTTTATTTATTTATTTATTTATTTATTTATTTATTTATTTATTTATTTATTTATTTATTTTACAACAAACGTATTTTTCTGAAATAAGTGCTTCCAAATAACTTAAAATCAATTTTCAAGATCTAAACTGTCTTTCGATGACTGAAAGAAGGAAAGAAAGAAATAAATGAAAAAAAACTTTTTGGATACGTTTAATATCTTCGTCATGGTCTGGTCATGATTGCCATTCAATGTTCGTCACATAAAAAGTAAGGAGATATGTCACAAAAAATGTAGATGAACTCAAAATATCAAACATAGTTAAAATGTTTGCAGTATATTGGGTAATGAGAGAGAGAGAGAGAGAGAGACAGACAGACAGACAGACAGAGAGAGACAGAGACAGACAGAGAGAGAGTAATTATATATATATATATATATATATATATATATATATATATATATATATATATATATATATATATATATATATATATATATATATATATATATCCAATCGTTATCACGTTGGAAAAGAAAATCAATGTTAACAGTAAATACAAGGCAAGCCCTATCCTACTAAAAACCTTATTTAGCTATGAAAAGGAATCTTGACTAAGTTGAAGCACAAACTCTGTGTTTCATTGAACCCCATTATTAGTTTTTAATCAATACATTTTTCTGCTTCATAAATCGATCATATGCAAAGCATAACATGGTTAATATATAAATGTTATTTTACGCCAAAATATGTCTTGCTTTGTACACAGAAACAAAAGAAAAATCAAGTGTCATGTTTGCTTTTCTCGAATACAATATTTCATATCATATATACTTCACTTGTCAGATTTAGGCTATCTGTATATTACTAGTATACACACTTGGTCACTATGCCTAGAAAACTATCATTCCAAAAGGAATTAACAACTGAGCAAACCCAAGTGATATGCGAGATTTTTAGGTTTCGTTCTACAAAAAGATCATTTTTTTATTATCAGATGTTGTAATTTTATAAAGTTTAGTCAGAAACGTATTTATGGACAAAATTCTATATAAAACTCTAATTTGAAACCATAGAAAAGGTTTAAACATGGCAAGCATAAATTATAATTTTAAGACAGTTTCCAATTTGTCATGGTATTTTATTCAGAACTCTATTTTCCCTATATGTGTTTGAAGACGAATTATTCCCCCCCCCCCCCCCATCATCAATAAATTAATATTTATACGTCATTTTATTTGTCTTCATCAAGTAATTAAATGTAGATTGAATATATGGAATATAAATATACTACATCGTTATATACTCGACGTGTTCTTAAACGTATTTGACGAACAAAATTATTACATTATAATCTTTAAATTAACATTAAGGTATCTCTTACAATGCCGATAATATACATAAATTAATCTTTTATATTAATTAAATCCTTTATTATTATTAAACATGTATGAAATATTGTTTTCCCTTGTAAATATACCTTTCCACCAACCTTGGTCTTGTTGTTGAAGCAAAGAGTCGTTTCTTAAAGGAAAAGCCGCATTTAATAACGTGCTGAACATAGTTTTTGCAATAAAACGAATACATGCCTTAAAACATCACGCCCAAATAAATTCAATTAGTGCAAATACGTCTTTACAAAATACACATAATTTTTATAAAATCAAAGCATTCTTGAACATTTGGCAATTTCACCTATTTTCGCTTTCCAGGCTTTTAAAGTCTTCTCATCCTTGAAACTGTAAAATATCTACTAAAGAGTATAGATCTATAGGGTGTAATTCAACTTTGGAATAACCTTCTACAAAAAGTATCCTTTTAATTCTATCGTTTGAATCATTCTACATAATCGTAACAAAGATGGAATTTAGCTTCTTTAATATTTTTTGTGAACGATTTGCTAGAGACAACACAATAAAATGACATTTTGGATATCGCTATGTCTTTTAAAGCTACTTTTTTTCCCAAAAGGTCATGGATTTCGTTTAGGCCATTGAGTTAGCCAATTAGTAGAGATTGATAATATATGCTTAAAATTAATTTGAAGCATTTATTGAAGGTGGGCGTAGAAATTTACCCATTTATTGAAGGTGGGCGTAGAAATTTACCCATTTACTATGAGTTGTCTTTGATCCAACTTAAGATTTATTTCACGGCAAGCTCGTGTTTTGATTACAACTAAGCAAATCACCCCAGGTTCCTATCATTCATATCCATTCCTGTACTCATATTCCAGTGTTTATATGCATTCCAGCATTCACATGGATTACTATACTCATATTCCAGTAGTCATATACATTCCAGTATTCATATGGATTCCTATACTCATATTCCAGTATTCATATGTATTTTATACTCATATTCCAGTATTAGTATGTATTTTATACTCATATTCCAGTATTCATATGCATTTCAGTATTCATCTACATTATGAGTTTTAGACTTTCAGTATTCATTATAATTCATATATTTGCATTCCGGTATTCATATACAGTCCTGTAATTATAATCCATTATTCATATGCATTCCAGAACTCATATTCCAGTATTCATATACATTATGAGTTATGGGTTCTCATTATTCATATGCAGTATGTGCTCTGGGTTTTCAGTATTCATAAACGTGCAATATGGTTTGTCAGTATTAATAATTATAATAATAATAATAATAATAATAATAATAATAATAATAATAATAATAATAATAATAATAATTTGAAGGGGCAAATTTCTGGCGATCTAGTAAGAATACATTAGTTGAGACCAGAGAACCATTAATTAGATTTATGGAGACAAGCGCGTATCATATCGCCATACTGCCGTGTACGGTAAGGTTCTTTAGAGTAACGATGTTGTTCTAATTAGACTTGTGTCTATACAGTGGCCACAACGGACTGTTAGGTACATGGCAAACTTCATTTTCATGGAAGTTGTCAAAACGCGCGTATCAGATCGCCATACTGCCGTGTACGGTAAGGTTCTTCAGAGTAAGGATGTTGTTCTAATTAGACCTGTATCTATACAGTGGCCACAACGGACTGTTAGGTACATGGTAAACTTCATTTTCATGGGAAGTTGTCAAAATTGAGAAACCGCAGGTCAAGCTGACCCGACTTTAGCGACTCTGGAAGAAAGGGCGGCAAAAACATTTGATTCTGATTGGTTACGTTAAATAAGGGGTGGGTTTTCACACAAAATTTAACAGGGTTTAATATCGCCTTTATTGAAATGGTAATCAGTCAAATTTTTTCCTGCAAGAGGACACAGAGAAAAAAATAACCAGTGAAGACTCCGAGTGGCTTTTGAAAGAAATTTATTCGTAAAAAAGGGTGGTTCAGGCAATTCGCCAAAACCGGTTGGGTGACGAATACACAAAAGGAGAAAATAGCTTTTTTGGACGTATTGATGTTACGTACCCTAAGACGTATGCTGAGACAAAAGAATGAGAGATGTGCAGTGAGACGTATAATCTTGTGACGAAATTCAGCCTCGTGCAAAAATTCTAACGTGTTCAGAGTGTATCCTGATATCCAATGTTCAGAACAGCAAAAGAGGAAGCAGAAAACGGAGGCCTAGCAGGTTATTAAATCGTACAAGGCGTTGACTTCGATTGTTTCACTCGATCCTATGATGAGCTAAAGCTATCAGTAACAGATCGGCTAGTTTCTTTAAATCTATTTGAGTTTTCTTGTAATTCGATGACAGTTTTATTTTTAAAAGCAGAGTATATTACTAATAAAGGGACTTTTCACAATTGTTTATGCAATTGATTAAAATGTTTGTTTATCTTTACGGTATCTCGTATTTGTTTGTTCAATATATCTGCTCAGATCACTATATATATTTCCATATATAAGTTTGACCACTTACCTTTACTCGGGGTAATTATATCGAGGGCGGTCATCTCCTAGATATCGAATACCCAAGAAAAAAAAAAGGGGGGGGGTATGGTAATTTTGTTATTGTAGTAATTTACAGCATACTTCAAACCACCCAGTGGCAAATAATAATAATAATAATAATAATAATAATAATAATAATAATAATAATAATAATAATAATAATAATAATAATAATGACATTGTATAGCACCTAATATTTAGAAGCTCTAAGCGCTTTACAACATCTATAATGATATGGCTACCAAAAACAAAAAACAGAACATCATGAACTTAGCAAACATACAATAATGCTGAAAATATTTAAGGTAGGAAACATTAGTATGCATTATTGTATCAAAATTTTCAGTATTCATAAACATTATGTATTTTGGGTTGTCAGTATTCATTTGCATTATGTATTCTGGGTTTCAGTATTCATATACATTATTGTATTATGGGTTTTCCGTATTCATAAACATTATGTATTCCTGATCTTCAGTATTCATAAACATTACGTATTCTGGGTTGCCAGTATTGGTATGCATTATGTATTCTGGATTTTCAGTATTCACAAACATTATGCATTCTTGATTTTCAGTATTCATTAAACATTATGTATTCTGGGTTGTCAGTATTCAAGTGCATTGTGTATTTTGGGTTCTCAGTATCCATCTACATATTGTTTTATGGGTTTTCAGTATTCGTCTACATTATGTGGTCTGGATTTTCAGTATTCGTCTACATTATGTAGTCTGTATTTTCAGTATTCGTCTACATTATGTGGTCTTGGTTTTCAGTATTGTTACGGCTATTGGATTTAATTTTATTTATTTGTAATTATTAAATCTAAAATTGTCATTTAGGGTTATTATCCATTAATTGGGAAATTTTTCTAGAAAATTCAGTTGACCTGTACTTTACTGATAAACAGGCTGACCTTGGCTTGGATACTTCTTTATCTGACCTTGTTTTGGACATTGTCAACAGGTCTTCAATTCCATTGGTTAATTTCGGGGACAACATTTTATTAGTGGCTGATTTTTCCTTCTGGTTCATTCTGTTGTTACGTGACCTGGAGAAGGTAGCTTCTTTTCCATGACCTTCCAGACTCACATGATTCCTCTTGTTTACGAGGGAATTACAATATATATATATATATAGCTGTGTTTTAGAAGCTAACTTTAGTAGAATTATTGGGCTGTAAGTTATTGGTTGTGTATTTTCTGTTTGAGTTTAATATCTTGTTCTGGACTGTGTCAATTCGTTGGAAAAGAAGAATTATTCTATTTATCTGGAAAAGGACATATGTTTCATAATTTCATCTGGATGATTTAAAAACAAGAACTGCATCACGTGACATTGTCAGCCATTTTGGATTATTACCTCGTCAAGATTCGAACCTGGAACTATTAGAACATTTATTTATCAGGACTTGTAATTCCATTGGTGGATTATTTTGTAATTCTATATTTGTTGGATTTGATTCTCTAAAACCGTAAGTTTATTTATTTTATGAAAATAATTGTACTTAATAAATCATTGTTAAAGTTTTACAAGCTTGTTAGTTTTCACTCTTTCTGTGTTGCTGCTTATTCGAGCCTAAGCACGTAACATAGAATTGGTGGCTATCGTCCGGGATTGAGATTGAGATTGAGATTGGGATTGGGATTGAGATTTGAGATAAATTTGAATTTAAATTTGAATTTCCCCTAGTTTTTAAAAATTTTAAATCTTTAGTGAGACTGACACGCTTGTATCAAAATGACATCTAAGGTAGAAATATTTCTTTCTAATCCTACCCAGGAGCAATTAGATCTTTTCAAAAAAGACGAGTTGGTTCAACTTGCCAGGAAATACGATCTTTCTGAAGTCAAGGCTTCTTTAACGAAACAAGATATCAAAAAGATTTTGGTCCAGTATTTGGTAGAACAGGATCTGTTGGAACAAAGTGCTTTGATTTCCGTCAGTAAGTCTGCATCAGACTCTGACATAAAATTAAAGGAATTAGAATTAAAATTCAAGATGGAATTAGAGTTGAAGAAGCTAGAATTTCAGGAAAGGGAGAGAGAAAAGCAATTACAATATGAGAGAGAGGAGAAAGAGAAACAAATTGAATTACAAAAAGAGCAAATGTGGATTGATAAAGAGAGAGAGGAGAAAGAGAGACAATTACAATTTGAAAAAGAGGAGAGAGAGAGACAATTTGAATTACAGAAAGAGCAGATGCGAATTGAGAGAGAGCGAGAGAAGGAAGAAAGGGAATATCAGTGTAAAATGAAAGAATTAGAGCTGGCAAGTGAGAATCACCATCATACTTCAAATCAGAATTTTGATTTAGCAAGGAATATTAGATTAGTGCCCCCTTTCAAAGAAAAAGAAGTAGACAAATATTTTATTCTTTTTGAAAAAGTTGCAGAAAATTTAAAGTGGCCAAGAGAGAATTGGACTCAGTTACTACAATGTGTAATTACTGGTAAGGCTAGTGAGATTTACACTTCACTGTCTGTTCAGCAAAGTGGTGATTATGACGTAGTTAAAGAATGCATTTTAAGAGGTTACGAGTTAGTTCCTGAAGCTTATAGGCAAAAATTTAGAAATTACAGAAAAAAAGCTGGACACACTCATGTTGAATTTGCTAGACAAAAAGAGCAGTTGTTTGATAGATGGTGTTTAGCCAAGAAAGTCGAGCAAGATTATCAAAATCTCAAGCAAATTATATTAATTGAAGAGTTCAAAAACTGTGTCCATAATGATGTTAAAATTTATCTTGATGAGCATCAGATTGAAACCTTGGAAAATGCTGCTCGAGCTGCTGACGAATATTCTTTGACACATAAAGTTCCTTTTGTTAACAAGACTTCTACTCAACAATTTACTGGCAGAAAAGAATTTCCGCCT
Organism: Unio pictorum; assembly: GCA_030141615.1. NCBI lineage: Eukaryota > Metazoa > Mollusca > Bivalvia > Unionida > Unionidae > Unio > Unio pictorum. Next base: position 4,388,485 of record JARLTB010000021.1, read on the forward strand.
AATTCAAGCCCTTCTAAAACTCAAACTAACACAACTTTCAAAAATCAGACTTCAGAGAAGTTTGATTCTAGATCCTTGTCTCTTCCGACGTGTAACTTTTGCAAGAAAAAGGACACGTTATTTCTGATTGCTACAAATTGAAAACTAGGCAACAGAATCAAGATAGACCAGTTCCAAATGCTCTTATTTACAAGCGGTCAAGGTCACAGTCATGTATTGAAAGCAATACATTTGTTGGGTCTAATAAATCCCAGTCTGATTTTGATATGGAGAATTATGAACCATTCATATCGAAGGGTTCTGTATCACTTTTGGGTGATTCAGCCAATCCCACCCCTATTAAAATTTTAAGGGACACAGGAGCCTCTCAGAGTCTTTTATTATCAGGTACTTTGCCTTTATCTGAGAAGTCTTCTTCTAATGAAAGTGTTCTTATTCAGGGGTTAGAGTGCTGCTTTGTTAATGTTCCTCTCCATTGTGTAAATTTGTCATCAGACTTAGTGTCAGGACCTGTGACAATCGGAACAGTCTCGGTTTTACCTGTTGAGGGAATAGATTTATTGCTAGGCAACGACTTAGATGGGGACAAGGTTGTGGTTAATCCACTTGTGACTGACAAGCCTAATTTGGATCAGAAAGTTGATCCAATTGAAAAAGAAATCCCTGATATATTTCAAGCTTGTACAGTTACTAGAGCTATGGTAAAGAAAGCTCTTGAGAATGAAGTTGAAAAGGGCAGTATTCCCTTCGTTGACATATGCATGGGTCAGGCTTATGTTGTTGAGGGCAGTAATCCCTTATCTGATATCTGCGTGGGTCAGGCTTATGTTGAAAAGCCAGTATACCTTCAACTGACGCTTGTAAAGGTCAGGTTTTTGATGAGATCACGTTTACTCTTGGTTTAGATCAATCAGAAGGTATTGATCATAGTGATCATCTTTTAATAACTCTTTCTCTTAATCAGGGTGATAAACGACAGTCACTTGTCGTTGAACAGGAAAAAGATCCTGAGATCTCCTGTTTGTTTCAAAGGGTCATAAATGAGACTGAAGTTACTGAAGTTCCTGTCTGTTATTTCATTAAAAATGGAATTCTTATGAGAAAATGGAGACCTCCCGAGGTACCTGCTGGTGATAAATGGTCAGTGAACTATCAAATAGTAGTTCCAAAACCTTACAGACAGGAAATACTTAATCTGGCCCATGAAACTCCTTTGGCTGGTCATTTAGGGATTAATAAAACGTATCACAAGATCTTGACTCACTTCTATTGGCCAGAAATCAAAAGTGATGTTGTCAAATACTGTAGATCTTGTTATGCTTGTCAAATGGTAGGAAAACCCAATCAGAAGATACCTAAGGCTCATCTGCAACCTATTCCTACGTTTGATGAAACATTCAGTGGAATTATGGTAGATTGTGTGGTTTCCCTACCCAAGACCAAGTCAAGTAATCAATTAAAGTTAAAAATGAAACTAAGGTTTGATAGAACTGAAAGGGAGAGAACTTTTGAGTATGATAATGGAGTTGTGTTACTCTTGTTCATTATTCTTACTTTTCTTCAAATTAGATATTACGGCCCTTACAAAGTTAAGAAGAAAAAGAATTAAGTTATAGTATTAGTGCTCCTGGGATCTAAATTAATTATAGGAGTACCAGTATATTGAAAGAGATAGCCATGTTAAATATGTAATTAATTTAGTGGTACTTGTCCCACTTAGTGAAGGAATATCATCGGATTATATTGACATTGGAGCGGCAAATTGTTGGAATTCAGAAATTATAAAAAAATCTAGACCAGAAACTTTCACAGTTGCAAGTGCAAGAAAGAAATGAACTGAAAGTTATTATTATATGAGCACTTATGTCCAGATATTCTTACAAGGACAAACAAAATTTTCATGACGTTGAGATTGAGAATTCCATGCAGGACGAGTCCACTCAAACAGGAATATTTGAAATAGGAAATTCAATACTTGCTGGAGAATGATTTTATCAAGCCCAGTAAAAGTGATTGGAGTTCACTATGCATATTTGTTCCTAAACCAGATAAAACTCTCCGTATGTGTACTGATTATAGGAAGGTGAACAGAGTGACAAAAACAGATTCATTCCCATTAACAAGAAGTGACTATTCTATTGATAAAATTGGGAATGCCTAGTACGTCACCAAATTCTGACCTTCTGAAAGGATTTTGGCAGATTCCACTACGGAAAGAGCAAAGGAAAACTCAATATTGCGACTCCAAAAGGACTCTACCAATATAAAGAAAGTCCATTTCAACGTCTCATTAAAAAATGTTCATCTCTGGTCTAGAGATTTGTGACGTCATCATTTACAACGACACCTGGAAAGAACATCTAGCAACAATTTAATAATTCTTTAACAGACTCACTAATGTATGTTTGACAATTAATTTGTCTAAAAGTGAGTTCTGTTGTGATTGTATGCCTTTCCTAGGACATTTTGTGGGACATGGACAAAGTTAAAAGGTTGAGGCTATTTCTTGATAATATAATTGTAGACACTCTTTCCCGTGTATAATTCATTATATTGTGTAATTTGTACTAGTTCTTTTAATCTCAGATGTAAATTTGTTTGTGATAAAAAGAAAGTTTTATCATATAAACCTTTCTTTTTATTTTATGGGGGAAGGTGTTACGGCTATTGGATTTAATTTTATTTATTTGTAATTATTAAATCTAAAATTGTCATTTAGGGTTATTATCCATTAATTGGGAAATTTTTCTAGAAAATTCAGTTGACCTGTACTTTACTGATAAACAGGCTGACCTTGGCTTGGATACTTCTTTATCTGGCCTTGTTTTGGACATTGTCAACAGGTTTTCAATTCCATTGGTTAATTTCGGGGACAACATTTTATTAGTGGCTGATTTTTCCTTCTGGTTCATTCTGTTGTTACGTGACCTGGAGAAGGTAGCTTCTTTTCCATGACCTTCCAGACTCACATGATTCCTCTTGTTTACGAGGGAATTACAATATATATAGCTGTGTTTTAGAAGCTAACTTTAGTAGAATTATTTAAGTTATTGGTTGTGTATTTTCTGTTTGAGTTTAATATCTTGTTCTGGACTGTGTCAATTCGTTGGAAAAGAAGAATTATTCTATTTATCTGGAAAAGGACATATGTTTCATAATTTCATCTGGATGATTTAAAAACAAGAACTGCATCACGTGACATTGTCAGCCATTTTGGATTATTACCTCGTCAAGATTCGAACCTGGAACTATTAGAACATTTATTTATCAGGACTTGTAATTCCATTGGTGGATTATTTTGTGAATTCTATATTTGTTGGATTTGATTCTCTAAAACCGTAAGTTTATTTATTTTATGAAAATAATTGTACTTAATAAATCATTGTTAAAGTTTTACAAGCTTGTTAGTTTTCACTCTTTCTGTGTTGCTGCTTATTCGAGCCTAAGCACGTAACAGTATTCATTTACATCATGTGGTCTGGATTTTCAGTATTCATTTAAATTATGTGGTCTGGGTTTTCAGTATTCATCTACATTATGTGGTCTTGGATTTTCGGTATCCATATACATTATTTGTTTTTGTTTTCAGTATTCGGAAACGTTAGGTGCCCGGGGTTTTCAGTATTCATATACATTATATGTTATCGGTTTTCAGTATTCATATACATGACGTGTTCTCGGTTTTCGGTATTCATATACATTATGTGTTATCGGTTTTCAGTATTCATATACATGACGTGTTCTCGGTTTTCAGTATTCATATACATTGTGTTATCGGCTTTCAGTATTCGTATGCATTATGTGTTATCGGTTTTCAGTATTCCTTTTATTATGTGTTATCGGTTTTTAGTATTCATATACATTATGTGTAATCGGTTTTTAGTATTCATATACATTATGTGTTATCTGTTTTCAGAATTCATATATATTATATGTTATCGGTTTTCAGTATCCATATACATTATGTGTTATCGGTTTTAAGTATTCATATACATTATGTGTTATCGGTTTTTAGTATATATATATATATATATATATATATATATATATATATATATATATATATATATATATATATATATATATATATAATGTCCCAGGACGAAATGTCCCGGACATAATGTCCCTGACAAAATGTCCCAGGACAAAATGTCCCCATACAAAAACGTCCCGGACAAAATGTCCCCACATGTTACAATAAATTAATCATATTCATGTTATTTTAAATATATAATAATTAATAGGTTTGAACTTAAGCTGTGGAACCAATACGACCCCGTCCTTAATAAACTACCTCGTAGCAATAATGCAGTCGAAGGATGGCATAACAGCTTCAACAACTCAGTTGGAATTGCATATCCAACTGCGATTGCCTTATCAAAGAAAATCAAGATAGAACAACACAGCATGGCACTGTTTCGCAGACAACTGGAACTTGGACAACCACAGAGAAAAATACGCAAGACATACAAGCAAGTAGATGAAGCCTTGTTCACCATTGTTTCTGATTACAACAACCGTGACAGAATGCAGTATCTTACTGACATTTCTAGAGTCCTTAGAATTGACATTGTATGAGAAGAGACTCTCTCCAAATAACTGGATATAACTTCCTACTCTTTTATATGTATTTTCCCTCTTGCTTCTAACAAAATCTGTTTAAAATAACATGAATATGATTAATTTATTGTAACATGTGGGGACTTTTTGTCCGGGACATTTTTGTATGGGGACATTTTGTCCTGGGACATTTTGTCAGGGACATTATGTCCGGGACATTTTGGGTCGGGACATTTTGTCCTGTCACCATATATATATATATATATATATATATATATATATATATATATATATATATATATATATATATATATATATATATATATATATATATATATATATATATATATATATATATATACTCACATATCATATTCACTAGGAGTCAAGAAAACGAGGGTGTTATGAATAATGGTTAAATGGTATTTAAAAAAAGATGTGTTGTTAAATTAAATTCTTCCATATAGTGAAGTTAAAAAATTATAGGATAGTGATATCTGTGTTTCATATTGTACAAAAGTATTTAAAAAAGGGAAATAATATTGTGATAATTGATATTCTTCCATGCAGTGAAGTTTCCAAATTACAAGATAATGAAGATATAAAATTGTTTTATATTTTAAAAAAAACATTATCTCATATTATATACAGTACAAATATTGATTACATGATCAAAAATTGAAACTTCAACAAATAATTAAACATCTTTATTTTTCGTTATAATATTATACATATAAAATACTGACATCTGCTGTATTTAATTATCCCATGTACAGTTAATGTAAATAATTGACAATACTGAGATCACTGTATAAGACATTCTAATAATATTGAGATCCCTGTGTTCTAAATATAAGATGTGAAGCCTTTACAGTAATTCTTGTTATTCAGCTGATGAAGGAAAATATACAAGCTTTTAGCCTTCCCATATCCACTTCACGTACCTGGTTCTGAGAGACGTGTTTATAGATCTCCGATCATTAAAGCAAATAATTTAGAGTTGTGTTTTCATATACGCATTGGATAATTGTTGCTCGTTGTTAAAACTTTGTCAGAGTCGATTATTCCGTCTTCATTCATAGTTGAAGTGCCAATATATGTTCAGATTCTTGAGAACATTAATGTGTAAAGTTTATTTTGGTCCGTGTCACTATGGGGAAAGGTGGCTATGATCGAGAGCTTGATAGGTCTGTTTATGACGAAGATCTTGGTGAAGATGATCAGGGTTCAACTTACGTAAAAGTAAATACTTTTTTTAATAGATAATTTATCAGATGAGGGATTTGAAACCCATATACAATCAAACCAATAATTAAATAAAGATGTAACAGATCTAAATAAAGATAATGCCTATAAAGTTTTGAAATAAATGAACTAGTAGTTTATTATAAAAATGAAAAATACGTTTTTGTTGAAGGTAAAACATTATGAGACTAAGAAATGGGTGAAGACAAAATTCTAATATCTGAACACGGTACAGCAGATAAAAGCTGATCGTTTGTAATTTAGATTAAGCAGGTGGAAGTTAATATTCGAAAGAATTAGGTTGAGCAAAAACAAGAAGCATTTGATATCCACCAGAAAGTCAAACCTACATTTAGTACAGCCTCAAGAGACGGAAGAGATAATTAGAAAACCTATAACAGTTCTTGAGAAAAGCGAACTATAAGAAAATAACATTGACAAACAGGTAACAGAAGCAGATGAAGATAAAGCAAGAGAAGCCCCTTTTAGTTTATTCAAGCTGCAAGAATAACAAGAACTAAGGGTTCGTAAAAATGCAGCGTAAGTTTTCATTTCATAAGACATTGATTTTCTTGACAAAGAGAGGAGGGATGAAAGAAAGGGAAAATAATGAAATTAGAAACCTAGAAGAAGTTTTGTAAATGTATAAAATCGCAAGGGCACAACTAGATGGAAATAAAGCACAGATGAAAAATATTGTTAGAGAAGTTACCATCAAATATAAAATTTAGGTTAGCAAGTTACCATGAGGTGAAAGATATAAACGACTGTTCAGGGACAGTTGTGAAAGAACTACCTGTGTTGTTGTTTTTTTTTAAAAAAAAGAGCTATTGGCAGATTGTATTTGCAAGACTGAAACACGGAAAAATAAAAGTTTTTGTAAGTCTCCTAGTAACGTCATCAACGGAAATTCATTTTTGTAGACAAACAGAAATGCTGTCATGAATGAAACAAAGGCAAAATTTGGAGCTCAACTACAAGCTTGAATTTACAAGAACTTCGATTTAAAAAAACCTAGTTTTCCCCAAAAATAACATAGCATTTAAAGTCTTGGTACAGAGCAATTTAATAATTTACCAGTACTATTGGTCAAGCAATTTAATGATTTACCAGTACTATTGGTCAAGCAATTTAATAATTTACCAGTACTATTGGTCAAGCAATTTCTGATCCGCCCATGGTGCAGTAATACCCATAAATAAAGAGTCTACCGACCGACTGTAGCTGATTCTAGATCAATGATGAATTACCGCACATTAATCATTAGTGACGTAATGAAAATAATGGTAAAAAAATTAATAATGCTTGTTTTCTAAATAAATTTAATATGGTACACGTTTTCATCAATCCTTTCTGATTTCTGTCTCCCTCTCAACTCTCACGCATAACGGACATTCCACGCAGAAATTTGGAATGAGAGAGAAAAGGAATTTGTGCTTGATTCAATCCTTGAAATATAAATTACGCCAAGTAACCAATAAAAATATGGTTCGTCGTAATTATTCTTAGCGTTTATAAATGAATCAAAGTTGCAAACCATTTCAGCATTATATAGCAAATTCCTCTGTTACATGGTACACATATTGTGATCTATTGAATATTTTGATTTTGTTCTTGTTTCTTAAACATACTATGATGTTCTAATAATCGGTTATTATTAATTAAATATGAAAATTTCGAAAAGCTCTCTCTCTCTCTCTCTCTCTCTCTCTCTCTCTCTCTCTCTCTCTCTCTCTCTCTCTCTCTCTCTCTCTCTCTCTCATCGTAGCAAGATACGGGCTAATATCTATGAAATGACGAACTTAGAGGTTTTTCGTTTGTGTCATCTCACGATATCTCTAGATTTCTGAATGATGGTAAAAGTTAAGTCAAACCAACCAACGGATATGAGAGAGAGAGAGAGAGAGAGAGAGAGAGAGAGAGAGAGAGAGAGAGAGAGCCTGCAGTAAAACTGAACTCCGTTAACAAAGGGCAAATATATGTATTTGTTTGTTATATAAATAAAATATACGTACAGAATATACGCTATTTCAATGATTTTCCACTCGTTTTAATAAAAAAAATGTCTAGATCTCGTGGTATATCATTGATACAGCACACACAACATATATATATATATATATATATATATATATATATATATATATATATATATATATATATATATATATATATAAAAGATTTGATAACAGCAACAGTTATACATTCTTTTTGGTTTTTCATTCTTTGCTGTAAGCATTTGTGAATGTTAAATTTAGTTTGTGTTCATATTTCTTAGAAACTCTATTTTTGGGAAAAACTTAAATGTTTTTTAGGATGTGTTCTTATTATTATCTTCTGTAGCCTGCAGAACGCTTTAATGTTACTGGCAGTAATCTTGTAAACGATGGAATTTTTATGTTTTCAGATTGCAATACATTATATATATAATTGTAAGTGGCTTTAATGACTTTTAGGTGAATTTATAAATAGTGTCCATAAATCTCTATTTTTTAAATATATCTTCAGTAGATAATTTCTTATTTATTCCATTTTGTCTCGGACTACCCCTCCCTTAGACGTTTAACAAATGGTTTAAGTGAATCCATCCTTTCAATCAATACAGTGCACAATAAACTAAATAGAACATGAGTGAATTCTGCAACTTTCTGTGAATTACGGGTGAGATATGTTAATGTAATTCAGGCATTCAAATGTATATTTTACACTAGATATATGAAACGTTTTTTAGTTCGACCTTAAAGCAACTCGAGTGGATAAAGAAACTAAATGATCGAATTATAAAATATGCCTCTTACCTGATTGTTTCGTAAACAATTTATAAATCGCTTTTTAAAATGTAAATTTGAAAGTCGCTTCTATCGGGATTTTTTAAAATTAGAACATAGACAATAATTGTGACCACGACGCGTCATTGAGATATTCATATTTTAAACAAAAATTAGCACAAATTATTTTCTGTAAACCACTGGTACAACCAATTTTAAAAAGTATAGTTTACCAGTAAATTAAAAAGAAGTATATCCATCAATTATACACTGGAACTGCACTTTAGTTCATTCTGGCTAAGCCATGTATTGCCCGCATAACTTCCAGGAATAAATTGATAAACACATAAAGAAAATACAGGTCAATAACTCTTTTATTTATTTATTTATTTATTTATTTATTTATTTATTTATTTATTTTACAACAAATGTATTTTTCTGAAATAAGTGCTTCCAAATAACTTAAAATCGATTTTCGAGATCTAAACTGTCTTTCGATGACTGAAAGAAGGAAAGTAACAAAGAAATAAAAAAAATAAACTCTTTGGATACGTTTAATATCTTCGTCATGGGCTGGTCATGATTGCCATTCAATGATTGTCACATAAAAAGTAAGGAGATATACGTCACAAAAAATGTAGATGAACTCAAAATATAAAACATAGTTAAAATTTTTGCAGTATATTGGGTAATGAGAGAGAGAGAGAGAGAGAGAGAGAGAGAGAGAGAGAGAGAGAGAGTAATTATATATATATATATATATATATATATATATATATATATATATATATATATATATATATATATATATATATATATATATATATATATATATATATATATATATATATATATATATATATATATAACCAGTTGATATCGCGTTGGAAAAGAAAATCAATGTTAACAGTAAATACAAGACAAGCCCTATCCTACTGAAAATCTTATCTAGCTATAAAAGGGAATCTTGACTAAGTTGAAGCACAAACTCTGTGTTTCATAGAACCCCATTATTATTTTGTAATCAATACATTTTTCTGCTTTATAAATCGATCATATGCAAAGTATAACATGGTTAATATATAAATGTTATTTTACGCCAAAATATGTTTTGCTTTGTACACAGAAACAAAAGAAAAATCAAGTGTCATGTTTGCTTTTCTCGAATACAATATTTCATATAATATATATACTTCACTTGTCAGATTTAGGCTATCTATATATTACTTGTATATACACTTGGTCACTATGCCTAGAAAACTATCATTCCAAAAGGAATTAACAACTGAGCAAACCCAAGTGATATGCAAGATTTTTAGGTTCTGTTTTTCAAAAAGAACATTTTTTATTATCAGATGTAATTTTATAAAGTTTAGTCAGAAACGTATTTGTGGACAAAATTCTATATAAAACTCTAATTTGAAACCATAGAAAAGGTTTAAACGTGGCAAACATAAATTATAATCTTAAGACAGTTTCCAATTTGTCATTGTATTTTATTCAGAACTCGGTTTTCCCTATATGTGTTTGAAGACGAATGATTTCCCCCCCCCCCCCCCACATCATCAATAAATTAATATTTATACGTCATTTATTTGTCTTCATCAAGTAATTAAATGTAGATTGAATACATGGAATATAAATATACTACATCATTATATACTTGACGTGTTCTAAAACGTATTTGACGAACAAAATTATTACATTATAATCTAGAAATTAACATTAAGGTATCTCTTACAATGCCGATAATAAACATAAATTAACCTTTCATATTAATTAAATCATTTATTATTTTTAAACATGTATGAAATATTGTTTTCCTTCGTAAATATACTTATCCACCAACCTTGGTCTTATTGTTGAACCAAAGAGTCATTTCTTAAAGGAAAAGCCGCATTTAATAACGTGCTAAACATAGCTTTTGCACTAAAACGAATACATGCTTTAAAACATCACGCCCAAATAAATTCAATTAGTGCAAATTCGTCTTTACAAAATATACAGACCATTGTAAAATCAAAGCATTCTTGAACATTTGGCAATTTCACCTATTTTCGCTTTCCAGGCTTTAAAAGTCTTCTCATCCTTGAAACTGTAAAATATCTACTAAAGAGTATAGATCTATAGGGTGTAATTCAGCTTTGGAATAACCTTCTACAAAAAGTATCCTTTTAATTCTATCGTTTGAATCATTCTACATAATCGTAACAAAGATGGAATTTAGCTTCTTTAATATTTTTTGTGAACGATTTGCTAGAGACAACACAATAAAATGACATTTTGGACATCGCTATGTCTTTTAAAGCTACTTTTGTTTCCCAAAAGGTCATGGATTTCGTTTAGGCCATTGAGTTAGCCAATTAGTAGAGATTGATAATATATGCTTAAAATTAATTTGAAGCATTTATTGAAGGTGGGCGTAGAAATTTACCCATTTATTGAAGGTGGGCGTAGAAATTTACCCATTTACTATGAGTTGTCTTTGATCCAACTTAAGATTTATTTCACGGCAAGCTCGTGTTTTGATTACAACTAAGCAAATCACCCCAGGTTCCCATCATTCATATCCATTCCTGTACTCATATTCCAGTGTTTATATGCATTCCAGCATTCACATGGATTACTATACTCATATTCCAGTAGTCATATACATTCCAGTATTCATATGGATTCCTATACTCATATTCCAGTATTCATATGTATTTTATACTCATATTCCAGTATTAGTATGTATTTTATACTCATATTCCAGTATTCATATGCATTTCAGTATTCATCTACATTATGAGTTTTAGACTTTCAGTATTCATTATAATTCATATATTTGCATTCCGGTATTCATATACAGTCCTGTAATTATAATCCATTATTCATATGCATTCCAGAACTCATATTCTAGTATTCATATACATTATGAGTTATGGGTTCTCATTATTCATATGCAGTATGTGCTCTGGGTTTTCAGTATTCATAAACGTGCAATATGGTTTGTCAGTATTATTATTATTATTAATAATAATAATAATAATAATAATAATAATAATAATAATAATAATAATAATAATAATAATAATAATAATTTGAAGGGGCAAATTTCTGGAGATCTAGTAAGAATACATTAGTAGAGACCAGAGAATCATTAATTAGTTTTATGGAGACACGCGCGTATCATATCGCCATACTGCCGTGTACGGTAAGGTTCTTTAGAGTAACGATGTTGTTCTAATTAGACCTGTGTCTATACAGTGGCCACAACGGACTGTTAGGGACATGGTAAACTTCATTTTCATGGGAAGTTGTCAAAATTGAGAAACCGCAGGTCAAGCTGACCCGACTTTAGCGACTCTGGAAGAAAGGGCGGCAAAAACATTTGATTCTGATTGGTTACGTTAAATAAGGGGTGGGTTTTCACACAAAATTTAACAGGGTTTAATATCGCCTTTATTGAAATGGTAATCAGTCAAAACTTTTCCTGCAAGAGGACACAGAGAAAAAAAAACAGTGAAGACTCCGAGTGGTTTTTGAAAAAAATTTATTCTTAAAAAAGTGTGCTTCAGGCAATCCGCCAAAACCGGTTAGGTGACGAATACACAAAAGGAGAAAATAGCCTTTTGGACGTATTGATGTTACGTACCCTGAGACATATGCTGAGACAAAAGAATGAGAGAAGTACAGTGAGACGTATAATCTTGTGACGAAATTCAGCCTCGTGCAAAAGTTCTAACGTGTTCAGAGTGTATCCTGAGATCCAATGTTCAGAACAGCAAAAGAGGAAGCAGAAAACGGAGGCCTACCAGGTTATTAAATCGTACAGGGCGCTGACTTCGATTGTTTCACTCGATCCTATGATGAACTAAAGCTATCAGTAACAGATCGGCTAGTTTATTTAAAACTATTTGAGTTTTCTTGTAATTTTTCGATGATAGTTTTATTTCTAAAAGCAGAGTATATTCCTAATGAAAGAATCTTCACAATTGTTTATGTAATTGATTAAAATGTTTTTTTTATCTTTACGGGGTCTCGTATTTGTTTGTTCAATATATCTGCTCAGATCACTATATCTATTTCCATCTATAAAGATTCATTACTTACCTTTACTCGGGGTAATTATATCGAGGGCGGTCATCTCCTAGATATCGAATACCCAAGAAAAGGGGGGGGGGTATATTATATTTGTTATTGTAGTAATTTACAGCATACTTCAAACCACCCAGTGGCAAATAATAATAATAATAATAATAATAATAATAATAATAATAATAATAATAATAATAATGACATTGTCTAGCATCTAATATTTAGAAGCTCTAAGCGCTTTACAACATCTATAATGATATGGCTACAAAATCAAAAAACAGAACACCGTGAACTTAGCAAACATAAAATAATGCGTATTTTGGGTTCTCAGTATCCATCTACATATTGTTTTATGGGTTTTCAGTATTCGTCTACATTATGTGGTCTGGGTTTTCAGTATTCATTTACATTATGTGCTCTGGGTTTTCAGTATTCATTTACATTATGTGGTCTGGGTTTTCAGTATTCATATACATTATGTGGTCTTGGTTTTCAGTATCCATATACATTATTTGTTTTCGTTTTTAGTATTCGGAAACGTTAGGTGCCCTGGGTTTTTAGTATTCATATACATTATGTGTTATAGGTTTTCAGTATCCATATACATTACGTGTTATCGGTTTTCAGTATTCATATGAATTATGTGTTATCGATTTTCAGTATTTATATGCATTATGTGTTATCGGTTTTCAGTATTCATATATATTATATGTTATCGGTTTTCAGTTTTCATATACATTACTTGTTTTCGGTTTTCAGTATTCCTTTTATTATGTGTTATCGGTTTTCAGTATTCATATACATTATATGTTATCGGTTTTCAGTATTTCTTTTATTATGTTATCGGTTTTCAGTATTCATATACATTATGTGTTATCGGTTTTCAGTATTCATATGCATTATGTGTTATCGGTTTTCAGGATACAGTATACTCACATATCATATTCACTAGGAGTCAAGAAAACGAGGTTTTATGAATAATGGTTAAAAGGTATTTAAAAAAGATGTGTTAAATTAAATTCTTCCATATAGTGAAGTTAAAAAATTATAGGATAGTGATATTTGTGTTTCATATTGTACAAAAGTATTTAAAAAAGGGAAATAATATTGTGATAATTGATATTCTTCCATGCAGTGAAGTTTCTAAATTACAAGATAGTGAAGATTTAAAAGTGTGTTATATATTAGAAAACATTATCTCATATCACATACAGTATAAATATTGATTACATGATCAAAAATTGAAACTTCTACAAATAATTAAACATCTTTATTTTTCGTTATAATATTATACATACAAAAAACTGATAACTGATGTATTTTATTTATCCCATGTACAGTTAATGTAAATAATTGGCTAAATGTTCCCAGAAGTATTTTAAAGGGACTTTCTTTGCTTATGTATTCAACAATTTGGATCTTTCACATTTGATGAAAAATATACATGTATTAGCGTTATATATATATATATATATATATATATATATATATATATATATATATATATATATATATATATATATATATATATATATATATATATATATATATATATATATATATATATATATATATGACAAACTTAATTATATATGGAGATATAATAGATTAAAATAAATATACTTTTATCAATGCCATTTTTATATCTGCAAAGTTTAATACCTTAAAATTTCAACGCAGCTTATACTCATCTTTTCATCTTCGAAATATTTCATTTTGATATGATTTTTTTAAAAATTTTCTCTTACTGTTTGATTTTGGTTTAACCTTTGGTAATTAAACTGAAGAAGTCAGCATAGAAATGGGTGTATATGACGATTTGTGATAATTACACACACATACACACACACACACACACACACCACCACCACCACCACCACCTCCACAACAACAACGACAACAACTAACTGACAATGAAGTGTGAAAACTTATTTGAATTGGCTTATGGTCTTTCTACTTTCACTGAGTACTTGTCAAAAGCAAACTTAAAACAGACAAGATATACAATATGCGAATTGAAAGGGTTGAAATTACAAACGATTCCTTGACTCTGTGTAATGGAAGTATTGTATGAAGGTATTAGCTGTTGGACTGACATAAAACTAACAAAACACTGAGAGAGCATGGGAAAGTTCTTAAACAATAATTTTGTACAGTTCATTGTCAGTCTAATGCATTTAATTTAATCAAGCTATACAATTGTTGGATCCAAAGCATTTGATACGTTATTCGCCATATGATCTTTATTCAGAATCAACCCGACTGACTGGGCACGTTCATGACATGTTCTAAATATTAAATCATATCAGAGACACGCATATACGTGTGCATTGTTGCTTCTACTTGTTCCGTACTCATTACTGCTGCATGATCATAGCCCCGTCTGTTGACCTTCAGCTAAATCTAGGTGAACAGCAAGATTAAATTGTCATCGGTACGAAATCTACCCGGCCTTACAGCCAATTCAATGCAAGAGTAGTAAGCATGTATCAGCCAATCAATAGTTAGCTCCAACATGGAACGCGGAAGTTGAAGCATATTTATCACTTGATAATGTTAGGCACTAATCGTTTGATTGGAGAGGAGGGTGAGGTAAACTTAAGGTTCATTCAATCTGAACAAAATTAGATAGATTTGAATAGGCTTATAATGGATGGCAATCCTTCACACACACACACACACACACACACACACACACACACACACAGAGCTAATAAAATATTCAATCTTCCCTTATACCACCCTCCCCCAGTTATGGATAGTCGATAGTAATCGAAATCAAATCATTAAATACTGGCAAAATAATCTATATATCCATACAATGTGTACTCTGTGTGTGCGTGTGTGTGCGTGTGTGTGTGTCCGCTAGTGTATAGCACGGTGCGCTTCACAATAAACAAATATACTGATATACCTAATATACGTCTAGAAATTGTAAAATTCCGACATGTTGTGGTTTGACATTAAATGAACATTATTCTCTGAGTACAAGTATATTAAAACTTGAAGTTGTTGGTTGCTAAAATTTAAATAGCACCACATGCAAATACAAAAATGTGACGTTCCGTCACAATAAGAAAAAAATGTTCAAACAATTTGCTTTGTCACTCACCTTCCGTGAAAATGAGGTTGCTTGAATTTACATGTCACATTATGTAATATCCTCCATCCAGTATAATCCTGCTGGTAGAACGTCCCATTAATTGATGGACTTTACAGCGTCTATTTAGGATTTCTTGGGGCATTTTCGTCATTCTTAGAAAGGATGCCACCAGAAAGCCCAAAATTTCGCCAGATCACGAACGACAAATACAATTATTCTTTCAGTTATTGTTGTTCGTCTGTTTTTGCTTTATCTAGGTACGGGTCTGAACGTTGGACTACCTTGACGTTATTCGGCGAAGAGCAGTCAATTGTCCCATTCGTGGAATATTAAGCTATACCTGGATATGACATTGCTGCACCTAGGCGCCTGGCCTAATTAGTTCGTTTTGACGGTGCTCGGGACATGTACGATGGGCCAGGTATGTGTATTTACAGGTAGATCTATATAATAGATAGTACGACTGGTTTGGCAGCAATAAATGCATGTAATACAGGTTTCTGTCACAGGTGTTTATAGTTGTTGATTTTATACACAGTAACTGCACTGTATTAAATTGTATGTAGATCAGTGTAAGCTTCCCAGTATTTGTATGTGTCTGAAAGAAAGAGCCTATATGTTGTAAAGGGAGATCAAAATCGTTTGTCGCAATAAATAATTTATAAAAGGGAATTTTCTGTTTGATCTTCCAAAGAATGTAAATCAAAGAAATTATATATTCATATATAGTCATATTCCACAAATATTTTACAAACCGTTC